>CM031962.1:32044933-32092433 GCA_018749465.1 Paracanthobrama guichenoti | reverse complement strand
CTCTCTTACTGATCTTAATCTTTACTCAGGTATTACAAAAGACTTTAATTACTCGCTCACTTAAATCAGATAAAGTGTATCTAGACTTAATTACTGTCGGTGAAGAGGTCAACTTAAATAAAACAAACAATTAGCTTCAGTGTAGACGCATTAAAGGGACATCAGTCCCGTACATCAATATGCCTGAGTGATGCATTGTTTAAGACATTATTTTATTATTAAAGTGAAGTCTTGATTGTCAGACTGCGGCGTGCATGCAAACAGCATCGTATATTCACTAAAACAAACTGAATCAGGATGATTTAAGGGTTTGTTTTGTGTAGATTAATCACCATTTGATGGATGTGACAGATCTCATTAGCCATTTATGATCGTTACTAAAGGAAATAGTCATAATAATCTTATTTTATTTGTAGAGTTTTGAAGCAGAAGTGGTCAGTTAGCCTGATGTTGCAGTTACGTTGCAGATTCGTTTACATTCTGCAGTGTTAAAACAGGCATCTTCATTTTGCTGATAGATAAGTGGATGCTAGTTAGAGGGATACATTTGTAATTGATCTTTCTGCCATCATTTTATTACTTCTGCACAACATCTCATGGGACTGAAACTATCTCATTAGTTGTGTGTGTGTGTGTGTGTGTGTGTGTGTGTGTGTGTGTGTGTATAGACTAAAGCTTAAACAGCTAATGGGAATTGAACACCTGGCGAGACTGTGGGAGAAGAGTCTGATCTTTGGTGTGTTTTTAGTTCTTTTAATGCATCGCTGGAAATTCAGCCATTTAGTTGTCAAGAAAATGAGAAACAACAAGGGGAGAAAAAAAGTCTGAATGTTATACTACAGTGAATTTCATTCTCATTTTGTAAGTAGATTTGTCTAATCCTCCTGTATGCTAGAGTTGATGGGGTTGGCAGAATATTATTATTATTTTTTAATTTTTTTCTGGAAAGGTAACAGCGGGACAAGGTTGCTCTGGCCATAGGAAGCACAGGGGCTTGTGCTCTGGCTGTCATATATAGATATTTGTAAAAGTATATGCAAAGATTTAAAAGGAGAAAAAAAAAAATGTATTAGCTGGAAAATGCAGTTAAATTGCAAATATAAACTATAAACTGAACTAGAAGCATATAAACAGAATTGTATCACCATTTGTTTATTATATTTAAATCAAACTTTATAGTAACCAATTAACTAATAGAGAAGATACATTTTATTAATATTTATATATTACATTTCTATTAATATATTTTTATAGAAATTATTTAATTGTTGTTGTTGTGATTTATTTTTATTATTATTATTATTATTATTATTATTATTATTATTATTATTATTATTTATACATCACATGTATGTAGTATCGATAACGTCTTGTGGCCGGAAATATCACAATAAATCTGCATATTGAATTTTTTTTTTTTTTTTTTTGTCCCACTCCTAGAGTGTGTGTGTGTGTGTGTGTGTGTGTGTGTGTGTGTGTGTGTGTGTGTGTGTGTGTGTGTGTGTGTGTGTGTGTGTGTGTGTGTGTGTGTGTGTGTATAAAATTTGTTTAATATATGTCAATATATTTTATAATTCTCTTATTATACATTTATAATATATTTTTGTATTATATGTCTGTTATATGATGCGGTTTAACTGTGCATTTTGATATAATTTTATTGCCAAAAAAATCTGTTAAATTGCACCTTATAAACATACATAATAATATATTAATACAATAACATACTTATAAAGTACAAAATAGTATAAATATAAAAATAATAAAAATTGACACATACAGTGGTAAATCCATTCTATAAAAATATTATATATATTATATAAAAATATATTTTTATATATTATATTTATCATATGTTTGTATTCTGTTTATACAGTGCAATTTAACCATGCATATTCCACATACAGTAATATTATGACACACACACGTTGTGTTTTATGGGGACTTTCTGTAGACATAATGATTTTTATTCTGTACAAACTATATTCTTTTCCCTAAACCTACCCATCACAGAAAATGTTATGCATTTTTACATTTGCAAAAAACATCATTTAGACTGTTTTATAAGCTTTTTTCTTCATGGGGACCAAAAAATTTCCCCACACGGACAAGGATTTTCACATTTTGTCCTCATAACGTAGGGTTTACCTGGACCACACACACACACACACACACACACACACACACTCACACACACACACATATGTTTGTTTTTGTGAATTGTGAGGACATTCCATAGAAATAATGGTTTTTATACCATACAAACTGTATTTTCTATCCCCCTACACTACCCCTACCCCTAAACCTACCCATCACTCACACACACACACACACACACACACACACACACACACACACACACACACACACACACACACACACACACACACACACACACCCTAAACCTACCCATCACTCACACACACACACACACACACACACACACACACCCTAAACCTACCCATCACAGGAAACTGCACATTTTTACTTTCTCACAAAAAACAAATTCTGGATGATTTATAAGCCTTTTGAAAAATGGGGACATGGGTAATGTCCTCATAAGTCACCCTCTCCTTGTAATGCCTATGTCATACCCATGTCATTATACACATTTGTGTCCTGATATGTCACAAAAACGCACATTCACACGCACGCACACACGCACACATGCACGCGCGCACACATGCACGCGCACACACACACACACACACACACACATGTTGTGTTTTCATCTTTTATGGGGACTTTCCAGACATAATGATTTTTATTCTATACAAACTATATTCTTTCCCCTAAACCTACCCATCACAGAAAATGTTATGCGTCAAAAAACATCATTTAGTGTAATTTATAAGCTTTTTTCCTCTTGGGGACCAAAAACACACAGACAAGGATTTCGGATATTGCCATATTTGTGGGGACATTTTGTCGTCATAACGTGGGGTTTAACTGAACCACACACACACACACACACATACACATGCTGTGTGTGTATATGTGCTGTAAATGTTATGTGAGGTTTTTTTAGTCCCTGTCCATCTGTACGCGAGTCACATGATGCCTCTGCTTATATCAGCATCTAAAAAAGGGTGGAATGGATGTAAACTGCACAACACAGCTAATGTGAGGAGCACAAACACTGATGCAGGTAAATACACGGCTGATCCGGGGCCAACCACATTATGAGATCATTCCCACACAGCGCTTTTAAAATGTTGAGCAAGGTTGGATGAGCATAGCTGGACTAGACTAACCATTGTTAGCTGAAATAAAACATTTCTATACCCTTTATGGAGCTGTTTTTGTCATGATCCCTTGTTTTAGTTGATCCCTAAAAAGATCAACTAAACACCGACAAATGTGTTTGTATTTTGTGAAGAAAAAGTGAGATGTGCCAGTGCAAAATACGGGTCATTACGCTTGTGTGATGCAAATGGTTGCCAAGGCATGGCTGCGTAGTTCCTAAGGTGTTCAGAATAATTTTTAGCATGTGTTCTGGATGGTTGCTGGGCATTACTGACTGGCTCAAGTCAAAGACTTCGATGTGTTAGCATCTCATACATCACAGAGCTCTTTGTTAAGGGTCAGTATGAAACACTCCACACTCCACTCAGAAAAACAAAAGTTAGACAGCACTGCATGTGTTGAGGGTGGAAAAGCATCAGGTGCTTGTTGTGAGCGTAAATAACCCCACAACTCACGCTGCTGTTGCTTTATGGTGTTCTGTGATTTTTCTCTGTGACTGGCAGTCATGTGGTTTGGGACGGAGGAGGCAGCTGATGTTGGACAGTCTGCTGGGGTTTCTCCTCCATTTAATGACCCGATTCCTTGCCGATGCGCTTGCATTGACAAAGCCGTGGTCAGGACAGAATCAGGCTATTTCTGCCCACTGGTAATTGGATGGAAAAAGCAAAGAGGTTCCTGGGGAAAATTACATCATCGCTCAGGAGGTGTGTGCTGTTATTTATGGTGCTGGTGTTTTTTGTTGTGCCGGTCAACATCATTTAGATGCACCTGTTTGCCACGGTCAGCTTTTCTTTCTTTAAATACATTCACAGCCTAAGGCAGTGTGGGCCAACTGCCATCTAAAAATAGATAGAAGTTTATTTATTTATTTTTTGTCTTTGAGTGTTTCCTTTTATTTTATTTTGTCACCATATATATATATATATATATATATATATATATATATATATATATATATATATATATATATATATATATATATATATATATATATATATATATATATATATATATTAATTAAATTGCTAAATTGAATATATGGTACATAAATGTTGCACCTTGCATAAATTGCATAAATTTGAATAAAAAATTTGCAAAAGTTATCGCAATTTGTACACTTGGACTTTTGACTCAAAATCCCATTTTGTCCCAAATAATCTACGGCATAAATCTTATATATGAATGTGTGCAATGTCAGCAAAATAATACAAATGTTGATCTGCTGTCCTCATTGTGCACCAGTCGTCCCGCCTCTGCTGTAATGTCACAGTGTATAAAGTTAATCTTCTGCCAGTCTATGGCTTTCTCCCCGTGGTCTTTTTGTTGACAAGTATACCAGCTATTTTGTGGCCAAACGGGTGGCCATTAGTGGCTTTTATAGGACCCAGCATGAGGCATTTCACTCGCTCTGAATTGATCTTGTGACTCAACTTCACGTGAGGGACAACCGTCCCGTGTCATATCAGCAAGATTTTTAATGCTTAATGTCTGTCACAAAACTACAGCGCAATCGTTGAGATGAAATGACTCAGAATGAGTCTTGATTAAATTTGAATCAGCCCTGTGAGTCAGGAGTTCATTATGATCATGTGTGACTGGAGCTCTGGAGTCTCACAATGTCTCTCTTTCTCTCAAATATTTTTATGTGTCAAAGCAAAATTATGCTGCCTTGTAAAATACCTGGTTTAAATGTGATTTAGAAATATATTTTATTACTGTTGATAAAAGCATCTGCTTAAATATGCAGAACATGCAATATGCATGAATGTAAATGAATTATGCTTGTTAGAGTGTTGAGGTTAGCAGCATGATAACGCCAGAGACGGTTATTAGCTTTCCTGTAGCTCAAACAATACGATCGTGGCGGTAGCAACGCCAAGGTCATGGGTTCGATTCCCAGGGAAACTGACAAAAATGTAAAAAAAAATTTGTAGTTTGAATGCAATGTAAGTCGCTTTGGATAAAAGCTTCTGCCAAATGCATAAATGTAAATTTAAATTAGGGATGGACCGAAATGAAAATTCTGGGCAGAAACTGAAAATTGGACGAAAACCGAAAATAAATAATAAATTAATAATCAATTAATTAATCAAACTTATTTAAAGGGTTAGTTCACCCAAAAATGAAAATTAGCCCATGATTTACTCACCCTCAAGCCATCCTAGGTGTGTATGACATTCTTCTTTCAGACAAATACAATCAGAGTTCTGTCCTGGCTCTTCCAAGCTTTAGAATGGCAGTGCAAAAAAGTTATTTTTTCTAGCTAACCAAGGAGTTTGGACATTGGATATGGACATTGAATAGCTTTCTTGAGGTAACTGTAACATTACGTGACATTTGTATAGCCTACTAGCTGTTTTATTGACATCTTTCCCACTGATTGAGCGATCCTGAGACAGGATTCACTTCGGTAAGTTGTAATGTATCTTTTAGCACCTTCTGGTGTTTACCCATGTTTATTTCATGCTGTAACTAGTAATAAAGAGGAGATGAGATGATCGGTTCTCACGCGTTTGGTCCGGGCTGCTGTTTGAACTGAGGCTACAGGGATCTGTCACGGTGTATTAAACAGCGCCAAAAAATTAATAATAACATCTACGGAATTTTAAAGGTGAGACTTTGCTTCATATTAAAAGTAACAAAACACAAAGCTTTTTGTGTTTATTGGATGGCAGACACGTTACAAATGTTTAGTTTTGTTCACGCATCAACAGAAAACAGCACAGGTCACATCATAAATCGAGAAATTAATATTGTCAATCCAGAACTAGTGTCCACACAGCTGTCACTGTTGTAGCTTCTCGAGACAGACGCTGAACACAGTCAGAACGTGCTAATTAAACGTCTGTTTTGGTCACGGATTTCATCTGGAAATGTTGAAATGTTGGTGCATCCCTATTTGTTATTGTAATAGGTTTACTCTTTGTCACATAAGAAGCTATGTTTTGTTGCATTTGAATTTGAATGTCTTTTGTTGTGTTGCAAGAAATTAACATTAAATGATTAGTTCACTTTAAAATGAAAATTATCCCATGATTTACTCACCCTCAAGCCATCCTAGGTGTATTTATGACTTTGAGTTATATGAGTTATATTAATAAATATCCTGGCTCTTCCAAGCATTATAATGACAGTGAACGGGGCTCACGAGTTTGAAGCTCAAAAAGGTGCATCCATTCATCATAAACACACTCCACACGGCTCCGGGGGCTTAATAAAGGCCTTCTGAAGTGAATCAATGGTTTTTTGTGAGAAAAATATCCATATTTAAAACTTTATAAAGGAAAATATCTAGCTTCCGCCTTCCCTAGTTGTTGCAAATGTTGTGTGCTTCAAATCAGTCATTTATGAAGGCCTATTTTGGTTAGGATGCCCATATTCACACTGACAGTGACCGGAAGACCTTCATTTTCAGTGAGAGTTGGCGATTTGAGGCACTATGACAGCGAACCTTTCTACTTGAGCATAGTGTATTTTGATGTAAATTCAGCTTTGCATCACAGGAATAAATTACATTTAAAAAATTATTTAAAATGATAACAGTTCTTTTAAATTGTAATAATATTTCACAGTATTACTGTTGTTATCAAATAAATGCATTCTGTGTGAGCAAAAGAGACTTCTTTTAAAAACATTAAAAATATTATCGACCCCAAACTTTGCTTTCCATTTATTATTTAAAGCACACTTTGAGTACTACGATATCACAAAACTATTAGCCTAACTAATAAAGTTAAAACATTATTAAAGGCAAGTAAAAATTAAGAACAAATACAAGCATAATTACAAGCATAGATAAATACAATATAACAAAACTACAATAAAGTAAGGTCTAAGTAGTATTAATTTCAGGTACAGATACACTGCCGGTCAAAAGTTTGGGATCGGTAAGATTTCTTATGTTGTATTATTAAAAATAATACAAATCTTACCGATCCCAAACTTTTGAACGGCAGTGTATGTAATAATTAAATGTAAAATAACACTATATTCATGGTATAAATTTAATATAGATTAATCTTTGTTAATGCTGTGTTTTGTAGTTTGATTAACATTAATGACATATTAACAACGGGTATCTATAGGCTGCTGTCACTTTAAGACTGAATGCATGGATACAATATAATGATACACATCAGATTTCTTTCTCAACTGTTTACGTTCACTTAAGAGTTTACCGAATGAGTTTATGAGAATACTTGCAGAGACATTAACATTAAAATCTAATTCTGTATAAATGAATGTGATTTTTACTTCCAGAACCCAACTGTTTGATAAATGACAGTGAAGACAGTGAAGCGTATGTGCTCTGCGTATTGATACGGGAACATCTACAGTGACTTGGTGATCCACCCCCCTCTCCCCCAGTAGTAGTTCGCCAATTCTCAAAGAATGCTGGGAATTCTTTTAAGGCGGATGACAAGTGAACCTTGGCAGCCCACGTTTGAGTGTTAAAACCATTCTTACAGAGCACTTGCATTTCACGCTTCATATCCGACATATGAGAATGTATAGCAGCTCAGCTAAATATGTCAGCTGAGCTCCGACAGATCTGAATTCGATTGTCAGGCACATTTTCCACTTTACCCTTTTCCGTCCTCTTATGACCTGTCTAGATGTTTGCACTCCACTCTACATTAATGGTCCTGGTTCAAGTGATTCAGCACTTTAAACGGTCTTGTCCAGAACAGATTGCGCGCACATTTTGCCGTGCCCATTGTTTACCGGGCATGCAGTTGTGTGGGTTAAGGAAAGGGAAGAGAATGAAAAAGGTTTTTTTTTTTTTTTTTTTGTGGCTCTTTGGGTCAAAGTGGTAGTTATGTTCCGTGAATCAGAGCAGGCAGTCTCGGGCCAAGTGAAAATAGCATGTCAAAGGAGATGATGTGACGCCTGATGATGGATAGAGCTTTCTTCTTGAGCTACAGTTCTTTCTCTCTCTGCCTCCCCCCTACTGTGTCACCATATTCTCATTGGCTGCAAAATCTTGGAAAAGGAAGATGAAATAAAATTGAAAAATCCATTTCACCTCTGGTTCATGTTCGCCAGCAGCATATTCCAAGTTTCTGCATGATCCCTGCAGTTCTGAATTAGTGTGAGAATATTGAGAATATTGTCTGTGGCAGGCAGAATCAGTGAACAGGTGGTGTTATTGAAATTTAGATTTTGATCAAATTTGAATGTACACTGATATTCTCTGAAATGCCTCGGACTGTGAGGGCCACAGAGGTTAAAAGTCTGACAAGGCACATGAGGTGCGGGTTGTTGTGACCTGTCTGTTAGTGCTGTGCGGTATACCGGTTCATACCGAATACCGGTGTTCATAATCAGGTCCCGTTTCACTGTTGCACTGTAGTGAGGACACAGCTGAGATCGCATTACAGCAGAGAATTCATACAACACACGGCACGCGCAAGAGAACGATTTCTGCGTGGACCGCCGTGATGAGTTTAACAACGCTCACCACATGGATCATAGATCAGATACAGACCGGAGTGAGCACGTTTAAGTTTTTTATGGACGTATTTCATATACTCTAGTGCTCTAAACGTGGACCAGCTCCATGTATGCATATGTTTAGTCAAAAGCTCTTTTTAAAACTTTATATTGATTAATGGGTTAGTTCACTTAAAAATGACAATTCTGTCGTTATCCGCCCTCATGTCATTCCAAACCCGTAAGACCTTCGTTCATCTTCAGAACACAAATGAAGATATTTTTGATGAAATCCGAGCGCTCTCTGACCCCTCCATAGACAGCAATTTAATGATCACTTTCAAGGCCCAGAAAGGTAGTAAAGACATCGTTAAAATAGTCCATGTGACTCCAGTGGTTCAACCTTAATTTTATGATGTGACAAGAATACTTTTTGTGCGCAAAAAACAAACAAAAATAACTTTATTCAACAATTTCCTCTCTTCTGTGTCAGTCTCCTACGCAGTTTACATTCAGCTCCTGCATCATCATTACACGCATGTGTCGTGATGCTCACGTGAACAGCTTCGGCCAATGGTAAGCAGGCGTTCTGGCGTAACTCTGATGTAACTCGGAAGCTCTGCACTGTATTTACGACGTCAACAGTATAGGAGACTGAAACAGACATGAAGAAATCGTTGAATAAAGTTGCACACAAAAAGTATTCTCGTCGCTTCATTAAGTTAAAGTTGAACCACTGGAGTCACATGGACTACTTTAACGATGTCTTTACTACTTTTATGGACCTTGAAAATGGTAATCAAATTGCTGTCTATGGAGGGGTCAGAGAGCTCTCTGACTTCATCAAAAATATCTTCATTTGTGTTCTGAAGATGAACGAAGGTCTTACGGGGACAGAATTTAAATTTTTGGGTGAAGATGTGAAGGCTTACCAATAGTAATGATTTATGATTTACGAAATATAGAGATGCAAGTTTCTGCCCAACAGCGATGATATGAATGTGATTTTTACTTTTTTTTATAGGCAAGTGTACCCTATTACTAAAATAATATCCATGCCCTAGCAAACTCCAAGAAAGCCCTAGCAACATGCCGGTGAGTTTTACACAGGCAAGCTTCACTCTCATTTTCTTCAGAAAATGTATAATTGTAGTTGTTTCTGTGTGTGGGAGTAAATATTATCTCTTTTCATATGTAATACCCTGAGTTAATGTGCAGCCACATTTACTATTGCTCAGAGAAATTTTGTGGGTGAAATCCAGTCATTCCAATAGGAATCCGGAATTTCACATGAAGGTGAAAAATGTTCCTCACGCAGATTTAGATCACGTTCAAATTGGTCGCTTAAATCTGCCATGCTGACCAAATTGCAAATTGCTGCTTGGTTTGAAAGTGACTATTGTGCGAGTAGTGCTTCATTCATCGCTATCCTATTGACAATGGAAAATAAACCCGTTTTTGCAATTTTCAGCTAAACTGACTGCAGGTGACTGCACCTTTAGCCTTTAGAATTGGGAGTGGGTTCTTTTCACTTGGATCAGGAAGCAGCACTATAGCAACCACATATCAACATGATAAAAAGCACTAAAACACCTAAGCAGCTTCATACCAACAACCTAGCAACCATCAAGAACACCACAGCAACCACATAACGATGTGCTAGAAACCACTTAAACTTATATATCCCAGCAACCATCTAGAATATTGTAGCGACCACATAATAACTTGCTAGTCAAACATCTTAGCAACCACTCAAAATACCCTTGCAACCATAAAGCAACCTGCTAAAAACACCCAAACACCCAAGGAATTGTGTAGCAACACCCTAGCAGTTAAACCATTAAACTCCTCATCAACTTCATAGCAACACCCTAACAACCATCCATAAAATCATAGTGACCACATAGTAACATGCGATAAACCATTAAACTTCTCATCAACTGCATAGCAACACCCTAGCAACCATCCATAATATCATAGCGACCACATAGCAACATGTGAGAAACCACTTAATCAACTTCATAGCAACCATTCATAACATCATAGTGACCATATAACAACATGCTAGAAACCATACCAACACCTTAGCAACTGCATAACAACCACATAGCAACATGCTAGAAACATTACGATTTTGCCGAATAACATCTTGAAACAACATTCCTGTCTGAAAATTTAGTCCTAACCATATCCCTACCTGTAAACCTAACCCTACCCATAAGTTATCCCTAAATTCTGTGGGAAATGGTAGGTGAATAACACTGACGTAGAAGAACCTAACCCTGGTTGTGAGCTGAAACTAGACATAAACTGTAAACTTGCCTCAAATCTGATTAGAATGTTGTTCCAGGATCGACAAAGATGTTAATCCAGGAACATGTTGCCCTTGGTGAAATCAGGTTCTGCCAAACACCTTAGCAACTCCACAGCAACAACCAAGAACACCCTAGCAACCATTTAGCAAATCAAACTCCTTAGCAACTGCATAGCAACACCTTAGTAACCACACAGAACACATCTAAGCATTGTGGTAGCAAGTTTGTGCATTCACATTTTTTACAGTAAATTAAATAAATAATTTTTTTACATTTTGTGAATATGCAGGAAGGCTTTTGTATCATTCTGATGGGAGCAGATGCAGCGGTTCTGGTTAATGGAGTGTAGAGCAGCTTTTTAATGTCTCAGTGTCAACTTCCTTATACTGGTAAGCACGAGAGTGATTAACATTTTATTACTGCCCTGTTGCTGACCCGGCACCCTCTTTCTGTCTAAATCACACTTTAATTCACTCGTCTTTTTTTCTCTCTTCCACCCTCTCGCTCTCTTCTCGGCTCTGGTACACACACACACACACACACACACACACACACACACACACACACACACACAGGTTTCCAAGTTTTATGAGGCCCTTTTATATTCTATCCCCCTACACTAACCCTACCCCTAAACCTAAAACTTTATGCATTTTTACATTTTCAAAACACTTCATTTAGTTTGATTTATAGATTTGTAGCTGTTTTCCTCATGGGGACCAAAAATGTCTCCATAATGTCAACATTCCTCACACTTTTTTTTGTATATAAATTAAAAATGCAAACTCATGCCCCAGGTACACGTAATGTTGTCACGTTTTTCTGGTTAAATAAACATTAAATCCAAAAAAAAAGAAGATGAGAGAAACCAAATACACTTCTATTTTGTATTCATTAACTATACTATGTAATTAATGTTATTTTTATTAAAACGTAAAGTATAAATCTCATCAGTGTTTCTATGCATTTTTACATTTATTCCAAAATAATAACTAACTGCAGTAACAATCTAAACAAAATATTTTATTTGTGAACTGATGTTCAGCTGTTAATTAATATGATTGGCTATTAATAGTCAATAGTCATGGTTATTTACTTACTTTTTAATTAGTTTTCCCATTAATGGCATCAGTTTTTCGAGGAGGCACTGCCTCCCTTGCCTCGGAGGAAAAGCACATACACACACACACACACACACACACTCTCTCTCTCTCTCTCTCTCTCTCTCTCTCTCTCTCTCCCCACGGCTTCTGCCCCGATCTTGTAGCATTCCTACATGTCAGTCAGATAACATGTTCTCGAACAGCACATTTATGCCAGCAGGAGCAGATGTCTGCTGCATGCCCTGTCCTGCCGGTCCCGACTGAGTCACTCACCCACTTCTCTATGGAGTGGCCCACCTCCCTCCAGCTCTCTCTGTTTCCCAAGAATAATCACTCCTTTCATGGTCTGCTGTGAATGAGGAGTCTTAGGAAGGTGAGAGCCAGACTAGAGAAATAAACAGGAGGAGATCAACAGATATATTTGCATGTTGTATGCATAAGGCTGTTTAGAAGGTGTCCTAGTCAAGGAGTTGTAATATAGCTGGAAAGAGCGATCCGTTAGCATTCCCATTCATCTCTCTCGATGGCAGGTACCCAGCAGCCCTAGGAAGTACATGACCTGAATGCTGCCAGCTTTGCTTCATGGCCACTCTTTTTGAGCCCGTAAAATGTCATGTGACTGATCTCTCTATATGAGAGCTGCTCACAATATAACAGCGAGACTATTTCATACTGTCGTCACTTTGATGGGATTGCGGTCTCATGCTAATTTGCCGTTTAGTAATTCTGGTCCTATATATGAAAAAATGGCACCGTGGCATTATATGAAGGTCTGACTGTATAAGGGGTCGATTCTTGGTGAGAATAATGTAGCAAAGTGAATGTGACTGCTGATAAATGTCTGGCTGCGGTAGACTAGTCGTAATCCTAAGGCTTGTGTGTTTAATGCTGCACTGATGCTGTCAGGTAGGTCATTGTGCACGCAGCTCATAGTAAAACTCATAGTAGCTCTACTAGCGAAAGAAACAAAAACACAACCTGAATTGGTTCTTCAAGTGCTCGACATTGCTATTCATCTTGGCTTTCGTTTGATCAAGAGTCCTTAGGTTACCCGAGGCAGTGGAACAATAGAGGCGTAAAGAAGCCCTCGATCCCCCATGCTGGACAGAGGGCCATTGTCTGCCGTCGCCCTGCCGTTGATGTGTGGTGTGCTTTGGAGCGTCGGACAGGATGGTGGAGTGGAAGGAGATCTATTGGCGCTGGATCTCCACGGCCCCGCTCGCCTCCGGTCCCCTCTGTTTGTTTGAAAAAAGACCCTGTGTTCACTACACTCAACGGCTGTATTCTTCATGTCGGCTGGCTTGCCTGGAAAGCCTCGCTGTAACATGAGAGCTTTGAGGGACGTACAAAATCAGGGGGTTTGTCAAGAGGGTCTTGAATCACATTCATTATCCCTTCAAACACAAAAAGAAGCTCTTTGTCATGATGTGAAAACATGATCAGCCTGCAATGGCGAATTTCGCCAATTACGCTGCGAGCTACACCAGTGCATTGTTGTTGTTTGCTTTGCTAGTATTTTCTGGTTTTGAACAGATGTCGATCACTTTCTGCTGTGAATGTATCTGTGTTTCAGCAGCGCAGGATGGTTCGGGATTACTGTATGCATGCTAGCCTGCTATAAAGAGAGGTAGTTCACAGCCGAGCCGTACAGGGAAGCGGGTAACCATGGTGATATTTACTTCATCTCCATGCTTGGCTGCGGCGCGCTCAGATAAGGCCCTTTTGGAATCATTTCTGACCAATCTGACTCCTGCCAGAGCAAGACACGTCCCCCGTACCTCATTTGCGTACCTGTACGGGGAAAATCATAGTGATTGCATTTTTCATATGGCCGAGAAGTGATTGACCCGTTATAAGTGCCATGCAGTCGGGCTACCTACTCATGCATTAAAAATGACATTTAAGAGATTACATTGTAGAAGTTGGAAGTCGCAGACTTTATAATGTGCAGTAGTGAATACATTTAATGGAGGAAACTCTTGAGTGATGCGACGCCATTAGCCTGATGAGAAATGATTTGTACAGGGTTCGTTTTCATCTGAGAGCATCTTTGCTTGCATGACTTTACGAAGAATGAATTGACCCTTTGCTAAACTCCGCCCCCTTGGTTTCTGTTGCCAACCCAGACAAGCTTTACATTCCCATAGGAATGAATTGGAGATTTGAAATATATAGAAATATAAATATGTATTTCACCAGTAATGAACTCAACATTGCATTTTTTTAATCTTATTTATTTTATTATTGATTTTACAAAGAAGTACAAGTAAGATTCCACTTATAAGGTTTTATTTTAAAAATATTTGTATTTATTTATTTTATTATCCAAAGAAAAACAAATGTAAATGGTATTTTGTTAAAGAAACATTGCTATGTCCTGACTGTTACCTCTTATAAGTTTTTATATATACTTTTTAATTTTTTATTTATTTATTATTTTATTCTAAATGTAATTCAAATTAAATTAGGATCTGTATTTATTTTATTTTATTGACAAAACAAAAGAGACTGGAATCATAGAGGAAAAGAGAAAAGCCTAAAATGTGAACATTAGTCTAATATTTCTACAACACATGAAGACCATACGCACATTTATTTATATAGATAAAACATTTTAAGAATGTTAATATATTGTTTGATTTTTACAAAGAAAAACACATACATAAAAATGGGATTTTTAAAGAGACAGTATCCTGTAAGATACCTCTTATAAGGGGTTTTAATAGCGTTTTATTTTATTTGTTAAATTAGGTTCTGTATTTATTTATTAATTTATACATGTATAAATACTCTATTTATTTGTGCTATCTGGGTATTGTGATCCTCTATTGGTTGTCAGTAAATGGGTTTTGCAATGAAATGTGTGCATAGTACTGTTTAGTGAGTTGGGTCCTCATTGTTTGTCTTGCATCATATGCTTGTTGTGAGCTTATACTGTGTCCTTCACTCTCCATGGACATCTTCCCTGTAACTAGACTCTTGCAACAGAAAAATCCCAGCCCGCCGCTGACTACAAACGTTAAACTTCTTTGTGCTGAAGAGCATGAGTGCATTTATTTATTTATTCATTTATTTTTGGCTGCTTGGTTTTGCACAGGACACACGCACACACACACTATCCCAGGCTGTTTTCTGTTGAGTCAGGGAAGCCATCTGCCACACAGCGATAATGGCCCGCCAGGGACGCGGGGCCTGGTATAACCAGAGATGAATTAAAACGGCCAGAAAATAGAGAATGCTTGGCTACGCTCAAGTCCTACCACGTTTTACAGTGTCTGTCATCACCCACCCCCACTGATGTCAGCAGATGCCCGTAAAAAGTCTGAAATGTGCATTTTATGCGTTGCTCACCAGGACTGCGAGGAATTTTGATATGCAATATTGTTTTTGATACAATCGTGCTTATAAAAAGCCGAGCCGGGTGAGGAAGATTTAACATTTCGTGACAGCTGGTCATAGGAAATGCATAGGATTATTACAGCAGAAAATACCACTTCATAAATGATGCATTTTTACGAGGATTAGAAAACACTTCGGGGATAAAAGAGGCCAAATATGGGAAAAACGCGAGAGGCGGCAAAGAATTGTTAGACTTTATAGGTGTCGGGCAGCGTGTTGTGATCATGAAACAAGGTAACTATTGGTCAACGTAAGACATAAATCAATCCTGACCCATAAAGACAGGCATGACAACAACAGCATTGTTTAGTCTCACGCCTTTTATATCTTCCATTTTTCATGCAAAGTTTGTCAGGTTTTGTGAACTAGGACAAAGTTGAGGTAGGTGGGCTACAAAAGTCTGGAGGGACAGAGAATCTCATGGGTTCGTTTTTATCTCCCTGGATCTCTCCATTAGGATTTTTTGGAGGAAAGTAGACATTGTTTGGGTTATTGCTTACATCTTTACAAGTTGAAACCACGAATTAGGTTCAAATTTGTAAGTTAAGGATATAGTTATGCCATATGGTGTAATTGTGCTTTCAGGATGAGAAGAAATTAACTTTAGTAATATATGCCTTTTTGTGTGTGCTCAACAACATACAGACTATTTAGTTTTTTATTAATTAAAAATCATATAATAATTAATAAAATAAAATAAATATATTTGATTAACTTCAACAGTGGTAACTGGTACATTTCTGTATTTATTTATTTAGTAAGTTTTACTTACGATATTACTATGATCTACAACCATAATATCGCCTTCATACAAACTTTTTTTGCACTTAAATGTAATTTAATTTAAACATGTTAATTAAAATATTTCTTCATATACACTAAAAATTGCTGCACTGTAAAACAAATATTGTTGGTTTAACTTGAAGTAAGTTACCTGGTTGCCTTAACATTTTGAGTTGATTGAAATAAAACTTTGAGTTAATTCAATGAAGGAGATTGGTTTAATAAATAGAAACTCAAAATACTATGTTAAGTTGATTTGTCAAAAGATAAAAAGGTGTGATAAATCATGAAAATTATTTTTTTACAGTGTGGATTAAAAACAACTCTATTTGTGTTATTTGGGTCAAAAATCGGACAAACCCAGCGCTGGGTTGTTTTTAACCCAGCATTTTTATTATGTATATGAAGGAATTATTATTAACGTATTATTATTACGATTAACGTGTTAAATATTCAATTACATTTAAGCACAAAAAGGGGTTTGTTAACTGTTTGAACTCAACTATTGATTAAAAAGTACTAAATTGCTGGCTTAAAATGAACCCAAAATAATGAATTTAAAAGATAAAAATTAAGATCACACACAAAATTACTAGAGAAACATTTATAACAGTAATAATCAATAGGTGAACATTTATTAATAGGCAAGAACACCTAGGAATGCACAAAAATATAGCAAGAGTTAAAACAACCTGTGTAATTGTAAGAATTGAACAATTATACAGATTACACAGTTAAACAAAATCGCTTTTTAAAAGTTTAATTTTTAAAGGGTACATAACACACACTGTTTCTGCCAGTCTCATGTTAATCTTGAGTAGCTATAGAGTATGAGTATGAGTAGAGTACTGCATCCTTCATATCTCAGAAGAGTCTTTAGTTTTATCAGATTTATAAAAGACCGATACGCTGTACTGATTCTTTCTGAAAACAGCCGAGCTCGTGGAAGCATGCGGGCGGAGCTAAAGAGAACACACACACACACACACACACACACACACACACACACACACACACACACACACACACACACACACACACACACATACACACAACACATCATGGTATTATCCCTGGATCCCGTGATCAGAAGTGCCTATATAAGGAATTCTGCCCTTTATGATGTCATACAGGGCCATACTGTGAAAAAACTTTCTGAAACGTATTCGAATCCTGAAGGAGTGTATTTGAAACAGAAATATTCTGGCATACATCCAACTCATGTTTTGAAATGTTGGCCATGTTTAGCATGAGAATCCAACTCTTTAACAGTGTAAATAAGTCAGAATGCATGAAATCCCCCGTTTAATAACTTGCATTTCAAAACAAATTTGACCATATTTTGCTAATTTTGCACTAAAAGCACTGTCCAAAACTCGCTGCAGTCAGTTTTCAAAGTTCTCTTTCGTCTCCGCTTTGATTAGATTTCTTCTATTTTCCACATATATTCCTGTCATAAGACCTTATACATGAATTAAAATGCATACAAACCATTTTAGCGATGAAACACACCCATTCGGCGGCGTTGAGAACCGCTCTCTCCTGACGAGGGTGCAAAAAGCCTGCACTCTGTGCAACCCATCAGCTGAGTTGTTGTAGTAAAGCCACCGCTGGGTTGTTGCGTTGGAGGGCGGGCAGGGGAGGGGTGTATTGTTTCAACTGTCAGTGAGATGCCCCTGCCACTAACCCAATGGCTGGGTAACACAAAAACTACCCAACCATATATATATATAACCCAACAGGGTCAACCTAGTGTTTTTTTGTCTCTACCAGTTCTGTAGCTTATTTTTTCCCAGTACACAAGAATTAGTGTGATATTGAAATGTATTGATCTCGACACGTTTTTACAGCAGCACTTAAGACGAATGCACACACGGACAGAAAGCTTCAGCACTTACCATCTGGAGGTCGCCCTTTGCATCTGCACGCACCAGTCATGATGAGAAGTTTCATTTGTTGATGATGTCAACGTGCAGCACAACCCCACAACAAATTGGCTTTGGGCCGAGGTGACAGAGATGCATGATGGGTAAATTGATGAAGTAAAGCGCAGGTCAGGGAGGATAATGGAACAGAGGAAAACTCGCAGGCCGGAGCAGAGGGTTGATGACGAGGTCTTTTCCATTAACTCAGGGGTGCGGAGCAGGGTGAGGTTGCGATGCAGGGTTAACTCGTCTCTCTGGAACCCGCCTCGTACATCTGCCTGAATCACACCGCTGCCCCGTCACTCCGCCTGCCTGTTTGACACCGAATCTCAACTCAATAAAAGTTGAGCAAAGAAAAGCGAGAGAAGCAAAGTCTCCAAACTTCCTCTGCTATTAATCTTAACTTGACTCTAAATGTTGTTCCCTTTTTTTTTTCCTTGTTTATTTTACCGGCCTTTTCTTTTCTTTTTTTTGAGCCAGCAAAATTCCTCATTTCACTCCTCCATGCCAAGTAATCAGCAACTGTTTAAACTTAGCTTTTTATTGCAATACAGTTTGTGCCTTTTCCTTGTGCATTATATAATATGTCAGATATTAAGATGAAGTTATCCAAGCATTAAAGGTGAAAATGCTTGGATAATTTTATGAGTGACAGCTTAATTTGGAATAACTGTGCAACCCTGTCATTTTATTTGGCCTTTTTCTGTGTACTCAACCATTTTAATTTAATTTAATATTTTATTTATTTTATTTCATTTTTAATTATTTATTTTGAATTGTCTGTTTAAGGTTAATTGTGAATATAAAACTAACAAAACATGAGGGCTTTATACTGTATTCAGACCCAAATATCGCCAATGGTCGCAAAACAAATGACAAATCATATAAAATAAAGTGACTCTATTTAATTAGACCTCCTGAGGTTGATCCAAATATAAAAACAGTCTGCGACGTTTGATAAAGCCATTTAATCTTTCTAATATTTTTGGGGTTTAAATCTCATTTTATGGTACCCTATAAATGGAGGAGTTTAATGAAGGCATTTAGTAACTGTCTCCTCAACACTTCTAGTTTTCTTGCTCTTATGCTAAATAATTAATTACCAATCCTAGTCTGACATGAGTACTTCTAAGAACTTGGGAAAATACTGATTATAAGAGCCAGACTCCCTCACAATGTGTAATTAAAGCCTCATAATTTCAGCCATGCAGAAAACGCAGAGGGATTCGTGAAAACCATACACTACAGCTGAAACCTGACATAAACACACACAACTGTCATTTACATATTTTAATTACAGTTATTCAAATTTATATTAGGGTTGAATATTACTTCTTTTATCGTGAATAGAACGTAATCAGAATCTATAAATGGCATAAAGTGAAATCTGAAAACAAAATGAGGTTTATAGGGACCCACTTAATCCAGGGTTAAGCAGGATTAATATTGGATTTTTTTATTTAGTTTTTTTTTCTAATTTAAGTAGTAATTTCTCTTTGTTTTGTTGTGTTGTTTAAGGAATTTAATGTGGACCTTTTTTTTTTTTTTTTTTTTTTTTTTTTTTTTTTATTAATTTGGTCTGTTCATTGGTGTGCGCCCCAAAAGAAGAGTACCACTAGACACCACTACCACAGGTTTACTACCATCATACTGTGTTGATAAAAGCGGTTTTGTGTCATAAAGTCTGATCTCCGTCATATGTATTCTCTCTTTGCAGGCGGCAGGTCTTTCTCCCGGTGAGACGCAGACTCCGAGTCTCCTGTTGGCTCCTGGAGTGAGATGGGGCCAGACCCCCATCAACCAGTCCACCCCGTGGGAGACCGACGAGCCCCCCACCAAGCAGCACAGAGAGAGTGACACCACAGGTATGTGTACTTCTGTGTTCATCTGTTCCTACAGATGCAGACAGGAAACAGTCTGTTTGCTTTGGATGAGTTGCTTATGTTGTAGTGCTCCTCATCTGAAAGTCATTCGGGATAAAACTGCTGCTAAATAGATAAATTAAAGTGTGTGTGTATGTGTATATGTGTATATTTTATATTATTATATAAAAGTTTGGGTCAGTATGATTTTATTTTTTAACCTCTTATGCTCACCTAGGCTGCATTTATTTGATTAAAAAAAAAAAAAAAGAAAAAAACAGTAAATTAGTAATATTGCGAACAATAACTGCAAATTAAAATAACTGTTTTCTATTGGAATATATTTTAAAATGTAATTCATTTCTGTGACAGTAAAGTTTTTAGCAGCCATTATTCCAGTTTTCATTGTTACATGATCCAAATCATTATTGTTATATATATTTATCAAAATGATTGCCAATGTTGAAAACAGTTGTGCTGCCTTTTTTGTGGAAGCTGATACATTTTCAGGATTCTATATATAGAATATTCTATATTTTTATATTGTGTATTTTATACATTTACTTATCCAAAACAGCCTCACAATCACATGCCTTAGTTAATATGGGTTTGTTAATTGCTTGTGAAGGAGGTGTGTCTTCAGATGGAATGTTCGCACAGCTGGAATGCGCTCTTGACCAATCAGCATGCAGAACTGGTCTCCGTTTCATTAAATTACCATATGGATGTGCACCTATATACAAGGTGTTCAAATGAGATTGCATGGGCTCATGCGTCTTGAGTTTCTTGAGATTCTTTATGCTGTAGCATTAGGAAATCAAGAGCATCAAACACAGAAAATTGGGCCCTTAATGAGGGGCCGACCAAAGTAATGCACGTTACACGGACATTTCCTCACATCAAATATGAATTATGCTGGTAATGAAGACAGACTGTTGACCTGACTACCCTTTCCTGAGTCATTATACGTGAGGAATTGGACATTGCTGTTGAGGAGGGCAGTTGCGTGTGTTTTGTTCAGGGCTCTCTGAAACCCCCGGGGCCTCCGCAGGGGCCCCCCGCTGTGGCGTTTAAGTAGGAACCGAAGTCTCACAGAGGGAGGGAACGTTAGCATTGTGTTGAGCTCTACAGGGTTCCGCTTCCGGCACCTTCCCCGAAACACAAAGTGAGATGTCACTCAACTTCTTCTCGTTCGACAGTGCTCGGTGTAATATGACATATCTGGAGACAAGATCTGCGTCCCATTAGCTCAGAGACAAAAAAGCAACAGCAAATCTCGTAACGACTCTGCAGGCATTAATTAATCATGACAGTTAGCAGTGCACAGTGAACAAGTCATTTCAGAAAAACTTTTCCTCAAAGTTTCAGAAAGATTTGGCTTCTACATGACGTCAATTTGCACTTTAATTTAAATCCATCAAAAGAGACCCTTGTAAGAATTAGTGGTTGGTTTAACTTTGAGAGGGAAAAAAAGAGACTTTCTAGACTCTTCTGAGAGGACAAAAGCACTCTTATGAAACAACTATTTTATCCATGAACATTGTAATTATATGAGCAATCAACACTAAGATCCATACTGCTAATTTCATTAGCTTTTCAGCACTGAAGCTAGGGCTATAATTGAGTTTCATTCTTATTTATTTATTTATTTATTTAATAATCTACTGATAGATTTTTCATCAAAAGACTTGATTGCAGTGCACAAATCTGCAGCAAATGCTTAAATGGTCTGGGAATTACTTTTTTGGTTAATAGCACTTTTGTGTCTAATAGACTAGGAAATATTGGACTTTCTTTTGTTAGCATGTCCATGGTGGTTGAAATTGAGCGC
The DNA here is from genome assembly GCA_018749465.1 of Paracanthobrama guichenoti. NCBI lineage: Eukaryota > Metazoa > Chordata > Actinopteri > Cypriniformes > Gobionidae > Paracanthobrama > Paracanthobrama guichenoti. Next base: position 32,070,536 of record CM031962.1, on the reverse strand, counting down.
AGCTATCCTTTAGTTTGTTCTGAATTATGCACGTACCTCATTTCAGGCTGCGGCGAATCTATTCCCGCTAGTATATTCTTGTCTCTTCAGACTATAGTGCGGTGAAGGCCAATGTCATGATTAATGTTTTTTAATCTTTTCCCCGCCTGGTGTATTTTGTGTTATGGACCATCATTGTTGAGGAGCTATTTTTGCAGCAGAGGAGGAAGTGCACGGGTCCACAAAGAGCACATATTCATGAGATAAATCTGCCATGTTGCATCGTGGGTAAGCTGTCCGCTAAACAGTAGCAATATGGTTTCGATCCTGTGATCTCATGCTTAAAATACTCAAAACATTGAAGATTTAAAGGGGTAGTTCACCCAAAAATTATAATTCTTTCATCGTTTTAAAATCATTTGTTTTTCATACTTCTTTGGAATGACATGAGGGGGAGTAAATGATGCATGAACTGTCCTTTTAAGACCATGTTAAAGGCCCACTGAAGTATCTTGAAACTCGCAGCATTATTCAGTGTGTTGACGTCATTTCCACTGAAACAGGAAGACAGGGCGGGACATATCGAACAGCTCCTCCCCATTTTTTAAAATAGCCAATAGCGTTTAGTTTACATCACAGCTCGGCCAGAGCTGTTGAGATCGATAAACAGCGCTCCGTTCAGAAGCCTGCATCTCTGATGGGATGGAGTTGCATGAGTGCGTGTGGCATGGGCAGCTTACACATCTGGAAAGGCACCATCAATGCTGAAAGGTATATCCAAGTTCTAGAACAACATATGCTCCCATCCAGACGTCGTCTCTTTCAGGGAAGACCTTGCATTTTCCAACATGACAATGCCAGACCACATACTGCATCAATTACAACATCATGGCTGCGTAGAAGAAGGATCCGGGTACTGAAATGGCCAGCCTGCAGTCCAGATCTTTCACCCATAGAAAACATTTGGAGCATCATAAAGAGGAAGATGCAACAAAGAAGACCTAAGACAGTTGAGCAACTAGAAGCCTGTATTAGACAAGAATGGGACAACATTCCTATTCCTAAACTTGAGCAGCTTGTCTCCTCAGTCCCCAGACGTTTGCAGACTGTTATAAAAAGAAGAGGGGATGCCACACAGTGGGAAACATGGCCTTGTCCCAACTTTTTTGAGATGTGTTGATGCCATGAAATTTAAAATCAACTTATTTTTCCTTAAAATTATACATTTTCTCAGTTTAAATATTTGATATGTCATCTATGTTGTATTCTGAATAAAATATTGAAATGTGAAACTTCCACATCATTGCATTCTGTTTTTATTCACAATTTGTACAGTGTCCCAACTTTTGAAGATGAAAGTATATTTTACTAGATATTTTTACTAGAAAAGGTCTTTCTACTCCAAAATTTCACATTTAATTCAATGTGTTACTTGCCATTTCTTTGTAATTAATTGTTAAAATTATTAGCAATTTCTGAGTGAAAACCGTTTCCACAGCATTTTTTATTTATTTCTTTTCAGTGTAAACTTTCAATGTCACTTTATTTAAAAATGGGCAATTAAATCATCCAATTAGAGCTTTGGCAAGTTAGAAGAAGGGCTGGATTGTCAAAAAAAGTAGACAGTGAGCCATAAATACACCACAATACAACTTTTCATAATCTTTCAATAATTTTAGCTAAATAAACTGAAAAAAAAAAAAAAAAAAAAAAATTGGTGTAGGATTTACTTCAAAACAATTTTCACTCAGAAATTGCTAGTTAAATTCAGAAATAATCAACCAAGTAACATTTTAATTTTGAGTAGTAACTTATAGAAAGTCTGAAATAGTATGTTCTTTTTAAAACATACTGCAGTATTTTTAGTTTTATTTACAATTTAAAAAAAAGAAATCAGTGTACACCAATGTCAGCTCCATGACATTTCTAGCCCAGCATTAAGACACTTATACACTAGAGTTCATACTACACATGAATGTTGCAAATCCATGAGGTAAACATCCATCGACCAATGTGAAGCCCACTTGATTGAACCGGCTCTTTCCACACCCTCGAAACTGATTTTACACCTTCCTATAAATCAAAGGCCCCGTCAGAGGAGGTTTCTCTAGTGTGTAAGCACCCGTAGGATCTGCTATCATAACTGTCTGTCTCTGGAATTATAGTGTGGAGATGAATATAAACAGTAAGATCAAGTAAGTTTTTGCTTCTTGCGTACGCTCATCTGTCGTAACCTTGCTGCATTACTGAATTAATGAACGACTCTGATGTGACCCTCAAAAGATGAATAATGCATAAAGAAATAAATATTTTCCAGTGAATGCCCCGTCACAGTACAAAATGGAGTTGTTATGAGGAAATCCCACACCCAGAACCAAACTCTAGTTCTGGTTTCACTGAAACATCTAGCAAAGCTTTCAGCAAAAACTTTCAGCATCATTCCTCCAGTCTTCAGTGCACATGATCCTTCAGAAATCGTTCTAATATGATGAGTTACTGCTCAAGAAACATTTATTACTATTATCAGTGTTGAAAACAGTTGGGCTGCTTAATATTTTTGTGGATTCACTGATAAATAGAAAGTTCAAAAAAACTTTATTTCAAATTATAAAACATTATTGATCAATTTAATGCATCCTTTACTGAATAATGGTATTATTTTTTATGAATATTAAGTTATTTTTTAGGCCGTGCAGGCTATTGAATAATGTTAACGACAGCCAAATATCTCTCATAATACATAGCTTATGTCTTTTTCCTCATTGAATATCCTATTTCACTTGAAAATTTGTCTTATTACAGAGGTAATATAAACAGCAATTCACATAGACATTAAATTAATCTCCTCCAAATAACATTTAAAAGGTTATTTGTCATTTAGCAGACTCTTTCTTATCCAAAGTGCTTGAAAGTTAGCTATGGAGACAGAAACAGACTAGGGTAATGTACAATTATTTTAGTCCGGGACTAATTTAAGCCTTGTCTGTGAAACTGGGGAATATATCCAGTCCCTTAAAACTAGTCCCAGACTAAAATGCATATTTGAGCGTTTTTAACTGAAAACAACTTACACTGATACATTTTAAAATAAGTCACTTTCATTGTTTTGTCTCAAGATGCACACCAGTAATGTTTTTTCTAAGGCTTGTTTATAAAGCTACTTAAATGTCCTAATTGAACTAAGGCCTAATCCTGGCTTAATCTAAGACCTGTCTGTGAAACCTGTCTGGTTTGTTTTGGTTTAGGGTTAGTTGCATGTAATTATGCATAATTTATTACTATAGTAACTACATGTTACACATGCAACAATGACACTGTAAAGTTTCACATGGGTTTCCGCCAAATAAAGTGTATGGCTGAATGTCAAATGTGATGTTGGTTGTCCTTGACTTGGTTTTTCTGTTCTTGTTCTGCAGGGCCCCCATGGGTGCCTCCAGTGGTGGCAGTCAGTCAGGCCAGCCTGCTGGCTCATTCGTACGGGATGCCACAGCCGCCTGTCTACAGCCAAGGAGTGTCCGTCCAGTCTCCCATCATCGGTGTTACCCCGTCCATTCAGACACCCATCCCCCCGCACCATCCGCTCATGACAGCACACTTCCAACTTCCTCCCCTCTCTTCCCAACCGCCAGGCAGCCTGGTTCTCAACATACAGAACCAGTCGCCCTACGGCACCAGCCAACCGCCAATCACCCCATCGCCCCTGACGACGGCCGGCCAGGTAGTCCACCCCACCCCTCAGAGCGTGGTGGGAAACGGTCACATGACGCACCCGCTCATACAGCCTCCCGCTTTGCCTTCCGCCGCATTGCCTCTAACGAATGGGCAAGCGACGACTCAACCAACGCCGGCCTCTGTGAATCAGGAAAGTCAGAACGGCCTTCAGATGCTCCGTACGGTCGGAATGGGGAAGTACGAGTTCACGGACCCGAGCCATCCAAAAGGTAAGCGTTTCCTGTTGCTTGTGCGTTTGCAACTAATGAACATGCCCGAGGATGTCTTGAAATATATTTTCCAGGGAATTGCATTTGATATCGGCAAGGAAATTGACCACAAACATGTCAGCGAAACATTGTTAAAACCTCCTGAGTAACAGCCCGCGGTATGAAAGCATCTCCAAGGTCACAGATTCAGTCCTGAAACAACTGTCACATAATCAGGCCTTCTTCCTTGCAAACTTTTATGCCGGTTCCTAAGAGTCTCCTGCTGTGAATTCTTGAAGGTTTTCAAGGCTGTAAATCGTTGTTTGTACAAGATAACCTTGGACGAGACTCTGTCAGTCCAGAAACAGATGTTGCGTATTCCCTGAGCAATTTTCACATTTAATGAAGCTTTTAATCTAGGTTTAGATTGGCTTTCTAAGCTCATTTGATTTTTTTTTATGAGCTCTATAAAATGAGTGCAATTTACTTTCCACATCGATGCAACTTGCAATTGTCTCTTAAGATGCAAAAGAGCCAATTACATTAGACTTTGCGTGCATTTTTGAAATGTAAGTGCTCAAAGCACAGTTAAAGCAGTGGCACTGAAGCAGGTTCAGCTCTCCTGTCGTGAGAACTATAGCAGACTAATGTGCCATGAGAAAGCCACCGCTTACATAATACTGCAATCCAGTTGCTTTATTTCTCTGTAAATTAGATCTTGTTTATATCAGTCTAAGCAAATGTAGTTCTTTTTCCCTGCTGAAAAAACAACAACCAACTTAAACCAGCCTAACATGACTTAGTGGTCTAAGCTGGTCTCTGAGCCTGACCAACCCAACAAAACTGCCCAAAACCAGTATAAACCGTCAGACTAGACCAACCAAACAAGTTTGGTGTCCAGCAGGGCAGGTTTAAGCTATTTTTATTAGCTGAGTTTTCATTGTACTCTACTGGTTGGAATTTTTGCTTTATTGAATTGCATTGATACTTTAGGTCCTTGTATAAATATATTTTTTATTAGTTTGTTCTTTCATATAATTTCCTATAGTTCAGTATATGAAGCAGTATGTAATCTTATGTTTCTCCATGTGGTCAAAGACTAAAACTGATACTAAAGATTTCTTTTCTCTCGCTCATTTGCTGCAGGTTCAGTTGCGATCCAGTTTTGTTATAAATTGTAATGGCTTGAATAGTAACAAACTGTACACTGTCAGAAAAAAAGGTACAGTGCTGTCACTGGGGCGGTACCCTAAGGTACAAAACCGAAAAAGGTACTAATATGTACCTTTAAGGTACTAATACGCTCTCTTAAAGCACTGATATGTACCTTTTAAGGTACTGATACGCACTCATAAAGTACTGATATGAACCTTTAAGGTACTGATACGCACTCATAAAGTACTGATATGAACCTTTAAGGTACTGATACGCACTCATAAAGTACTGATATGAACCTTTAAGGTACTGATACGCACTCATAAAGTACTGATATGAACCTTTAAGGTACTGATACGCACTCATAAAGTACTGATATGAACCTTTAAGGTACTGATACGCACTCATAAAGTACTGATATGAACCTTTAAGGTACTGATACGCACTCATAAAGTACTGATATGTACCTTTTAAGGTACTAATATGTATCATTTAGGGGTGAGTGAGGTACAAAGATGTACCTTTTCACTGTTGTATCTTAGGGTACCGTCCCAGTGACAGCACTGTACCTTTTTCTGAGAGTGTATGGTTCAGTTTGGGGTCAGTAAGAATTTTTATGTTTTTGAAAGAAGTCTCTTATGCTCACCAAGGCTGCATTTAATTTTCTAGTTTTCTATTTGAATATATTTTAAAATGCAATTTATTCCTGTGAAAGTAACATTTCTTATTGTTATCAATGTTGAAAACAGTTGTGCTGCTTAAGGCAAGACTCTCTAGATGAATAGGATAATAAATTAACTAATAGATATTACCATACTTCCCCAGTTGATTGATTACATTAGGAATTGCAGTTGTTTTTAGTTTTCTGAAATGTTATGTTTAATATGCAAACAAGGCATTATCTAATTAAATATGCACTAATTTGCATACATATTTTAGAACAAAATTCTATACATTTGAATAAAGCCATGTTCAAAATGATTATTTTTGCTTTCTTTTTTGACATATTATTAGAGACAATGGTTTTACAGAGGATTTTGGATATCTCTTTTATCACTACATAAATCAGAAATTACTGTCAACAACAAATAGTTCTTATTTTTTTAGGACTAAAATGTTAAATAAAATCAGACAAATTGTATATGACTAAACCCCTCTGTAAAAACCTTCAGAATATAAATAGGACTTAAAAGTGTAGTTTGGATGTTTTCTTTCCACTAGTCTGAAAAAACACTTTATGATAAGCCAAAATACCCAAAATCTCAAAATTGGCAGATTCATGAAAAAAACTGTTTTTGCCTGTAGTGTCTTGCCCTAAATGTTTTTTGTGGAAACTGTGACACATTTCTTTTTTTTTTAAACAGCATTTATTTGAAATAGAAATAATTTGTAGAATTGTAATTGTCTTGACCGTCACATTTGATCAATTGCATCCTTGCAGGTTTGTTTTGATCGTTTGTTTTTTAAATCTTACCGACCCCAAACTTTTGAACGGTAGTGCATGAGTTTGGTGGTTGTCTGTTACCCAGCTCAATCAATTCTGTTCACTTTCTTAATTAGCTGAAAACATTCTGGTTCTCTTGACTTTGATGGTCAGCTGATTTATTCACTCACACGTTTCACCTTGTTGACCAAATTAGCACATCGGATGACTTTAGTTCTAAGATCTGGTTGACAGAGAACTTGGGTTCCCTGGCGTTTTCAACTCTGTTTCCTGCTGCTACATCCTTTTAAAGAAGCACAGATCCTTCATGGGTCAGCACACACCAGGAGCAGCGTGAAGAGTCAGAGTTTTCTCTTTTAATACAGCTGCATTGTGCCTAAGTGCGGTGGGCAAGGTTAGCAGCAGCAGCAGTGTGAGGGTAGAGCGCACCCTGTCTGGCCTCGCTCTCTGCTACCATAGATTTGGAGGGTTGTTCTTTGTGCTCCTGGCTGTTAAATGGGTAGATGAAACATGTTCTCTTCAAATAGTTCTGAGTGTGGAATGCTTTCTAAGAACACTTTGGACAGTCTGTTCCACATGTTTCATAGGGGTTCATTTGACCAATTTGGCTTCATTTGGCCGTTGTCCAATTGGGACACTGTCTCAGCTTCAGTCCGTTCGCTGACTGCTATAATGCATACTGCACACAAAATGACAATAGCTCATAGAAAATGAACAATTTCAGTTTGATTGGCTAGCTGGCTTTACACTAGGTTTGCTGCGATAATCTGTTACCGGTGTTACATGGTGTTCAGCCACACAGCGATTACATCACTTACCCACCGCAGCACCACCCTCATGTCGTTTTGATTTTTCACAGTAATAAAGAAAACAGAGAACAGACACTTAATTATAAACTGAACGTGTCTGCTCAATTCAGCGTGAGCCGAATGAGAGTTGAAGCATTGATTAGCAGCATTGATCATGTGACAAGAGTGAGGCGAGCTGACTGACAAGACGATGGCGGAAGATTTGGTTTCAAAGCGAAATGTAAAAAGGGCCTATTAGCTAGTATTTTGGATTTAAACCCATTGCTAATAGGGAATCTGCAAACATTAATGAGGCCATTTGTAACCTTTGCCTGATGAATGTGGCAGCATCCAGACGTAACACTTCTAATTCACACACACACCTCCACAAGAATGACAGGTGAAGTGAATAACACTGATCTCTGACTGATCTCTTCATCACAGCACCTGTTAGTGGGTGGGATATATTAGGCAGCAAGTGAACATTTTGTCCTCAAAGTTGATGTGTTAGAAGCAGGAAAAATGGGCAAGTGTAAGGATTTGAGCGAGTTTGACAAGGGCCAAATTGTGATGGCTAGACTACTAGGTCAGAGCATCTCCAAAAGTGCAGCTCTTGTGGGGTGTTCCCGGTCTGCAGTGGTCAGTATCTATCAAAAGTGCTCCAAGGAAGGAACAGTGGTGAACTGTTTTTTCTTGAAAAAAAAAAAAAAAAAAAAAAAAAATGGCGGCGCCTGAATAATCGGCTGCGGCCCGGAGGCTTGCTCCAAACTTCATTTCGTTATACTGTACTTGTACATGTGTAATGACAAATAAACTTGAAACTTGAACCGGCGACAGGGTCATGGGCGGCCAAGGCTCATTGATGCACGTGGGGAGCGAAGGCTGGCCCGTGTGGTCCGATCAAACAGACGAGCTACTGGAGCTCAAATTGCTCAAGAAGTTAATGCTGGTTCTGATAGAAAGGTGTCCGAATACACAGTGCATCACAGTTTGTTACTTATGGGGCTGCATAGCCGCAGATTAGTCAGGGTGCCCATGCTGAACCCTGTCCACCGCCGAAAGCGCCAACAGTGGGCCCGTGAGCATCAGAACTGGACCACGGAGCAATGGAAGAAGGTGGCCTGGTCTGATGAATCATGTTTTCTTTTACATCACGTGGATGGCCGGGTGTGTCTGCGTCACTTACCTGGGGAACACATGGCACCAAGATGCACTATGGGAAGAAGGCAAGCCGGCGGAGGCAGTGTGATGCTTTGGGCAATGTTCTGCTGGGAAACCTTGAGTCCTGCCATCCATGTGGATGTTACTTTGACCATGTCAAAGTGAGTGATACCACCTACCTAAGCATTGTTGCAAACCATGGAAACTGTATTCCCTGGTGGCTGTGGCTCTTTCTTAAGGGGAAAATACGTCCCTGCCACAAAGCAAAAATGGTTCAGGCATGGTTTGAGGAGCACAACGAGTTTGAGGTGTTGACTTGGACACCAAATTCCCCAGATCTCAATCCAATTGAGCATCTGTGGGATGTGCTGAACAAACAAGTACGATCCATTTAGACCCCACCTCGCAACTTACAGGACTTAAAGGATCTGCTGCTAACATATTGGTGCCAGGTACCACAGCACACATTCAGGTCATGCCTCGAGAGGTCAGGGCTGTTTTGGCAGCAAAAAGGGGGACCAACACAATATTAGGAATTAATTTATCTGTTTCTAGTGTGTCTTCAGAATTGCATTCATTGTAGCCTGATCATTGGAATCTTTAACATATTCTTTTTCAAAAGAATAGCTTCAAACTTCAAAAAGTTTAAGACATTTAATGCTGCCCAGGGGTTGTTGCACAGCCATTGAGCTGATTTATATTGTTCTGAGTGCCTATCAGCATAAAAATATTTCAGAGTGAAATGGGGGAGTATAGTTTTTGCCAGTGACATGTGGTGTTTAAGGCCGACAGCTGTTTTTGGGAAAGACGCCAGTGGCGCTGCTCTGTCACACTCAAAAGGGAAGACACGCTTCAAAATATATTGTTTCTCAATGAGCAGCTGCCTAAAAACACTACATTTCGTAACAGAAAAAGACAGATTGAAGACTGAGCCCATATTTTTAGACTTCCGAGACATTGGCCCCGATTGCCACCAAAACAGACATGAATATCTCATTTGATCGAGGAGAGTTGGTTCCTTGGTGCCAGCATGTTGGCTGCAGTTTTAACACTTAACACTTGAAATGGCAACCTCTGTAAAATTCAGTGTGCAGCGGAGGTTTTTGTGAGGAGGATTTTTGCCAGTGACAGATTTCAGAAATAAAAGGATTATGTTGTTTCCTAGGAAAATACAAACATGCACAAACACAAACGGATTTGACTCACTCGTTGAAATGGTAATTTATCATCAGATTGCATTTCCGAAGTGTGAGTGAATGCATTCTCTCTGCGTGTGTGTGTGTGTGTGCGCGCGGGATGTGCATTTTTATAATTGACTAGTCAGTTGTCTGAATGACTAGTCAGCCTTAAGGAAGCCCTCTATAATTAATCTAGTTTAGAGTCATTTACCCAATGAGACGCGTTTCTCAGGAGGTGGTATATCATATAAAACCCACTCTTGTGTAAAAAAACAGTTGAATGGAGCCTAACAGAATGGAAAAGAACACCACTGATTATGTCTTGAAATTTATTGTTAAAAGTAATGGATTTTAACATCTATCTATCTGTCCGTCCATCCATCTATTTAATATTATGCATATCATGCACAGTATATATTATGCACAGTATATATTTTACACAGTATATATTATGCACAGTATATATTATGCACAGTATATATTATGCACAGTATATATTATGTCCAGTATATATTTTACACAGTATATATTATGTCCAGTATATATTTTACACAGTATATATTATGCACAGTATGCTGATCCCCACTAATCGAGTAGATTGTTATTTGCAATGTGTGTCTTTTTAAAGCACTTTGTGAATTCAGAATCGGACAGCCCAATGCCATATTCAACATCCAAGTGACACTAGTACTAGTAAGACTTTGATCTTTTTGCTTGGAAATGACAGTCATGTTATCCAGCGCAGGTCTTGGGGAAAGAGTCGAGACAAGCTACTGGGCCGTTGACATGGAGGCAAACACAGACTCTTTGCAGGATTCCTTGTCTCATTAAGACAGATCGGCCTCGGGCCATGCATTGTATGCCCTGCTATGAGAGCCACACGTGGAGAAATGGAAGCTGCAGCTCAGGGCCTGAGCGCATTTCTACTCACGTTATAAATGAACGCACATTTATGTTAATGATCAGGGACTGGAGGAATGATGCTGTAACTCTGTGGGGATTAGCCTGTGATGGACGACGTAACCTTATGCATCAAAAAATGGCATGTGGAACAATCGTTCCAGAGTAGCGTAATGTTCTCTTTTTGTTCACAAAATCCACCTCGTCCGATGCCCTGCCAGCAGCCTGAATGTTTTTTTTTCTTCAGATATTGTGTCTAGATGATAATATAAATATGTAAAATGAGCTCCATGTGCACATAAGCACCCTACAGTACACCAAATCCCATGATGCATTATTGTAAATAAAGAGCCTGTGGTTTTAAAGCAAAGCCGCAGCCACAACGCTCACAAGGGCTCGGTATTGTTGTACAAAACAGCTCGAGAGTGTTCAAGCAGCATTCCCCTGCCGTTCCAGACAAATGACCTATAATGGCACGGGTAGTTTTGGCTGTTCAATTAGGAAACTAATCAGTTTAGACAGATGATTAACACTGCGATACAAGGGCCACCCCAGGAGCGTCCCGCTTTGACGCATGCAGGGCCTGGTGCTGCTTCTGTCTCTCCCATATACACGTTTGCATTTGTGTGCATTTATTAAAATATTGCTGTCATTGTGTCTCCTAATTACGAGCTTAACTGGAAGCCACGCTGCAAGTTTCAGACATTTTAATGAGCGCGTTTATTTGTGCCCTTAATAGCTGTTTTTGCCTTATAGTCTTAACTGATAATCTGAAGTAATGAGGTCAGTTCAAGCATTAGGCTTACATAAAGGAAATATGAAATGATATGCTTATAGAGATGCATACTGATGTTATTTATACATGTAATTATATATATATATATATACAGTGTCTTCAAAAGTGATACAATACATCAAATTAAGACAGCACAAGTAACAAGTAAAGATTATTATTATTATTATTATTATTATTATTAAAATTAGAATTATTAAAATAATTATTATCTACATATTTATTTCTTTTATTTGTATTTTATTTTATAAATTTAATTAGTTTTGACAAGACAGTGAGAGACTGGTTCACTGCTTTTGAGTTTTATAATAATAAAAATATACAATTAATATAAAACAATATAAATTATTTATAATATATATTTATAATTTATGTAATATAAAGTACTATAAATAATGTATATAATTTATACAATTTTAGTGTCAATAAGCACTTGAAATCTCCTTGAGTCTCATTTTAATTATAGGTCTTATAGAGGTATATATTTATTGTTATTTATACATATAATAGTGTAATAGTATAACAAGTTTTTGGATATTTTAAAACATAAAAGTTTGAATGTTATTGCATTATTAATACATAAAATTGAGATAGCACAAGCAAATGATCTATCTTCAAGAAAAGTTCAGTTTTCAACGATTTATTGATCATACAATTACCTACTGTACATATTTTATTTTATTATTTCATTTTATTTATATGAACTAAATTCATATTGACAAGAAAAGGAACCCGCTCACTGCTATTGATTTTTTTTTATTTTTTTATTTTTTATGAATTACTAGTTAAATATAGTTTAAACTAGTTAAAAAATCAAAATGTTATCAATAAGTCTGTAAAAGCTGAACGTTCAAAAGAGATGTCTCATTTTAATAGGCCTACTTCTGTCAAGTCAAGTAGCATTAATGTTGACCTATCATATCTAATGATCATTCAGTGGAAGAAAATGTGTATAATTCTCTTTTTACCCCTAATTATTTTTTCTTAACCTGTTGTCATGCGGTCACAGAGCCAGGTGAATCTGTGCGGAATGGCATGCAAAATTACAAGAAAAGTCTTTGAGTCCGCTTTGAGATGCAAGCTTTAAAACGAGACACAACAAATCAAAGAGTTTATCTGTCTTGTTGAAGCTAAAAGCATACATCCCCAATACAGTATCAACCCACGGGCTGTATCTTTGACTTCCCTGGGTTATTTGCATGGTGGTTGACTGCTCTAGTAAATCTGCAATAGTGCTGCTGCATTTGGCCTCAACAACATTTATTGCTATTCATGGGATTCGGAAGCCTTTTCCGGCACCCTCGTAGTGTTTAGGAGGATGAATGTGCTCTTTAAAATGTGAAGACTGCTGTTGTGGCTGCGTCGTTACTCAGATTTCCCTCCAAAAAGATTGAATGAGTCGTGTGTTTGATTGCGGACACGTGTCATGATGGGAAACATTCATATTTATCACGTTTAAATTCTGCACATTTGAATAGCAAATTTCAGATGGTTGTACACCTGTTTGTGAATGCCAAGTGGGTTGTTTAAAAGCATGAAGTTTGGGACTAGTCGCCTGACTGTTAAATGCTGGAAGCAATTTTCTTGCAGTCTGTCAATGGAAGGAAAATATCTGGTTTGTGATTATCTAGTGGTGTTTTCACTCCTTTGGCATGAGGTTAGCAATCCATGTGATGCATATGGAGCGTCCGTGCTTGCAATCAGCATGGCAAAACAGATTAATTCAACTCAATTAACTCAATTAAAAGTCAAGTATCTTTATTTCATACAAAAGTGTAACGTTTGGCTTTAAAGGGATAGTTCACCCATTTTGTCATCACTTACTCACCCTCAAGCTGATGCTGACAATCAAACAGTTGATGGTAGCCATTGAGTTCCAAATGGAAAGAATACTACAAACCCGATTCCAAAAAAGTATGGGACACTGTACAAATTGTGAATAAAAACAGAATGCAATGATGTAGAAGTTTCAAATTTCAATATTTTATTCAGAATACAACATAGATGACACATCAAATGTTTAAACAGAAAATTTATAATTTTAAGGGAAAAATAAGTTGATTTTAAATTTCATGGCATCAACACATCTCAAAAAAGTTGGGACAAGGCCATGTTTCCCACTGTGTGGCATCCCCTCTTCTTTTTCTAACAGTCTGCAAACGTCTGGGGACTGAGGAGACAAGTTGCTCAAGTTTAGGAATAGGAATGTTGTCCCATTCTTGTCTAATACAGGCTTCTAGTTGCTCAACTGTCTTAGGTCTTCTTTGTGGCATCTTCCTCTTTATGATGCTCCAAATGTTTTCTATGGGTGAAAGATCTGGACTGCAGGCTGGCCATTTCAGTACCCGGATCCTTCTTCTACGCAGCCATGATGTTGTAATTGATGCAGTATGTGGTCTGGCATTGTCATGTTGGAAAATGCAAGGTCTTCCCTGAAAGAGACGACGTCTGGATGGGAGCATATGTTGTTCTAGAACTTGGATATACCTTTCAGCATTGATGGTGCCTTTCCAGATGTGTAAGCTGCCCATGCCACACGCACTCATGCAACCCCATCCCATCAGAGATGCAGGCTTCTGAACTGAGCGCTGAGAACAACTTGGGTTGTCCTTGTCCTCTTTAGTCCGGATGACATGGCGTCCCAGTTTTCCAAAAAAACCTTCAAATTTTGATTGGTCTGGCCACAGAACAGTTTTCCGCTTTGCCACAGTCCATTTTAAATGAGCCTTGGCCCAGAGAAAACGCCTGCGCTTCTGGATCATGTTTAGATATGGCTTCTTTTTTGACCTATAGAGTTTTAGCCGGCAACGGCGAATGGCACGGTGGATTGTGTTCACCGACAATGTTTTCTGGAGGTATTCCTGAGCCCATGTTGTGATTTCCATTACAGTAGCATTCCTGTATGTGATGCAGTGCCGTCTAAGGGCCGAAGATCACAGGCATCCAGTATGGTTTTCCGGCCTTGACCCTTACGCACAGAGATTGTTCCAGATTCTCTGAATCTTTGGATGATATTATGCACTGTAGATGATGATAACTTCAAACTCCTTTCTGATATTGCTCCAGTATTTTTGGCCGCAGCATTGGGGGAATTGGTGATCCTCTGCCCATCTTGACTTCTGAGAGACACTGCCACTCTGAGAGGCTCTTTTTATACCCAATCGTGTTGCCGATTGACCTAATAAGTTGCAAATTGGTCCTCCAGCTGTTCCTTATATGTACATTTAACTTTTCCGGCCTCTTATTGCTACCTGTCCCAACTTTTTTGGAATGTGTAGCTCTCATGAAATCCAAAATGAGCCAATATTTGGCATGACATTTCAAAATGTCTCACTTTAAACATTTGATATGTTATCTATATTCTATTGTGAATAAAATATTAGTTTATGATTATTGCATTCTTTTTTATTCACAATTTGTACAGTGTTGGAATCGGGTTTGTATGTAAGTCAGGCTTTTTCTGGTTGCCAACATTCTTTAAAACATCTTCTTTTGTGTTCAACAGAAGAAACTCATACAGGCTTGGAACAACATAAGGGTGAGTAAATGATGACAAAATTTTATTTTTTTTGGTGAACTATCCCATTAATGAAATGAACGGATCCTATTCACTTACTTCCCCGATCAACATCTGTAGAAGGAGCAATGGAGATGAGACAGTTAATTGCAATTTCTTTGCTGTCTGCTGGCAGAGGCTGTGTTCAGATATCCATAACAGAATTTATTAGCAAAGATTTCATGTCTAGGCTAAAATGAAGAAGCATTTAATAAGGTTTAATAGAAAATTGAGCAGCCCTAAATATTTCAGCCGTGTTTTGAAAATGGTGTGTCAGTTCATTTCTGTCCAGTTTTATTATCTTCAATATAATGTGTGAGTTTATACAATTCGTGTATTCAATATAATTTATAATATATAACGTTTATTTATTTAAATAATTATTCACCAAGGTTACATTAAATGTATCAGAAGCAGTAAAGTCTTTTACATTTATTATAAAATTATATTTCAAATGTTGCTCTTTTGAACTTTCTATTCATCAACGAATTCTGGGGGACAAACACAGTTTCCACAAAATATGAAGCAGCACAGCTGTTTTCAAACTGATAATAAAAAGCAACAAATCATCACATCAGAATGATTTCTGAAGGATCATGTGACACTGAAGACTGGAGGAATGATGCTGAATGAAAATTCACAGGAATAATTTACATTTTAAAATATATTTAAAGTTATTATATATATTAAGTTATTTTAAATTATTACTAATATGTCAATATATCAAATGTAAATAATATTTCACAGTACTGTTTTTATTGTATTTTTCAGCCTTGGTAAGCAGAAGAGACTTCATTCAAAAAAAACATTACAAAAATCTTACTGACACCAATCTTTTTAACAGTAGAGTGTGTGTATATATAATATTTAATTATTTATGTACATAACTAATATCAAGTATTTAGCATGTAAGGTTCAGTAGTAAGCCAAACAGGCTTACTATATATAAAACAGGCAGTTAAGACTCCCAAATTTTAGTTACCAGAGAAAATTCACAATTTTACACAAATGTAATAAAGTAATCAAATATAAAATAACACTAAATACATTTCACTGTATAAATTAAATATAGATTAATCCTTATTAAAATTGCAGAAGTTATTCAGTCAAGAGCAGTGAGTGTTTTTTCTTTGTCTTTTGTTTTAACTTTAATGACAGCAGGTATATATTAGGCTGCTGTCATTTTAAGATTGAATGCACTGATACACATGCATTTTCTTTCTCAACTGTTTATGTTCACTTAAGAGATAACTGACTATGTTTATGAGGATACTCGCCAATACAGGCATTTTCAAGTGCAAGAAGAGGTGAAAGAGAGTTCAATTTAATCTTTGTGCACTGCCTGAGCCGCAAATTTCTGGCCGCACACTTAGGATGTTTGTGCACAGAAAACTTTCCACACTGTGAGTAATGAGTGAGTTCATTCGTCGTTCACGTTTGCTCACGCTCATTTTCACGGAACATTGCATTGCTAGAATTCATGAAAATATTACCGGCCAAATGGCGATTGACACAGTTTCATATACTCGCCAACACTGATTTTTACTCAAATTTGACACTTGGCGAATGTTAATTTTAGGCCCTGAAGCCAAGTAGGGTCAAACTTGTGACTTGTACTGTACATCCAGTGCAAAGTTGAGGCTGTTTCCACACTTGGTTTCATTACTTGGTCCAAACTCTTTTGCATCTTTTTTTTAACTTTTCCCTTTTCCACAGTACAAATGGATTTTTATTGATGGTGTTGACTAGTTGTTGTTGCCCTAATCTCTACAACAGTTTTTAGTGCTAGCAGTGTAGCATCACCGTTAAGGTAACAATGTAAGAGGTTATTGTTTTTAATGTGAAGAAGGCAGACTTGGACAACTGTGCCTGGACTGATTCACCTCTTTTGATTAAACTAGTCCATTTGCCATCCAAAGCAGGAGAACATAAGGTGGATTATCAGAGGATTTTGTGTGGGCTCGTCCGTGTTCTATATTGTAGATACTAGAATAATGAACAAAGACGAGCCCACACGAAATCCTCCGATAATCCCACTGCTTGTTATCGTAATTTCTGAAAGCAGGTGTAAATGTGAGCATGTCGCCCTGTGTGAACGTCTACCACCGCAGAGGTGCGAGGAGTCAACGCTAGATAATTATTTTGCCATCATCCATTGAGATGTATTTGGAGCTTGAGTGGAGGTTGGTGTGAGCGTGCGTGATGCAGTCTCTTCTTATTATCGTTTCTTAAGAAGGGAGCAACCCTCTGTGAGCCATACATTACGTCCCCTGCAGTTAATATGCAGTCGGCAGGAGAGCTCATTAAGATTGATCATTCGCCGACCGCCTCCTCCGTACCCAAACTCTGCTCTGCCTTCATTAATCACTTGCCTTTCAAGATAACGCACCGCGTCGCCTGACAGATTCGCTCCGAGACACCGAACCACGGCCGAGAAACTGCAGCCGCTCTCTCGGTTGTTGGGAACTCTCGACGTGTTCACAAACTGTCACCAACTCCTCTCGGATTCATCTCTTTTACACTTGCTTTGCATCTTTATCTTTACCCTTTTGTGTTTGTTTTTCTTTTATTCTTTGTCTGTCTTGATGCCTTATAATACACTTATAATCCGCCGTGTACTCTTATAAATAATGCTTACCTTTGTTATACAACTTACAAATTCATATTTAGGCTACAGCTTTAAGAAAAGAAAAAAAAATTCAATAAAACACATAATCAAGGCCCAATGTTAATTTGTGTTAGAATTTCTTTTCTTTTTAAAAGAAGGAACAGTTTTTTGTTTGTTTTTTTGGTGTTTATGTCTTCAAAACCTCTACTGTTTTTTGAATGATAGCTCAAATCATGCAAAGTATATTCAAGTTGTTTAATCGCATCTAACATAAAAGTGTGTGTGTGTGTGTGTGTGTATGTATGTATGTATGTATGTATGTATGTATGTATGTATGTATGTATGTATGTATGTATATATATATATATATATATATATATATATATATATATATATATATATATATATATATATATATATATATATATATATATATATATACATACACACACACACACACACACACACACACACACACACACACACACACACACACACACACACACGTGTATATAAATAATATACACAACATGTAAATCGATTTGACAGCACTAAACTAAGGGTGTGATTTATGAAAAAAGGTTTTTATAAATGGAAGCTTGTTTCCGCCACAGAATAAAAATTAAAAAAGGTAATTGCGACATTTTAGCTGCGGCATTTATCTTCGCAGAAATGTGTGATATGGAGTTGCAATTGCGAGTTATAAAGTCAGAATTGGGAGATATAGTGAGAATTGTGAGAAAGTCAGTCTTTTTCCCCTGAGAATTGGGCTTTATAACTCACAATTGTGAGTTTATATCTCACAATTCTGATAAAAGAAGTCAGAATCGCGAGTTATGAAGTCAGAATTGCGAGATGTAAACTCGCAATTGTGAGGAAAAAAAAGTCAAGAGTTGTGATACAAAAAAAGTCGCAATTATCTTATTCCGTGGGGGAAACAAGCTTCCATAGTTTTGGTTCATATTTCATATAAATCATAAAACGCTGTTTATGTGCTGTCGATCCTGTTCGACAGACTATATGCCTCATATCGCTTGATTCAACATGAGCATGGGAATTCACATCCGAAAGCAGGCTCCTGTAGTCCTATTCTCAGCTGTGACATTTCTAGGATTTTTTGTGAGGGTCCTCTAAAATACAACGACATGCTGCTCTGAATCATTTTCACTAGCTAGTTTTCATGTTGAAATTGACACATGTTGTTATGTGACTATTGTGCTTCTTTGTGACACTTTGAAAAACCGTGCATGGATTAAGGCCACTGGAACCAGGATCGAACTCTCATCACACGAGCGGGAGCATCGACAGTGAAAGTATATGTATATGTGTGTGTGTGTGTATATATATATATATATATATATATATATATATATATATATATATATATGTATGTATGTATGTATGTATGTATGTATGTATATATGTATATGTATGTGTATATATATGTATATATGTATGTGTATATATATATGTATATATATATAGGCTATTTATTGGATACTTATAAAGCACATATTAATGCATATTCTACATCCCTTAATACTACTCGATACCTAAACTTATTACTAACTATTAATAAGTAGTAAGTAGGAGTTTATTGAGGCAAAATGATAGATAATAGTGAGAATTGGACTTAAGAATTAACTATCCTTTTGCCCCAATTAACTATCCTTTTTCCCAATAAAAAAAAATATATATGAAAGAACTTTGACGAGGACATTTTAAGGAAGATGACATTAGCCTCTGGAAAACAAGATTCTACTGTAGGTTTTCCTGTGACTTCCCCAAATCAACCTCTGCTCTCATTGCATCAGAAGCCTTTTTTAAAAAGTTCACACTTGAGTAGCGCTGACGTGTGTCCAGCCCTCACGCTCTCATTATCAGAAGGGTAAGAATCGAGGTCAGAGAAAATTGATGCCAAACTAGTTCCTTTCATTCTCACCCGGAGACTGCACTTTTTTTATCCCGACAAAGTGACATTCAGAATACAGCTCGCAATCAGAGGTGCCTCGTTTGCATATGCACCGGAGGGATGCTTTTTGTAACCAATCAAATCAGGCCTCTCCTTCCTGTGGGACCGCTCACATCAGGGTACAGACGGAAGCCAGCAGGGTAAACCCGCCCCCTTCTCAGCAGGAAGTCTTGGAGGAAGTACAGTGTAGAGATGGAGGATGGGCTGTGTCACTCATTATACAGCAGCAGTTATTCAGGACACACTCGTGCTTTGACACACAATTATTTCAAGGGATTTTGGCTCCGTTTCCCCAACACACATACACAGTTTGTGTCCTAATCGATTTTAAAGGAGGTGTTAGGTGAGCAGGAAGTGTTTTCTCATGGAGTTGTAATGCTGGAGAATGAAATGGCAGAGGGAATTGGGTGTAGTGAATATGGGATGGCTTTTGAGTCCTGTAAAAGGAAAACATGCTTGTGTTGTAATTTGAGGAAGTATTACTGTGAAAAGGTGTTTTTCTTTATTTTAAGATGTTTATTTATTATTTACACAATGACAAGAAAATGAATAGGACGGAGCCTCGCAGGATGAAAATAAAAAGCTGAGTGTTAGCTTACATGACGGTGTAACTTTAATTGAAAGCTGAATTCATCCTACTCAAACACGTGTTTTTTGGTTAAAAATGGATGGAAATCAAATAAATGAGTTTCTTTATCACTGTTTCTATAAGTGAACATACCGTAGGAGTGAACCTTAAGTGATTTCAGATATTGTCATTATTATCATGTCCTTGGGTTCTGCACATCTAAAATGAAAAAGTTGTTAATTAAAGCAATATTCCTGTTGTTTTCTTCATTTTGTTTTCTCTCTGTAATGAACATTTTCCAAATTAATAGTTTTCTCATAAATATTGCTTTAATTGTTGATTATTCTTCATATGCCCTCAGTTCATCCGTATGCAGTTCTTTAAAGGGACAGTTCACCCAAAAATTTAAATTCTCTCATCATTTATGCATCCTCCTACCATTCCAAACCTGCATTACCTTCTTTCTTTTGGGGTATACAGTGATTTTGCTCCATACAATGAAATAAATAAATTTTTATGAAGTACATTGACATTTTTTTCCCCTTTAAAGAGCTGCAGCCGATTCCAACAAACCCATTAAGTAAAAAAAAAAAAAAAAAAGTAACACTTTATTTTAAGGTGAAATAGTTGCACATTACTACATGTAGAGTAATAATTATGCCTAATTACAAGTATCAAACCCTAACCGTAACGCTATAGTAAGTACATTTAATTAATATAACTTTGAGTAAATGTAATGTAACTGTCACCTTAAAATAAAGCATAACCAAAAAAATTAATAATAATAATAATTTAGTGATTAAATTATAACTAAGGGTTTTATTAACTTAAGCAGATTGTAATTTTTAGTTAAAGGGATTTTGCAAAAGGCTAACAATATGGAAAGTGAAATTGAGGACACAGGATTTTTTTATGTTAGAAGTTTTATGTCAAAAGGGACAACGTTAGTTTAAACCACAGTGAAATGATCTAAAATTCATCTCCATGTTCATTTAGTCCTTTGGGGTCAGTGAACATGCCGACATGTTCACTTGGATGTTTTCCTCAGAGGAAAGAACTTAAACTAGTGATAAAAGAAATAAATGGGCCAGTGACATGACATTTCCTTTTAAAATAATTTGATAAATTCATGACATATATCACTTTATTCTATATAACCTATTTAGTTTGAATTCATTTTTAGTACATTTAAATAATACATATTATTTTATGTTTTGTTATCTTAAACCCCAAAATGTCAGGTGGTGCAACTATCCGAACAAATGAAAAGACAAAAAATCTAAAATGGTGTCTTAATAATAAAAAAATTAAAAACTAAAGACCATGGCATCATATTAGGTTTGAAACCTTTCATATAAACAAATGTTATAAATATCAGTAGTTTTAAAGCTGTTGCAATAATTGAAAAACTTTTGTCCAGCAATTTGTATATTCTTAAATGTCAGGGTGGCACAACTGCATGATAATACATCATCCAGAGAATGAAAAGAATTGTAGTTCTCTCTGAAATACTGGTAAAAACGGCTAATTTCAAGTATGGCTTGGTACACTTTCCATGTCAGGTGGTACAATATACATAAAACTATTTGGTTGTACTGCCTGACATAAAAACAGTCAAAAAATGAATTTAAACACTTTGAAATGTTATTTAACAACTGAAATGTGTTTAAACACATTGTTCATTATTCAAAAATATGCATTACATACATAAAAAAAAAAAATAATGTGTCAATGACCCATATATGATTTCCATCCTGAATACACCAATCAGACATAACATTATGACCCCTGACAGGTGAAGTGAATAACACTGATGATCTCTTCATCACAGCACCTGTTAGTGGGTGGGATATATTAGGCAGCAAGTGAACATTTTGTCCTCAAAGTTGATGTGTTAGAAGCAGGAAAAATGGGCAAACGTAAGGATATGAGCGAGTTTGATAAGGGCCAAATTGTGATGGCTAGACGACTGGGTCAGAGCATCTCCAAAACTGCAGCTCTTGTGGGGTGTTCCCGGTCTGCAGTGGTCAGTATCTATCAAAAGTGCTCCAAGGAAGAACAGTGGTGAACCGGCGACAGGGTCATGGGCGGCCAAGGCTCATTGATGCACGTGGGGAGCGAAGGCTGGCCCGTGTGGTCCGATCAAACAGACGAGCTACTGGAGCTCAAATTGCTCAAGAAGTTAATGCTGGTTCTGATAGAAAGGTGTCAGAATACACAGTGCATCACAGTTTGTTGTGTATGGGGCTGCATAGCCGCAGACCAGTCAGGGTGTCCATGCTGACCCCTGTCCACCGCCGAAAGCGCCAACAGTGGGCACATGAGCATCAGAACTGGACCATGAAGCAATGGAAGAAGGTGGCCTGGTCTGATGAATCACGTTTTCTTTTACATCACGTGGATGGCCGGGTGTGTCTGCATCACTTACCTGTGGAACACATCAGTACATAGTACACCAGGATGCACCATGGGAAGAAGGCAAGCCGACGGAGGCAGTATGATGCTTTGAGCAATGTTCTGTTGAGAAACTTTGGGTCCTGCCATCCATGTGGATGTTACTTTGACATGTACCAGCTACCTAAGCATTGTTGCAGACCATGTACACCCTTCCATGAAAACTGGTGGCTGTGGCTCTTTCAGCAGGATAATGCGCCCTGCCACAAAGCAAAAAATATTCAGGAAGATGAGGAGCAGGAGTTTGAGGTGTTGACTTGGGCTCCAAATTCTGAACCGTGGAGGCCCCATCTCGCAACTTACAGGACTTAAAGGATCTGCTGCTAACATCTTGGTGCCAGATACCACAGCACACCTTCAGGGGTCTAGTGGAGTCCATGCTGTTTTGGCAGCAAAAGGGGTACCGACACAATATTATTGCTCATAATGTTATATAATCCAGTATGTTATATGATGGACTCATGAAACTGCAAGATGTACTGCATAATAGGAATGATCCGGGTTTGAAATCGACCAGTCTCCCTGTAACAGGAGCAGATGCTGCACACACTGCGGCAATGACGCGTGCATTTCTCCACTAATGAGAATGCACATAATTAGGGATCGAGAAACAAAGATGAGCGAATGCAGAATAATGCAAGTATGAATCACAGACTCACATATGAACATGCATATAGACTTCAATCTGTCATCACATAGTTTAGTAGCTCACTGCTGATCTCAGAAAAGCTTTGCATGCTAGATGCAGTGGTAATCGGCGGAAATCACTCTTAATCACTTGTGCTGCGTTTATGAAACGAATAGCCCAGACTCTAGATGTGCTAAATTACATATTGAAAAGTAAAATACTTCATTGCTGAAATGTTTCCACAGCATATAATGCAGTAATTGTTTTGTGCCTTGGTAAATGTTTTTTATTGGTATTTGTTTCAGATGGTGTAGTGCTTTTATGCCTGTGGTAGAAATACATTGATCCCCTTGTGCTTTTCAAAGATAATCCATAATTGCCATCACTGGCGGCTCATTAGTAGTGTGGCTTCAGCGAACATGTTTAGATAATAACTGTGCTCTGGCATATTTTTGTTGTGGCTTCTCCTGTGACTGTGCAAAGTATAGTCGCTGGGGTTAAATCAGAGTTTCAGCCGCTGGAGATTGTGCCTGAAAATGACTGTCGGTGCAAAGCGCAAAAGCGTTTTCCTGGTATTATCATTGCTCAATTTGAATGCATCTGTTGAAATAAGGCAAAGCATAGGTGTAAAATATGCTTGCTTTGACACATTTTATGATGCAGAAGCTGAAGTCAGCACTATGTTTGTCAAAGTGAGCTCTATGATGTGTAACCATACATGAAATGAAAGGCAACGATGTGCACTTTCCAAAAACTTGTTGGCTAAAGCGTAATAAAATAACTCATGTAGTAAACGGGCATGATGGTGTGACGGATGTAGATGAATTCTCTGGATATTTTATGGCACAAATGGTTTGCTTTTGCTTTATTCAGATCAAGTGTCTTGAGTCATAATGAATTATTAAACCCGTCCATTCTTGTGGTCATTAGTATTAGCAGATACTATTAATTAAAAGAGATGATCCTAAGATCTTGTTCCCATCTGAAAATGTTTGCTCACTGCTAATATTTCAAATACTTTGTTATGTGATATGTTTTGGTGCACACACACACACACACGCACACACACTATTTCAATATTTGAGTCTGACTCATGCAGCACAGTGCAGTGAATATAGAATATGTTCAGTATATTTGTAATATTATGTGCTGAGCCGGAGGGTTTTGTAAAGGTCATAGTTTATTTGGGTGTCTTGGATTTTTCAAAATGAAAGCTGGCTGTAACAATAAATGGTCAAAAGTGTATGTTGAGCATTCCTCTGTTAGAATACTAATCTAATATCTTATTCAAAAATTGAAAATTATAAAAATTATTTATTTATTTCAGGAGCTCTATTGTTGCGAAGCAGTAAGATACAATTGTGCAAGCAAGATTAGAAGTAATTAGAAGCGCCATGCTGTCGATGATAACTAGTTGCAGTGATCGTTAAAGCAGGTTTTGTTTGGGGCAGACCCAGGGGTCACCAGTAAATGATTTCAGCACAATACCAACACGCTTTATTCTCTGAGAGCTAATGGAGTTAAAGCAGAGCACTGCTAAGAACAAAGATCATTATAACTGTGCCACTTGCTGAAATGGCTGAGTGAGTCTACTCTGCTCTGATTGACAGTCTGTTGTGATTGGTCTATTGCTTGCACCGCGTGTCTGAAATGAAATGCCTGTTACCTTATTTTTACCATATATTGGGCCCTATTTTAACAAACTGAGCGCATGGTCTGAAGCGCATGGCACAGGTGCACTTAGGGTGTGTCCAAATCCACTTTTGCTAGTTTAACCACAGAAAAAAATGTTGGTCCAAAAGGGTTGTACCCAGTCTCTTAATGATTCATGAGTGTGTTTTGGGTGTAACGTGCAATAAACCTATCAGAGTCTCATCTCCCATTCCCTTTAAAAGCCAGTTGCACTTGCACCATGGCGAATTATCTATTTAAAGTGGAATTTTTTGTGTTTGTGAGTGGAAAGACTGAACGCTTCTCCAGAGAGGAATCCTTTTTATTTGTAATATTTAAAAATGTTTGTGTGCTGCTGCGCATCCCTGTGTGTGTAATAAGCAGAGCGTTGTGTACCCGCCTATAGGTGCATATTACTAATGCGCCCTTTAAATAACACGAAAAATACTGTGCAAATGACTTTAGACCAGGTTTTTGTTGGTCAGTGGCGCAGACTCGATTTCAGTTTTTCAGTTCCTCAAAATAGCAACGCGCCAACAATGCACCTGAACACACCTCGTTTTCAGACCAGCAGACCAGTGAAAATGATAACCGTATCGGGCTGAAACTAGCAAAAAACACTTGCGTTGCGTCTGGCGTCACATTGCAGCGGGTGTATGATAGGGTCCTGTATATCTCATCATTTTGAAATGCATGCAAAGTGGATTTGCTTTTGTAGTGCAGAAAACAGCATCTTCTCGACATGTCAGCAACACAAACCAAACTCTTCCAGTCTCAGCTACAATTACAGTGTTTGAGGGTGAGTCAAAGTAATCATTATTTGTGGGC
>CM031962.1:32027433-32039933 GCA_018749465.1 Paracanthobrama guichenoti | reverse complement strand
TTCATGGCTGTATTTATGGAGGCTGTCATTATTCTGAGCAGTCAGGGGATATATTTCACATTACAGCACTGAGAGTCAGATAGTATATCAGATTGTGATCTTTGAACTCGAAGTGACAACCCTGCTGCTGCCACAGTAACCTTGATGGATTTTATTGGTGGCCTTTGCCACCTCGGTTCTGTTAGCTCGCTGGAGATTTGTGTGTGTGTGTGTGTGTGTGTGTCAGTGTGCAGCATGAAGTGACACTGTGCTGGTCTTGGACTTGGGACTTGGGTTCTGGAGACGAGAGCAAAGAATCCTGACAGGCATCTCCTCCTGTATGAGACGAGGCCAAGGATCATTTGTCCAGTGAGGCATACAGCACAGATTCACTGCCTCAGTATCGGTGGTAACATGTCCCTGGATAGTGAACTGGAAAGAAACAGGAGTAGTCCATTGAGCTGCATGAATCTGCCACTATTCAAAGCAAAAAGAAATGTTCAAATGTAACCATGACCTGGAAAGAAATTTTATTTTATTTTATTTTTTTCTTCATATTTTTATTTTATGTTTTTCTAATTAAATTTAACATTTTAATAAGTTAAAACCTATAGGGCCATCAATTTCACATATTAATGTAGAGCATATTTTGTTCTTATTTTTTCCTTTCATATATGTTTTTATTTTATTTATGTTAATGTAATTTTTTTTCTCATGTTTTATTTTATTTTATATTTTTATAATTTTATTTTACATATGAAGTATACATTAAGTTACAACTAGGGCTGCCAATTTAGTAATTAACTGACAAAATAATTAGTTAGCATACAACGTATACTTCATAAAACAGTAAATTCTACATAAAACATTTAATTTTACAGCTGTTATATTCAGAAGTAAATCACAGATTTTCTCCAGGCTTCGTCTCAATAGAGGCGTTTTGTAGTGCTTCATAAATCATCCTCCCCTCCCGTGCAGTTGCAAATGGACTCTTCCCCAAATGCTTTTGTTTTTTTCTATTATTATTTGTAATGGTGACACACTTTGCTGGCTTCTGATTGGATGTCATTTTTTTTTTGTTATTCACTCCCTCAATAGCTGCTAAAGAAATGATGCTGACATCACGGCCTATTGCACCGTTTACCTATCGCTCTCACATCATTTTTGTCCTCCTTACACACCCCTGCAGGGACGCTTGGATCGTTCCAGTGTACAGATATAACCAGTCAATCCGCACGTTTAGCAGCTGCCATTTTGAAAAACATGAGCTGACCAGTGAACCTTAGAATAGCTCAGCTGGAAAACTCATCCAACGGTTGTTCTAGGGCCATTTCATGTCCATCTTTCCAGTGCACTTAAATGGCCATTATATTATTTTCCCCCTTTCATCTTATCCATTCATTGTAAACATGTTTCGGTTCAGTACAGTTCAATTGAATTGAATCTGGGTCCGTGTTTGCTGTGCGCTGAAGGAAGGCATTGAAAAGAGTCTTTGTGTGAAGCTGTTGCGTGTACAGTAGTCTCTCTCCCCGTCTCGGCCTTGCAATTAGTCAGCTCTCACGTCTGACTAACACGCTGGACTCTTTAAGCCTGAAAAGAGACATTTTAAAGACTGCTCTTTTATTAAAAAAGACTTTATTAAATGAAGATGATTCTGTGGTTGGAATGGAAATGAACCACAGACCAAATCAATGATATCCATTTTATATTGGACACATATTGACTTGTGTTTATCTTGGTAAAGTTATATTTGATAAAGGGTGCCCTTACCATTTCCATACTGCGTCGTTTCCTTCACTTATTTCAGCTCATGTTAATTCAAATGTGTTAAAAGGAGTATGCATCACTTGCAATAACACTAAATGTGTTTATGAAATTAATTTATGAGATTTATTTCTAAGATAAGAAAACGTTTATTGTATATGATGTCCCTAGTTCATGTTTTTCTGTTTTAAGTGTAAGTGTAAGAGTTTTTAATAGAAATAATTAGCTAGAAAGATACATGTCTTACTTCTTTGCACTTTCTAGGACAAGAATTGTCTAAGGAAGGGCACTTTTTTTCCTCATCTTTTTAGGGTGAAAATTGTCTACGGACACAAAACATGATCAGACTGAAATTAAAATACGTGTAATTTTATGATGATTTAGATTTGGATTTTGTTATGAAGAGGTATATATGTATTATTAAATTATTATGTTACATAATAAATTATTACATGTATAGATAAATGCATAGAAATAATAATAATATTTAATTGTTGTTAGAATTGTTGGTATATTATATTATATCATATTATATTATGTTATGGTTTGATATTTTCTTTTAAAACTATTGTGGTGTGTTTGTCTAAGCAGTGAGCCGACATCCCCTTGAATGAATCACTCAGTGTCAGTGTTTTTCTCCACAGTGCATTATTGGATTATTGAACTCTCTCTGTTTATTTGTGGTTAATGGACTGAGACATGCTGATTGGCTGTTTAAGTCTGCTTAAGAGGCCAATCAGGTGAGAGGTAAAACTGGCATGGCTAATGACCTGAGAGTGGGACATGCCTGACCATGACCCTATACTTTTATGAGAGAGAAACACACACACACACACACACGTTTGTGGTAATGTTGTCTCTCAGGATTGTTTTTCATGCTACATTAGCTTCCCCCGCCCTGCATGCCCGCCGCATGCTACAGTAGACACACACCTACAAAACATCGACATGTGGGCTGCATGGAGAGTTTATCATTAGTTCAGCACTAACAAAGAAAGTAGGTTACTGTTGCACCATTTTCTGCGAGACAGCCAATTATTTTCCCATTACATGCACAACACACTGTAATTTTCGATGTGTGTTCAAACCATCAAATCACATATAATCATCTCAACTACCTCCGTGTCCCTCTCAGGTTCGGCAGAGGAGCTCACCAAAATCCAGCGCGCTGCGGGTCGGGGAGTGAATTCACCTGCCATGTGATGTTTCATGCCCCGTGCTAATGATCTCTGTTCTTCACTGAGCCTTGACCCAGGGCTGCACCGCATAATTAGCTTTTCCATCAGCTTTTCTGCCGCGTCCAGCGACCTTGCAGGTGAACCATTGTTTACTGACAACTATAGTCCCTCCTGTGTAGCTCTTTCGCTGTCATTCGCTCGTGAATTGGGTGTCGTGTGCGACGCTGGAGATTGGAGGTGAAAGCCGATGACTCACAAAGCTGCTGCGCGTCGATTCGATCGTAATCACACACACAAACGTTCTCAAAAAAACCTGTATAATGCGAAAATTAAGTTTTTCTAAGATTTATTCCAAGTTGGTTATTCCAAGTTGAGAACTGCTGTCAGGTTTGGCATAGCTAATTAGCAGAGGAACATTTGTGCAAGTTTAGCAGTGGTTTTTGCTATTGTTTACGATATTTAATTATATATACACACGCATTTCTATACAAAATTTGATTTGAGCTTTTGTTTAAATCGCAAGATGTATAGCTAGACAGGCAGACAGACACAAACACACATACAATATCTCACAAAACAATACACATTTATTTATTTTTACAAAAATAATTAATGGAAAAACGGCAAAGAATTGTTATACTTTATAGCACACAAAAACACATTTTTAATAATAATCATATTATGAAATATTTTAAACAATAGCAAAAACATGTGTATATATAATTGTTACATTTATTTTTATGCATTTAGCACTTAAATCGTCAGATAAATCCCGGGAATGGCTTTATATTATGAAATGTTTTGCATGCATTTGTCAACTATAATTCAGACCGCAATATACTGTGTGCTTTCAAACTCCATTTAGCATACACAGACACACACACATACAATATTTCACAAAGCAATACAACATTTTTCATATATATATATATATATATATATATATATATATATATATATATATATATATATATATATATATATATATATATATATATATATATTATTTTTTTTTTTTTTTACAAAATGTAATTCATGGAAAAGTAGCAAATAGTTATGCTTTCTAACACACAAAAATATATATTTTTAATAATAATCATATTATGGAATATTGTAAACAATAGCAAAAACATCGGCAACATGTTCAGGATGACTTTATATTACGAAATGTTTTTATGTCAACTATAATTCAGATTATTATATTCTATGTGTTTTTTAGCAATTCAAATGTAACAAATTTTTTCCTTGTTTTCATTGTAAATTGTAAACTACTGAGCCTCAAGTGTTGAAGCATCAGTAAATCAGCTTTTTTCTTTGTAATGTCAGTGTAATATCAGACAGCCCTGAGATTCATTGTGTTTGGTTTTGTATTGCTGAAGTGGCCGCAGTGGCTCAAGGCTCTCATTATTGTTCTCTGCGTGTGTGTGTGTGTGTGTGTGTGTGTGTGTGTGTGTGTGTGTGTGTGTGTGTGTGTGTGTGTGTGTGTGTGTGTGTGTGTGTGTGAGTGTGTGTGTGTGTGTGCATGCGCGCGCACTCGCGGCGTTAATGTAGTTGTTCATTTTGGTGATGTGTTTACAATGCTGTTCCATTTGCTTTAGCGCTGCAGATCAAATTGATTTGTGGAATAGCACATTGTTTCTAATAATTAGATTCTGTTCTCCCTGCTGTTGGATCTTCTCACTTGCCCTGTGATTTTAAGAGTAATTCAGATAAGTAGTTCAATGAATATTAATTATATGATGTCTGTATACTGTAGGACATGGCTTTGTTTACTAAAAATGCTTTAAACTGTTTAAATTGATCTATCGCTCTAAATCAGAACCCTCATGTTAGAATGAAAATTGAGGTAATTATCTGTATTCACAGAATGTCTCCACCAGCCTTTGTTCCCAAACGATCACCACATGATGCATCTTGACTAAAATCTTGCTTCGCTAGATCAAATAAATGGCTTTTCTGGGCTGTAAAATCAGCCAAGAGGTACATTCACTCAATACGAGCTGTTATTTATAAAAAATATCACAGATTTGGACCATTAGTCTGCAGGAACAAACAATCGACACTGAAATCTGCACCGAGCTGACAATGCTGAGGTACTGGCGTGAATTAGCAGATGGGGAATCGATTGAAAATATTAACACTTTGCATAAGGAGTTGCGTAACGTGTGTCAAATGGGTAATATACTTATATAATATGTTATAGCGGTTCTGAAAAAGAAAGCGGTTGAGCTGTCGCTGGATTTAGAGAGCATGTTGCATAAAGAGACAAGATGGCTGCCGGTGTGTTGTGATTTGCTGTGTTCGGCTGTCTGAAGCTGTTGGCCTTACACTGGCTCCCTGTTAAAGTTACTTTACGAGGTCCGGTTGTCGGAATCACTTTATAGATCCTCATTAAACAGGGCTCCCGTCTCGTCTCCTTGGACTTTTGCCTCGGTTTCTGTCAGACACCTCATTTATTTACATATGCATTAAAATCTACATCTGCTGCTTGTTTTCTCTGCGTTCCAACTTGATTGAGCGTGAATGTTCCCATGACTCTGGTAAACATGTCAAATAGGCAACGAGATCTGCAGGAATATTAATTTAATAGTAAAATGGGATTATGCTTGCATGCATATATATATGACTTTTATTTATTTATTTAATTTTAATCTCTATGCAAACCCTATGTCCCTGCATGATTTTGTTTTGTTTTCCTGTTGTTGATAATGAAGATCAGAGAACATTTTAACGAATTGAATGCATTTGTGATTTTAAAGTATTCTTGTTAATGTCTCTCTCTTTGAAGCTTTCTGTTCGATTATAAGATATTTTGCCTGTTTCACTGATATGATGATTTTATTTTTTATTTTTGTCCAAAGCTTAAACTCTTGCCGTCCAGTGTTTGTCAATGAATATTGCAATTATTTAGAAGGAAATATCGCCCGCAGAATCTGGAGTTTTAACCATTACATCTGTTTTAGTTTTAATGGCAAAAGAGCATTCCTTTTGGAAAACTTAATTATAACTTAATTATATAAATTATAATATTTTTTGCTAGCTTTTTCTTTCTTTTCTAAATCCTAAAATATAGACAATACAGTTCTCCTATACAGTATTGTTTAAAAAAGCCACAATACCCCAAGGAATGTGATATTAAATCAATAGTTC
Organism: Paracanthobrama guichenoti; assembly: GCA_018749465.1. Taxonomy (NCBI): domain Eukaryota; kingdom Metazoa; phylum Chordata; class Actinopteri; order Cypriniformes; family Gobionidae; genus Paracanthobrama; species Paracanthobrama guichenoti. Next base: position 32,033,862 of record CM031962.1, on the reverse strand, counting down.
TGGCATATTTGAAATTGTTGCCTTGAGCTTCCAATATTATGCACACTGATAGGTCTGTCAGCTCCTGACCTGCGGGTTGCTCTGAGAACTGAATATTTAAAATGAAGGTATTCTTGTCCTCTATTAAACTGTGAAATATGCCATTGTGTATTACTATTTTGCATCTATTAATAATCCTGCTTGATGTTTAATGTGCATTGTTGCTTCTAATGTGTCCATAAAGTGTTGCATTTTGAATCTATGCTGATTTTGATCTGCTGTGGTGATTTTTGCCACTGTCTGCTTTTGTTGTTGCGAGCTGAATTCTAAACACGTGTTTGGCATTGTCTGTTTCTTCTTTGTTCTACAGAGATGTTGAAGGAGTTGAACCAGCAGCGCAGAGAGAAAGAGTTTACAGACCTGAAAATTATAGTTGAAGGCAAAGAATTTGAAGTCCACCAAAATGTTCTAGCTTCCTGCAGCTTGTATTTCAAGGACCTGGTGAAAAGGTTTGCCTTCCTCCCTTCCCACCAGCCGTTGATCCAATCTGTTCTTTTCATAGGGCGCATTTGTGTCATTTTTTTCCCTCCCTCTTTTTCTCTCTTGCAGGTTTGTAGGAAGACTTTGGTTTCTATCACAGGGCCAGCAGCCATTCACCGTTTTCGCTCAAATGAATGTATCTTAAATTGGGAAAAAGGTCAACCCTTGCCGTTTCTATTACCTTTTCTTCCCCTCATTTTAGAAAACATTAACATTAATTTCCATTTTTAAAAGCAGAGAATGTGTTCCATGACTGAAGGATCTTAAAAGAAAAAAAGAAAAGAAATCACAATAGGCATTCAAATCATCCCCCCAAAAATACCATGTTAGGCATTTTGGAAAGTGTGCTCCAAAAGCAATGTGGTATCTGTCATTTTGACTATGGGATGAGCTTTGTCAGCCATTTTATCAGCAAAGCGTATGGTCTTCATAGGGCATAAAAGTTTCCCATTCATATGTTAAACATTCACAGTGAGTGCATTGAATGCATTCAGAGTCGCAAACAATGAGACGAGCCCAGCGACTTTCTCTTGAATCGTTACCTTCACAGGTCAGAGCCATTTACTGCCTCGCTTTTCCAAATTACACTGTTCTGCATCCATTGCCAGCTCACTTTTTGTTATTTTTATTATTAAAACATTTCTTTGGCAGCCCATTTTCCAGCATTGCAGTGTGTGTGTGTGTGTGTGTGTGTGCATTCATTTTCAGCACATTCATCCTCTCAGTGTGTTTGTTTTGAATCTCATCATCAGTGTTGAAGCTTCAAACTGCAGGCTACTCGTCATTTAAAAAAGCCCATGAATAATTTTAGAATTTCAAAATATTGGATTGTTTTTCTTTTTCTTTTTTTTCTTCTTTTTTTTTTCTTTTGGCAAACAACAAATAGTCATCTAAAAGTTTGTAAAAAGGAAAATAAAAATTGTACATATATATATTCTAAATGTTAGTTTTCTCAGTGTATGAAGTATACTAGCATATAGATGACCTTAAAGCTAACAGACAGACAGGTACTAGCAAAAACTAGTATGAGCTTTTTTTTTTTTTTTTTTGCAAAGGTGTGTGTGTGTGTGTGTGTGTGTGTGTAGCATTATACACACCATTCAAAAGTTTGGGGTCAGTACGATTTCTTTAAGAAATTAATACTTTTATTCAGCAAGAATGCATTAAATTGATCAAAAGTGACAGTAAAGACATGTATAATGTTACAAATGATTTACATTTTAAATGAATGCTTTTGAACTTTCTATACATACAAAAATGTATCACCATTTACACAAAAATAATAATCAGCACAGCTTTTTCAACATTGACAATAATCAGAAATATTTATTGAGCAGCAAATTAGTAAAAATTGAGCTTTGCATCACTGGCATAAATTGAATTTTACAATTTTTGAACAGTTGTTTTAAATTATTTTAATAAATATTTGGTAACACTTAATAACACAATAAGGTTTCAGTTGGTAAGATTAGTTAATATATTAACGAACATAAACAGTAGGCTACATTTGTTACTGTATTTGTTCATCTTCGTTAACGTTAGTTAATACAGATACAGCTGGGGAATTAACTCATTTTAACAAAAACAACTTTTGATTTTAATAATGTTAGTAAATATTGAAATGAACATTAAAAATAGGAATAAATACTGCAGGGTCATTATTAGTTCATGCTAATGAAACCGTATTGTAACGTGTTACCAGATATTTCACAGTATTGCTGTTTTTAATGTATTTTTGATCAAATTAATGCAGCCTTGGTGTGCATAAGAGAATGCATAAAGCAAAAATTTCTATAGTATGCCTTATATAACTGATTTGAAAATGAAGTGTTATAAACAATACATGTTACTGTATTCACAGACAAGATGCAAAATGCCACACTAAATCTGTGAATTTGTATTTCTTTTTTTCTTTTTCAAAGCTCATTTGAGTAGTTCAGCTTGCTCAGTTATAAGACAATACAGTGTAACGTACAGTAAATACAACAATTATGAAAAATAATAATTGTTACTACAAAAACTGCACTTTTTGTTAATATTTGTGCTCCTGTCAAAAAATAAAAGTAGTTAGTAGCGTCGCTAGTTAATCTTGTTAGTCTCCCCAGCACTCATTATGCATTAGCTAGTCTGTTCATGAACGGCTAAGACTGGTCTTACCAGTTAGTCATATATTTGTTTTCTTTAAGACTGTTCATAACCTTTTAAAGTCAGTTACATAAAAACATAGATTTGATGCCGAAAAGTAAGACTGCATCCTTTTAAGATCCGACTGCTCTCACTGACCTTGAGTTTGACAGAGGACCTTGCATGAAGTTTGGTGATATCAGACTAAAGGAGACATGTTTTGGCAGGCGTTGTCTCTCCAGCTCTGAAATTCATAGAGGATTTCATTGCTTCACAAAATCATAAGCTGCTTTTTGTTGTAGCTCAACTTATGGACACCTGCATTGAAAATCATATTGTTTCTGTAACTTGTATGCTAGCGTCTATCAATTTTTTTTTTTTATTTCTTGCCATTTCACAGATTCATTAAACCAAAGCGCTTTTAAGCATGCTAATAGCAAGAACCATTTCCCCGAAGCAGCCTTGGGTTAAGTGCCATGCTCAAGGCCAAAGTGGTAAAAGAGCAGATTTGTGATCGCAGTACGTCTCCAGGATCTGGGTCACCCTCACCTGGGCATGAACCTGCCGAGATGAAGCCCAGTTCCTTAAAGTCAACATGAAATGGCATTCGCAAACCATTTTACTTAATATGGCGTATTTCCAAGCGAAAAAGAGTGAAAATGTGGGGTGGTTATATAAATTATATATATAATTATTTTATTAATTTTTTTCACAAATCTACATGTGCACTACACACAGTTGTAGCTTTTAGGTTTGAATTGCTTATATTGAATATGTTTGTATTTTTTTTTCGCTATATGAATTTACACACTTTAGAAAGATAAAAGCCTTCGCACATGCTTGTGTTTCTCCAACATTAGCATGCATATGAATAAAAATGAAAGGAGCGCAAAGTCCAGTGGGACCAAAATTTTCTGACCTACAATCCTAAATTTCATGTTGCAATGTTTGAAGTTAAGAATTTAATATGGATGGATGGATGGATGGATGGATGGATGGATGGATGGATGGATGGATGGATGGATGGATGGATGGATGGATGGAGATACGAAAGATAGAGATACTTTTTCGTATTTACATATTTAAAAAAGTAACTTGGATATTTTGTTGTAAATTGAAAGGTAATGTGTTGCGTTACTAGGAAAAAAAGTTGCTGATTGTACTTGTAATGCTTTACCCACAGTCTGATGTAAGAGTCTGGCATATTATATAATATCAATTCACAATGCCATGCCCTCATTTATGAGTTGGAACATTGTTTCCTTTTCTTCACTGAAAATGTGCACCTTGCTACTGCCTGAGCCACATGCTATTTTTACCGATTGCGCTCTGGCATTAAGCTTATCTGAGGGGTGCGGAGAGAACATGCCACCTGAAGGATATAATGCACCTCCTAAATGTGCACACACGCTCCCCCTCGGCCACGGGAAAAAAAGCCATTACCCTCCCCTTTAGCGTCTGCCGCATGGAGCGCGGAGACGGATTGCCCTCAGTAATTCCATTTTCCCCTCCGGATTTTCAATAAGTATGCTTGGTGCTACTTTAATTTATGGGTAGTGCAACTGCACCAAGCCGTCAGCGAATGTGCGTAATGTGAAACTTGGCTAGCTCAAAGTAGCTTTGACACTGCACTCTTATTTATTTATTTAATTATTTATATAAGACCACACGTTTGTTTTACAGTAGACGTGGTGTTACAAGTGCGAGGAACGAGCAAGGTTTCATTCGGAAAACAGTGGGAGATCATTAATCCCGTGGGATGTGACAGTCGACTTCAATGAAGGCACAATTACTTCCTGCACTAGAGGAAAGTCACTTTCTGGGTGTTTTCCAGGGAGGGTTGAAGTTTATATACAGTAATGAAGTTCCACAGTGTGCTCCTTCATTCATATTTCATGCTGTAATGATTCGACTGCACAATTTTCTCTCCAAACCTCAAAAAAAAAAAAAAAAAAAAAAAAATTCTTTTTATTTATTCTTTTTCCCATCATGCTTTTCAGTCATATCTGTAGATTTTTCTTCCAGACTTTGTTTTGCATCAGTACTATGCTAAAAATACTGGCATATAGGAGAGAGTGGGGTAAGCTGTGTCACATTTTACTTGAGACGTTCTCTAGGCAAGCAGAAATGAGATCAAATGATGTATAACTAATACTCCTAATTATTATAGCAGGATGTTTACTGTCAACTGAAATGAAAAGAAATGATCTGTAACATACAGCCGTAGAAATCTGAATTCTCTAAAAACAAAATTATAAAATAAAACATTTTCACAGTCAAATGTCAAGTTTTATGTCTTGAAGTCTTATTTTTGCTGCAAATTTAGGTAGGTATTATAATGTATTATTATATATATATATATATATTATATATATATTTATATATATATATATATATATATATACATATATACTACCAGTCAAAAGTTTTAGAATGGTAAGATTTTTAAATGTTTTTAAAGAAGTCTCTTCTGATCACCAAGGCTGCATTTATTTGATTCAAAATACAGTAAAAACAGTAATATTGTGAATTATTTTTACAATTTGAAATAACTTGTTTCAATTTGAATACATTATAAACTGTAATTTATTCCTGTGATCAAAGCTGTATTTTCAGCATCATTCCTCCAGTCTTCAGTGTCACATGATCCTTCAGAAATCATTCTGATATGATGATTTGATGCTCAAGAAACATTTCTGATTATCAATGTTGAATTTTTTTTTTAGGATTCTTTGACGAATAGAAGGTTCAAAAGAACAGCATTTATCTGAAATAGAAAGCTTTTGTAACATTGTACTACCGTTTAAAAGTTTTGGGTCAGAATTTTTATTTATTTATTTTTTGGGAAAGAAATTAATACATTTATTCAGCAAGGATGCATTAAATTGATCAACAGTGACAGTATAGACATGTATAATGTTGCAAAGGCTTTATATTTCAGATAAATGCTGTTCTTTTTAACTTTCTATTCATTAAATAATCCTGAAAAAAGAAAAAAAAGAAATTGTACACAACTGTTTTCAACATTGATAATCATAAAGCAGCAAATCATCATATCAGAATGATTTCTGAAGGATCATGTGACACTGAAGACTGGAGGAATGATGCTGAAAATGCAGCTTTACATCACAGGAATAAATTACATTTAAAAATATATTCAAATAGAAAACAGTTATTTTAAACTGTAAAAATAATTCACAATATTACTGTTTTTGCTGTATTTTGAATCAAATAAATGCAGCCTTGGTGATCAGAAGAGACTTCTTTAAAAAATCTTACCGTTCTAAAACTTTTAAAAAAATTTAAATCTAAAATTTATTTTGTAAGCTTGCATAAATATGCTTTTACAAAAAATGTATTTTACCTGACTTTCAGTTTGACATGCAAAAGAAACCAACAATAACAGGTAGCTGTATATAATGAGCCATTTCTAAATATAAGCTTGTGTGACAAAAATAACAAAAATAAAAGCGACACATCTTACCCTACTCTCCCTTTCCTCCGCTTGGAGGCCTTTTTTTGCCCAAATTGACCACCACATGAGGCCGTAGCCCCGAGGGCCATTTCTGTTTGGAAACATACATGAACGAGGATAATTATGGTCAAACAAGCATTTTCATCTTTAATCTTGCTTTACTGGCAAAGGACAGAGAAAATGAGCTCCAGATATTTTTTATTATTTTTTTTCCCGTGTGTGTGTGTGTGTGGTTGAATGTGTTAGAATCAACAGTGGCCAGCAGTTTTGTTGGGCGTCCCCAGCTAATTTATAATCTACGTTTGCACACA
>CM031962.1:32009933-32024933 GCA_018749465.1 Paracanthobrama guichenoti | reverse complement strand
TTCGTTGTTGATGCTAGAGGTCAGAGGAGAATGGGCCGACTGATTCAAGCTGATAGAAGAGCAACTTTGACTGAAATAACCACTTGTTACAACCGAGGTATGCAGGAAAGCATTTGTGAAGCCACAACACACACAACTTTGAGGCGGATGGACTACAACAGCAGAAGACCCCACCGGTACCACTCATCTCCACTACAAATAGGAAAAAGAGGCTACAATTTGCACAAGCTCACCAAAATTGGACAGTTGAAGACTGGAAAAATGTTGCCTGGTCTGATGAGTCTCGATTTCTGTTGAGACATTCAGATGGTAGAGTCAGAATTTGGCGTAAACAGAATGAGAACATGGATCCATCATGCCTTGTTACCACTGTGCAGGCTGGTGGTGGTGGTGTAATGGTGTGGGGGATGTTTTCTTGGCACACTTTAGGCCCCTTAGTGCCAATTGGGCATCGTTTAAATGCCACGGCCTACCTGAGCATTGTTTCTGACCATGTCCATCCCTTTATGACCACCATGTACCCATTCTCTGATGGCTACTTCCAGCAGGAGAATGCACCATGTCACAAAGCTTGAATCATTTCAAATTGGTTTCTTGAACATGACAATGAGTTCACTGTACTAAAATGGCCCCCACAGTCACCAGATCTCAACCCAATAGAGCATCTTTGGGATGTGGTGGAACGGGAGCTTCGTGCCCTGGATGTGCATCCCACAAATCTCCATCAACTGCAAGATGCTATCCTATCAATATGGGCCAACATTTCTAAAGAATGCTTTCAGCACCTGAATCAATGCCACGTAGAATTAAGGCAGTTCTGAAGGCGAAAGGGGGTCAAACACAGTATTAGTATGGTGTTCCTAATAATCCTTTAGGTGAGTGTATATATAAAATTAAATAATATATAACATTTTATTTTATTTATAATATTTTATTATTTATATATTTATTATATTATATTATATTAGTATATAGTTAAGTTGTTATAGTTTTATATCTGTTGGATTATTGTTTTAATATTTGATGCAAAATCCAGAAGCTTTCATTTAAAGTGCACTTTTATTACTAAACAGACTACTAAGAATATGTTAATAAAATGGTGTCATTAGTACTTTTACAGTATTTGCTATTTTATGAATGTGCTAAATGCACTAGATCCAGTTGTAGACTAAAAGGACAGTTTATTTAAAAGTTTTCTTTTCTAGAAGCATATACTGAAGGTTAAAATGTGATGAAATCTTTTGCTTTCGAACACACCACCATTCCCAGCTGCTTGTTTTGAATGCTGTAGCATTTAGACACTTGATGTTAAAGCATTGCATCACTTTACAGACAGTTTTCACTCTCCGGGAACCGTGGGAACATGATTTTTAAAATTGCATGAAACTTAGACAGCTCACCATCGCATTTAAAGCAAATTTGTAATGCTAGATCAAGTGACCAGCAGTGTAATCAATAAATTAGCTGGGAAATATTCACCCGAAATGACCGTTTCGTTGAAAACCTGCGGGTGGATCATCACAGTACTGGATACTGAGCCGAGAAAAATATCTAGAAATCACCTCATCTTCACCTAATGGCCTTTCCATGTATATCGGCTTTCCGTCTGGTAGCTTGGCAGTTATCTGGTGACTGTACACATCAGTGCTATCTTCAGCCGACACTAAAACACAATCAACGGCTGCGTGGCTATTAATTTCACTCCTCCTGCCCTTGACCTTCAGGGGATTATCGTTTTACTCACAGCATAAAACCCCTGATGCTGCTCATTATTCACATTTCCCATCCACCCCTGGGAATTATTACATTCGAAGTGATCAGGGCAATTGCATGTGAAAGACACGAGCAGGCAGGTAGCTCTGGGCTGAGAGTCTCACATACAGATATTGAGAGGTCGTGTGCCGTGAATGTGCTCGGGGTGCTGTACGGATCTTATTAATGTAATGAAACGCTTCCATCTCCGCCAGTTTACTGTGCGATCGCTCCATGTGGACAGGCAGATTGCGGCATCAGCCCTCCTCCCCTTCCATGTCTTTCTCCCCCCGTCATTTTTTCTGTGCATTTGTGCGCCACCTGCGCCCGTCCTCGAAGCATGCCATGCTCATGTAATAAAAAGAAGTGTTTCACTCTTTGATTCAGATTGTGTTTCATTTCAGATGCAAGAAACGGAATGCATTGTATCTGTGCTCTATGCTTTTCCTGTAGGGTCGTTCTACAGAACGGATGCCTTTTGTGTGCAAAAGAAAAGAAAAAAAGTATATATAAGAAAAAAAGAAAAAAAAAAAAAAAAAATATATATATATATATATATATATATATATATATATATATATATATATATATATATATATATATATATCTATAATTATAGTTTAAATAATAATGTATTATATAAATATAAACTTCATTTATTATAAAAATTACTTTATTATAAAATTAATTATTTTAAATGTTCATTTGAATATTTATTTAAAAATTATTGAATTATTGAATTAAATAAGTAAATCATTATAAACATGTCATATTTTAATTTAAGATTAAAAATGCACCTTTTGTGTTCTGAAAAAGAATGTCATACTGCATTAGTACAACAGCAGGGTGAGTAAATGAGTGAGTCAAATATTAAAATGTATTAATTTGCCCTGAGGTAACACAATGCGCATTTGATTCACACTTAAACGCATTATATATCTGATAGAATGTTTAAAATCATTGAAAAATGACTTTATCAAACTAGAAAAGGCAGCCGTTTCATAGAATTATCCTGGAATGGATTTTGGGTGTGCCTGAAATATTCCATAAGGCTTTCCTTTTGGTCATAAATTCTGTATTTGTGTGTTTGGTGTACGTTTGTGTGTGTGTGTCGTCAGGTCGTCTAGAGAGACGGGGAGTGGAGAGAAGCTGGAGCTGAAGATGACTAACATTGGTGCAGATGTGCTGGAGCTGCTGCTGGAGTTCGTCTACACCGGCTCGCTGGTCATCCACTCGGCCAACGCCAAAACCCTTCTGGAGGCCGCCAACAAGTTTCAGTTCAACACCTTCTGCAAAGTCTGCGTGTCTTTCTTAGGTACATAACTCATGAGATCCCAACATCCATCAGATGAAGTCATGTACAAGCTGTACGTTTGTCTCTTTCTGCAGGATGATGTATTCTTTCATTTGTATAAAGGTCAGAGAACAATTGCATTGAAATGTCAAATCCATGTCTCAATCGCATCCAGCACTGATTATCCCAATCAATAGCAAATATGGAGGAAGTTCAGATGGCATGTAGGCGCCCGATGTGACCACCAGAGTGAGGAAAGTTCTGGCAGGAGATGAGGAAAAATTTAGGCTGAGAAAGTATGAGTGTTTCTTCAGCTATGAGCACTAACAAGCTCTCTTAAAGGGGTCATCAGATGACCATTTTCCACAAGTTGGTATGATTCTTTAGGGTCTTGTAAAGGCTGACATACTTTGGTTAAAATTCCTCAATGTTTGTGAAAACCACCTTTTTTACCCCACCCGTTTCGGTGCATGTCTCTTTATGATAATGAGCTACTGCTCACCCCACCCCTCTCTTCCGTGGGGCGTGTAGACACGTGAAGTGCTGCCTCGGCAGACAGTTACAACTGACTGAGGGCGGAAATGTGCTAATATGGGACAGTCCGTCAGCGGTCGTGGGCGGAGCATGAGCAATATGACATCATATTGCTCCGAAAATTCAAACGGCTTTATTGAGAGTGTTTAGGCTTTTTGAGGAATAAAAAAAAAAAAGGAGTGAATGGATTTTTATCATTGTAGGGTGGTTGTCACGCACTGCAAAGACATGCAAACACCATATACAAGTGAATTTTGCATCCGATGACCCCTTTAAACAGGCAATGTTTGTCCACTAACAATGTATAGTATATACATTTTTCTCTCTAATTCTGATTTCATAGCTAACATTTTAAATGTCAAATTGGAAATGTTGCACAATAAGAATTTTTCTAATTAATACTACTGCAAAATAACTTCATTTCAAATAAAATATTTCAAATAAATGCTGCTCTTTTGAACTTGCTATTCATCAGAGAATCCTGAAAAAAATATATCATGGTAAAATGTTTTCAACATTGATAATCAGAAATGTTTCATATCAGAATGATTTCTGAAGGATCATGTGACACTGAAGAGGAATGATGCTGGAAATTCAGCTTTGCATCACAGGAATAAATGGCATGTTCAAATATACTCAAATAGAAAACAGTTATTTTAAATTATAATAATATTCCATAATTTTCCTTTATTTTTGATCAAATAAATGCACCCTTGGTGAACATAAAAGATTTTTTCAAGTTTTAAAGTTTTAAAACTATCATAAATATGTTTTATTATTTATTGGTTTCCCTTTTAAGACTTTCAGTCTTAAAATATGAAAATCTATTTGAAGGTGAAAGTTGGGAACAGTGGTCCAATAAAATAAAAAAGGCATTTGAGCAAAAATAAATGATGGAGACATGGTGAAAAAGACTTCCAGATGGTTTTATTGTGACTTTCTTTTAACAAAAAGAACAATAGTTGTCATAAAAATGACATGAAATTGCTCTTAGTTCATGAAACAGTCATATATAATGCTTGTGAAACAGTTCAGAAGCAGTTCAGCCAATGAAAGAGTCATGCTGAGGTTTATCCTGCCGTTCATAGACTGCACATATCGAGAATGCAGACAAAGACAAACTTTTGTGTTGAAAGGTCATTTGATCAGGCAATAAGTTCACTTATTGATTTGTTTCTTTCGAGTCTGCAGAAATGTATATTTGGAGGTGTCTGCAAGACCCCAACAAATGAAAGTCAGAGTAATGCATTCAGGAACAACAGGTTGAGGATTGGTTTGTGCCTTTGGGTAAAAAAAATCTGATTGCATGTCAGAGTTACTAAAGTACAAAACAATTGATTAAGTCCAGCGGGAGAGTGTTGAAATGAAGGGAGCTATACGGCACATAGTCTGGGAATTCCAGGACCGCATATTACTAGAGCATGTTTTAAAATAGATTTAAGAAAAAGAGGTTACATCAGCTGAAATTCTATTCGCAGCGAGGTGCAGCCCATGTGTTAGTGGTTGGCGCTGCTGTTTGTAATGCCACACACAGAACTGTTGAAACTTCAGAGCGTGTCTATACACTCATGCCAGGCCGGGCATAAGCCTCGCTCTGCGGTCTGTCTCTGCGGCATGCCATTTATGGCCTCTGGCAGAAACCTCACCTAAAAAAATAATTTTTCCTTCCTCCGAGAGTGGAAGAAGACGAGTGCCCCGTTTGGCTTATTGGTGATGGCATGCTGCAGGCCTGCCTCTGAAGACCCAGACATAATAAAAGCCCATCTGCCTCCACCAGACGCTCACTGAACCATTTTTATAACAATTTGTACTTTGTAATTTGTATTGTGAAGACAAATTAGGTTGCGTAAGACCCGCACAGTCACACCGATGTCACGGGTTCCATGCGGTCCACATTTATTATGTTTATCTGAATCAGGTTGCGTCTGTTACAGAGTGATTCAGACATGCTCTCCTTGTTGCTCAGTCTTATTCATTTGATTCTGGTCGACAGAGACAAACCATTGGCATTGCGGCATGCTTCTTTGTTCTTTTTTTATATATATAAAAAAAAAAAGTCATACTTTTTAAAATAAATGTATATGCATTTTAATTTAAAACATTTACAATTGACATAGCTCTTAATTTTTAGGGCCCCTAAAGCAGTGGTCAGGAACCTTTGCCTCGCAAGCCACACCTGGCTCTTTGACGAAAATCATGTGGCTCTTCAGGCCTCTCACCCTTTATCAACAAATGGTCGATAAACAATTAGACGCATCACTAGCGATGTGCAGAGACTCCAGAAAAAACAGCCAATTACAGTTCCTTTGTTGTACATCCTACCGAAGTTAATAAAAAGTTATTATAAGAATAATAATATATTTCAAGTTGTCCTGGCCAAAGTGCACGTGGATATCATATCGCAATGTGCAAACTTTGCATGAGAGTTATGCCAGTGAAGAAGTCTCTCAAACGCCAGTCAGTTGTTCACTACAGAAACTGAAAGTAAAAACGAACCGAGCTTATGGCATCTGACACTGCATTAACAGCTCATATTCTCCAAGAGATGATGAGAGATTAATCTCATTTTAATCTCATTAATCTTATCTTGTGGCCCATTGTGACTCAAGAAGTATTTTGTGTTAGTTGTTTTTGAAATGAGGAGTAAGCTAATCTAACTAATCTTTATTGCAGCACGTCGGTTATGCGTTGATGCATGATATGGATGTAATATGGGGCATCTGTCCCCCCAATGTGGTGCTTTCTGTGTGCGCGCTCCAAACAGAACGGCGACAAACACAGTAGCCTTTGTCTTCAGTTGTGCGCCTAAACGGTCAAATACATAAATGTCAAAATGGCTGCCTTGGTGAGTATTCACGTAAGCACTGTCGACGTAAGCATTGTTTGTTGCAAACACACAAAGATGTTTTTATAATATTATATTATTTTTGCTGAGGCTCTTTTGGAAAAATCCATTAACCAAAAATGAAAAAATGGCTCCTTGGTCAAAAAAGGTTCCCGACCTTTGCAAAATTGCTTTCACATTCGCATGCAACTGAGAAACATTTTGCATGCTCGTGTTACAATTTTCAGTTTGTAAATTTTTTCCTGTGTGTGTCTCTTCCATCTTACTTAGAAGAAAGCAAGATCATGGAAGCACTTGAATTAATATAGATATTTTTGCTCAGAATTTGGCTTTCATCAGAGTATTATCAAGGCCTTATGTCCACTTTAATGCATCAACTGTGATTTGGATTTCAAAATTTCAAATTTGGATTTCATTAAAGCAGTTTTTCTACACTACCTCTAGTATAAATACCTTTGCTTTAATGCATCCTTTGTTCAGTGGTTCATAAAAAAGATTGGTAAAGTAAAAAGTGCTCAAAATAGTTAAAGTATTTTGTCAAGTACTTGTCTGAATCCAGCTACTTATTTGCTTGTCACTTATTGACACGTGAGCCTCCTCTTTATATAACGTGAGTTATATTTTATATATTAGTACAATAAATCTATGGTGCTGCTTGCAGTATGCACTGTTAGAATTGAATGAAGAAACTCAGCATTTCTCCTCCACCTGTATGGGTGCGTTATGTCTGACAAACTGGTTTAATAAAATTTTTTAATAAACCAATTTTTACCACATTTTACTGCACCAATATTTTTTAATTGGCTGTTAAAGTTTTAAATGGGACAATATAAATATACTGCCCTAACGAAACCCAAATTTTGAGCACTTTTTTACTGTTACAATCTTTTTTTAATAAAAAAATTTTTATGAACCAATGAACTTAGCAAATAGGACAATGCACACAGCTGTGTTGTGCCATCAGCCCATTTCGTGGCGTTAAACCGGACATAAAGACTTGATATTAGAGGTACTGCCCAACGAATGCCACATTTTGAGCAAAATTATCTTTAATAATTCATGCGTATCCATGCTCTCATTTGCTTCCTAGTAAGAAGGCAGAGACACACAAAGGAAATAGGTTACAGTGTATGCATGCAAAAAAGGTTTCTCATGCGCACGCATGAATGTTTGTATACATTATATTGTATATAAGTCTGTATATTTTTTATTTTTGCAAATATCCCTTTAGGGGCTCCATAGTATAACAATGCTTAGTGCTAATTACATTATATTCGATTAATTCATGAAAAGTATTTGTTGAGAAAAGCACACAAATAAACACAATTCAAAGACATTATGTTATTGTGGTAGATAAAAGTATTATATAGACAAGCAGTGACTACTGTAGAATATGATTATTATATATTATATATATTATTATTATTATTATTTTTGTATTATAATTTTTTTAAATGCAAGCATATGACACGATTAACTTGGGGCCGGTAATCTCTTTAAATGTATTTGAAAGTCAAAACTTTTACTTGTAATTATACTTATCTCTATTATAAGTATGTTCTTTCTTTCTATAGGCACACAATTTTTTAATCTTACATCTATTATTTCAGCACATGTGCATAATTAACTTTTTTTGTTATGCTTTTCACATTTGAATTCAAAGGAGTCTCTTAAGAAACCACTCAGACTGGCAATCCAGACTTGGATTCAATCACCACGACAGTGTCAGACTCATATTCTGCCTTTGCGGTGTAAAGTAGGGCTCTCCACTTACAAAAAAGACACTTGCCTTGTTAAAAACATGGACCTTTGCACCCGCTTGGTCAAATACCTTAAGATGTGACTCAGCGGGACTAAAGATGAGCTTCACCTTGCTGTTCTAATCCGCGGGACAGCGTCCCAACCCGCTGCACTGAGCTCAATTGATTTGTTCTGTTGTTCATCTCCGAAGTGCCTTAAGCAGGGGCCCCTCTCTGGAGCCTCGAGATATACAGCACAGATAGCTAGAGCCCTCATCCCCTTGGTGCTGTGATCTTTTATGGATGTGAGCGCCTCTCTTGTTCTCTTCTTCAGAAAAGCAGCTGACTGCAGCAAACTGCCTGGGGGTTCTGGCCATGGCTGAGGCCATGTGCTGCACGGAGCTACACAACATGGCCAAGGCCTACGCCCTGCAGAACTTCCCTGATGTGGCGGGTCAAGACGAGATCCTCAGCATCTCCAAAGAAGACCTGATCAACTACCTGTCCAATGACAGCCTGAACACCAAGGCAGAGGAGCTGGTTTATGAGACCGTCATCAAGTGGATCAAGAAGGACCCAGTCAGTAGAGTGCAGGTGAGATGAGCAAAGACATATGTGTGAAATGTGATGTTTGAATCTGTAGCTTGACAAGCTACCTTTTAAAGTAGTGTGGGTGCTGTAAAACTACTGTCCTCCACTGTCTGGGGCAATCGTGGCCTAATGGTTAGAGAGTCAGATTGGTAACCCAAAGGTTGCCAGTTTGAACCTTTGGAAAAGACTGAGGTGCCCTTGAAGAAGACGCCAAACCCCCCAAAAATGGCTGCCCACTGCTCCGGGTGTGTGTCCACGGTTTGCAGTGTGTGTTCACTACTCACTACTCTTAATGTGTGTGCACTAACTTTGGGTTAAATGCAAAGGCCAATTCCAAGTATGGAAATTTCATAAAAAGTCTGAACCCAGGTATTTGGCTTTCGGCCTTAAAGTAATCAATGAAAATATCTGTCATTATTTACTCACTTTTGTGTCTTTCCAAACCCATAAGCTGTTACTTATGCTTTGGAACATACAATTCCTGTACGAATGAGTCTTATGAGCTGGTTATTTTTAGTAAATCAAAAACACTGCACAACCAGTGTAGTACAGTTCTTGAATGAATGATTCTTAAGAGATTCTTTTTAGTGAATCAATCAAAATCTTAGCAGACTTTATAGTGTGATTACCAAACAAATGGCTCTTATGAGCCAGTTCAGTTGTGCAAATCAAAAACATACAGCACAACCAATATGATAATCTGATTCCAGAAACAAATGATTCTTATGAGCCATTTTTAGTGAATCAATCAAAAGCATACAGCATGACCAATGTAGTCTGATTTACTCTTATGGGCCTATTCTTTTTAGTGAATCAAAATCATATAGTGAAGTTGCATATTCTGGTTTTCGAACTAATGATTTAAATTAGAGAATCAAAAACGAACCCTTTTATTGAATCAATCGGAAACATTCATCAAAAACCAGCATGACCAGTCTAGCCTGATTCCTGGGCGAATGACTGTTATTAGCCTGGTTTTTAATAAATAAATAAATTATATACAGTGACCAATATAGTCCAATTCCTGAATGACTGACTCTTTTGAGTTGATTCTTTATAGTGAATCAAAAATGTATGGCACAAACGGTGAGGTCTGCTTCCACAACAAACTAATGACTCGTATGAGCCAGTTCTTTTTAGTAAAAAGTTTAAAAAACATATAGCACAAACTGTGTAGCCTGATTCCTGAAGAAATTATTATTTTAAACCGATTCTTTTTAGTGAAGCAATCCAGTCCGATTCCCAAATGAATGTCTCTTATGAACTGTTCTTTTTTTTTTTTTTTTTTGTGAATCAAAACCATTCAACACAACTGTAGTCTGATAAAAAAAAAAAAAAACTGCCAACTGTTATATTTGCCTATAAAATCTATTTCCGACCCAGCATGCCAATACTGAGTTTTTCACACACACACAAAAAAAATGGTATAATAAATTCAGAGTCTGTACTTTATACATTTTCACTGTCTGTTGTTCACATTGAGACTTAAAATTTAGTAGGCTGTGTTTTATTTAGAACTGTGACTGCTTTCTGTTTTATAGTTCTGTGTGAAAGCTGAATTTTGCTTCTTTTTGTTGAGACACACCAAGAGTTCAGGCCCCCTGAAGTGCCTTTGTTTCTTTATGGATCAAAAGACCTTTCTGCGGTAGGCTAGACAATTCAATAGGGCTTTCTCAATCCTCACTCCACATTGAAGAAGTTTTGGCTTCCCGAAACCCTGAGAACAAGAGGTCAACACCATTTTGCTGTCCTTGCACTTCTATTTCTGCTACCCTGAAGAATACATTCAGGCCACTTGCAGCAAACATAAATAAGAGAGAGCGAAGCAGAGAAGCGTGCAGGAGCCAGGGGCCGAGATCAGATATTCCAGGGGCCGTGTGGCATGACATTAGACCCTTTGGAGTACTGATGGAGTGCAGCGACTGTCTGAAATAAATGTGTGACTGCTGCTCCTTAAAAAAACCCTCATGCACTGCCACAAGTTTCTCTCCGCTATAAAATGGCCCTCGACTGCACTGAGTTCATAAACAACTCTGGAACATTGGGCCTCGGATGCATTTTTTACAACTTTTCTGTCTGTCTCTCTCTCCCTTACTGAATTTCACCCCTTTCTAGACCCCGATGGAAGCATTTTGATTGAATCCACTGACATTTCCTAAGGATATATCAGCTCCAATTGTCACAGTCGATGCACA
This sequence comes from Paracanthobrama guichenoti, assembly GCA_018749465.1. NCBI lineage: Eukaryota > Metazoa > Chordata > Actinopteri > Cypriniformes > Gobionidae > Paracanthobrama > Paracanthobrama guichenoti. The sequence goes on along the minus strand of CM031962.1, from coordinate 32,013,983 downwards.
AACGCAAAAGGCAAATGTTTGTTGTTGCTCTGAGCAAACGTTTGTTCGTGAGAGCACTACAGACATGCCCCGGCGGTCTGAGATGGACGAGAGATGGGAATTCGTTTTTGGCCGAAACTATAGATAATGAAAAAATAACAACTTTTATGCTTCACGGTAAATTAGTGGTAAATTAGCGGGCGGCACGTTGCGCGTGTGGGCTGTGTGCAGCCGCCAGACCTCCATGCGCAGTGATGTATGGATCTTTATTGTGCAATCCTTCACGCCGCTGCACAATTTGCATTAGTTTATTACAGTGAGTCAACATGCTTTTTATGTGCTTGTAACACAAGGGCCTGCGCGAGCCGCTGGGGAAAGAGTGGAGCTTAAAATAGAGCCTCTTACGGCACACCTGGGACTGGCACCGAGCTCCTGCAAGAGATGTGAACGATCAGCCCTGTCCTAATGTTAGTAAATGATCTTTCTTTTGTCCTTGGTCCAGTAGTCATACGTCTAGATGGACTGGGTGATTAATGGCGTCACGTGACTCATTCCAATCTGGATTAGTGTATGAGAGACTGTGAAATTGTATTAAGATTGTAATGCCATTCAGAGGTAAAAAAAAAAAAACAGAAGAACTCAGTGTTTAGCCGTGTGTTTTAACACTTGCTTAATGAGTGAGAGGGATCAGCCGGGTTTACTGAAGCCTTCAGAACACACAGATCTAGTCTTGAGCAGCCAGACTTTTGACTTTCAACATCCTCAATCATTCTGGCCTAGAACTAACAGAAAGGCATTCAGTTACAATAGGAACCATTTAGAAATGTTTACATTCATTTAACCCATTTTTTGGTTCAATGGTCATAATAATTCAAGAGTTCTTGTTTTGTTTGACCCATTTGCTTGGCTAAAATCCAGTGTATAGCATCAGTTCAGACAGCTGATCACGTCTGTCTATAGGAATACGATGCCTATCACAGCATGCGTAAGCTCCTTCAGTATTATCAGCTGCTATCATGTTTCTCCAGAGCTAATTACCCTCCTCCATCCCCAGCTCCTCCACTTGTCAGTCAGGATTCCTCCTGAATCAGACTAAATTCCCGAATTAGGCTTTACATTTTAATATTGACATTAATGCTATCTGCAATACATTTTTGCTTCTGTTCTGTTTATCACTGCTCTCCCTGCTCGTATCCATGCTTGGCTGCATGGATCCGCAGGGAGTTCTTGCCCAGAACAGAACCATACCGGCAATCTAAACTATGTGCTAATTGTCTAAAAGAAATGCCTTCTTTTGTTCTTTTTTTTTTCATAGTGAATTGATTTTTAACAGTCATTTATGAACACACTGTGAGCTCTGAGGTTGTTAATCGATGCTTATGTTGAAGCCGGCATTTTTCTTTATTTCTATTTCTATTTCAATAACTTTTTATTTTTGAAAATTAGTTTTTAACAGTGCAGTTCCTGGTGAGAATCTACACTACTCTGCCAACAAATCAGGACAACAAAATCTCAGTAGCGACTGCTCACTCCCATGAAGCATTGTGAATGTGCAACAACTTATACACTATATATCAGTTCATTCTGACAGCAAATTTTTATTTAGTTTTAGTCATAGTCTTTTGACTAAAATGCTATTTAGTTTTAGTCATATTTTAGTCATGTGAAATGTAGTTTAGTTTTAGTCAATTTTACTAAATCTACAGTAGACTCAAATCTAATGGGCTTAGTTAAATGGTAATGCATCAATTAAGCATTTACAATTTCCAAACTCATTATATACTCCATGAGAAAACATCTATTAACCTGTTAATACAAATTATATTAAGGTTTGAACATGCAATTACAGACAGATTTAACCTCTGTGACATAAATGTCTTTATTTATCTTAAAATTAAATAAAACCACTTCTCGTAAAGAAACAACATGGTCTTGTTAATGAATGAGAGTGTCATTTTTGGAGTGTAGAGAGGGGAACAAGACCAGGAAAGAACTGAAGGCTATGGCTCATACTTTATTTAATTTTTCTTTACTTCCAAAGTGGATTAAAAAGTGAGCAGTAACTGTTGCGCTCTATTGAACGTGTGTTTGAGTGCCTACTTTCCTGTAAATCAGTTAATTACGACAATCTGATTGCTATCAGTAAATTACAATAACTGGGCAAACATTGCATCAACTTCTTAATATTCATGAGCCAAACTGATAAAGTTTATAATGTTCCCCCACCACTTTTCTCATTGTTCTTATGTTCTTCCTCTTTAGAAGCAGTGTGTGTGTCTTGACTACTGTTTTGCCCTGTGCGTCAAATCAGGCATGTTTAAACTCGGTCTTGGAGGGCAATTGTCCTGCAGAGTTTAGCTCCAACTTGCCTCAACACTCTCCTGTAAGTTTCTACTAAGATTTTGCTGGATCAGGTGAGTTTAATTGGGGCTGGAGCTAAACTTTGCAGGACAGTGGCCCTCCAGGAGCAGAATTGGACACCCCTGCCGTAGGCTAAGATTACATTGTTCAAAAGAGAAAACGAGCTTCATAGTCGGACTGCCTCCAGTCACTCAAATTTCGTGTGCAAGCACAAAAATCAGAATGTGGCAAAGGCTTTGATAAACCTCTCCTTCTGTGCCACGTGCTCACCTGCTGGGACCGAGCAGCAGTCACTCTGTCACTCAAACGCAGACTAAACTTCCCGAGATTGCTAACAGCACGGCGCTGGAGCCGCTAAAGATCAGGCCCCTGCCCTGCCGAGTACGAGTCAAAACGCCAAACCCTTTCCTCCATGGCATGTCCAGAGACCGGCCTGCATGCTTTCTATCAGAGACACCTCTCCTCCCACCAAGTCTTGTGCAGCGGAGCCATTAAAGAAACGCCCTGGACGATTTCATATGCTGCTTTATCGTGACCGGTGAGGCCGCCTGACAAAGAAGGTTGATTAATTGCAACTCCTTTGAGGAGAGAACTAATATGCAGCTGAAAAGAATGCTTAATGATGGTTTTTGCACAAGGGGGCAATCTGCATTCACCCTTGGCAGGGATATCTAATTCAGCAGTCAGAAAATAACAATGGATGTACCAGCGTTGATGCTCCGTCCTGGCATACAGTACTCATTAGCTGTCGGGGTCATGTTTGACTTGAGGGCAGAAGAGAATCTTCCCATTTCAGCCTTTTAATGAGATCAGAACTTGTCGAATTTGCAGATGTTACTGGGAGACTTCAGTTTCACCCCTCATTCACTCAGAGTATAAAGAAATGTGAAATAACCATTTTGTCTTAATTAGAACTGTAAATATATATATATATATATATATAAGTATATAAGTATATATAAATTTACTGAAAAGATTATTTAAATTTGTCAAACGGACAAGTGTTTTGTAGAAGTAGTTACTGAATGTGGTTTGTTTTTGCAATCGATTAAGTTACTGTATTTATGTACCACTAAAACAATATGGATTGACAGCATTTTAATTACAATTCAATCAAGTTTTTTCAAATAATTTAAAAGATTTGAAAACCTTAGTATTTTTTTAAATATATTGATTTTATTGTCCATAGCCAATGCCCCTCAAGCCAATAGCTTCCCAGCTAACAGGGAATGTTCTCAGAACTTTAGCTAAAGTTCTGGCAAAGTTCTTTCAAAGTTATGAGCAAACATTCCTTCAGTAACTTTAATATAATGTTCATTCATAGCTATCTGGTCTTTAATAATGTTCTCAAAATGTTAGCACGAAAACATGCATTGTTCATGGAAAAAAGACATTTGTCTAATGGTTATCTATCTAGATTCGAACTTAAGAGAATGTTTGCAAAATGATACAATTGAATGTTCCCTTAATATTCACATAACACACAAATATATGTGTATATATATATATATATATATATATTTTTGTGTTTTTTTTTTTTTTTTTTTATGACATTTTGAATGTTGAAAGAACATTTAGAAATAACATTTTCATAACTTAATGGCTAGCAGAACATTCTTAGAACATACTCTATTGCCAAAAGTTTTGGGACGCCTGCCTTTACGTGCACATGAACTTTAATGATGTCCCATTCTTAATCCGTAGGGTTTA
>CM031962.1:31974933-32004933 GCA_018749465.1 Paracanthobrama guichenoti | reverse complement strand
TATATATATATATATATATATATATATATATATATATATATATATATATATATATATATATATATATATATATATATATATATATATATATGTGTGTGTGTGTGTGTGTGTATATATATATATATATATATATATATATATATATATATATATATATATATATATATATATATATATATATATATATATATATATATATATATATATATACACTTACCTAAAGGATTATTAGGAACACAATACTAATACTGTGTTTGACAAGGCAATTTTACAGGTTGTTCCTAATAATCCTTTAGGTGAGGTGTGTATATATATATATATATATATATATATATATATGTATATATATTTGATATTTTTAATTATAAAAATGTTTAGCTTTGAAAGATGTTTTTGCAGATTTTGTTTGCTTGCACATATTTTTAAATGATTATTTTTATAAATTTCTATTATTTTATATTCATAACCATTAACCATAATCCATGAATTTCTTCATTTATATTTCTACTGCCGAGAGCACATCGTGTGATCTCCGGTCATGTATACGGCACAAAGGCCCATCACCTCCCCATGGTGATCAACACCTGATAATTTCATGACAGGAATAGAAGGACCCCTGTCCCTGGAGGTCCTGGATGACAGAAGGGAAATGCGCTAGCGGCATGCCTGGACACGAAGACAAATAGCTCTACGAGACAGTAGAGAGAGGATAGGGACTTTGCCATCCGCACTGGGAACCTGAGGTGTATGAATTTGCACTGATTCACAGATCTGACCCCGACACGCCCTACTGATGAAGTCTGTCAGGCAGAACCGAAGCGGGCAGTTTAGGCAGAGGATGTCAGATCCCTTTAGCATTGATTTAATGCACAGGAGATTGGCGTCGTTAAGCTCATTGACAAATTGAGCCTAACACTAGAAGGAGTCTAAGCGTAAGGTGCTGGATACATGAATATAAATGAGGCAGACGGATACAGGATGTGTGTGGGAGGAGCGTCTGTGTGTAGCTAATGCCCTTATAGCATGAGTCGCCCTGGTGCTGTTTATGGCTGAATAATTCACACAACCGCATGTGATGGGTGTGCTTCTATAGCGTGGTGTGCTGGGTTAGAGGTCAGAGATGGTAAAACAGCTCAACACAGCTGCTCCGTAGTAAAAAAAAAAAAATGTTAAAGGGTTAGTTCACCAAAAAATTTAAATACTTCCCTCCCGTAAGACCTTCGTTCATCTTCGGAACACAAATTAGTTATTTAGTCAAAAGGATCATAAAGAGATCGTAAAACTAATCCGTAATACATGAGAATGAATCTCATTGGTTCTTGCACGTCACATGAACATGTTTCCAACAATGTTTATATGTGAATAAAAGCCTAAATTCAATCTGTTCATCATATAAAGTGGTCAAGTCTCTTTGTGAAGTGTCAAAGTGCCGGTTGTGTAGCTGTCAATGGAGGGACAGAAAGCTCTCAGATTTCATTAAAAAGATCTTTATTTGTGTTTCAAATATGAACGAAAGGGATGAACGAAAGGCGAAAGGGAACAAAAGAACAAAAGGGTTTGGAATGACATGAGGGCGAGCGTTCCTGAGGACTTTCAACTTTTCACAGATAATATCTCAGATAATAACTTTAATATCAGTATAATACATATCCGTCTTGTTCAGTCAAACATTATTGAGCCTAACAAGTTGAAACATGATGAAAATTATGCTGGATTTTTAGTTCAAATGACTTTTACATATGCTGTATGTTTATAATAATAATATTAATAATAATGATAATGTATATATACATTTGTGTTTAACAAATATATTTAAATATTTTAATTTATTTTTAATATAATCAGTGTGGGTATAGTTATTATTTTTAATTAATAAAACATTCTATCACAGGTCTGCTTATATGCGAAATGAACATTGTACTGCAACATTTACACGTTTTTTATTTTTAAGAATTTTTCACTGACATTATATGTGGATTTCAGGGTGTGTGTCCCCTTTAATGGCTGATGCGTACATTACAGTGTGGATCACAGTGGAATTCTTCATCTTTGTTTCATCTGAGTTTGTGATTTCTTTCCTCTGTTTCATCCTTCAGGGTGAAATCTGTCACCACTGAGCTGCTGCTGCTTCTTTCGTTTTTTTCTGGAGGGTTGCATATTTTATTGCTATCATTTAATCGGCCGGTGCAAGACAGGAGCCTACGAGCACCAGCAACGCTTTAGTTGTTCAGATTTATGAGCTGAAGCTCAAATCCCCCCCCCTCGTCTGGTCCCGGCGGCCGGGTCGAGCCGGGAGATCGTGATTATTTTCTCTAACCAGTCCAAAGCAGTTTGGCTGGTCGGCTAAACCCGTACGCTGGCAGGAGTGTGTGGAGAGGAGGAGGAACGGGGGTGGCGCCGGGAGAGCGTCCGTCTGCCGTGACATTATTTTAGATCCTCACTGGGATCCCTAATCCCTGATCTCACAGTCGGGATGATGGAACAATTCAGCGATATGTGATCCTGTTGGTGGGACATATGCTAAAACGAGCATGCCGGATATTATATCAGTATGCAAACGATGCACATATGACATGTAAACACAGAGCATTTAACATTCCATAAAGGCAGACGTCTTGCCAATGCAGTGAGGTAAACCAAAAAATTCAGCTCCGGAACACATTTAGGATTGTTTAGCCAAGTGCGTGTAAGGCCGTGCCGAGAGCTGGCACACATTTCTGAAATCTCTCTCGGGCCGCTGTGTGCGTCTGGCCTCTTGCCTTCTATTGTTTGGGGAACATGTTTGCTAAATAAACAGGGATGCTGGGTAACGGATGTCGAGAGATTTTTCAATGCTGGGTTAATAAAGCTGGGATGTCAACCTCAAGCTTTCATATTAACATAAAATAAGAAAATTGACCTCATTGACTTATAATACCTGGATTTATCGTGCAAACTATAATATCATTTCCATCTTGGTACTATACTGGTTATTGGTTGACTTTTTAATATTTTTATTCTCATTTATATTTTTCTTTTGATAAATAGCCAACTAGATAAATTAATATTTATTTATCCGTTTATTTATTTAGTTACATAGACCAATAATAAATATAAGATAACATTTTATTTTATTATTTTTAACCACAAAAATATCCAATAATGGATATGGTAGCGATTATATATTTTTAAATACTTTTTTAGGTTTATATTTTAGTATATGCAGCCTTTCCAAAATCTTTTCAATATTTAACATTTAAGATAATAAAAGTTACAGCAATAATTGCAAATAATTTAAAGTAATGCGGATAGATTTGAAAACAAATCCTTAACATTGGGATACATGGAGTTTCTCTCACGGGTGATTTTGACCTTCAGCCTCTACGTATTTTTCACAATCCATTGAATTCCCAGTAGATAAAATTAAGTGCTGCCCTACTTTTTTCTTATTGAATATGCAGTTTCACTATGAAATGTTGCCTTTAATGAGGAATGGATAGTAAGAGTACTTTGTCAAGGTCAGATCAGGTAAAATCTCTCCACGTCTCACTCTGAGAGACAACAGAAGCCCAGGTGTTCACACCACCCGTGTCTGTTTTTGTTACGGATGTGTACGTAATGCGTTGTGAGCACAGAGGTGAGGGGGTCGGGTTGGCTGCTGTCCCTGTCAACTCATGTTTACAGCATTTAACGCTGACGTGAGCAAAAGCCCCACTGAGGATGACTCTAAACAAACAAGCTGGCCAAGGATAGTCCTCACCATAGCAACCCCTAACAGACTACCTCAGTCTAAGAGACATGGACCTGCTCACATATATTGTATGTATATGTGTGTGTGTGTGTGGGTGTATATATATATATATATATATATATATATATATATATATATATATATATATATATAATATAGACTATTGATACCTGCTGATATAGACAATTATTTCCTTACACGCAAGCACAGAACGCACGTCGCCTGTGGTCCTTTTGGTGTGTTCAAGCGCAGCTTTTTGGCTGAAACGGAGCATCAGTATGGACACTGACAGCTTGTTCTCACTGTATGACCATGTTTACTTAAAGATTTACATTGGCAACAGTTTTATCATTATAAATGGTGCTTTTCTATTTTCAAAAAGGTACAAAGAAGTGGTATTTTTTATTAGTAGTATTTGTTAAGTATTTAGTATATGGGACCTCTATTCAATCTCTATGTACTAAAAGAATCGTTCAGTTAAATTGAATCATTTCCCTTGATGATTGGCAGACAAGAAGCATGCTGAATATGTTTCTCTCTCTGTCTCTCTCTCACAGCACATATCCGAATTGCTGGCCGTCGTTAGACTTCCATTCATCCACCCCAGTTACCTGCTGAATGTGGTGGACAATGAGGAGCTGATTAAGTCGTCTGAGGCTTGCCGAGACCTGGTCAACGAGGCCAAGCGGTACCACATGCTGCCTCACGCACGACAGGAGATGCAGACGCCCAGGACACGGCCGAGACTCTCTGCAGGTTTGACTCGCGATTGTAATCTTTTACATTTTAGTTCTCATCTGTCTTTCACTAGTCTCACGTTACCGTAGCCAAAACTTTGACTAAGTGGCATAAGGCCTGTCCTACATTGCAGCTTATTCTGGCTCAAGAACCAGCCACTTACAGGAAGAGACCGTCTGGCTGAGATATAAAACGATCAATCACGGTTTAATTTTTATGAGCCGTGTAGGAGAAGGTTCATCTAAAATAGATGATACCACAATATGTGATTTATTTTTTTATTTTTTTAAATCATAATTTTCAGAAATACATAAAATTGTGGACATTAAATGGGAATGCTGTTTCTTTTCAAAACTCGACAGAATCTATCCATGCAATTTCCTTTAAGACATCCTGAAAAGCCATTATAAAGTTCCCTCTAGTGATGTACTGAACATATTTTTTTATGAAAACACTGGAACCAAAATTAAGGTTTTTCACTTATCCAAAAACTATAGCCGGAAAAGAAACTTTACTTAATAATCAACTCAAATAAAAACTGAGTTGTATATTAAAAATTGAATTGTCCTCAAGGCATATACATTTTTTTACTTGTTTTTGACAAGCAAACAGGCATTAATTAATGAAGAAAATAGGTTAAGATGCCCACATTGTTTATATATATATAACTTTTCATGCAGTATGTAATATAGCTGTTTGTGAATGTAAAAGGTCTGCAAGGTTTTAAAGATCAAAGTGCACGACAAATAAAGTTATTGTCTCCTAAAAGAAAGAATCGATTCTGAACTGCTAAAATTCCAGTCTCACTTCCTGTTGCATACCTATGTAGCAATGTAACACATTTGCATAATGCCAGCCTATGGTCTTCATTGGCTGCCTGAGTACATCTACTTTGACCCGCCCTAAAACACTAGTTGTAGCTGAGACTTGAAGAGCTTGTTTTGTGTTTTGTTTTCATGTCAAGAAGATGCTTTTTCAGTACTGCAAATCCACTGGAATTGATACAGTAAAACTGACACCATCATTAGCGTTTATATCACTGTGTAATAAGTGCTGATACAATAAGTGAAGATACAGAGCTAAAATTCTGATAAGGTAATGGGCGTTTTGTTTCTGACACATACTTGCAGACCAATCACAACAGACTGAACCGTCTGACTAATCAGAGCAGAGTAGGCTTTCTAAAAGGATGGATTTAGAGAGGCTGAATCTTCTAATAAGCAAGTTTCAGACTCTTTGAGATATGAGGTGATGTGCAATGTATATAATGAGAAAATTAAAGTGTTTTTTGATCTTGGATGCATGTAAACTGATTATAGGAGACCTCTAAAATAAAATTAGGAACCTTTAAAATAGCACAGTAACTGATAAAAAACTAATGAATATAAAATGTATAAAATTAATGTTTGTTTTTACACTATATTGCCAAAAGTATTGGGACACTCCTCCAAATCATTGAATTCAGGTGTTCCAATCACTTCCTTGGCCAAATGTGTATAAAATCAAGCACTTAGGCATGCAGACGCTTCTACAAACATTTGTGAAAGAATGGGTCACTCTCAGGAGCTCAGTGAATTCAAGCGTGGTACTGTGATAGGTTGACACCTGGGAAATAAGTCCATTTGTGACATGTGCACAGAAGTCGCCAACTTTCTGCAGTCAATGGCAACATACCTCCAAACTTCGTGTGGCCTTCAGATTAGCTCAAGAACAGTGCGTAGAGAGCTTTATGGAATGGGTTTCCATGGCCGAGCAGCTGCATCCAAGCCTTACATCACCAAGTGCAATGCAAAGCGTCAGATGCAGTGGTGTAAAGCACGCCTCCACTGGACTCTAGAGCAATGGAGATGCGTTCTCTGGAGTGACCAATCACGCTTCTCTGTCTGGCAATCCGAGGGACAAGTCTGGGTTTGGCTTTTGTCAGGAGAACGGTACTTGTCTGACTGCATTGTGCCAAGTGTAAAGTTTGGTGGAAGGGGGGTTATGGTGTGGGGTTGTTTTTCAGGGGTTGGGCTTTGCCCCTTCGTTCCAGTGAAAGGAACTCTTAATGCTTCAGCATACCAAGACATTTTGGAGAATTTCATGCTCCCAACTTTGTGGGAACAGTTTGGGGATGGCCCCTTCCAGTTCCAACATGACTGCACACCAGTGCACAAAGCAAGGTCCATAAAGACATGGATGAGATAGTTTGGTGTGGAGGAACTTGACTGGCTTGCACTGAGCCCTGACCTCAACCCGATAGAACACCTTTGGGATGAATTAGATGTTAATCAAACAATTGTGGTATCATGGAAAAAAGAAAGAAAGTTGAATATATATTTTCCTATAGATATTTGGTGTTGACTTTGTGTATGCCAAATTTGGTGTTATTACCAGGGATTTTAAGGTATGGTTGCTAGGTGTTTTTATTTTGGAACCTTCAGAAAATTTTATTTTTTATTTTTCTCAAAATTGACTTGGCTGACTCTATCGACTTCAATCATACATTTTTTTTTTTTTCCTTTTTAAATAGAGAATGTGAAAATAGCAATAACTAATTTTTGGTACATTTCAGTAAGTTGTACTGTGTCTTTCAACGTACCTTCTGATGCTCATTCATGTTTATTTGGTGCTATAACTAGTATTAAACTGAAAGAGACGATCAGTTCATGTACACTCACACCGCCGCTTGGCTTGAACTAAGGTACTACAGCGATCTGTCACGCCACATAAAAGAGCAGCAAAACAGTATTTATTATTTGAATTTTGTAAAATTGACAGAATTTGAAAGCTGACACTTTGCCTCCCTGAAGTATATAAAAATCTGCTCATTTTGAATCAACAAATGGCACACGTTCAGCGTCTGTGTGGTTCTTCTGATAGCTGTGCATCGCAGTACCTCTGTGGCGGCTCTAACTGTATCTGAAGTCAATCTCAGGCTGCTGTAAAAATGCAAGCAAACTAATTTATGGTTCAATAAGGCTGTCCTCTTGCAGTGCTGTGAATCACTCTCGCTCTCCTCGTGCAGCCGCTCCAGCCCCCATGATTCCCTCAGCGAGGCGTGAGCCCGTGAGTGAGCTGTACATTTATTTAATCTTGATATACTGTGGCTCTCTTTCTCTCGCCCCTGAGTTTTATTGATCTCTGCCCACTGCAGTATAAGAGCTGAAGCCTTCTCCCACCGGACCCAGATCAATCTCTCAGGAGCGATATCACACACACACAGAAAACACATCATAATTACCATATTTATCAGAGATGGGGAATCTACCTGAGACTGTAGTTTGCTAAGATACTAAGATACTCATAATTCGGAGCAGTTAAACTACGGTCTAGCAGCTCTATATATATATATATATATATATATATATATATATATATATATATATATATATATATATATATATATATATATATATATATATATTTTTTTTTTTTTACATCAGATGATTTGAACAGGATTTGCTGTTGAAATCATCTGATGTAATGCATTTAAATAGATCTAAGATATAAGATGTTTAAACACATTGAATAAAAAAAGTGAATGAATCAAATGAATCTCAATTGATGATAGCATTAAAAGATGCAACATATGAAAACGCATGAATCTATGGTGCAGTGTTGATGTCATTATTTTTGGTTGCAATACACTTTTATTGATGTATTAAGCCATTTATTGACATCCAACCTGCTCTATATGCACCATGCTTTATTTTAAAGCCACACTGAATGTGCAGATCAACAATGACATTTTTGTCTTTTCCTCAAATACCACTCATGTATGGCTTAAGAAGATTTCAAATCTAGTCATATAGGCTACTTTTGATACTTTTATAGTGTTTTTTGTACTTTTTGGAGCGTGACAGCCTGTGAACACAGTGAATTGTTGTTGTATGGAAATCTGGTTCTTCAAACAATGAATCTATTTTTGCATGCAAGTTTCACTGAAATAAAAATATCAGCATACATGTGGATGAGTAAATAATGGCAGAAATTCTTGCATGGGTAAACTACTCCTATAACTATTTAGTTCAAATCCCACACATACTGTATATACGGGGGTCTTGAATTTGTTTTATTTATTTATTCATTCATTTATTGTATTGGTTAAAGCTGCAGTCCGTAACTTTTTGTGCTCTAGTGGTTAATAAACTGAATTGCGGAAGAACATTGCAGCCAGAGCTACTTCTCTCGGTTTATGTCTACGACGAGTCACGCAGGGACTGTGCTCCTCCGCAGCGGTTCCTACCAGACCGCTCTGAAATAGTCCCAATATAAACACTTATTATAAGTGTACCGTAATGATTCAGGGTGAAACAAAAACACGGTTTGGAAAATGGTAAATTTTGAACACAAAAGAAGTTACAGACAGCAGCTTTAATTTACATGAACTGTTCAAATTAGTTTATTCAGAGTGGATTGATTGAGTAGGATGAATCAAATCACTAGAATTAATTTATTCTTTAGTGTGATTCAGTTCACAAAAATATTTTTTTCAACCCTGCATGAGAGACTGTTCAAAAGAGCATGTTTGATTAGAACTTCAGTGTGTGCTTTGTCTCATTGCAATTTCATGGAAAAGTAATTTGTTAATGTAAAAGCTACACTATTGTCACAATACTAAAAATGCGTTTAGGTCTATCATATCACAAGTAGACGAGGCAGACACATTACCGTTTACACCTGGTGTTTTAATCCATCTCTTCTGTCCACTTTCAACCACCAGGTAAATGTATGTGTTTTTTCAGATCTTTCAATCTAATGGATGAAATAAGCTCATGCAATTTACATATGAACGCAACCGGAGATGATGGAAGAACATACAGAGAGCAGCAGCTTTCTTTTTTCTCTGATAGCCACTAGACCATGGCGAACACAGTGAGTGTGTGTTAGAAATAAGGAATGATGATAGAACATCATGCTTGGTACGCTTTTCATCTTCAAACCAAACTTGGGTCTTCAGCCGACAAAGTTGAAATCCCGTCAGAGCAGGCGGTCTTTTGCAGCTGTTCGAACATATTCGACCATACACTGCAAAAGCAATCTGGTCAAATGCATTTTTGACTACTTCTGGAAGTGGTCGAAAGTGGACAAACTCAAAGCGTTTTAGACCATGTTTACACCTTTATTTAGCGTCGTCCGATTGTGATCCGATCAACCAAAATGCATCTTAATGCCAGGTGTATACAGGGCCTTAGTTAGTTGTTTCCCATCACTGATATTTGTCCTGGCCTTAAAAGTCATTCAAATAGTTCTGAGTAAAGCTCTGAGATTTTTGGTGAGTCAGTCAAGCGGAACAGTTTGGCCACATTAAAGCATCACACTGCTTCCATGATTCCAGTTGACTCCAGATATGCCAGGGTTCTTCTTAATAAACATCACTAAATGCTTGGTAAATACGATGCATCGTTTCCAACCTTTCAGCACAGGTTTGTTTTTTTTTCTATTAAACGAGATGTTTATGGAAATAAGTAGCCTCGGCAGAGGAACAAATTGCTCTTGGGCTCTAAGATTTTTCCTACTTGCCGGCCAGGAGTCAGAGGCTCTTTTCAATAGAGCAAGGTTTAATTATTGTCTGAAAGGTGTTACGAGCTGTGTGCGAATGTCGTGTTACTCCACAGAACTTATTTTCTGCATGGACGAGTTAAAGTAATTGGTAAACAAATGTCATTTTACGATGCTGAGGGAGTTTTATTTCTATGCTGTGACAGCTGGTAAATGTTTCAAGCAGCAGTGTTACCAGATTGACAACTGATTTTACCAGTTTAACTCACAACAGATACTACTTCAATACTTGAATGTTCAATGTTTAAAGTTTTTGAGCATTAATAAAGTACTGTTATTATAATATTTTTAGAAATGTACCTTGAAAATGCCATGGTATTACTTGAAGTGCCTTCAATGTAAATACCCCATTATATTTATAGTGTCTATTCACACCAAGTGCAAATAGCGTGTCTTGTGTCTTGTTGGCTATTCGCACCAGCTCCGCCTAACAATGTCTGGTTGGACCAAACAACATAAAAAGGGTGCAGTGGTGCAATCAGTAAAGTGTATGGCTTAAGGTTCTTGGTTTTGACGCGATTGACATGGGTTCGGATCCGCCTTTGCAGAGCTCGCTCTTATCTCTTTCTCTTATCTTCTTATCAGGCTTTTATTGTCCCATCAATCCATCAGTCCCGGCATCCATTTAATAATTTTAATAAATATAATCCTTTACACTCTGTCTTATTATTGCATCCTGTACAACAATACTGAGGTGCAAATAGTATGTATCTGTCAAAATGAAGTATACATTTCATGTAATTACTATTATAAATTTCATGTAATTACAAAGAACTGCTACTTTTACATGGTGTAAATAGGATGTATCACTATTTTCACTTAGTATGATATTTCACTTAGTAAATAGCATCTACAGTGATTTGCACTTAGTGTAAGTAGAATCTATTTTCTATGCTATTAGCAAATAGACCAAATTGCTATTTATATATTTGCGCTTATATATAGCCTGTTTATTGAATAATCATTGTCTATGTTTCAATGCTCAGACTTTGTCTGACCTGTACAAAACCAACAGTTGCTATTATACCATAGTGAGTATACATACTGGCGCCGCTGTGTTTGGTCGCCGTTCAGGTCGCTCCGCGAAGACTGTGCTTTTATTTACTATTTTACTTTCTTTTACTCTCAGTTTTTACAAACTTATCATCTGCATTGATCTACTACGACAGCAAAACTCTTTTGGACATTGGTTACCTCTACACTGGACTGTTTCAGGACACTTTCGCCGATCCTCTGTGGCCATCTGAGATTCTTCGCAACGCCGAGTTGAACAATGGCCAGAGCCAGCGGCGTAGAACAAAGAAACACCGTGGGAAACGTGCTGGTATCCGTAACAGACTGAGGAAAAGGGCATTCAGACCTCCTCTCCCGAGCATTCTTCTAGCAAATGTTCAATCCTTGGATAATAAGATGGACGATCTTAGAGCCAGGATAAGTTTTCAACGGGACATGAGAGACTGTAATATCTATTGGTTGTCTGAAACATGGCTCACGCCCGCGGTCCCGGACACAGCTGTGCGCGCCGCCGGAGAACTTCTCTGTTTTTCGGATGGACAGAACAGCCGAGGCCGGTAAATCCAAAGGCGGTGGAGTGTGTTTCATGATCAACAAGAAATGGTGCGATCCCAGGAACATCACCATTCTCTCGCGGTCCTGCTCACCTCATCTGGAACATTTAACAATCATCTGCCGCCCATTCTATCTGCCTAGGGAGTTTTCTGCGGTTGTCGCGACCGCCGTTTACATCCCACCGCAGGCAGACACAGCGCTGGCTTTATCTGGCCTTCATGATGTTGCCAGCGGCGTCATAAACCAACATCCCGACGCGGCATTCATTGTCGCGGCGATTTTAACAAAGCAAACCTAAAGAAAGTCCTGCCAAACTTTCATCAGCACGTCTCCTGCCCCACACGAGGAGCAAACACACTGGATCACTGCTACTCTCCGTTTAAGAACGCCTATAAAGCGCGGTCACTTCCAGCGTTTGGCAAATCGGATCATGCCGCCATTTTCCTCACTCCCGAATACAAACAAAAGCTCCTCCAGGAACCCCCGGTGAGGCGGGAAGTTAAGCGTTGGTCACCCCACTCAGAGACCGCGCTACAGGCAGCTCTGGGCGATGTGGATTGGGA
Organism: Paracanthobrama guichenoti; assembly: GCA_018749465.1. Classification (NCBI taxonomy): domain Eukaryota; kingdom Metazoa; phylum Chordata; class Actinopteri; order Cypriniformes; family Gobionidae; genus Paracanthobrama; species Paracanthobrama guichenoti. The sequence continues at coordinate 31,992,789 of CM031962.1, read as the reverse complement.
CATGTTCGAAGCGAGTTCAGCTGGACGTAAGCGAGTTCACAGACGTGGCGCTTTGCTTCATCAACACGCTTACAGAGCAAGCCACGCAAACAATAACAATAACGTCCTTCTCAAATCAGAAACCGTGGGTGGACAATTCAATCCGCGCTGCAGTGAACACACGCACTGCCACTTACAACGCCGGTCTCCATTCAGGGAGTATGAATGAATACAGATCGTCCTGCTATGCTCTCAGACGAGCAGTTAAAGCCGCAAAACTCCGTTATAAAGACCGAGTGGAGTCTCATTTCCAACTCAACGACTCGCGGCGCATGTGGCAAGGTCTGAGGTCCATCTGCTCCTTTGGATCTAAATCCTCTGCAGAGGCAAGCGTTGATCCGTTGCTCGTGAACGAGTTAAACTCTTTCTATGCTCGCTTTGACTGTAACCGCGGCAACGCGACTCCGCCAAGTGGCGCGTTAGAGGAAATTACTCAGAGCAGCAACAATCACGTGATCTCTGTCTCGGAGGATGAAGTTCGGAGAGCACTCAAGCGTGTGGGCGTTAGGAAAGCTGCCGGCCGGATGGTATTTCAGGTCGTGTTCTGCGGTCCTGTGCTGATCAGCTCACCGGGTTGTTTACATCTATCTTTAATGAGTCCTCGCTACATCTGTGGTCCCCACCTCCTTCAAAAATCCACCATCATCCCTGTCCCTAAGAACAGTAAACCCTCTTGCCTAAATGACTATCGTCCAGTGGCTCTCACGTCTATAGTCATGAAGGTCTTTGAGAGACTCATTAAAAACACCATTTGCGCCTTCATTCCTGACACTTTGGACCCTCTTCAGTTTGCCTATCGTCCCAATAGATCGACTGAAGATGCCATCTCTCATGTCCTCCACTCCTCCCTCACTCACATCGACAGCAAAAGTGGGAACTACGTAAGACTGCTATTTATTGACTATAGCTCAGCCTTTAACACCATAGTTCCCACCAAGCTAACCTCCAAACTCCTGGATCTCGGCCTGAATCCTTCTCTCTGCCACTGGATTGAGGACTTCCTCACTGGCAGGCCTCAGGTGGTGAGAATAGGCCAGTCCACCTCCACCTCCATCACCCTGAGTGTGGGAGCTCCACAGGGCTGTGTCCTGAGCCCCTGCTCTACTCTCTCTCTACACGCATGACTGTTTGTCCACACACAGCTCCACCTCTATCATCAAATTTGCTGATGATACTGTTGTCCTGGGCCTCATTTCCAACAACAATGAGACGGCATACTTGGACGAGGTGGAGCATCTAACATCATGGTGCCAGGACAACTGTCTCTCTCTGAATGTTGGCAAGACCAAAGAAATGATTGTGGACTTCAGGAAGAGACAGCAACGGACATACTCCCCCTCATGATCAGCGGGTCACCAGTAGAGAGAGTGAGCAGCTTCAAGTACCTGGGAGTAAACATCTCCGAGGACCTGACCTGGACTGCTCACATTCAGACACAGGTGAAAAAGCCAGGCAAAGACTGTACCACCTGCGCCAGCTGAGGAAATTCAGGGTTTCACCAGCTATCCTGAAAACTTTCTATTTAGGGGCGATAGAAAGTGTTTTAACTCAGTGCATCACAGCGTGGTATGGGAACAGCACCAGTCATGACCGCAAAGCCCTGCAAAGAGTAGTGCGCTTATCCGAGCGTATCTCAGGGTCAGCTCTCCCGTCTCTGCAGGACGTCTACACCAAACGCTGCAAAGGTAGAGCTACCAAGATCATCAAGGACTCTAATCACCCTGCAAACCCTCATTTCACGCTGCTACCATCTGGTAAGCGCTTCCAAGCCTGATGGCCAAAACTGAGAGACTCAGGAGGAGCTTCTTCCCCAGACCATCAGACTCCTGAACTCAGTCACTTAACATCACGTGACTTCACGTCAGGATAAACATCGATACACTGACATTGCACTGCACTTTCTGTTCTCGTTGTTACTGTGTAACAACCTGTCATAAACCTGTTTGCACATTATACTCTTATACATTTGTTAACCACATATTTATAAGTCTACAGTTTACTCACTGCAAAGTCTACTTCAATTATTTTATTCCACTTTATCCTTATTTTTACCTTTTTTACCTTTTTTTCTCTTGACTTGATTATTTATAATTCTACAGATATAGACATAGTACTATCTATATATATATATATATATATATATATATATAGTACTTTTTTATATCCTATTTCTATTATAATTTCTTCCTTGTGTTTTTAACTGTGAATTTGCACTGTCCATGGAGCGGACCTGTTTACATTTCACTGCCGGTTGTATATTCTGTATATAACTGTGTATGTGACAAATAAAACTCTTGAATCTTGAATCTTGACATACCCTTTTGCTATACCTGCCAATGGCCAGTGACATTTTAGAAAATTTACCGACTGTAAATTATTTTGACTAGTCATGAAACAAAACACATGGTTTTGTAAAAACAGGCAGTTATGACACTTGTGAAATTTTAGATACCAGTGAAAATTCTTTATTTTCTATTCCAATTTCGATACCACAGCTAAAACTACTGGCCGAACTAATATAAAATATTACATTAACATTCTTAAAATTTAACATTATTAAAGACAAGTGAACATTCAGTAATAAAATAAGATAGAATACAATAGAACAATGATACAAATTAAATAAACAGTGCTTTTCAGTTTTATCAGGTTTTTCAGGTAGGTCTGACATTAGTTTTCAGGTACAGACATTGAAGAAAGTAGGCTAATCAAATGTAAAATAACACTGCATAGTCTTCACTATAATATTTAAACATAGATTAATCTTTATTAAAGTGGAGTTATCCATTAAAGAGCACTGAGTGATTTTTAACATAAAAAATGCAGACAGCAGCAGGTAGGTTAATTAGGCTGCGTAATAATGTGTGGATCCAGTATACTGATATTCTTTAAACGTGTTTTCTTTCTCAACTGTTAATGTTCATTTAAACCATAACCAACTGTTTACTAGGATATTTGGCGAGATGGGCATTTTTTGACCCAATTTTGTGTGAATTTGTCTGTTCAAGCGCAAGAAGACGTGAAAGAGAGCTCAATATTTGTTTGCTGTCACACATTGTGCGAATAATGAATTAGTTCTCTTCCGCATCTTCTTGCGCTTGAATATTTAAATTGGCAAGGCTTAAACTTTTGTGACGATGCAGCACTGGCCCATCAGCTGTCTCGAGTGTCGTTTGTTGGTTCAAGTTCATGTTCTCACAACATTGCATTGTTAGAATTCATAAAAATGTTACCGGCCAACTGGCAATTGACATGGTTTCATACACTCGCCAACAACGATTTTTACCTGTATTTGACACTTGGCGAATGTTAATTTTAGGCCCTGCATATTTAAAAAAATGTTGATATTTTATAGTTTGTTTTCAGTGTTTATTATCTTGTATGAGTATTCAGTTTTCAACATTTTTATTCATGCATTTAACTTTATTATTATTATTATTATTATTATTATTGATGTAATATTTATCAAATGAATTGTTTAATATAAATAAAAATAAAAACGTATTAATTAATTATTATAGTAAATTAGTAATATCTTGAAGACCTTTTTTTTTTTTTTTTTTTTTGTATTTACCTTTCTATTTTTGGTTGATGACCTACTTACTTTCATTATCTGATACCATAACTGTATCACAGTACCACTCCAGCGCTTTTTCTGTGAGGCTGCTTGGTTAGACACGTGTCCTCTGTGGTTGTTCCAACATCTGTGACTCTTATTTGCTTACGAAGGATGGACTTGTCTCCTTTCGGCATTTTTATTAAGTATTTGATTGTTTGGCTGTGTACAAAACTCTTGAGTGAGCTCGTCGCTGGCTTGACCATCTGGCGGGCCATCTGATCGAGGTTATGAAACACCGCGTGAGGGCCTGTCACCCGTAGGACCCGTTTATGAAAAAGAGAAGAGAAGAGCGAGGAAACTAGGGTAGAAGTCAAAGACGAAGGGGAGCACGGAGCATAAATTGCTTTCTTTTTAGCGACAGAGATTGAGGAAGCGTAGCCAGGAGTTTGTAATTGCCGAGTGTGTGTTTGTGTGGCTGAATGCATTCACTCTCCACCTGAGCTCGGCTGATAAGTCTCTTATGTATGAAGAGACACAGAAGAGGTGCAGTGATGTCACCCATGAAAGGTTCCTCGCCTAGCCTGCACTCGATCAGAAGGTTTGGATATGCGTGTGTGTGTTTGCGTGCGCCCATGCATGGTGTAAGCTCTAGAGCTACAGGTAAGTGCCAGCTGTCTTTAGACTGATGGGATTTACCTGGGCCCTTTCCTCCCTCCGCTTCTGCCACATGGAAATCCTCAGTGCAAATCAGGGCGACGGCACACCTGGCTCACACCTAGTAACTCGTGTAGACGGGCAATCCGTCCTAATTAAGCTCACGACAGTTTCTTTTAGCAGTCTGTCTGGCTGCGTGCTGGCAGCCCCACCTATAACTCAAATTATCTTCAAATAACAAATGATTTGTTCATTTAGTTTCCCCACACTTGTTTCTGATTAGCAGTCGGTCTCGTGGGTAGATCAGGTGCGTAATTAAGGATCATACGGGACGAGGAGTGTGAAAGGTGACCCTGTTCTGCTTAACTCTGACCCTGAACATAATATGATGTTTGAACAGCTTTACTAAAGTGGAAGCTTAATATTGTGACCCTCTCTTAAGAGAATTAGCTCAAGGAAATTGTTGTTTGAAGTGTTATTAGCGGTGGCTCATACTTTAGGTTAGGGATTTGAGCAAGCCTCTAAAGTGGGGGGGAGGGGCTTTTGAACAGGATGAAGTTTTTATTATTTTGTTATATATCAGTTTTCTAAATGTAATACTGCCCTTTAGAAACAACCGAAGATACTTACATGTTTCCTGGAAGACAAATTAAGTTAAATTTACCTTGATCTTCAAATTCAAAAAGTTTTCACCCCGGTTCTTCATGCATATATATATAGGAGAGAGAGATTTAATTTATTTGATTTCAGTGTTAGTACTTTAGGTTAAACTTATTCCAAGGCAACATTTGCAGGTTTGGTTTTTTGACATTTTTCCTTTTTTTTTTTTTTTTTTTTTTTTTAAGCTTTATTTCAGTTTCATATATATATATATTTCATATATATATATATATATATATATATATATATATATATATATATATATATATATATATATATATATATATATATATATATATATATATATATATACACTCACCTAAAGGATTATTATTAGGAACACCTGTTCAATTTCTCATTAATGCAATTATCTAATCAACCAATCACATGGCAGTTGCTTCAATGCATTTAGGGGTGTGGTCCTGGTCAAGACAATCTCCTGAACTCCAAACCGAATGTCAGAATGGGAAAGAAAGGTGATTTAAGCAATTTTGAGCGTGGCATGGTTGTTGGTGCCAGACGGGCCGGTCTGAGTATTTCACAATCTGCTCAGTTACTGGGATTTTCACGTACAACCATTTCTAGAGTTTACAAAGAATGGTGTGAAAAGGGAAAAACATCCAGTATGCGGCAGTCCTGTGGGCGAAAATGCCTTGGTCAGAGGAGAATGGGCCGACTGATTCAAGCTGATAGAAGAGCAACTTTGACTGAAATAACCACTCGTTACAACCGAGGTATGCAGCAAAGCATTTGTGAGGCCACAACACGCACAACCTTGAGGCGGATGGGCTACAACAGCAGAAGACCCCACCGGGTACCACTCATCTCCACTACAAATAGGAAAAAGAGGCTACAATTTGCACAAGCTCACCAAAATTGGACAGTTGAAGACTGGAAAAATGTTGCCTGGTCTGATGAGTCTCGATTTCTGTTGAGACATTCAGATGGTAGAGTCAGAATTTGGCGTAAACAGAATGAGAACATGGATCCATCATGCCTTGTTACCACTGTGCAGGCTGGTGGTGGTGGTGTAATGGTGTGGGGGATGTTTTCTTGGCACACTTTAGGCCCCTTAGTGCCAATTGGGCATTGTTTAAATGCCACAGCCTACCTGAGCATTGTTTCTGACAATGAATGTCCATCCCTTTATGACCAATATGGGCCAACATTTCTAAAGAATGCTTTCAGCACCTTGTTGAATCAATGCCACGTAGAATTAAGGCAGTTCTGAAGGCGAAAGGGGTCAAACACAGTATTAGTATGGTGTTCCTAATAATCCTTTAGGTGAGTGTGTATATATATATATATATATATATATATATATATATATATATATATGTATATATATATATATTTTTTTTGGAGGCCTGTTTTATTATGTGATCAGACTTTTGTTTCTTTAATTGGTGAACAATAACACAGACTTCAAACTGCATTGATTTGATTTTGATCCCATATCCATTGATGGAGGGACCTTAGCCATGTCCCAGAGATTTGAGGATTTTTGACTTAAGCAACCAGCTTGTGATTGCATGGAAAATGTATTAAGTATTTGTGATTGCATGGTTTTGCAAGAAAATTCCAGTGAACTGTTAAATTATTTACATTGAATGCAATTTAAGTCAGTTTGCATGAAAGTATCTGCCAGTTTCATGAATGCATAAATGTCTTGAAGATTTAAATGTTTCTAGTGAGTTCTCATTTACTAGGATGACCAGACCACCCTGAGGTACTGTTGGGACGCCATTCGACTTGATAATTTTCTGACCTGTAGATCGTTTGCTTTGTTCCGATACAGGGACTTAATTTGTTACAATGTTCACTTTCTTCTTGGTTCGGTTCACTTTCACAAGGCACCATTTCAAAGCGTACCAGAGTGTATCTGTACCAATCTCTTCTCTTATTGGTCAGAGTTGGATTGACAAGTTCACTCCACGGGCTTGTTGTGGCTTTATCTGTAGCTGTCGTGACACATAACGTTTAATGTGAGGAAGATGTTGATATTAACTTGTATACTGTAATTATTCTACACAAATCATGACCCGAACTCCAAAGTATAGCTATAAACATCTTAAATCCTCTGATTGAGTGAGATTTAGTGAACAGAGAGTGCTGTTTATGTGTCTTATCACGGCATCAAGCCCACCATAGGTCTTGTTTAAAACAGGTGAGTAGTTTCACTCCATAAAAGCCTGTATTGCAAGAGATTGTGTTGATACATAGATTTACAGTGCATTTTATTCTGCTGAATTCAGCTCGCTACAGATGGGAGAAATGGGCTCAGTTCTTGTGCTGTGTAAAATGTGAATGCAACAACCTGTTAATATGAGTGCCAAAATAAATAAAATGACAAATAAAACAGGGCTGAGAGTTATTGTTTAGGTTTTACTTATGTGTTCAAAGATTAGACATTATTGTAGTAGTTTTCTATTATTTACACTAACATGCAAAAGTTTTAAACAAAGTCTCTTATGATCATCCAGGCTGCATTTATTTGATCAAAAATACTGTAAAAACTGTAATATTGTGAAATATTATTATATTTTAAAATATAATTTATTTCTGTAATGATAAAGCTGAATTTTCAGCACCATTACTCCAGTGATCTCATTCTAATATGAGGGTTAGTAATTATTATAGTTTTGTAGTAATTATAGTATTGAGGGTTAGTTGCTGCCCAAGAAACATTTCTTATAATTATCAATGTTGAAAACAGTTGTGCTGCTTTAAATGTTAGTGGAAATAGTGATACTTTTTTTCTGGATTCTTTGATGAATAGAACATTTAGAATAGAACACAACTAATTAGCTCCCGTTTCAGAATCCATCTCTCCTTTTTGGCGACCATTCACAAAGCTTTGACCCACTTTATTGAGGTCACTGTTTCACAGCGCAACATTCAGACGGCTGCTGGCGTGCGGCAGAAGGAGTCAAAGGGATTGGATTGTGCTGATTTGACACTCAGCCCTGTCCTTTACAGACCACAAACCACTTTTACCGACTCATTTCTCTAACTGCTTTTATCGTCAAACCAGCAGCTTGAAGGTGAGGACTAAAGGGCTAAGTTTTGCAGTACGTCTGCGTTTGTTTAATTGATTTAGTCGTGCGATGACTGGAGGGCGAACCTCATTGCTTTCTGCGTCTCACCTTCCGTGCAGGGTCTAGTCAGTTTAATTAGTCTCTTTCTCTGATAAGACTCGGCATCTCTGTCGATGCCTGTGGACGTTACTGAAGCGGATTTGAAGAACAGGCCGAGGCTGAGCACGATCACAAGAGAATTTCAGCCATTGCCAGGAGTCAATCCTCACACATTTCCCGACCACTCAGTGACTATTGTATCAAAATTGGTGGTTTGTTCATTTTACTGAGTAATTGAATTTCCTGTTCACGTGTCTTTTTGTTGGATTAGTCCGTCCCAGAGAATGGGAATGATAAATGTGTCAGTGCTAATCATAACATTTTGCTCGGTACATTTCAGCTGTTGATTGCTTTTCCCGTCGTCTACAGTAGCTGGATGAAATTTGCATTTTGAAGTGGATGATTTTGCGACTGTGTTTGGCTCAGTGGGCCCGCAGTGTTTTAAATTCCCATGTCAGGAAATTTTTGTCACACTTAATGCTGCTGTATTCAAGTATGACTAACATTTTTGGTTGATAAACTATTAAATAAGACACTGCTGTTAAGAGATGAATGGGTAATGTATGCGGCAGTGCTCTACAGGCAGAAATTCTCTCTCCCAAGCACAAAGCTCAGTCAGAATCATGTCTTACTTCCTGTCTGGGAGCTATTTCTCTTGTTGCAAAGGGCAGAGGCATGCAGTTTGATTGCTGTTTTGGGTCCCTTGTAAATGACAGCTCGTAGTGCAGTGGACTTTATGTGCTGAAAGTGCGCCTGGTGGCTGAGCTGCTCTTAGCTCTCAGCTTCAGACAGCATAAATTGAACAGCGTTTTTCCATTTAGAACTCATTTGTGAACATGACCCATTGTGGAAAAACAGCTCCAGCGGTTTAAGAAGTTGTAACATTTCCAGATCGATTTAAAACAGCATTTTGGTGTTCTTACTGTATGAGTCATTGAGTTGTGCGCCATTCAGAATTAAGCGGATGCCTTTAATTCCATTTCACTTCCAGAAATTTATTTAAATTTGAATTGAGGTAGCAAACATGAGAAATTCGAATTTAAAGCTGCAGTCTGTAAGTTTTGCCTCTTTGTCACCATCTCTGTTTGAAACCTGCAATTGCAGGTATTTGTGCAATTATCACGATTGCTTATCTCATATCACATCAAGCCGTGCAAATTATTATTATTGTTATACTTCGTTCTTAAATTGCGTGACTACATGTATTTAGTATGTATTAGAGTTACCTGTAGATTTAAATTTTCGCACAGTCTAATCTTTTCCTTTTGACTACAGGTGAATCTCCAGTGTCATTTCGATCTTTCTGAATTACAATCCGCCATCAAAATTATACATTTAATTATTCCAACTGCTGTGAGAAAAGGCTATAAATGATCCACCACCTGCAGCATCCTCACATGTGAGCCGGACTCCTCCTTTATGTATACAGACGTGACGTAATGACGCAAAGACGAATGGCGCCATGCTCGAATTTCCCGCGGAAAGCTATCAAATTCACTACCACTCAATGTCAAATTACAACATATTATTACAAAATTACTGTTGTGAAATGGGCTAAGGTAAGGAGATAGTTCTGAACACTGGCTGGTTATGTACTTGCTAAAAATATTATTTTGGGGAATTTTTTAGCAAAAAAAGTTACGGACTGCAGCTTTAATAATATTTTTTGTTTTTCGATTTATTTTTGCCGTTTTTGCCATTAGTATGACAGAAGTTGACAAGAAGTTAAGTTGGAGAGAGAGAGGGGAACGGGACTGGAAAAGGTCCACGAGATGGGACTCGAACTCAGGACACCCGAAGCACAACTGCGCTATATGTCGGTGCGCTGCTTACGAGGCTATTGGCGCCAACCAATCATTTTTTTATTTTTTTATTAGCTATTTAGTAAATTCCTTTCATTCCAGATCAAATTCCCATTCAACTTCCTATTATGTGTGGCCAATTCAAATTCACACTTATGAACTGAAAGAGAACCAATTCTTCAATTCTGGAATTCTTCAAACATCAGTGTTCACACCATGTCGTAATTACCGTAATTTTGAGATGACAATGCGTGACACAAATGAATCTACAGTGGTCGGATGATACAGCGGTCACGTGGTAAAAGTAGGAGCTCTCAGAAAATTCCCAACTTGCAAGTTGTAATTACAAGCTCTACGAGGACATGAAAGTTTTTACAAGTTCTCGTGTAATTACGGTAATTACAACATGGGGTGAATGCACCCAAAGAAAGACAGCACAGATTAGAGACAGATCATTTTTGCAGTTTTACTGCAATTAAATCTGCAAAAATGGCTGTTGAAGGGGACACATCCTCTGATACTCAGATTAGCACTCAAGCAATATAATATTTTCAATAATTGATTTTTTTTTTTATTATTTCATTTGGTCTCCCTAAATCCTGAATAAATGGCTACAATCCTCTGATTCATATTGCACAAGAAAATGAAAAGAATTTTTCAAAATGCCTGATCTGATTGGATTGGCTAGCTTTACACAAGCAGGTTTATATCAGTCTACTGGGGGAAAAAAAACTTGTGTTTATGTTAATATGTTGAGTTCTCAGGCTCCCAGGTGTTTTACATTTATCTGTTACAACACGAGGTCTTTTGATTTGCCAGGTTGGCAAGGCTTGTGGCTTCAAATTTTTGAAAGACAGTCAAGTGGTTGTTTGAGGCAACTGGTGCCATTTTGGTATATGTGTTTTTAATAAAACTCTATTTTAAATGGAAAAACTCTATTATACAACTCTATTATCAATGGCGAATCACCCTTCAATCTGATGGTTTATTTTGCTGGCAAATGATGACAAAATTAAAATGTTAAACAAGATAAATTGTATGTGCTTAAAGGTGCACTATGTAAAACATAGTGTCCAAAATATCCAAAAACCACTTGGCCAGTGTTATATATTTTGTTCAGTTGAGTACTTACAATATCACAAATGTTGCAAACTATTTGTAAATCGTGAGAAAATTGCCTTTTTAACCAATGAACCGGGACGTGTGAGGCCGTCGCCTGTCAATGGCGTATCTGCGTTACCCTCGGTTTCTGGGTTTATTCTGTACACTTTACTCTTACTGCAGTGTGCAACAAGTGTCATAGTAGCTGCCGAGCGAACGCACAGAGTAACGTCATAACATAATTTTCAACACACTCAGATGTGTCTAATATGATAAACAGAGCTGTGTTACCTCATACTCATGACCAGAAAAGCGGAAATGGCGCCAGCGACTGTGGCATAATAGATGTCCCACTGCTTGCGAGACTTGTCGCACTTGTCTCTCATTCGCAATTGCTCCAGCGACCTCGTTCAGCTCCACAGTTAATAACCGCATCCATGAACATGATTTCTGCCCGAGTCCTATCCCGATTCTTTTCCACCGGCTGTGAGGGGAAGACCACATGTCACAAGATGCTGCGCTCAAACTTGGCGTCATCAAACTACGCCTTTGTTTTGAATAGGCGACCTCTAGTGGACGGAAAAGTTACATATTGAACCTTTAATTTCACAATAAGTGTGCAATTAATCTCAAGTCACCTTCATTTATATAGCGCTTTATACAATACAGATTTTCAACAGCGTCAGTACAGTGAGATCAGTAATATTGTTGAATATTAAGTGTCCCCAACTAAGCAAGCTAGAGGCGACAGAAGCAAGGAACCCAAACTCCATCAGGTGACAGAATGGAGAAAAAAAACCTTGGGAGAAACCTGGCTCAGTCAGGGGGCCAACAAAACGAACACAGTGTCATTATGATTCAGGCTATCTGTTATCTATTGACAGCCCTAATATATATTTATATATTACTGTCCACCACTGCTTAGTTGTACAATTAATCTCTTATTTACATCAAGCTTACACTTTATAGGTTATAATGAAAGGAGATCCAAACAAAACCTTGTGCCCGAAACCTTTGCTGCTCAAAGAGTGCTCAAACAAACAGGAATAAGAGCGTCTGAAAGCAGCATCTATCAGCCGGTACCAAATAGGCTCTGTACTACAGTCAGTTTTTTTTTTACCAGTACCAGTATTATCGGTACATTTGACAACCCTAGAATGTATAAAGCCTTTCTGAATTAGCAGCAGTAAACACGTGCGGCGGAGCTCATCAAAGGGTCAGTTATGCCAATATGCCAATATTAAACTACTTGGGTACAAGACAATTACTGCAGTGTCCGAGCCAGAAACAGCGAGTGTCCAGTAAACATCCCCACTTCTTTTGTTTGCCCTGATTTGCAGAAAAAACTGAGAAGGAGTGAGAAACCGCTAGGTTACAGACATCTTTAAAGGGCACTTTGTACAAGCATTCTTGTTAGGCAAGCAAAATGGTTTTCATTTCATCCCTTAATACATCATCATCGTCCCTAGAAAATGTACTTCTGAGGTAGAGTGCTTAATGACTTTTTCAGCCAACTTATCCTCTCTTTTCATTTGTAATGCTTTTTTGACTCACTCCGGTGGGACTGGAATGAAGAGTAGCAAAAAGACAGGGGTAAAAGCCCACATATATAGAGTTCAGACAGTCAGGGACGCCCGCAGCGTCACCTGCCCAGCACATATTTCTGACAAGCGGGTTCAAAGCTGCAATTTATCTATGCGCGCGACCGCAAACGGTCAGAGAGTCTCGGAGGAGAGAGAGAGAGAACTTCATCTCTTCTGGACTCAGATCTCTTCTTCATCCAGATTTTAATGGTCGGAGAGAGCAAGACAAGGGCAATTAGATGAAAATCAAGCCCTCGTGAGCAGACCGATCTTGGCCAGGGGATCTGGGGTTTTGTTCTAGGCCAAGGTGGTGGCGGTTTAGAGCAGGTTTGGGTTTCCTCCCACTGTGAAGAAGAGATTGAGCTCAGGAGGAGAGAAAAATAGACAGTTATTTACTGCCGTTCCTGGCCCTGGATGTTATCATTATTGCTCTTTAGCTCAGTAGGGGATGAGAGCTATACCTGGCCACCCTGACGTCCCGTCTGGCAAACCGTTATTTACCGATGGCAGCAGCTGAGCCAATGCCATAGATAGGACTCATTAAGGGGAAGTGAGGCGAAAGAGACGGGGGTGATTGTCCTGTGGAAGGCTGTGCACTCAGAGCGAGGAGAAGATCACCTGTCAAAAGTGCGTATTGCTCCCTGCTAGCGTCGACATAAGTGGGTGAAAGCCGGCAAAGAGGAAAAGTAGATGTGGGAACAGTGTGCTCCGCCCCTGATCAGCTTGATTGACAGGTTCTAGCTGACCTCCAATTGGTCTACTTTTCTCACTTAGTTTTTCTGTTTTCGTTTTTGGAAGGGCAGTTGTGGCCTAATGGTTAGAGTTGGACTTGTAACCCAAAGGTTGCGGGTTCGAGTCCACTCTCATTACCCACAGCTGAGGTGCCCTTGAGCAAGGCACCTAACCCTCAATCGCTCCCCAGGCGCCACAGCAAAAATGGCTGCCTACTGTTCCGGTGTGTGTGTTCAGTACTCACTGCTGTGTGTGTGCACTTGGATGGGTGAAATGCAGAGCACAAATTCTGAGTATATGACACCATACTTGGCTACACGTCATGCCACTTTCACTAACTTTTCTATGATTCAGCATGATTTAGCCTGATAAATGGAGGTGACTCAATTAAAGTCAGCACACCTCATTAAGGAATTCAGCGTTGCTTTACCAGCACTGTTGAAGGCTGAAAAAGGTCATCTGCTCGAACAGACTCAAATCTCACAGGAAATAAGAAATGACTGTGTTTGCCCTTTAGGGGTTACAGTGAAATGAAAGTATTCGCTGACAGTAACTGCACGTCTACTTACTCTCCACCTGAAAGGGATTTTTCTTATAGACCTGCCATGTTTTTTTCTTCTTCATTTAATAAGCAAATTACAATGAGAAATTCATCATCAGGACTAGTTGACTACCAGTCAACATTCAGTCAACATTATTAATATTTACTAATACTATGATATGGCATGCATGGCAATTATGTAGTGACCAAAAATATTAAATCAAAACAATATTTTATCCTCCTGAGACCCATTTTATTTACGTCATTACAATGTTTGGAGTATAAGAAACACTGGTTTTATTAATACTTTAGAATATGTCCTATGTAGAGTACATCAGGACTCAGTTAATAAGAAAATGAAAACAAGACTATAGATTAATTTTTATATTCTGTATACCAGTTTTGTTTTTTTGTTTTTACTGTAACGTGTCCTCTATAAAGCAGATAATGGAATAATTTTGGAAAAAGATGTTTAGAAAATGTTTATATTTTGCATTTTATATGCATACTAGTGCCAGCTTTTAATATGCATTTGCATATTAATGTGTTCTTTGGGCAATATGTAATGAAAAATGTAGCTATAATAATGAAAGTAATAGCTTGGCAACTTTTTCATAATATCTCATATTTCATAGAGATCATTTCCTAGTATCATTTTTTTCCCTATTCATTTATTATGTCTCCCTAAAATGCATGATAAGCATGCTGTAAGTCCTGTACAGTGGACACTATGAAACTGATGTATGTCTCATAACAGAAATTCATATTCTGATGTGAAACCTCACTAAAGTTGTCGTGAGATGTTCATTTATTGAGTGGAGTGCAGAATTTAGTCATTCAGTCAATGTCAGTCATTTAAAGACCAAAGGGAGGGAGTTGCCATGGTTACACCTCAGGAGGATATTTGAGGTTTAAATAATAATAAATACATTTAAAAAAACACTAAAGGCCTAATGTACTTCAAGCTAAATCGAAGAGCAAACTGGTGTGACGTTATTTTGAACAAAATCAGGCCAAAGTGAGGTTTGTTTGGTCTTCCTTTTGGAAGTTTGAAGCTGCTTGCCAAAGTGAACTTTCTGGAACTTCGGGGATCCCCACCTCTCATCTAAATATCCCTGCTTCCGGTAGGGATAAATATCCCCCCTCAACAGTAATCAATGCTACTTCACCAATAGACCATATCAAATAAAGATATGCAACACACACATTTAAACAACAAACAATAAAATCAGAATTAGTCCTTTTGCGCCTGTGATGAGAGATAGCACATGCAGTGCGTTTAAGGTACGATCCTGGTTCCAGTGGCCTTAATCCATGCATGGCTTTTCAAAATGTCCCAATGCATTTTGTGATTTTGTATGAAATATTTGTTGAAGTTGAAGTGTTTTGGCAGACTAGGCCGAGTGGTGCAACGCATTGTTCTAAAATCTAAAAACGCCAGTGCGTTCACTTTGACTTTTTTTTTTCTCATAACAGCTGAAAGAACTTAAAATACTCCGTCGTTTTGGGTCATACAGATAAGAGTACATCATTCGGACCTGTTAAAGGCCTACTTTTATTCCTATTGTGAGTGTAAAAGTTCCTACTTTTACACTCACAATAACAATGAAACGTTGTGCTTTTGTTAAAAAAATTATAATAATAATTTAATTATTCTATAAATGTTACTTTAGTTTAACTGCTGCATGAAATAAATAATTAAATAATGAATAAAAATAATAAATAATTTATTTTCATGAATGAAAAAAACATTTCAAAAACACAGCCCCCCCCCCTCCCTGCTTTTTTCACAAATCGCTCCCTGATTATACTTTTTAAAGGTGTAACAGCGTATTATAGTATTATAAGTATTATAATGTATTATAACTGTTATTTTATTTTTTTACAGTTATTCATGAGAACATACAATGCATTATAAGGTGTATTACAAGGCATTACATTTTTTTTATAATACATTAAGTGTTACCGTAACTTTCTAAAGGTATAAATGTAATTTTGCCATTATACAGTAATACAATAATTGTATAAAAATGATAAAATATCCATTCATTTTGATTTGACAAAATGCAGACAGTAAAGAAAGCACCTTTCTCTTCATTTGCATGTTTGCCTGAAGGATGCTGAGTGAATTTCCACCAGATCAGGCACCATATGGTTCAGCGGTGAGCAATAGTGCAGTCTGGCCCTTCCTCACGTCTCAGTTAAGACAAAACCCTTCATAGTGGGTTTTTTTCCCCCTCTCGATTTCCACTCTGGTTGTGTTTTTACCTGGTCAGGAGAGAATAGCTAAGATTTAGAAAGAGACAGAATGAAATGGAGAAGGAGAAAAAAATGACAATGTTGTAAAAAGAAGGATGCTGGAGCGGAGAGAAGCCCATGGATCAGGCAGGCGGCTGTTGTCAGGGGAGCGCAGGGGAAGTATTGATTCGGAAAGATGAGCCAGCGGTTAAAGGAAGCTCAAGGATGTCTTCACGTCGCTCTCTCACTTTCCTCTGCTCTCTCGACGCCTTTCTTCCTGCACCTTAAACAAAAGCCGGCCTCTACGAGGCGATTTGATGACAAGCCCTGCGCCGGTGTAGACATGATGCAGGAAGTCTGAGCGCTCGAACCCTTACACACACAACAATAGGCTTTCTAAGCATAAACCTGGATAGAGTTACACCGGATGATCCTTGAATTCTGTCATTTTCCTTCTATGGGAATATTTAGACCTCATTTATTGCAGATAAATGCAGTGAGGTGGTTGTTAGGAGGTTCCAAGTCAACAAGGCCAAAAGTTTATAGTCTTTGGGATTTATTTTTTCTTCCCGTTTTATGTTTATCTTGCATTGCTTGGATGTTCTGGGTCAAAAAGGTTGAAAGAGACAACCTCCAAATCCCTCTATATAATATTCTGGACTCTAGTTATGGCTCAACACCCTCTTTCAATGCAGTAGTGGCTCAAGGTGATGACCGGCCTATAGGAAATTTGACATGTTGTCTCTTTATTCAAATATTATTAAAAATGGTCAATTGTCCAATTGTTTTTTAGTTGTTTTATAAGTGATAACACAATTAAACATGCCAAATAGTGTAGACATAATTTTTATGGCTGTCATACAAAGACATTATGAACACATTCGGAAACAAGAGAGAACCAACGAGATAATCCACGGTTAGATGTGCATGAAATGATTGGAGGCAAAGAACCACCCATTGTGAAGCATGTTATCCCACTTATACCATGGTCATTTGCCAACATTGACCACTTAAAGCTGTTATTGATGTTTGCAGCACAATATTTGACCAAAAGGGTACAATTGAGGGTTATCTTCGTTACGGGTCGTTAGATCTAGCATTCTGCCTGCTTTGAATCAGACACAGAGATAAAGTAATGCAAGATTTCATTTATTTAAATTAATTATCGAGAGAGAGAGAGAGAGAGAGAGAGAGAGAGAGAGAGAGAGAGAGAGAGATGCAGACCCACTGCTGTGATTGGATAAGATTTGCATATTTAATGAGCTTCGGCTCCTCTGAGTACACGTGAGGGATTGTTTTGAAAGCGCGTGGGAAAACGGAATGAATTGCCCGCAAATGTCTTTATATCAAACAAACACAGTGATTTATCTCTCATCCACCCGCAATTAAGTGGAATGTTATTTATTTATTACTTAGCCTGCCCAATCGGTGGATATAAGCGCGAACCGTACAACACACACACACACACACACACACACACACACACACACACACACACACACACACACACACACACACAAGTACGTTGCAGACAGCATGATCAAAACTTCCGCGATTTGTATTTTTCCTTCAAATATCAAGTCAAGAGAGTGAACAACGCACATCAAGAAAGGAGTGTTATTTCACTATTTAAGAGAGCCCGTCGGCAGGCCGGGCTTACGTTTTGGTAGCCCGTCTGGAAAACACATAGCCCCGTGACGTTGGGCTTTATAAGCCCTGGCCCATACATGTCCGAGTCTGATCCCGAATCTCAATGAACCAACAACACCACAAATAAAGGATTCTTCAGCCTTTGACAGCGTGCTAAGGT
>CM031962.1:31924933-31969933 GCA_018749465.1 Paracanthobrama guichenoti | reverse complement strand
TAGAAAATCCAAAGTTTCCCACTTATTATGACTTGATTGTGCTGTACGTGTGTGCTGAGCTCCTAAATACAATCGTTCCGACATGACTAAGCCTACATCGATTGGCTACGTGAAGCACTGCATTATGGGGACATATACATTTCTCTCCTTATATCTCCTCATGTGAATGTGTTTAACCTCTTGGAGTGAGACTGCAAAATGGTCTGATGCCCCAATTGCGGGCGACACAAGAGGGCAAGATTAAATGGGGCAATCAAAAAAACATTATGGCCTGTATTAAAGGAGCCCGCCGCAGCTCATTACTGGCCTGAAAGGAGCTCAGGAGTTCCTATCAGCGCATGAGTCTCGCTAAATGAAAACCTATAATTTGATATTTCTTTTCAGTTATGTCCATCAAATTATGATGCTGCAAATTTCCCCTTGACATCTATGAACTTAATAACTAAGAACTTCAGATGTAGGTCTCTTCCCCATCAGAAATGAGCTGTATATGATTATGTATGTGGATTTTACATGTTAGTTCATGTATGAAGCCCTCAAGCATGCAGGACATGTGTGTTGCTGTGTTCAGCTGATAAGCATCCCTCACCCAGAGGAGCAGTTCAACCTGTGTAGCATATGAAATCGATATCATAACCTGACTCCTCATCATTATATTCACATTTTTGAGTTTAGCTGAACGACTGCATACCGTACCTCAAAGTTCAGCAGCGCCACAGGGATAAACACTTATATTTGCAAGCAAGTAGCATGCTATTTGAGATTTAACAAACTCAAATATTTGATTTGACTTTGCACCCAGGGCTTTGCAAAAGTGTACATGCAGGTGGTTTTTGTTATGGGGTCTGGACGACTCTTCTGTACATGTCACCATCTGAGCGAGCGCTAGGATTTAATCACCTGGGCTCGGCACAGACAGACGGTCTCTGAAGTATTAGCGCCTCTCCCAGACCATATGAGCAAATGCTCTTCACGCGCCAACTCGTTTTACTTCCCCCGTCACTGAATCATTTACAGCGTGTCAGCGCTAAACTAACACGAGGTTATGACTGAGATGTGGACGGGCTGGTGCAGGCTGTGTGTTTGAGAGAGATGTTGTGCTGCTGTAATAACGGGATGAGGTTTGTTTAGCATTAAACACTCAGAAGTGTCTGCACTTTATGATGTTTTGATGTTGCGTACGGCTGCGACAACTCATTGATAATCCCAAATAATAATGATCAATACAATAACCATTATCGATTAATGGTTATCTGTTTCATTATCGATTAGTTTCATTATTTAAAATGTAAGTACAGGCATTTCACTGTTATATTTAACATATTTAAATGTATTAATTTCACACACACACACGCACATATTACATATTTACATTTATATTCAGGTATTATCACTAATAATTACAATTAATAATTTATAACAAACATTTATTTAATTACATTAATAATATAAAAATAGTTGAAATTTATGTTAATATCATATTAATGTAAAAAAGTGTGTGTGTGTGTATATATATATATATATATATATATATATATATATATATATATATATATATATATATATATATATATATATATATATATATATATATATATATATATATATATATATATATATATATTTAAATAGTTTAATTTTATATGTGTGTGTTTGTGTGTATTTAACCTATGAAATATTTATATTAATTTTACGTTTGTATATTAATAGCTATATTACATATTTAAATGTATATTAATTTAACATTTATAATTATCATTTATAATACACATTTATTTAATTAACTGATTTGTCACTATAAAATTAAAGTTGAAATGTACATATTAATATCATATTAAAGCTAAAAGTATATTTTAATATTTTATTATATTTAAATTGGTAATTTTATTAATAGCTATAATTACAATAAATTATTTGTAATGAAATATAAATACATATGCGCAACTCATAACTCTGGTCCCCACAGAAGCTCATCTTTGATGAAAAAAAATAGTTTACAGAGTCTAGTTCCATCTTTTTCGGCTTCCTTCAATCTCCATCCTGCCTTGTTTGTGGCCCACCATCTGTCTTACGGTACGTTTTCATGCGCTCAGCCATGAAATCATTCACGCTTAGAACTATGTCTTCAGTAACCCCTCTCTCACGGCGACTGTTCGCTTCATTTCTACCACCCAGCATGAGCGCATCAGGCGTCTTCTGTCCCAGGGTCACGCTACTGTGTTTGCCCCCCACAGTATGCTGTTGCCATTGAAACAGAGTGTTTAGATTTAATTTTTGCTTTTTGTTTGTGCACAGGCAGACTTTTAAGTGGAGCTGATTGCTATTCCAAAACAAATAAAAGCATTGCTTCCCCTTATAAACTCCATTTTGTGTTTAATGAGCTCATATAGATAATACAGCAAAATGGCTGCGGAATATTTTATATAATTGCTGAGTTCATTCAGATAATGAGTGCAACAACACAGAGCATTAGAGCAGAGATCGGAGCGTAAAGCATGACCTCATGCGCTCTACTCGTTTTTAACACTATTAAAATTAAACTGTGCTTCTTGATTTCCTGGGTTGTTTGTACAGCTGAGGCTTCGCATTATTACTTGGTTTTGTGTTGTGTAATATGCCCTTGTGGTTCTTTTGTTTGCCTTTTAAATCTTTTTAAAATTCATGGAAATGAATGAATCCCACCCCCTCCCCCACTCTCCTTGTATTGCACAGATAAAGAGATTTCATATTAAAATAATAAATGTTTCAGGTTAAAATGGATGCATTTTAGTTACTGTAACTTCATTTTCCTGTACCATTTTAGCCTTCACTAGCTCATTTGAAGTGCCCTGAAGAATTTTTAAAGTGCAATTACTTCATCTAGTTTCAAAATTAATATGAGCTTATTCAACTGTATTCATAATGATTATGAGCAAAATGAGCAAAGTTGTGTAATAGTTTTAAATGGAGTATAGCATATTACATCACGGGACATGTCAAGTATATAATGTATTTATCTGTTATGGGGAACCAAACTGTATAAAAGAATGTATATTGCTGTAAATATGTATATATCTATATTTATGCATTTATATACATTTAATAATATATAGTAAATATTAATATATAATTATGCATCCTGAAATTTTTTTCAAATATTAGGTTTTATAACTAGTTACAATAATATACACACACACACACACACACACACACACACACACACACACACACACACACACACACACACACACACACACACACACACACACACACACACACACACACATACATACAACCATGTGTTGTTGCACTCATTATCTGAATGAACTCAGCAATTTATCTAAAACATTCCACAGCCATTTAGCTGTATTATCTGTATGTGTGTGTGTGTGTGTGTTTGAAAAACAACACTGCATAAGATATTAATACTTGATTGTATCTTGAATATAAGTGTATTTTGTCTCACTGCACTAGCAGATTTACTGTAAAGATCCATGCTCTGAAGTCTTATTATCATATGGATTTGAGACCGTTTAGCACAAAATTAAGCACAGGAGTTTTTGCTAAGTATATTTACAGTAGCGTGCAGATTCTTTTCCCAGTGTGAAATATAGTTTTTTTTCAGGGAGATGCTTCAGTGGTAGTCCCATGACAAATATACAGTGAGGCTGTACTCCATTAGACACCATCATAGGTGTGACAAATTAATGGATGGCCGGGCAACTCAGTGCCTTACGGCCCCCATCTCACGGTCGCCTGGGCCCAGAAAAGCTTTATGCTCCGAGATGAGAGATCCACCCCTGAGGGTCTATTCACTTCCAGCCTGTCCCGGCCGATATTCAGCATCCCTCCACAGAAACGCTTTGACAGTAATCCTGTTCCTATTGTCCTCTAACCTGAAGAAGCTGTCAAGCCCTTCAGTGCACCCTACTGAGCATGCACACAGTCTGAGGTTACAAGCACTTTATTCCACACAAATGGATGCATAGTAGACTTTGGACACACTTGAACCCTTTTCCAGCTGTTTTCTGGTAGCTGCTCATTTAATTTTAGAGTTATGATCTGCGTGTGTCAGGGTCAGAAATGAGCAAGGGCTTGGGGGGAAAAACTGCCACCAAAATTAACAAGAATGCCCCCATAAGAATGACAAGAATTCAACATAAGAGGGCAAAATGCTCCTGCACAATTAAACAGCTGTCGCAATTAAAGTGAGATGTGAAATCGAAATGAAAAGTGTTGATTGCGGCTTACATATGTTGCATCAGATTTTTTAAAGCATTTTTCGCAGTGTTGAGCATAATGACCAATCACGCACATATCTCTTCAGCTTGTAAATGCAATGGCCAATCAGAGGCTTTTGGATAAGTCACCGCTGAAAATGCTGGAGTTTTGTTAAAAGGGACATATTATGCCCCTTTTTACAAGATGTAAAATAAGTCTCTGATGTCCCCAGTGTGTTTTGTGAAGTTTTAGCTCAAAATACCCCAAGATAATGTTTTATAGCTTGTTAAAATTGCAATTTTTTTGGGGTGAGCAAAAACACACCGTTATGTCCTTTTAAATGCAAATGAGCTGCTGTTCCCTGCCTGTTCGTTCAAGAAGAGGGCGGAGCTTTAATAGCTCATGCAACAACAACAACAGAACATGTCAGAAACTAGCAGTGTTCAGTTCGAACCGGAGTTAGACAATAATGCCTACAGAGCCAGAGAATATCTGCTGCATGGAGATAGAACAGGTATAGTTTAGTTTAATTCATTTTTAAATTTAATTATCTTGCTTTTATCCACTATTAGTACAAGCATGTTATAGCAGACACTGTCTGAATGATGACCAAAACTCTACTGTTGAGTTTTATGAAGTTTATTGTTCATCACACAAAAGAGGAAGCATCTGTTTTCACTCCAGAAAATCCCTGTAAGAGCTGAATAAAACACAGTACAAGAAGTGCACATTAAAGTCTTAACCATAAACACTCTCTCTCTCTTGCATTATCATCAGCATACACAGCGAATTACACAAAAACACTCCTTACAACTAACAGTAAACAAATATATACACATCTTATGCCTTTCCTGGGGGTGCTTAATAAACACCTTTTATTACACATCTTTAGATCCGTAAAACAACTCTGATGAACTGTAATAAAGTGCACTCTCCCTTTCATTACTGCCGTGACTAGTATCGCTCCGGAGACTATAAGCTGGATCACGAAAAGTTGGTACTGAACCATCCTTGAGCTTTTAACTTTTTAGCAAAACCTGCCTTGAATTGTCCCTCGGTCAGGCAATGCACCTGCATTGCTTACAAGACATTGTTGTCGCTACAGCTGCTTGAGCGCGGAGAAAATGGCGGACCATGTACAACTGGCTGAGGGCGGAACCTAGGAACAGTCTGTCAGCGCCGTGGGTTGAAACGTGCAGATTAAGGGGCGGTAATATTATAATAGATCCCCTTTCTACATCAGAAGGAGAGAGAAATCTGAACAGCTCGTTTTTTCAAATACTTGCAGAAAAAGGCTTACCAAAACAAAGTAACTGGGTTGTCTTTTTTTTTTTAAACGTTTTCTGGGTTGGTAGATGCACTGGGGACCATATTAAAGCAGTTAAACATGGAAAAGTTCAGATTTTCATGATATGTTCCCTTTCACATTCACTGACTGAATTCTGAATCTGCACTCTCACAAATTCTCTCATCATAAAGAAAGTGGCGATAAGAGATTAATTTTGCAGTGTAGACAGTGTAACGTTGTTTGTATGTTCGGGGAAGAAGGAGGCAGGAACCGGCGAACATTTAAAAGACTTTAATAAATAAACAAACTGAAAGTAAAGGCGGCAGTCCCTCACGGACGACTGTTGCGCACATACATAACAAAACGTAAATAGAACACAACGTAAAATCCAGGCATGGTCCGCTCTCGTTCTTCTCTGGTGTCGCTCGTTCTTATATGCCTCCGAGCTCCCTCATGAGAGGACTCGAGACCATCTCAATCATGCACCGGTCTCACTCGTTCCTCCCACGTCTCTCGCTCGTCAACCTCGCCACATACCCCCATTGCCCCTCATAGGCTGGGGGGTACACCTGAGTAACTCCCCCCCTACTCCTACTTTATTCAGTGTTGTATTGTTTTGGCCTTTTACTGGCCAAGTTAAAATGACTTATTTTCTTTGTTAATTTTACTTTACTTAAGTTTACTTAATTCCATATGTGAAACTTACTTAAGAAAAATTAAGTACATTTTACTTGTTTTTTTGGTTTTTTCAAAAAACAGTTGAAACACGATACTTGCGTTTAAAAATGTAATTCTGCAATTGCCCTCATTTCTGGGGTAGGCAAGGTCACGAAGGATCCATCTGTTGTATCCATAATTTTGAATTTTATCGTCATGATGAAATCATATATATTGAGTATAAATTTGCCATTGTGACATAATGCCAGTTAAACAGCCACAATAATTTTATTTACATTTATTTTTTATTTACACTGTTTAGACATTTGAGCATGTAACCAAACCCTTAAACCACAATTTATTCAAAAAGTACAAATATTCCATTTGGAGGTCAGATTTGAAGGAGACTACGAATTTGGTACAGCCTTTGTCACGCAAGGGGACACAACTGGCCTTCGAAGGATGCAGCCTCTGAATTGGGACGGAACAACAGTCTTATCTCATTCAAGAGATACACCTGAACTTTAGCATGATGCACGAGAGCCAATGCCATTTCACAATGAAAGCTGATGTAATGTTTTTTCAGGCAACCATTTTTGAATGTGTGCACGGGATCTGAGCTTTACGGCAGGGATTGCTTTGGGTCTGTTCCTCACACACAACAATCGTTTAGCCTTGAAACACTTGGAATATTTGTACTTTTTGAATAAATTGTGACTGTAGTCGTCTCTGCCTGTTATAGCCTGTGTTTTAACTTTTATATTATATAATATACAAATGGGTAGGTTTAGGGGTTGGGTTACATGCTCAAATATGTCTAAATAGTGTAAATAAAAAAATAAAATAAATGTAAATAAAATTATTATTAAAATTATTGTGGCTGTTTAACTGTCATAACAGCAAAATTATACTCCAATATATATATATAATTTCATCACAATATTATTCCCATGCCCATCGCATCTGTGTATGACGCCAAAGGTTTCTCATTGAAAGCAATGAAGTCCCCTGCACATCAAAATGACTCTAAAGGGGAACCCTGTGCGTTAAAGGCCCACTGAAGTGCCTTGAAACAGCATTATTCAATATGTTGATGTAATTTCCACTGAAACAGGAAGTCAGTGTAGGACATATCGAACATCTCCTCCCCTTTTTAAAAATAGCCAGTAGTGTTTAGTTTACGTCACAGCTCGGTCAGAGCCGTTGAGCTCGGTAAAGCCGCAGCTTCCTTCTAATCTCCTCCACGTCACTTTAAAATACAGCATTCTGTGCAGAATTCAAATGGGTCTGATATGTTTTCTGGTCTGCGCTGACTCATAGCGGATATGATCTGCTCTGTGGTCTCGTGTCCCTGAACCGGAGCAGACTGTGTGTGTGTGTGTGTGTGTGAGCTGCGGCAGTTCACATGACACTAACGTGAAACCAGACTTCATTCACCCTAATGGAAAGCATATTTACACTGTCTGAATTGTTCCCTATCCCCTATATAGTGCACTATGTGCCATTCACCATGTAGAAAATAATAAATGTGTGAACAAGTGACCGATATCAGTCACAGCTTCAGCGTCTGTTCATAATGTAGAGGGCCGGACACTTCAGATTCTAGAGAGCATTTGATTGGACAGAAAATCTGATGAGAAGCTGAAGTGCAGAGTGATGTCATCAAAAGCATTGATCTAGCGGAAGTGACAGACTGTACATTTTGAATGCTTATATCTTCTAACCACTAGCTTATAGATAACAGTAAGACTAACATATTCATGCCAAAAGCCCAAACATTTTTTTTTGCATATTGATTTCATGGGGTCTTTAAAAAGTAACACCGAGGGGTCCTGACCAAGCGCCATTATGTGACGAGTTGGGCGTGAGAACATGTTGCACTTTCTATAATTTATTCTCAGTTTGAAAATACTGTTTTGTTTTTCATGCTGCTAAGACAACAAATGTGACGTCTTGATTTTCTAATGCGTAAAAAAGCAATGAACTAAATCGTTATCACTAAATCTAAATTTCTAAATAATTTAATAATCTAAATCATTAAAAACTAAATAGTTCTTTGTATGTTTTACTACATTTATTTTTGTGTGTAGCCAGAATGACGTGTTATTTCCCCAAACACAAAACATTTTTTTACAGTATTACAGTATCAAGAACAATGATTTTAATCATAATATTGCAGCCTTACCCTGTATTAGTTCCTATTTTAGTTTTTATAATTTTACATCATGCAATATGCCACCTTTGAGCAGCATTACACTGTCTGTGTAAATAATAACGCCATGTCAGATTCAACTTCTCTATATGTGTATACAGTATATGGCTTTTGTTGATGTTGATAACATTTGATTTATTGATTAGTATTCTGCTTGATTAAAAGCATTTGACATACAGGACAACAGAGATGCATTTAATAAGGTAATTATAAAAATTGCCCTTATGAAGGTAATGAAGGTAAATGCACCTTAATGGAAAAGTTCATATCTGCCCCTGTTGTGTGAATGTGTGTGTGCATGTAATGATGGGCGAACGGGGCGTGATGGGCATGTGTGCGAGTTCTCTGTACCATGAGCTGCGTTCCTCGCACCCCACTGTGATAATCCAGCACACGGTGGGATTAGGAATCTTCAGAGCGCCATCACCCGCTGCGCCCGCTCCCCCTTCCTCCAACTTTCTCTTTCCCGCTAGTTAGATGCCCGTCCCCTGCCTCTCGTTCCTTCTGCCGATGTGGAAAATGAGTATGAAGAGGAGCCAAAACCTCCCTAAACCCCTTCTCTAATTACAAACCTCTCCGCTCCCGTTCACCCATCTCCTCATCCCCGACTCCATACGCATGACCGCGGGCAGCGTTCGATAGCCAGCCTCCTGGAGCGACACGCTCGGCGGGGTGGCTCGCTCCCTCCGACTCAGTTCGCTGAGCTTGTGGCCAGAAAAAGCTTCATCTTCTTACATCGTCTCAGAAAGGGGCATATTTAGTCCTAGTGGGTATCTAATGAGAAGAAACTGGGCCTCTCATGGAAAATGTTTGCATTGCCTCCCAAAAGAGAAGCTTCTAGGTTTCTTGAGGCATTACATTTTGAGTGGAAGAGTATTACTTAAGTGAGATTCTAAGGAGCATATTTGTTCAGAAACACAATTTATTTGTTTTAACTTAATTGATCTATTTGTTTGATTGTGAATCAGAACACAGCTAATATCATCATTACATATGAGCATATTGTCGCTGATTCTGAATCAGGGCTCTTATGGATCGTGGCACAAAAAAACATCACAGCTTTTATACAAAATACAGAATTCTGTACCAGCAGCTGTCATACAAAAATAATGCCTATGGACTTCAGCATATTCTGAATAACTAGTAACATACAGCTGCTCTTACACACAAATAAATAATAGAGTCTAAGACTTATGACTTCAAGACACATTTTTACACATTTTTTGCTGTATATCACAATCAAGCAATACTTTTATGAAATGAACATCTGAACACTAAATTAACATAAAATAAAATAACGCAATCATCAACACTAAACAGCATATAAATCAAAACTGCCTAATGTTACTGAATGAAATGTTGACCGAGGGCGAGCTATAGGACTGTGAAGCTTTAGGGGTGTTGATGGACTCGATCATTGTTCTGAATCCGATCCGGATGAAGTTTTTGACAAAAAAATATTTTCTTAGCTTTTTGTTTAAAATGTTGCTTTTTATTTTTAAACGAAACTTACCCACATTCAAGTGTTGATAAAAAGGATGCATGAAGCTAAAATGTTTTAAAAATGGAAAAAGTTAAAGTACTGTTAAAGGTATATTACAAGTATAAAAATGTATACCTAAATAGGAACATATAAGTATACTTAGTGCAAAAAGTATATACTAAGTGTACTCTATTGTACTTACTAGTATACTTGCAGTATAAAACTACTAAACTAATAGTTTACTGAGTTTTCATAAACTAAAAAATGTGCTACAAGTATTTGACTAGTAGTTTACTAGTAGTTCACTTGTAGTATAGTTGCAGTACCAACGAAAATATTTAAACTAGTTGTGTACTCAAAGTGTACTACTGTAACACTTAAAGTATATTTAAAAGTATAGTTTTATGTGCAAAAAGTGGGCCAATTTAGTCCCAAGTAGTATTGAAACAGTACACTTGTAAGTATACTAGTGCATTGATATTAGTTAAGTATACTTAAAAAATATACTTGAACTTTACTTAATAAAATAACTTTTTTACTTTATTGTAAGGATATTTGACCTTGCCTGAGGTTAGTGGGAAATCTTTAGCTTTTGTTCCAGTAATATTGAGAGATTTACTTCATCAATGACTCGAAACAGAAAAACATTTCAACATTTATTTTAAAGTGTATCATACTCCAGTATTTTGTCAACGGTCGACCTGAACCGCATTCACAGAGGCCAGCGCTCTGAATATCCACTGACCCCAGAGCAGCCGTGGCCTCCCGGTGTCACTTCTGCAGTCATGTGTGCTTTGACAGGGATATATTTCGGCTACACCCAAGGAGGGTATTAGGTTGGTGGAAGTAATGGATGTCTGAGCGAGACTGTGTACCATCAGCCAGATAAATGACTGGCTGATGGTTTGGGAGATTTCCAAGTTGCACCGGCAGGCAACTCATTTCTCTTGTTTCCTTCCTGCTTTCCCTCTGCCCCTCCAGCTGTGGGAAGCCGAGGGTTTGCTGACGGAGAAACAGGGAGTGAGAGAACAGAATGATGAACAAAACCGCAGGAAAGATAAGGAATATCCACAATTTTCTCTAGGAGATATGCTGGATGTGATGTCACTAAATATTAGATTGTAATGTTTTTATGAATAAATGAAAAGTCTGTGTGGTGTGTAGATCTGGAGGTCAGGTCTGTAGTAGAGTATTTGCTCATTACAAGCCAGAACTGAAATTATGATTAAAATATTCATAAATCATTTAAATATTTTAATAGTATTTTGAGTTGCTACTTTTTGACATAAAATTATTCTTTTATTTGACTGAGCAGTTATTCTGGTTGACCTATTCAAGTGCTCAAATTTAATTAAATGCCATGCTTAACTTCATTTTTGTAGGATTTTGTGCAGAAAAATGTGACTGTTAGTTTTGTGGTACGGTTTTTGCTTTATGAGATGTGAATTTACAGTACCATTCAAAAGTTTGGTGTCAGTACATTTTTGGAAATTAATTGTTTATACAGCAAGGATGCAATAAATTTATTAAAAAAAAACTACAGTATCAAAAGTGCTCCAAGGAAGGAACAGTGGTGAACCGGCGACAGGGTCATGGGCAGCCAAGGCTCATTGATGCACGTGGGGAGCGAAGGCTGGCCCGTGTGGTCCGATCAAACAGACGAGCTACTGGAGCTCAAATTGCTCAAGAAGTTAATGCTGGTTCTGATAGAAAGGTGTCAGAATACACAGTGCATCACAGTTTGTTGTGTATGGGGCTGCATAGCCGCAGACCAGTCAGGGTGCCCATTCTGACCCCTGTCCACCGCCGAAAAAGAACTGGACCACGGAGCAATGGAAGAAGGTGGCCTGGTCTGATGAATCACGTTTTCTTTTACATCTCGTGGGTGGCTGGGTGCATGTGCGTCGCTTACCTGGGGAACACATGGCACCAGGATGCACTATGGGAAGAAGGCAAGCCGGCGGAGGCAGTGTGATGCTTTGGGCAACGTTCTGCTGGGAAACCTTGAGTCCTGCCATCCATGTGGATGTTACTTTGACACATACCACCTACCTAAGCATTGTTGCAGACCATGTACACCCTTTCATGGAAGCGGTATTCCTGGTGGCTGTGGTCTCTTTCAGGAGGATAATGAACCCTGCCACAAAGCAAAAATGGTTCAGGAATGGTTTGAGGAGCACAACAACAAGTTTGAGGTGTTGACCTGGCCTCCAAATTCCCCAGATCTCAATCCAATCGAGCATCTGTGGGATGTGCTGAACAAACAAGTCCGATCCATGGAGGCCCCACCTCACAACTTGCAGGACTTAAAGGATATGCTGCTAACATCTTGGTGCCGGATACCATACAGCACACCTTCAGGGGTCTAGTGGAGTCCATGCCTCAACGGGTCAGGGCTGCAATAATACCAACACAATATTATTGGTCATAATGTTATGCCTGATGGATGGATGGATAGATAGATAGACAGATAGATAAGTTATACATTACCATTTCAACCTGTGCTGAATTGATGGATGGTAAATGAAATCGAGAGAAAAGTTGTCACAGATAAAAGGAAAGTAATGTGGAGCTGTATCTTTTTTTTTAAGCTGATGGCAGGCAGCATTGAAAGATTACTGTGACTCATTAAAGACACCAAAGATAGTCACAGGCTGTTCTTTCCCCGTCCTCTGCGTCCGTCGATACTGTCTGCCTCGAACAGAACACTTTTGGTGTATGGGAAGCACCGCTTCATTCAGCACATAATGAAAAGGGAAGCGCCGGGTGGGTAATGAAGTCTTAGGCAAGTTTCCGTGGCCGCGACGGCTCGCGCCGTGAGCATTGGTAATTGGCACATGACCTACTCCGCCGAAGAGTTGTAATGTCACAATTTGTGTGTGATGCACAAATCCAATTAAGTCCGAGTGCTGTGCAGAGTTCTCCTGATGGAGGCTGAAGGTGCCCTCTGCAGTGATTGAGAACGGATACTGTGTGTGCACACGCCACGGGAAGCCTAGAAGAGCCACATCACAAATTGGTGAGATCAGAGAGATTACTAGACATATCTGTGTGGGCTGATTGTACCGGCCCTTTAAGAGCAAGTAATGTCAGATGACATGAACGTCTGATGCATACTGCAAACAATACTAAAAAGTATATTTTGGTTTTATAATATACACTAATGAGCCAAAACATTATGACCAGTCACAGGTGAAGCGAATATCATTGATATAGTTCACCCAAAAATAAAAATTATGTCATTGTGTGCTCACTCTCAAATTGTTCCAAACCTGCATAAATGTCTTTGTTCTGCTGTACACAGAGGAAGATATCTGGAAGAATGTTTGTAACCTAGCAGATCTTGGGCCCCATTGACTACCACAGTAGAAGAAAAAAAAATGACTATGGTAGTCAATAGGCCCTGAGATCTGTTTGGTTACCATCATTTTTCAAAATATCTTCTTTTGTGTTCAGTAGAACAAAGAAATGTATACATGTTCAGAACAATTTGAGAGTGAGCAAACAATGACAGAATTTTCATTTTTGGGTGAACTATCCCTTTAAGGTCTGGGTAGTTTAGATGGTAAGCAAACAATCAGTTCTTGTAATTAACATGTTGGATGCAGGAGAAATAGGCAGGAATAAAGAGCTGAACGATTTAAACAAGGGCTAAATTGTTATGGCAAGACAACTGGGTCAGAGTATCTCTGAAACGACAAGGCTTGTGTTGTCAGCAGTGGTGAGAATTTACCAACAGTGTCCGAGGAGGGACAAACCACAAACCGGTGACAGGGTGTTGGATGCCCAAGGCTCTTCGATGCACGAGGGCAATGAAGGCTATCCTGTCTGGTCCGAGCCAACAGAAGGTTTGCACAAAATTTTAATGAGGTCAATTATGGGAGTAATGTGTCACAACACACAGTGCCTCTGTTGCGTATAGAGCTGCATAGATGCAAACCAATCAGAGTACCTATAATGACCCCTGTCCACAGTCCAAAGCACCTACGATGGGCACGCCAGCATCAGTGGAAGGTCACCTAGTCCAGTGAGTCCTGTTTTCTTTTACATCATGTGTACGCGTGCGCCATTTACCTGGGGAAGGGATGGCACCAGGATCCATTGAGAGACGACGACAAGCTGGCAGAGGAAGTGTTACACTCTAGGCAGTGTTCTGCTGGGAAACCCTGGTTCTCGACATTCATGTGGATGTAAATTTGACACATGCCACCTACCTAAACATTGTTGCGAACCAGCCCTTCATGACGGTGTTCTCTAGTGGAAGTGGCCTCTTTCAGCAGGATAATGCACCTGCCACACTGCACACATTGTTCAGGAATGGTTTGAGGAATGTGATGAAGAGCTCAAGATGTTGCCCTGGCCTCTAAATCCCCCAGATCTTAATCCAATTGAGCAATTGCTGGACCAACAAATTTGATCCACAGTGGCTACACCTAGCGACCTACAGGACTTGAAGGATCTGCTGCTAACATCTTGGTGCCAGATAGTAAAGGACCCCTTTAGGGGTCTTGTAGAGTCCATGCTTCGGTGGGCCGGCATTGTTTTGGCAGCACGCGGAGGACCAACAGTATATTGGTCGTAATGTTTTGCCTCATCTGTGTAAATATAACCACTGGCATCATGACTTCATGTGTTTATTTTAGTGTTTATTCTTTCTGAATGTGCTGTGTCCTTGATTATCTCTGGCCACTAAAATCACTAACAGCCCAAGTATGAATATGTTCCTGAAAAATGTTTGCAGGTTTATGATCATATTTGTGTTTTTTTTATGAAAGGGTCTAATGTGATACAAGTAGTTCTTGCTTGATTCTGAAGGTTGTTTGCTTCTTTACACGAGTTGTATTGTGACACGTAATATGTATGCATTTAGGCTGCTTTCGGCATTACTTTGCATTTGTACTTTCAATACTTTCAAAACTTTGATGAATAATTAAAAGGATATATATACCGAAGTGACGCATTCCCTCCAGAGCCTGTTAATTTATTGATAGGACAATGATTTCTGTCAATATTCTTGACCAAAGTGTAGAAGCTCTAAAGAATTAATTTGCAGACAGTGATGAAGCCATTAGCGGCGCACCAGATAACACACATCCTAATTAAGATGTTCCGGGACGCCCTGTGCCAAGGTTGATATCCTTTTGAATTTTTAAAATCATTCGTTTTTTTCTCAGATGGACTGTAAGCTTCCGTTTTAGTTGGTTTCAGCAGGTTTTGATTCATTAATCTTTATTTTATGGACATATTTCTGTTTGGTTTCTATTAGGGGTGGGAATCTTTAGGTACTTCACGATCAGATCCGATTCCAAGAGTCTTGAATATACAGCACCGGTCAAAAGTTTGGAAACATTACTATTTTTAATGTTTTTGAAAGAAGTGGTACTTTTTCAGTATTCATTGGTTAATAAAAAGTAAAAACTACTTTTATCGATTTAACACTGAATAAAAATATTAATTTCTTTAAGAAAAAAAGTATCAAAGCTTATAAAAAATATGAAGCAACTGTTTCTACACTGAATTTTAATAACCCAATCGCTGGGTTAGTCCATTTTCAACCCAACTTGGGTTGTTTTTAACCCAGCATTTTTTAGAGTGTAACACTGATAATAAATCAGCATATTAGAGAATGATTTTTGAAGGATCACGTGACACTGAAAACTGGAGTAGTGATGCTGAAAATTCAGCTTTGAATCAGTTATTTTAAAGTATATTAAAATAGAAAACTATCCTTTTAAATTGTAATAATATTTCACAATAATATTATTTCTTCTGTATTTTATGAGCATAGAGACTTCTTTCAAAAACATTAAAAACAGTAATGTTTCCAAACTTTTGACCGTACTATACTTTTTTTTCATTTTTTTTTTTCATTTGTTGGTTTAGATATACATTTAGATTTAGATTTAGGTTTTAGTAAATGCAGTGTATTCTTAATTTATTATAATACTGTAACGTGTGAAAATGATGTGTGAGGTAGAATGATCAATAACAGAGTAATTGTTTTTACATACACAGATTATTATTTTAGTGATGTTTGTAATTTTTAACCATATTTTAGTCTGATCAAACATCCTAGAACCACTGCCATATTCAAAGTGAAACAGTATTAAACTTGACACTAATAATCTCAAACAACTGCATATCTAGC
Organism: Paracanthobrama guichenoti; assembly: GCA_018749465.1. Lineage (NCBI taxonomy): Eukaryota > Metazoa > Chordata > Actinopteri > Cypriniformes > Gobionidae > Paracanthobrama > Paracanthobrama guichenoti. The sequence continues at coordinate 31,953,945 of CM031962.1, read as the reverse complement.
GAGGCCTGACATTAATTTTTCTTAGATCCTTTATAGCTCGTATCGCAGCAGTTCCTCAGAACTGACAAACTGGACAATAAAAGGATCTTTATCTTTAGACTGTCTAACTGGATGACCTTTATAAAGACCTCTGGAAGCAAAGGTCACCTCTTTTCCAAAGAGAATTGGCAAGTTTATTCTTCAAGAAGTACGACTACGGCGTAGAAATCGTGGCTGTCATCCCGCAGTGTCCCCGGACAATTAACCTCTGATCCCGGTGACAGGTACAGCGTTTGTAACTGTAAACGTCTGGTGCTTTCAAATGCAGGGAAGCCTGTCAGAGAGCGCTGATGCCACCCAGCATTTCCCCTCCTGCTTTACAGGACGTTCTTAGCAGAAACAATTAAAAAAAGAGAGAAATCATCTGGCTTGTTTATACAACTCCCGATATATCATGCTGAGATTGTGACATCACCGCATCCAAATGCTTTTGTATTACAGCGTTTCGCTGCAGGAACGCTAATGCTTAACCCATTTCCTGTACTGATTACCTTGAAATAAATAATACACGGGTTTAATTGCAGTGGCGTGTACGTGTGAGGAACATCCACCGTGAAGCAGAAGCAGTCAGTGATGTCTCTGTGAGGGCAGTAACCTCAATTACAAACTGCTTCAGTGTGCGTGAAACAGATTCAGGCTGCAAATTAAGTCCATCAAATGCGGTTTATTTATTGTGACGGGCCACAAAGGTGAGAGTATTATATATAGTCTTATTCTGCCATCAAAATGCTTCTTTAAAAAAACACATCTATTTTAATGCATTTACCTCTTAGTTTGTTTGTGCTGTTCACTTGAATAAGTGTGAACACCAGCCGGACCCTGGTGCGATTGCTCTGTTTGTGCTGTTCATTTGAATAAGTGTGAACACCAGCCGAACCCTGGTGCGATTGCTCTGTTTGTGCTGTTCATTTGAATAAGTGTGAACACCAGCCGAACCCTGGTGCGATTGCTCTGTTTGTGCTGTTCACTTGAATAAGTGTGAACAACAGCCGAACCCTGGTGCGATTGCTCTGTTTGTGCTGTTCATTTGAATAAGTGTGAACACCAGCCGAACCCTGGTGCGATTGCTCTGTTTGTGCTGTTCATTTGAATAAGTGCGAACACCAGCCGAAGGTGAATTGCTCTGTTTGTGCTGTTCATTTGAATAAGTGTGCGATTGCTCTGTTTGTGCTGTTCACTTGAATAAGTGCGAACACCAGCCGAACCCTGGTGCGATTGCTCTGTTTGTGCTGTTCATTTGAAAGTCGAACACCAGCCGAACCCTGGTGCGATTGTTTGTCTGTTTGTGCCAGTGCGAACAAGCCCCTGGTGCGATTGCTCTGTTTGTGCTGTTCATTTGAATAAGTTGAACACCAGCCGAACCCTGGTGCGATTGCTCTGTTTGTGCTGTTCACTTGAATAAGTGCGAACACCAGCCGAACCCTGGTGCGATTGCTCTGTTTGTGCTGTTCACTTGAATAAGTGTGAACACCAACCGAACCCCGGTGCGATTGCTCTGTTTGTGCTGTTCACTTGAATAAGTGCGAACACCAGCCGAACCCTGGTGCGATTGCTCTGTTTGTGCTGTTCACTTGAATAAGTGCGAACACCAGCCGAACCCTGGTGCGATTGCTCTGTTTGTGCTGTTCACTTGAATAAGTGTGAACAACAGCCGAACCCTGGTGCGCACCAAACAAGCGGATCGAAACCGCTGAAAAACTGGGTCTCGGTCCGCTTCCAAACAAACTCTGGTGTGGTTTGAATGATATATGAATGCAACACAGACCAAACAGGACGTGATGTCACAAGAAGCGATGCTACAAGTCAGCTGATTTGACGACGCGGAAAGATCGGTGTATCCAAAATGAGTAGAGGGCAAACGTGGAGCAACGAGGAGGTAAAGCGCAGATCTTCATTTCTGCATACAACAGAGGAAATCCTGGTGCTGTTTTTAAGCTCTTCGGGACTTCTCAGCTGGTAAAAATAAAACCATATGTACACGCATAAAATGATCGCGTTTAATCCAGCACACAACATTGTTTTGAATGTTCGGTAAGCAAGCTCCTTCGCGAAATATACGTCATAAAAGTCGACCAATTAGGTTGTGACCGTATCCCTATGCCTTTGGTTCGGTAACTTTAGGTTCGCCGACAGTGTGAACACTAAGCGGACCAGTCTTGTTTTTGTTTTTTGGACCAAATGAACCAAACGAACTGAACTACAAGTGTGAACGCACCCTTAGAAAAGAGCTAAGAGTAGTTTTTGGACACAGAGTTTCAGAGCAGGGTTTATTGCTAACTAAAACTAAGATGGAAACTTGATTGAACCGTTTTTGTAAATGGAAATGAAGGCAAAGGAATTTTAAGCTTATAATTATTAAGTAAGAGTAAAATCAGGGCTCCAGACTGACATTTGAGAGCAGTAGCGCCGGTGCCACTAAGTTGGTGGTGCTGGGGGAAAATTTACCATAAAATTACTTTTGTTTTGCATTAATAAGTGCAGTAATATTACATGTTTGTTTGTTTATTGGAAATGTAATGTTAGAGCACTGAGTTTGAATTAATATGCAGATAAAATTAACTTTTATTAATGACAGTAATGCGCAAAAACCTTGCGACAGCTTGACTGACAGCTTCAGTGATTTTAAAAGGAGTGCTCTTTACTTGTTTTCTGTGTAAAGATTTAGTTTTTCATGAGAATTAGTGACTTCCTACCTTTTTCCATACTATTAGGGAGTGAATTGGCTAATAAGTCAAGTGCTCCTCTGCCGCCTTCCACCAGTCACAATGGTAATTTCATGTCTTTTTAAATAAAAGTGTTTGTTTGCCACAAAGTGTTAGTTTTCCTACATCTTTAAACTTTCAGTTTAACAAATTATCATTAAAAATATTAAAATTGGAAAATATTTAGAGCTTTGAAGTGCTGGAAAAAGTGTGAAGCACTTGCCGGCCATTAAAAAGTGCTTGAATTTCACTCTCAAACACGGCAGCGCTGTTTGATCTGTGCCAAATCATCTGTGGGGGGAAAAGGTACTGTAAAAAGTTACTGTAAAAATAGTATGCTACAAATAATCAGATAAATATATTGTATTATATAAAACTATAAATATTTAATATTTTCTATGTGCAAAAAGTTGTTGTTTTATATATTCACAAAACTTGTAGTCTCGGATGAATCAGTACAATAAATTAAAATATAAAAATGCTTTTGTTAGACAAGCTTCTTTTATGATGCAGTTTAAAGTGTTTTCTGCCAGTTTATATATTTTTTGTTTACATGCCAGATGGCAAGAATTAATTTATAATAACAAAGACCACAATAAAAAGAAGACTTTGTGTTATCCTTGGCAAGTTGAGATGCATTCTGCTTTTATTGTCCAAAATGAAAAAGAAACAAAATAGTTTTGAAACTAGTAAATGTATTGAATTCTACATGCATAAGTGGATTAAAGCAATAAGCCGTGAGAGACGGTGTTACAGTGATTTTGCCCAGAAAAGGAGTGTAATTAGGCATGACGTGAAGCTGAAAACCCTCTTGACTCCCATAAAATCATTATAATGGCCTCTCTGGGCTCATTTCTTTTATAAAATGGCAACAGCAGTTATATGAAATATGTTAATAATTATGAAATAAATGTATTCATAACCAGAGGTTTATGTTATGTGATGCTAGAGTGTGCTTGCCAAGTATCCCTATGCAGATGCCAAAGTGTTCTGTTGATGTTAAGCAGTGTTGTTATTGTTAAAGGTACACTATGTAACTTTTTTGGTTCAAAATTAACATCAATCCTCCTTCCAAAACATGTTTTTGTCTTACCCTGATTCACTATGGTAAGCCTATTATAAGTGTTTATATTTTAAACCTGTCAGGATGAATTTAGTTGGAAAATGCAAACATAAGTCATACGAATGTGTGTGTCTCGTCATATCCATAAATAGAGAAGAGTTGCTCTGACTACTTTGTCTGGTGTGGGAGTGGCATTGGTTAGTTGTCACAACGAGCGATAAAGGTTGACATGGAGCTGCTAAATCTCCAACCTCCGGAGAATCACACGTTTTAAACAGATGCCGAACACAGGAGAGTATGCTGGCAAAAAGAGAACGTGACAGGTTTGTAATAAAACCAGAATCAACATTAGCTTTGCTTTTCAGAGATGGCGAGAACTGAGAAATTGGAAATGTTGCGTAGTGGTGCGGAGATGATGCTGTCTTTATTGCTCAACAGGTGTGAAGGGTCATTATGGTTGTTGTAGCGCTGTGCTGGAATTTATTTTCGAGGAAGTACCGTGTCTATTAATGGGTAAAGCTACAGTACCGTCTTCAGCTAGAGATCCATCTAAACAAATCAATTTAAGCCTAGTAGTGAATGTTTTATGAGCAGTAGGATAACCATATTCATCTGCACAGTCACGCTTAGCCGGAGCACAACCAAAACAATGTTCTTCCGCAAAATGCATGCAGTTTTGTTTTTTATTTGCTAGAGGGACAAAGGTTACTTAGTGTACCTTTAAAATATTCTTAAACAGGGTTTGACATTAACTTTTTTGCTCATCAGCCACTGTGGCTAGGGGTTTTCCAAAGCTACTAGCCACTCAGCATTTTCACTGGCCACAATTTTGACATCGATGGGGAAGAACTGCCATATAAATATTTTTTATGTCAGTTTGGCAGCAGGTATTTTAGGCTGCTGTCACTTTAAGACCTGACCTATGGATCCTGTTTACGTTCACTTAAAAGATAACCGTGTTTATGTGAATAGCAACATTTTGACATTATTTTGTGTGTATTTGACTGTTTAAGCGCAATACGCATTGGAAAAGAACTCAATTTAGTACTGAGAGGTGGCTTTATGTGCACGCACAAAATCTGCAGGAATGAGTAAAATGATGTGAAACGCAATCCCACATCGAAATTCAAGCCACACCAACAATATTCATCCGGAGCAAATTAAACGAGTTAGGGAGGTGAGGCGGTTTGTGTGTAACTCACTGTCGGAGAGATGAGAGAGAAAGCGTAGTTGGTATCGTGTATCTGTTCTACGGAAAACGAGTATTGGAAGCATTTCAGATATTTCAGTGGCTGCATAAGCAAGGTATCATTTATGTGTGTTAGGAGTTGTAAAACCCCTTACCTTAAGTATGAGGATGCTGTTTTCAAAGAGCAGTTTTGATGACTGATGTGTAAAATCTGCCACAGATCATTTGGTTAATGCTGTACAACAGACACCTCACTGTATCGATTCCAGTCCTCGCTGTGCATGGAAACCGTTAGCATGGCAAGTGGAATGAACTTGACCCTTGACCGCAATCGTGTTGTGTGAATATACCTGAGAGGGACAAGAGATGCGCTGGGTTGTCAAGGACGGAAGGAACAATAAGGTCAGACAGAAGCTCAGAAGTGCCGTCCCACACTTTCGCCGTGATTTAAAGTCACTGGCTTTATCAGAGCGAGCATGAGGAGATTTTCTATTCATGTTTCCGAACAGCCCTCATCACTGGATGCATATCACTGTCTTCCTCCGTCTTAGCTCATTGGCTCCTTGTGGCCCACAGGTTATCAAAGCAGCCAATCAGATACTCTCCCTCCCCTCCGGCTCTCATGTGATTAAATCGAGTGTGGATTGTGAGGGGGTGAATGTGGGTCACAGTACAGTAGCTCTTATAATTACAGGAGCACTGATGATATCATCATAGAGAACAGATCGGCTCTATATGCCGCTCGGGCCTGGCGCATTCAACCGGATAACATCGATAGTGGATATGGTCTCATTATGTGCTTCATACCTTATTCACTCCATCTCACTCTCATTTCATTCCCTTCTTAGTCGCCTGTATAGTGCACAGGCCTGGAAAGGTCAAGGTATGAAACGGATCAATACAATGTTTTAACTTGAAATAACTTGGAATATATTTGAACAATACACTACCATTCAAAATGGTTTGGGCTCAAATTGATACTTTTATTAAGCAATGATGCATTAAATTGATCAAAAGTGACAGTAAAGACATTTTCTGTTCATCAAAGAATACGGTTTCTTCAAAAATACCATGTTGATAATAATCAGAAATGTTTCTTGAGCAGCAAATCCTCATATCAGAATGATTTCTGAAGGATCATGTGACACTGAAGACTGGAGCAATGATGCTGAAAATTCAAAAATTAATTTCAGTTACTCTCAACTTAATGTAGAAACAATTTAAAGACAGCAATTGTAATGGCAACTTTTTCTGAATAAAGCCCAGTATAACTGATACTGATGTCTCTATGAAACATTAATGACATCACATTACAGTATAAATGAAAGCTACCAATTTCAACATTTATTAGGCTTTAAAAAAACAACTTTTAATTTAAGTGAACTTAAAACAATCTTTACATAACCCCATTATAATAAATGTTATATTTACCTGTCCCTGTTAGACATATACAGAAATATAACAGTTATCAAACACCTCTCTTAACTGCATTAATAATAAATGAAATATAGATCACTTATCATTAAAGCTACACTTCTCTCTGTTCCGTTTGTTCTGTGATGAACATTAATGACAGACATCATTAGTGCTGCTGTCACTTTAAGATCGGCGGCTGCTGAACATGACGCAGATCTGACGCGCTGTCACGCGCATCTCAAGTTCCTGTCCTACACGAGGAGCAAACACACTGGATCATTGCTACTCTCCGTTCAAGAACCCCTATAAAGCGCGGTCACTTCCAGCTTTTGGCAAATCGGATCATGCCGCCATTTTCCTCACACCCGAATACAAACAAAGGCTCGCTCAGGAACCCCCGGTGAGGCGGGAAGTTAAGCGTTGGTCACCCCACTCAGAGACCGCACTACAGGCAGCTCTGGATGATGTTGACTGGGACATGTTCCGGGCGAGTTCAGCTGACGTCAGTGAGTTCACGGATGTGGCGCTTTGCTTCATCAACACGCTTACAGAGCAAGCCACACAAACAATAACAATAACGTCCTTCTCAAATCAGAAACCGTGGGTGGACAATTCAATCCGCGCTGCAGTGAACACACGCACTGCCGCTTACAACGCCGGTCTCCATTCAGGGAATATGACTGAATACAGATCGTCCTGCTATGCTCTCAGATGCGCAGTTAAAGCCGCAAAGCTCCATTATAGGGATCGAGTGGAGTCTCATTTCCAACTCAACGACTCGCGGCGCATGTGGCAAGGTCTGAGGTCCATCTGTTCTTTTGGTTCTAAATCCTTTGCAGAGGTGAGCGTTGATCCGTCGCTTGTGAATGAGTTAAACTCTTTCTACGCTCGCTTTGACTGTAATTGCGGCAGCGCGACTCCGCCAAGTGACGCGTCAGAGGGAATCACTCAGAGCAGCAACAACCACGTCTCTGTCTCGGAGGATGAAGTTCGGAGAGCACTCAAGCGTGTGGACGTCAGGAAAGCTGCCGGGCCGGATGGTATTTCAGGTCATGTTCTGCGGTCCTGTGCTGATCAGCTCGCCGGGTTGTTTACATCTATCTTTAATGAGTCCCTCGCTACATCTGTGGTCCCCAAAAAATCCACCATCATCCCTGTCCCTAAGAACAGTAAACCCTCTTGCCTAAATGACTATCGTCCAGTGGCTCTCACGTCTATAGTCATGAAGGTCTTTGAGAGACTCATTAAAAACACCATTTGCGCCTTCATTCCTGACACTTTGGACCCTCTTCAGTTTGCCTATCGTCCCAATAGATCGACTGAAGATGCCATCTCTCATGTCCTCCACTCCTCCCTCACACGCATCGACAGCAAAAGTGGGAACTACGTAAGGCTGCTATTTATTGACTATAGCTCAGCCTTTAACACCATAGTTCCCATTAAGCTAACCACCAAACTCCTGGATCTCGGCCTGAATCCTTCTCTCTGCCACTGGATTGAAGACTTCCTCACTGGCAGGCCTCAGGTGGTGAGAATAGGCCAGTCCACCTCCACCTCCATTACCCTGAGTGTGGGAGCTCCACAGGGCTGTGTCCTGAGTCCCCTGCTCTACTCTCGCTACACACATGACTATTTGTCCACACACAGCTCCACCTCTATCATCAAATTTGCTGATGATACTGTTGTCCTGGGCCTCATTTCCAACAACAATGAGACGGCATACTTGGACGAGGTGGACCATCATGGTGCCAGGACAACTGTCTCTCTCTGAATGTTGGCAAGACCAAAGAAATGATTGTGGACTTCAGGAAGAGACAGCAACGGACATACTCCCCCCTCATGATCAGCGGGTCACCAGTAGAGAGAGTGAGCAGCTTCAAGTACCTGGGAGTAAACATCTCCGAGGACCTGACCTGGACTGCTCACATTCAGACACAGGTGAAAAAAGCCAGGCAAAGACTGTACCACCTGCGCCAGCTGAGGAAATTCAGGGTTTCACCAGCTATCCTGAAAACTTTCTATTTAGGGGTGATGAAAGTAGTTTTAACTCAGTGCATCACAGCGTGGTATGGGAACAGCACCAGTCATGACCGCAAAGCCCTGCAAAGAGTAGTGCGCTTATCCGAGCGTATCTCAGGGTCAGCTCTCCTGTCTCTGCAGGACATCTACACCAAACGCTGCAAAGGTAGAGCTACTAAGATCATCAAGGACTCTAATCACCCTGCAAACCCTCATTTCACGCTGCTGCTATCTGGTAAGCGCTTCCGAAGCCTGATGGCCAAAACTGAGAGACTCAGGAGGAGCTTCTTCCCCCAGGCCATCAGACTCCTGAACTCAGTCACTTAACATCACATGACTTCACTTCAGGATAAACATCGACATACTGACATTGCACTGCACTTTCTGTTTTCGTTGTTACTGTGTAACAACCTGTTATAAACCTGTGTGCACATTATACTTTGTACATTTCTGTTAACCACATATTTATAAGTCTACAGTTTACTCACTGCACAGTTTACTCCACTTATTTTATTCCACTTATATATATATATATATAGTACTTTTTTATTCTATTTCTATTATAATTTCCTCCTTGTGTTTTTAACTGTGAATTTGCACTGTCCATGGAGCGGACCTGTTTACATTTCACTGCCGGTTGTATATTCTGTATATAACTGTGTATGTGACAAATAAAACTCTTGAATCTTGAATTTAAGACGTTATTTAACTCATTTAAGACTCCTATTATGAGAATACTCTACAAAACTGGCATTTTGGCAAATTCTCTGTGTTGTTATTGTTTGTTCAAGAGCGAAAGAGAGCTCGATGTGTGCCGCACATCTGTCTGTGTGTCGAGTGTGTGTGTGTGTGTGTGTGTGTGTGTGTGTGTGTGTGTGTGTGTGTGTCAGCTCCCTGTCTTCCTAGGTAGTGAATCAGTATATGGTGTAACGTACATGAATGTGGCGACTCCCTGATCAGTGCCCTGACTACTTAACTAGAGATTCAGTAGTCCTTGTTCTGTCACACTTAGATAGTTTAAAAGCATTTACATGAATAAGAGCGTGCTCATATAATGTAACGCTAGGCAAAAATGGATATAAAAACAAACTTGATTGCGTTAAATATTTTTAATACGTTAAACTGAAAAAAAAAATTGCCTGCGTTAACGCAATAATTTGCTCAGCACTAGTAAAAACTATGAAATAGTAAATGTGGGACAAATGAAATTAAAAAGTGAAATGTATTAAAACATTTAGATGAAATATGAAACTACAAAAATATGCCATTGTTTTTAATTGTAGTCAATACATCTGGGGTGGGACATGCCAAAGTCTCCTTTTAAAGGCTTACAGAGACATTTGATGTGTTTTGATCTATTCAAGAGTTTTATTTGTCACATACACAGTTATATACAGAATATACAACCGGCAGTGAAATGTAAACAGGTCCGCTCCATGGACAGTGCAAATTCACAGTTAAAAACACAAGGAGGAAATTATAATAGAAATAGGATATAAAAAAGTACTATATCTATATATATATATATATATATATATATATATATATATATATATATATATATATATGTCTATATATGTCTATATATGTCTATATCTGTAGAATTATAAATAATCAAGTCAAGAGAAAAAAAAAGTAAAAAATAAGAATAAAGTGGAATAAAATAATTGAAGTAGACTGTGCAGTGAGTAAACTGTAGACTTATAAATATGTGGTTAACAAATGTATAAAGAGTATAATGTGCAAACAGGTTTATGACAGGTTGTTACACAGTAACAACGAGAACAGAAAGTGCAGTGCAATGTCAGTGTATCGATGTTTATCCTGAAGTGAAGTCACGTGATGTTAAGTGACTGAGTTCAGGAGTCTGATGGCCTGGGGGAAGAAGCTCCTCCTGAGTCTCTCAGTTTTGGCCATCAGGCTTCGGAAGCGCTTACCAGATGGCAGCAGCGTGAAATGAGGGTTTGCAGGGTGATTAGAGTCCTTGATGATCTTAGTAGCTCTACCTTTGCAGCGTTTGGTGTAGATGTCCTGCAGAGACAGGAGAGCTGACCCTGAGATACACTCGGATAAGTGCACGACTCTTTGCAGGGCTTTGCGGTCATGACTGGTGCTGTTCCCATACCACGCTGTGATGCACTGAGTTAAAACACTTTCTATCGCCCTAAATAGAAAGTTTTCAGGATAGCTGGTGAAACCTGAATTTCCTCAGCTGGCGCAGGTGGTACAGTCTTTGCCTGGCTTTTTCACCTGTGTCTGAATGTGAGTAGTCCAGGTCAGGTCCTCGGAGATGTTCACACCCAGGTACTTGAAGCTGCTCACTCTCTCTACTGGTGACCCGCTGATCTGAGGGGGAGTATGTCCGTTGCTGTCTCTTCCTCTCTATATATATATATGACCCATATATATATATATATATATATATGATATATGAGGGGGATATATATGTATATATATATGTGTATATGTCTCTATATATATATATATATATATATATATATATATATATATATATATATATATATATATATATATATATATATATATATATATATATATATATATATATATATATATATATATATATATATATATATATATATATATGTATGTATATATATATATATGTGTATGTGTATATATATGTGTGATCTAGCTACATTTGGTTATTCTAACATGGTATATAAAACATTGGATTTATATATATACATCTAATGCCTTGGGGGAATAATTGGATATATATAAAATATGTATTATATTCAGGGACTCAAAGATATATATATATATATACGGATAGTTCATATGTAAAAATATAAAATCCTGTCATTATTTAGTCATGTATTATGTATATATATGTTGTTTCAAACCTGTATAAATGTCTTTGTTCTGATGTACAAAAAAAAAAAAGATATCTGGAAGAATGTTTGTGACCAAGCAGATCTCGGCAGCCATTGACTACCATAGTATTTCCCCCCACTACCATCAGTGGCTGCCTAAACTTGAGCGTGACTAAATGATGACAGAATTTTCATTATTGAGTGAACTATCCCTTTAAGGTTATTTTTTTATTATCATTTTTAACTGATTGCAGGGAGGTAATGGAGTAAAAATAAACAACATTGCAGACATATATAACAAATGTGCAGCAAATACAACAGTAAATCACAGACAATAAATAAGACTGATGGGACAAAACAAGCCATAAAAAGTTTTTGTGTCAAAACACTGGAGACGATGATCTTACTGAAGTGTGCACTTAAAAAGTAAAACTTGTCAGAGGTAAACTCAGATAGTTGTGGCGGTCTCACTCAATTTGTGCTAGCTGTTGCTAATGTATTTGTAGCCCGAGGCTTCTCTTCTTGTCTGCTGTATTCTTTTTCTCATCATCTTTATTCCTCCACTAATGTCGCCTGCAGTGAATTGAAATATTGGCGAAGCTGTTCATGCATTTATCATACAGAAAGTATCTGCGGTTAGTAATCAGTTACATTCGCTTCGTAATTGTGTTCCATGTCCTCAGATGTTTGATTCATAGCGTAGTTAATCAATAGCCGCAAGAGCTGAAGCATTAGCGCCCTATATTCTCTATATTAGCGTCCGATATTCTCAGCAACTGTTCTTGAGACGTTCCCTGACTCAGCCGTTCACAGTGACCTTTTCAGTGGCATTCACCCTAACAGGAGATAGATGAACACAGACAGATGCAGTCGAGCTGTAGCAAGTGCTGGTGGAGCTTCTCGCAGTCGTCATTGAGAGCAATTAGGAGCGACGGAGGCCTGATTACTGATCCTGAGAACAATGGCTGTGGATGAGCTCTCCAGCTGGACGGCTCTCTGTTCATGCGTCTCCTGGCAGCGTATGACATACTGTGAAGCGAGGAACCGTGTTCTGCCGTATGGTCGGAGGGCTCTGCTGGGTTGTATGTGGAACATGCGTGACTCATCAACAGAAGGGCTGGGAGCCATTTCATCACTGATATCCAGGCTTGTGCACCATTCCAAACTCAATTGATTTTAAATTGAAATTAAATTTGAATTGAGATAGCAAACAGGATGCAGAATTGCTTTTGAATATGAATAGAATCAGACAGACAGACAGACAGACAGATAGATAGACAGACAGACATATAGACAGACAGGCAGGCAGGCAGACAGACATATAGACAGGCAGGCAGGCAGACAGACAGACATATAGACAGACAGACAGACATATAGACAGACAGGCAGACATATAGACAGACAGACAGGCAGACATATAGACAGACAGACAGACATATAGACAGACAGGCAGACATATAGACAGACAGGCAGGCAGACATATAGACAGACAGACATAGGCAGGCAGACAGACAGACATATAGGCAGGCAGGCAGACAGACAGACATATAGACAGGCAGGCAGACAGACAGACATATAGACAGGCAGGCAGACAGACAGACATATAGACAAGCAGGCAGGCAGGCAGACAGGCAGACATATAGACAGACAGACAGGCAGACATATAGACAGACCAACATATAGACAGGCAGGCAGACAGACAGACATATAGATAGGCAGACATATAGACAGACCAACATATAGACAGGCAGGCAGACAGGCAGACATATAGACAGGCAGGCAGACAGGCAGACATATAGACAGACATATAGACAGACAGACAGACATATAGACAGACAGACCGGCAGACATATAGACAGACAGGCAGACAGACAGACATATAGACAGGCAGGCAGACATAGGCAGACAGGCAGACAGACAGGCAGACATATAGACCGACAGGCAGGCAGACAGACAGACAGACATATAGACAGGCAGGCAGACATATAGACAGACAGACATAGACAGGCAGGCAGACAGACAGACAGACATATAGACAGGCAGGCAGACATATAGACAGACAGACAGACATATAGACAGGCAGGCAGACAGACATATAGACAGACAGGCAGACATATAGACAGACAGGCAGACATATAGACAGACAGACATATGATGAAATATATAAACAGAAGTTAATGCTAATTTATTCCGTTCATCCATCCATCCATCTATATGTCTGTCTGTCTATATGTCTGTCTGTCTGTCTGTCTCTATATGTCTATGTCTGTCTGTCTGTCTGCCTGCCTCTCTCTGTCTGTCTGCCTGTCTGTCTGTCTATATGTCTGCCTGTCTGTCTATATGTCTGTCTGCCTGTCTGTCTATATGTCTGTCTGCCTGTCTGTCTATATGTCTGCCTGTCTGTCTATATGTCTGTCTGCCTGCCTGTCTATATTTAATACAATATATTCATGTAATAAATTAACTTGTTTAATATATTTTAATATATTAAATATAATTAACATATTTGTATTATAGTAGGAGAGTATACCCTCTATGGTACTGTGATAAAAGTTCTTTGTAGTTGAGTTTTCTGCATTTCTTTACATCCCAGAATGCATATCTTTAAATTTCTATTGAACTTTCTGCAGAGTTTGGCCAATTCACTAATTCACACTCTTGAATTGAAAGAGATCCAAATGTTCACTTCAGAAGTTGGCACAGTCCTGCTAATACCGCGCTATTGTAGTTTCTAACTCGCCATCTTACAGAGGCTCAGTGTGTAGCACTGTCGCCTCACAGCAGGAAGGCCCCCGGTTTGAGTCCCGGCCTTTCTGTGTGGAGTTTGCATGTTCTCCCTGTGTCTGCATGGGATTCCACCGGGTGCTCCAGTTTCCCCACAATCCAAAAACATGCAGTATAGGTGAATTAAAGACGCTAAATTGTCTGTAGGTGTGTGTGAGTCACAAGCTATGTAAAGGGGAAGGTTGGGGAAAGTCCTGGCAACCTAACCCAGAAAAATGATTGGCAAGAAAATCACCAAACGGTTAATGAGAGAGAGCACTCTGAGAATGTTGTTTTTATATGTGCACAATAAAGCATTTTATGGATCGCATCTGCAAATCCTGGGCCTTTTTTTAAGGACACATTGTGAGAAATGTCTGTTGGTGCTAAAACTAATACTATACTATACTATACTATACACTATCAGTAATTTTAACATGTGTCCCTTCTGTTTCCTTCAGGTACGACACCATCACAAATCAGTGGGAGACGGTGTCGCCGCTGCCCAAGCCTGTTCATTCGGCAGCTGCCACCGTATGCGGAGGGAAGATCTACGTGTTCGGTGGTGTGAACGAGGCTGGACGCTCAGCTGGTGTTCTGCAGTCTTACGTCCCGCAGACCAACACATGGAGCTTTATAGAGTCCCCCATGATCGGTGAGTAGATCATTTGAACAACAGGAATTTGCTAATGGAAACTGTTCATTTGTTCATCTGAATTTCCACCCAAAGACAATTTAAAAACAAGTATTTGTCAACATGGCACCAGATGGTGGTTCTGTATTTGTGGTTTGCCTTGAAAGGCTTTTATGAGTTTGTTTGCTTTGCTCATGGGCTCAATCGTAGCTGAAGAACAGCAGGACTGATATGGCAAAGTGGGACTCAACATCTTTACTTGCAGGTTTTCAGGCTTCAATTAACTCGGTGATTGCTGTGCTATGGCATCATAAAAGCCATTTCATAAACTACATTAACTTGCTAATTAAATTAAGTTGCATGCAGTACATGGAATCTAGATAAACATGGATTATTCATTTGTCCAAACCTTAATCAGAGATGCTCGTCTTCACATGACCATCTCTAATTGTTGTAATGATTGTTTATACACCTGAGTATATTGACACGTTATTGTCATGTTTATGGATGCTGCAACAGACAGCACATGGTTCACCACTGTTTTCAGATCATATGAAATTGCTAAGTAAAATTAGTCTTTTTACATCCAGTTATACTCTAGTGTACTTTTACTGGCACTGGAGATGCAGCAGTAATACAGTACAATAAGGTTGTATATGTTAACATATAGTTAATGCAATAGCTAATATGAAACAATAACATTGAATACATTTGTATAATGTGCATACATGCATAAGTTCTTTTTTTATTAATTTATAATTCATCTATAAAGTCTTTGGGATGTGCTGGAGGAGACTTCACAGAGTGCTGGACTCTTGCAAATAACATTTATTTCCATCAAGAGGTGCATCAATTTTTGGTCAATGCAAGAGTCGAGCACTCTGTAAAGTCCCAAAGACTTTCAATGCCAATTCATGTGTGAAATGTGAATCATGCACCCTCCCAACCATTCTTTTATAATTTGAGCCTGATGAATATGGAATATGGAATATGACCATGATGTGTCTTCCTACATGGTTGTTTAAAAAATGAGAATCTACAAACTGCATCAGTTAGGGTTAGAAGAACTGTTGCCAAACATCAGGGTTTCCGCGCGTCTTAAAAAAAAAAAAAAAGTCTTAATTTGTACTTACACAATTTAAGGCCTAAAAATGTCTTAAATTGGATCAGAAAGTCTTAAATTCGTCATGGCATTAAATTAGGGCCCTATGATTTGTGATGCAGAAATGTGGATGGAATAGCAGAATAGCATTCATTAAAATTGAATTTACTATATAAATGCAGAATGTCACGGAATTTGTCAAATTTTGGATGAATAAATCAAAAGTAGGTCAGAATACTTAAAGGGTTAGTTCACCCAAAAATGAAAATTCTGTCATCATTTACTCACCCTAATATCATTCCAAACCCACAAGACTTTCGATATAAGCGATTGAGTCTCTTCAGAAAATGTGGAATAAACTGCTTGATTCATCTGGATTAGTTTTATGATCTCTTTATGAACTTTTGAAGTGTCAAAGTGGTGTTTGCTTAGACTGTCAATGGAGGGACAGAAAGCTCTCAGATTCCATCAAAAATATCTTCATTTGTGTTCAAAGATGAACGAAAGATTTTAATAAAATGTATTAAATCATTAAAGCAGAGACCAGAAAATATGGACATATGGATGTGTTATGTTCCCTTCAATTTAGTCCTTACATTTTCTTTAATTGGTCTTAAAAGGTCTTAAATGTACCTTCATAAAACCTGCAGAAACCCTGATCATATAACATGCTAGAAACATAATCACAGCAATAATGATCCAATCATTGACTCATAAGCATTTGCCTATTTAAATACAAGTTCATAAATAATAATATAATGTATTACTGTTGCAATTTTACTTGACTACACAAGGATAAATACTAGAATTTGTGAATAGGATGATTTGTTTTAGGAGCAAGACTACATGTTTCCTGGCAGCAGTAGATCGCACTGATTGACAGGCCTGGAAATCTTTGTGTAATGTGAGGGAGTGCCATTCATGTTTCCCCTGCCATGTCCACAGTCAATGGCCTCACGCTAAAGGCTTTTAAGAGGTTCATTTCCTCAAAGTCCCAGTGTGATTCTGTTGTTTGAAGACCTGCAGTCAGTAGTAAACACTACTGAGCAAACACTAGTTCAGCCCGTGCCAACAAGACAAGCTGTCAGTGAAGGTCGAGCAGGCAAAGTGCCGCTGGAAGTGCATGAAGCCACGTGGACGGTGGAGAACTGATTGCAAACAATTGCTTGTACAAATTACACTAGATTGCAGGGCGTCTTTAGAGTACAGGCACATTAAAAAGTGATTCAGGGAGCTTCTGGACAGTCTGATGATTTACCACTGAAGCGGCTCCCAGCCTCTGCTAGCGCTCGCCACTGGTCGACAAACATTCAGTACGAAGGGTAGCCAGTGTTTATAAAAACGTGTTTAAAGCTTGTCAATTGGCCAAGCAGTACTTTGTGACATCCGTCAGAGTGAAAAGGCAGCGTGAGATGGGTTTGACTGAAGTAGTCTCACATAAAACACTTCAGCTTGTTTATTGAGCACCGAAGATTGCAGCCGATGTCCTCACCCCATTTTCAACCCAGCTCTCTGGGAATCTAGCTATTCAAATGACTTTCCCCTTTCTTTCGTTTTTTTAATAGCTTTTCTCTGCTGCATTTCACCTTTCCTGAAAATTGAGTGAGACACCTCTGCAAATTGGTGGCACGAACTGTTGTTGTTGTCTTGTTTCACTCTCAAAAAAGCTGAATCTCTCATGTCTCCATTGTGCCAGATACAGGTCCCCCATTTGATCAAAACCTTGAGACGTCTTGCCGGTAGCAGGGTTTCGGCATCAAAGAAGCAGATCGAGCTTTGGCATGACGTTCGAGCCCCTCGAGTAGCAGTGGCAGGCAGAACGTGGGCCAAACCCAACAATGAGCTCTACTGATAGCATCAGTGTTGGGTTTGAAAACGAGACAACAAACAGATAAACAGAGCGTTGCGTAGGGTGAGATTAGGACTTAACAGAGCTGATCCTACGGCGCCGGCGACTCAAACTGCTTGCGAGATGCATGCGCTTATGATGCAAACAAAGCACTCAGGGAGTTTAAATGAAGTGACTCGGCACAAAAGCAGTTGTTTTTGTGAGGGGAATAAAGATCGAGGAAGGCGCCAGAACTGTGCTCTTGAAACAGAAGACGACGCCTCCCTCTAGGTTGCGCCGCCGATCAATTCGACAACGCTTGCCGTGACTGATGCTGGTTGGAGTGCTATAAAAAGAGGGCGTTATCTAGACCGTCACTCAAAGTCGAGCAACAGGGGGGGTTTTAATGAGAAGCACCTGGCAGTCACGCCGCCAAGCGAGAGCCCATCTCGCACTTCCTTTTCAACCATTAAATCCAGCGTCTGTTTTACAGATCGCTTCTGTGCTCGGCTTCTCAAACGAGGAGCATCAGTCGAAGGTGTGGGAAAAAAAACTAAACAAAACCTTGAACGCAGCCACGTGAATTATTCATAGGTGTAATAAATTGGCCCAGCTGTAATCGTTTGGGAGACAATTTCTCTGTCAGAAAACGAAGGCTGATAGCCTCTCTCTTGCATTCGGCTTGACGACCTTTTCCATGTTCACAACCATGTGTCGGGCTGTCAGTCATTTGCCTGCTCATGAAAAGATGTGATTATTTCTGTTTCTTGGCCATTTACCCCGTGTGAAGAAGGATAGAGTGAGTAAAACCTGTCACAATGTGAAGGGTCTTCTGGTATTACAGAGGTAATTTCCTCTGTATGGAATCATTAGACGGAACAGGCGCCATATATCTGTTTGCCATTATTTGTCATTCTCTGCTTAATAACGTAAAGCATAAAGGATACAGGGACGTGGGAAATGGAATGTGGCAAGAGAAAATCATAAATGCATTACAAATGGTGCTTCAAACCCTATTTCGGAAGATTGCAGACTGACGGCATCACATAGAAACCACACAGCACAGTAGTCCGTAATCTACCTCATTAATTATCTGCCGTTTCACAGGAATCTTCCGAAAGAACATTGTAAAGTCGTGCTGATAAGAATTTAGACGTCCCAGCAGTCGTATGATTTGCTTGTAGCGCCTAAAAGCACCATAGATCTTTCACTGAGCACAATGTGTAAGCAATGCCAAAATAATGCCATTATTCCAGGGAAAAAATCATCTGTGGCTGGAACATACATCAGAGAAGTAACTTATATCTGTTCTTCTCTTTCCTCCTGTGCTCCTTTTGGGCTTATTTAGATAACAAGTACGCTCCCGCTGTGAGCCTCAATGGTTTTATCTTCATCCTGGGAGGAGCCTACGCCCGAGCCACCACTATCTACGACCCAGACAAGGGCAACATCAAAGCCGGCCCCAACATGAATCACTCCAGGCAGTTCTGCAGGTTGGTCTAATGAACAGTAGATTGCGCTATACGATGCAATAAACGATGTTCCACATTACAAATGGTGTAGCATAAATGAAAGGGAACCGGTCTCTTGCTTTTCCTCCCCCAGTGCGGCGATCCTAGACGGGAAGATCTATGCAACGGGAGGGATTGTGAGCAGCGAGGGACCAGCGCTGGGCAACATGGAGACCTTCGACCCTTGCACGAACACGTGGACGCTGCTGCAGAATCTGCCGTGTCCTCTTTTCAGACACGGATGCGTGGTTATAAAGAAATACATTCAGAGTGGCTGAGGACGATTTTGACTCTGGACTTCTCTAATGTCACGAACTGGCCTAAACCAGACCATCGAGCTCCAGCCAGCCAACCTGGGTGGAACGCAGTCAGACCATCGTGGTCAAGATTTAGCAAAGGATCCGTAGCGTAGCTCCCCCTCAGGTGTCGTGCCATTGGAACAGCATTCTAGGTCAGCCAAATGCAATTTTTTTTTTCATCCCCCCTCCAATGTTTGAGTTGATGTTCTTCTCCCACATCATGTTTCTTTGAGAAGGTTTCCGTCAAATCTCGTCTTTCTTTGGTAGTCATGTCATGAGATTTGTGTCATATATAAAGATGAGTTGCATCGTGAAGAGACTTCAGCAAGAAGCTAAAGGATGCTAGTCATGTAGCCCTCCAGCAAGGGTCAGCGCTACAGAGAGACGGGACACAACCAAGGCCCTCCTGAACTCCAAAGCACAAAATACCAGACCCATGATGCCCAGAGGAGTTTCATTTCATTTTGTTCGGTGTAAATCATTCTGCCTTTTCTTTGTGGGTTTTTAATCCTTGTGTTTTATTCCCATCCACGAGCCTGCAGCCATGACAGAATACAGATGGAGCAAGATGGAAGGAGAAACTTTGTATTATAGGGAAGATATGTATATTTTAAAAACCAATGAAAATTGTGTATAAATGTTTTTAGAAAAATTCAATGGATTGAACAATGTCTGTAAATCTGTACCCTACTGGAACAATTTACGTTATTAATGCTGAAATACATATCCAGAATTCTAAAGAAAGAAATTGACTGGTCATTTATGCATTATTCATATCCTTAAAGTGATAGTTCACTCAAAAATGAAACTGCTGTCATTAACTCATTCCAAACCTGTATGAATGTCTTTCTTCTGCTGAACACAAAAGATATTTTGAATGATGTCAGTAGCCAAACAGTTGTTTTGCACCATTGACTTCCATTGCATTTTTTTTTTTTCCTACTACGGCAGTCAGTGGCTACCATCAACTGTCTGGTTACTAACATTCTTCAAAATATCTTCTTTTGCAGAAGAAAGAAATTCATATAGGTTTGGAATGAGTTAACGATGACAGCAGCTTTATTTTTGGGTGAACTATCACTTTAACTTTGTCATTTGATTAAGTGATGAGGATTTTTAAAACTTTCAAAGAGGATGTGCTTATCAAGAGCAATTTCATACTGATTAAATGTCAATTTTTTTATAGAAGGTTCGGTCTTTTCCATAACATTTAAAAAAAGTGTGCATATAAAATCCTTGATAAATGAGTAAAGCTGGACACTAAGTCAACAAAATGTATGTATATGTGAATGCAAATGTGCTTTTTTTATTGGTCAATCTTGCACTTACTGTTTTGCAATATGCTATTCCAATTTATGAACACAGCACCCTTATTACAGCTCAAGACAGGACTCGGATTAAAATCAAAACACCTAGAGAAACTTCAATTTGCACCTTTTATTCAAGTATATCACAGCAGTTTATTTCAGAAATTACAGTAAATATATCGTTTCACAAAAGAAGGACTGCAGGGAAGGACAGAACAATATGTGTGGTTTTGATTTGCTTCATAGTAGTAAATATTAAAAAGGTATAACTCAAAAAATAAGATTCCCTCAACCTTGTAAATCATTAAAGGGGAATAAATCTACTGATTAAATGAACTTAACTAATCAAACCATTTATTTGCAAACAAGACAAACTTCTCCAACAAAGCATTGACTTAAGAAACTTCTGAACGTATTAAACTGAAAACAAGTGGGTCCTACTGTCAGTAAAACAATTTGAATTAAACTGCTCAACTAAAGGTAAAGAACTTGAACTTGTAGTCAAACACACAGAACTACATAGACTTTCATGCCCACATTGTAACATTTTTAATGCAGGATTTTAAGAGTTAATTTTCTACAAAATATATTAGTGGTGCTTCCAAATGTGAAGTTTCCTTTACACATAATGTGCGTGTATTTGATTTATATTCAGGGCCAATTACATTATGCTATCAAATAGATATGAAAAATAAGGGTGTCTTGTGTGTGTGTTTTTTTTTTTCTCCAGATAAATTTGTGTGATAAGCATTACAGTAGTTTCTTCCATGCTACACCAGTTAAGCATGTTGATGACACTACAGGTGATGGAGAGGGACCCGAAAACACACATTACATGAACTTCCCCTTCATCCTCTACAGTAATATTTGAAAATGAAAAAGAAGCCTAACCACCAACATATGCACCCTTATGGAATAAATATGTAATGTAATGACCTGAGACCAGTAAACCCCCGCTTCCGAACGTCATGCAACACCTGCTACAAAAATGTGCTACATCGTGTCTCGGCACAAATTTTGCGTAACAAGTTTTCCAATTAGTTTTGGTTGAACAAAAAGTTGATCATGTTTAATAATTTAATAAATAACAAAATGGACAGGCAATAGCACAAAGTAAAAATACGACTGCGGAGTTTGTGAGAAATTAAAAATATGAAATGGACTGAAGGTAGAAAGCATTTCATAAAAATGGCCACTAATATAAAAAAATCATGAGATGCACATGTAGAAAAACTGAAATATACAGTATATAACATTTCACCGATATTACAATGCCATTTCTTTTCTCGGCTCAAAAGCAGAACAACCAAAAAATGAACTACGCCGAAAAAACCAGAGGATTACTGCAGCAGCCACATGACATGCTCACGTCGGAGGGGTGATCCAGAACCTTAGCTTGACTTTCTGAAGGGCGCAGTGATATTACAGAGGTCAACAAATACTGTTTGTCAGTAAACAGGTCATTACTTTTGTCTCTTCGCATGAAAATAACTTGCTGAGGTAGCTGTGCTTCTGTCTCTCACACGCACTGCAGTAGTCCAAAGCTAACTCCTAGTTTTTTTACTTTCTTTTGCATATGTCTTAAAAAGTGCCCCCTCTTTTTTCCGTTTTGTTTATAGCACCGAATCCGAGACAAGGTCACAGGGACTCTTGAACTCGGATCAACGTTCTTTACAATGCGTTGAAAGCTGAGAGTTAACAAAAGTTTGAGATTAATGATACTTACACAACACCTGAAATTAAAAGTTAATGCGACAGCTAACAACCAAGGGTTTAGCACAATATTAGACAGTTAGCACAATGGAAACACTATAAAGGGCAAACAAAAATATTAAAAAAAAATACAACAACAAAAAATATAGTAATGCTTTACGTTCAAAAAATCAGCACTGCCTAGACTGCCATTGTAGCTTCAACAATTTGCACATCAAAACATCGCTGATATTTTTACTCCAAATTTGTGGTGTTACAATAAAAAAGGATGGCGAAAGAAAGCCACAAGGTTCGATGGACTCGCACAAACCATGAGGATGTTTGGGTTGGTGACTTGAGAAGAGATTGGCAAACAATTAACATACACCACATATTTTTATCGAAGTCTCTTAAAACATCCGGAAAGGGTTCGGATTCGGTGCCCTGTGGCTTGTCCACAAGCATTGATAGCCTGTGAGATAATATTTCAAAGTTTAAGGCACATGCTAGGCAGTGCAATCTCCAGATAAATCTACTCGTAAATCCAGTTAAACCAGAAAAACGGCAAAATAAATCAAAGAAACAAACTGTTCCTAGGGGGGAAATATGTGATGAGTCTAAAATACTACTATTCCTTCCACAAGTAAAGATCTATTTTTAACCAAAAATCTGTCCAGATATTTTTTTTGTTTTTGTTTCTACAAATATTATAGTCGAAATAGGAGAACACAGTCTCATTGTTCACAGGGAAAAGTTGGTTTACAATACAGAGGCCTGCAAAACATACAATTAACATCCAGTAGAAAACGTGTCACTAGACGTCCCTACAAAACTGGTTGGTTTTTTTCCAGCAGGAGTATCTATGTGGCTAAAAAGCGTTGATAATCTCAATGGTGTCAAGGTGTGACATCACAGGAGTGGAACGATGCTCAGGGGGTTGGAGGTTGGACGTAGAAAGAGGGCGATGTAGTTTATTTCCACAGTAAATGACCAACTGACTCGAGCTGCAGGGCATCACACCATCCGTATACAGTTTTCCACTGCTGGTGAGAATCTGTGTGTTTATGTGTGTTTGCTTCCAGTAGACAGAGGCTGAGGTTGCTTTGTGACATCACACAATCTTTTATTTTGTACTGTTTGTTTGTGTTTTGTTTGCTTAGTTATGAGAACAAGGAGCAGCAGATGAAAGAAAAAACAAAACAACAATAGCACCCAATAGCACCAAGAACAATCATCGGCAATTGGCATGTATGAGAGTTTACAAAAAAGAAACGAGCAAAAACGAAACCTCCAGGAGTTTTTGTGTTTGGTTCTGTTTCAGGTACCTGAGATGATAGCACCAAGGTCGCCTTTGTTTCAAATGTCTGCACCTTTTCTCCCCCCTTCCCGCTGTCATTCAACACCGAGGCGTCCAGACCTTTCCCGTGTTTAAGGACTTGGCTCCGAATACTGGCCTCTCCCTCGTCTATCAAAAGAGTCTCCGATCACATTTCTCTCTGAAAGCCCTCTATTCATCACAGGAATGTTTCGAAAATGCTCAACTTGCCTCTCCATCGCCTGCAAATCAACAGACAGAAAATGCAGAAATGAATGGCACATTTTGTTAAACAAATACACTGTATACATGTGCGTAACTATGCATGTCATTATGTATACTGTTTTAATGGATAATTTGTAATGAAACCAAGATGAACTTGACATAAAAGTAATGTTTTGAACTAGATATTATTATATGTACAAACCTACATAATCAGAACTTATTTTATTATTATTACTTAACATTTTTTATTACATCGTTTTTGTATACACTACCATTCAAAAGTTTGTGGTCTGTAAGATATTTTTTATGTTTTTGAAAGAAATCTGTGCTGCTCACCAAGCCTGCATTTATTTGATGAAAAAATACTATATATTTCATGTCAAATATTGAATATATCTGATACCAAAGCTGAATTTTCAGCATTATTATGCCAGTCTTCAGTGTCACATGATCCTTCAGGAATAAATTCTAATATACTGATTTGCTTCAAGAAATATTTCATACAATATTCTTTGATGAACACAATGTTTACAGCATTTATTTGAAATAGAAATCTTGTTTTTACTAACACTTTTGATCAATCAAATGCATCCTTGCTGAATTAAAATATTAGAAAAAAATACTCCAAACTTTTGAATGGTAGTGTATTTTTTTATGTAATTTAGGTCCCTTAAATGATTCTCATACATACATATATATATATATATATATATATATATGTATGAAGACTTCAGATGCAAAAGCCTCTAAATCCGTCTGACGTTTTTCTTTAAAATAAGCATTTTTGTCAGGCTCCTATGTATAGGTTTCTACCTAAGTACCGGTACTTCTGAATGGGCTGAGGCTGGGATTTAGTGGGTTTGAAGTGAAAGTA
This sequence comes from Paracanthobrama guichenoti, assembly GCA_018749465.1. Lineage (NCBI taxonomy): Eukaryota > Metazoa > Chordata > Actinopteri > Cypriniformes > Gobionidae > Paracanthobrama > Paracanthobrama guichenoti. The sequence goes on along the minus strand of CM031962.1, from coordinate 31,929,130 downwards.
TTTTATGAATGTATACTTGTATAAAAGTGGCTTTTAGAGGCTTTTGCATCTGAAGTGTATATATGTATGTATCTGATACATGCATATACAAACACACACACACACATATATTTTCCCCACTGCATGGCAATGCAGGTATGATAGCAGTAAAGTCATGATTATTTCAAATCATCATCATGAAAGAAACATGATACCTTGTCTTGATGGGATGTTTCCAACATAAAATGTTTTTCTTTTTCCCCACACAGTGACAAATACAAAAATAATTGGCATTTAAAGTGATAGTTCCCTCTAAAAATATACATTTTGTCATCATTTACTCACCTTCATGTCTTTCAAAAATAGTATGAATTTCTTCCATAAAACACAACATGAGACATTTTGTCCGAGAGTGTCCGAGCTGCTCTCTTCCATACAATGCAAGTGAAATGTGACCAGAAGTTATAAATGAAAACTAGCTTGTGTTAGAAACAGACCTTAAAATTAAGATAGTTAATAAAAAAAAAAAAAGACTTCCTTGACTGCTCTTTTTCATACATTAAGTTTCTGTAGCTATGTATACATCCTGTTTACTGGATGATTACTGTTTCCAGCACTTTATTATTCTAGTTACTTACCTATAATGGATAATGAAACAAATGTCTCAAACATTCACAGAAAACAGCTTACTGCAAAATAAGGTAGATCAATACGTTTTCTTTTGTGCTTTCAGGACTTCAAGAAAATCATACCAGTTTTGATAGACACGAGATTGAGTAAATGATGACGAAATGTTCATTTTTGGGTGATCTATACCTTTAATACACAGCCAGGAGAAGCGGAATTTTAGGACGATGAGATTCTGTTGTGGGCAGAGCTAAGATAGCATAAGAAAAATAATAACCAAGTCATCAAGTTTATGACATTGTCTATGGCTAGAACTCCGCTTTACGTTCTTTCGAAACACACATGGATTTAATACAGCTCTTTATCTGACTAGGTAATTCTTGTTGAGGTCAAAGTATAGCTAACAATTACACTCATTTTTTTTACGGCACGACAATGTGTGAACAATTAACAAAATCATGTCCAATTTCTGCTATCCTCTGTGGATCTCAGCTCCGGTCCACTGGTTGCAAAAGATCCAACGATCTGACAGAGACCAGCGGATTAAAATCTAAACACATACAGCTTTTCCAGATGGTCTCGATCTCGAATCATCCTGGAATTAATAAATACGACTCCATTAGGGTGCTCTCAAAGAGGAATTGGTACACAACATGCAAATTAGCCTTCAGTCAAGCCGGCCATAATTCCTTAGAGCAATTCTAATCTGTTTCTGCTGGGCAGCTACCATTACTATTGTATTTGAGAACAGTGCACATAATTTCCCAGGAGGCCGTGCGAGAGCTCTCTACCATTGGCGCGCCAGCGTAATTTAGACACACAGCAGCTGTTCGGTGTGCCGTGTTCAATCACTGTGTATCCATCTCCTCTGAGCGGCTGTCACACACGACACATGACTGAACTGAACGCTATGAGTCATTAGTCAGTATAGCGCTACTAGTTAATAATGGTATTTTTTAAATCTGGTATTATACTGGCTCAGCAATTATTACTACAAATAATTGAAGATAAAACATTTTTTTGTAGTCATCATTTTGCTGACATTATAGCTAAAATACAGAAGTGCTAAAATATTTCAAGCCCAATATATGAATGGTCTAATCCAGTGTTTTTAACCGGTTTTGCTTCAGAACCCAATATAATAAAATAAATAAAATGGATGCATTTATGAATTTGTAATAAGCCCAATTTTGTGCCCATGAATCAGACATGTAATTTGATAAATTGAACAGCCAGCAGGGCCATAAAGTCATTGAACATCATATTGATCTCTGTCTGTGTGTGTGTGTGTGTGTGTGTGTGTGTGTGTGTGTGTGTGTGTGTGTGTGTGTGTGTGTGTGTGTGTGTGTCACTCAACCTCTGTTAGACGAGTCTTGTCGTAGTCTCTGCGGTGCTGGTAAATACACTGGCTGAGCACTGAGTAAACTCTCTCCAGATGATCCACACTGAAGCCCTCACTTTTCACAACCACCTGTTCCAACAGAGCCTGAAACGCAGGAAATATAAAACATGATTCAACATAAATTGTGCGTGTTAAGTAAAAGTTCATAAAAATTTCTTTAATATACTTATGTTATTCCAAACCTGTGTGACGGAAATTTTGAACACTGTTTTTAAAGATCTTTTCCATGCAATTACAATTAACGTGGAGTGAAGCTTTATGAATCATCTGCTTTATTCCAAGTCATATGAAGTATGACAGCTTTGTGGAGGAACAGACTAAAGTAAATATGAGGGCATTTTCAAACCTGGCTCGTTTGGAGTTTGTTTCGGAACCTGGTGTGTTTACTCCCTTCGTTCGGTTCAGTCAGGCATATTTGAACACAAAAATTGCGGCCCAATTAAAACTAAACTCTGGAGCGGTTCGGTTGAGGTGAGAAAGCAATCCGACCCAATGAAACCAGAGGTATCATTATTCGTGATGGGAAATGTGTTTAGTAAAAACAATTCAGTGCATAAATTATACATGTGACCCGTGCCAAGTTCTCACGGGCTAATTACAAGTTACAGGCAAAATTTGAATTTGAGGTTTTCACAAATCGAGGTCTAGTGATCCCAATGCTCCAAATAGTAATTAAACATCTAAAATTATCTTAATGTGTACGTTTTCTGAGATGTGTACTTTCCTAAATCTTTCCTTTGTTTTAATAATAAATAAATATTGCGTTTTTTCTCTGCTTGCTTCTCAACGACTGGCGCTTCCCCGCAGCACAAGTTTGGTATCGTTGTAAAGCCCAGCATATTCATAGCGAATTCTCGATGGCATTAGTCTGAGCCAATGAAATGTGATTTTTCAAACTCCTGCTGATGTAAACAAAACTTTACTCTCGCTGACTGACACACCCGGAGCATGCGCACAAAGATGCCTCAGACAGTGTGCAATCCCTATATACATAAACACAACATTGTAACAAATGAAATCCCTGTTTCGGAACAAAGCAACTGACCTACAGGTCTGAAAACGCCCCAAGGGAAGTTCAACAACTTCATTTTCAGTCTGTTCATCCCACAAAGCTTTAGAAGACTATTTATGAACTACTTTTACAGTGCTTTATGTCAGTTTTTGCTTTTAATCTTAATTTTAATTGCATGGAATACCTCAAAAAGTCTTTAGAATTGTGCTCAATGAGTCTGGAACGACATTGGGGTGAGTAAATAAAGACCACTTTGATGGGTATGGTCAGATTTGATCTGAATCTGCCAGATTTGCCAATGCAGAAGTCATGTTCTTAGCTTGGATGTGTATTAGTATTTGATTTGTTAAATGGCAGGAATAATGCCTTGGGTTTCTTTTTTTCAGAGAGAAAAGCTCTTCCACTTAAATGAGTCATTTTTGATTAAGTAAGAACTGGCTCTAAAGGAGGCATCTGGAAGTGAAGTAATACATTAATCACATATAATCCTCAAATACACACGCATCAAGCATTTTTGTATAGTTCATGCTGACATATAAGAGGCACAGTCTATCTCTCATTCTGATTTTCTTGAGGAAGTTTGACCTGCACCTGCTAACACATAACATTTCAGTCAAGCATTAAAGACGCTGATGAATGTGCATCCTGCGGTTTGCTGTGCTGCTGGAAAATGACTGTGGTGTTTGGAATAGTCTTGAAGAGGCTTAATTTGAAGTTTAATGACATTGTTTTAGTTTCCGGAGACCAAGCTACAAACATGAAATGAAGGAAATGGGAGCTGACAGTTAATGTAGTGTGGAGGCAGGTGTGGACGCAACCTCACAGATGCCAAATGCAGCTCATCACAGCAAACCACTGAGCCTTCCATGAACAGAATGTTCTACATGCTTAAAGGTGGGGTAAGCGACATTTGAAAAACACTGTTTGAAAGTTGGTTGGACCGACACAACAACAAACATGTAGCCAATTCGCAATAGGGGGCTGTATGATGGTGGAGGAGAGAGAATGAGCAAGAGGGAGATTTGAAGAAAGACTGTTGAAAGAGAGATGCCTGAGAGACATTACAAAAGAGAAAAGATCATAAGAATATCACTGGAAAAAGAAGGGTTATGATCAGGAAAAAGCTTTAGGACCCACATTAATATTAGAAAGGCTTTCCAGTGCTGGAGAGAGCTAT
>CM031962.1:31812433-31914933 GCA_018749465.1 Paracanthobrama guichenoti | reverse complement strand
TAATATTTTTATAATAAAATTAATTATTTCACTTTTATAATTAAAAAATGCAATGAATACAAAAAGACCTCTATTACAAAATCAACTTGTGGCAGACAGTTAAGCTACGTTCAGTGAGGCAAACCGAACATATATGCGAACATAAGCAGCGGAACCTGCAGTTTCGAGCCAGCATTCTTAAACAGAGACCTCATTTGTTCCAAAATAATAATAATAATAATAATAAAAGGGGTAATTTTCTCTGCTCGTTGTGCATCACAGCTCCGAGTCCATGCTAATGCCGACTTGATGCTAGGTTGAGACAGAGCCACGGACATTAACCAGAGACAGATGCACTTTGTTTAAGTGGTACATCATTTGAGTCGTGGCCGTGTTGTACTTATACACAGCATCGCAATGTTTGCAGTGAACTATTTTGCTTTTTAAATCAAAATGGCCCCACGCCACTCTTCGCCGTGACCTCTTCATGATTATTCTTTTGAAATCAAAACGGAAGATCACAGATAACCGAGTATGGTGTCAAACATTGCACCCTGGTGGTAAAATGTTTAATTGCTGCCACACAGTGAAATTCATTTAATTACTTTAAGACACACTACGCAATGCAACCTGCATTAGATTAAAACAAATTTTTTTATTTGATTAATCGATAAATTAACGTAAATCGACGAAATTCTTAACGATCAATTAACGATTGTCGATTAATCATGCCCATCCCTAGCGCACAGCAAGGAATACTGTCTCTCAAAATGCAAAGCTATTTGATCTTCCATTTTAAGTGTGATTAATGGCAGATTAACAACCTCTTTTAATATCCCTTTGATTCATTATTTGATCAGACTGTCAAAATTGAAGGTTGTTTAAAAATATTTGATATTATAATGTTTCAATAATTATTATAATGACAATATTAATAATAAAATGTAAAATAGTTAAATAAATAAGTTAAGTAAATAAGTAACACACACACACACACTGCATCTCAATTCGCAAACTATCTGTCCTTAATAGTATTAGAATTAGGTGTGTCCTAAATCTTAGTATACTAAAATGAACATTCCAAAGATACCCGGATAGTCTACTTTTCCAGGTAGAATTTGCAGGGACAAGGGAATAAAAAAACTACAAACATGACGGATGAGTTAAGTAGAGAGGGGTTTGACTCATGTTTAATAATCATTATCTAACCTGACAAAAAAAATAATAATAATATTTAGATTTAATGTTATCCACATTATATTTCATCTGCAATAAAATTGTGAACTTTCATAAAGGCACATTTGGTAATTAACATTTTTAATGCAACATTATGGATACACAAGGAGAGTTCTCCATATGAAAGCCACGATGTGCAACTACATTTCTCTCCGATACAGTAGGAAATTAAATTCAATTGAAAGTGACAGGATGAAACATAACCAAGCGACAAAGCCGACAAAGACTATACGTCCCAAAGCTTGCCTAGTTTTTCGACTAAATATAATAACTATTATATTAAATCTACAGTAAATCTAGTCTTTAAATCAGACATTTATATGTGAATTAAATATAATTAATCCTTATTAAAGCTACTTAAGAGCAGTGAATGCGTTTCTCTTTTTCTTTTGTTGTTTGATTAATATTAAGGGCACAGACGGCATTCGGTTTATTACGCTGCTGTCACTTTAAAACCAAATGTGCGGATCCAATGCACTGATGCATATCTGATATTCTCACAATTGTTTACGTTCTCTTAAGACATAACCGACTGTGTTTACGTGAATACTCTACAAAACGGACATTTTGACAATGTTGTGTGTATTTGTCCATTCAGATGCAAAAGAGAGCTCAATTCAGTACTCGAGTGCTATAAGGCCGGTTTCACACTGCACGTGTTAGCAGAGCGCAAGCAGCGCATGCTTTTTTCAGCGCCCATGTTAACAGATTAGAGCATTCACACCGAGGCGGTGCGGTAGTGCGTCGCAGGAGCAGAGCAGTGCTACAATCATTTCGGTGCCAAGTCTATTTTTGCAGCGCTACTCAAGCTAAATTAAAGCCACAGTGCATAGTTCTTGATGAAAATTGACCTGATTAACATGAAAAATAAAAAAATTCCCCATGAAATCATGTAGTGAAGTGTTCCATGTATTTCACAATCACCATATGACATCCAGCGCTGTGAACAAATAATAAAATACACAAACACACATTACTGCCAGAAGTTTTTGCCCAAACATCAAAGGCTGTTTAAATGATTAAAACTAGAGTCCTATCTTAACTTTAAGGTTAATTTTATCATGTAAACTACCTATAGACAGCATGTTATATGCATATGTGTTTGGGACAAAGGGAAAACGGTCACATTCTCAGCAGATATGCTGCCCATCATAAATCAAAGCATGAGACAGACAGGGGTCGTCGGAGAACACCGGAAAAGTGATAGAATGGACGATATTTATCTGTATTTGCACTACACAAGCCACGGTTCGGCTACTCCCACTCTCCATACGCACTGCTACTGCGCTGCTGCCGCACTGCTTGCGCGTGCAGTGTGAAACCGGCTTAAGAGGTTCTGTGTGCACGGCTACACGCTTTGTGTGTGCGCGCGCAAAAAAAAATTACCGGCAGAGTTCTCTTTTATGTTGTCACACATATTCAGATCTATCTATATGTCTGCTCTTTTCTTTCTCCCAGACGTTTACATTTTTGAACGTTTTATGAGACCTGCATCAAGCGCATGCTAACTCATGTCTGGCCGGTTAGATCAGTACGTTACGATTCAAATGTGCTCATCTACCACACACGCAGGACATTCGTTCTGACTGGATCTCTTCCCAAATCATCCCTCCTTAACATTTTCATCTAGTTTTTATTCATTGACAAAAATGTCAATAGATTTTTGTCAGTTTTGTCACTCAAAACTCACTTAAGTTATCTCGTTTTCATCTGGGAAAAAATTTTGTTGATGAAAATAATGACGAAAATGAACACTGATCCACTTGTGCTTTCCAGTTTGGAACTAAAGATCTATGTGCTCGTAAGAAGAGAACTAAATCAATGATTGTGCTCTAACTTGATAGCAAATAATTAAATGGAAATGAATGACTTGGCCAATGAGAGTGAATGAATACCTCTAAAATTGCCTAATGATGATGATGATGAAGCAGTCTCCACTCTCAACACAGATGACTTTCTTTCCAAAATGAGTTGATGATTAGAGTGATTTCCCTCCTTCTGAGATCAAAGCATTACAGCACAGCTACAATAATGCTAATGTGCGCAGAGAGCTTATGGGATGTGCTTATGGATGTATGTTATCTCAGAACAATCACCGAAGACACCAGAAAACTGCATTTTCAACCCATTAACTTCAGTAATTTGATGGGGGTTATGATATTGGTTTCAGGTGGAAAAAATCATTACAATTGAATGAAAATGTATTAAAACATATTTTTGTTTTTAAGGATAACTTATACAAATATTAATTTCCTTCTCACCTCAAGCCGCTGGTGGTCAACCACGAGAGCTGGAGGTGGAGGAAGTTGCACAGCCTCCTCGAGTCTGACAGCCAGCTCCTCTGACTCGGGTTCGGATGGACCTTTGTCACATTTCTTCCCTTTTGATGAACCTATAAAAACGAAGCAAAGTCACACTATGGGAAAAATCTGAGCACGCAACACACGAGAAAAGGATAACAACTGGTGAAGGAAAATCATGTCTGTAGCCGTCTAAGAAGAGGCGAGTCCTCAGGGTGTTTCTGTTGGTGTATTTAACTCTCGGCAGGAGAAATGTTCTCAAACAGATGGTGTTTTGAAGTCCAAATACAGAGTGTTTTTCTCCAAACTGTGATTAACCGTAGACTTGACTATCAATACTTGGAATTATTTGTTGGTCCTGCATCTTTTATGGACATCTGTTAAATGTTATTTTGGGCTGTTATTTATTTAATTATGTGAGAATTACATATAATTATGTTTATTGCCATGTTCAATGCATTTTTAAATCTCTAAATTGAGTGCATAAACATTATAAATATATGAAAATATGTAATATAATATGCTTAATTAGTACTTTGGCATTTGCAAAAATCCAGTGCACCATACCTTCTTTTTCATGGTCGCCATCAGACGCCGTTTCCTCCGCTGCTGCCACATTCTCCTCTGCATTGCATTCTGGGGCAGAAGGTTCTTTATGCTCCACTGGTTTCTCTTCAAGTGCATCTATTTTAATAGAGTCTACCTCTGTTTCTTTGTCTAGAGCATCACTGTACACACTGTCCATAGATTCATTTCCATTCACACACTCCTGAGGAGCGGAGACCGTCGGGGCCTCAGACAGCTCCTTAGTTCTAGGAGCTTCCTCTGAGGGGGTCTCGATGGCCTCCTCTTCGCCCTGAGGGTCCTGAGTGGCCGTCGGCTCACAGGAGTTTTCCTCCTCTGTGGAGAGGATGTGTCCATTGGCCTGGAGTGGTTGTTTGTCAGGATGGAGCTCCATTGCGTCACAGGACGACTCGTCCTGAGTGAGACAGGCGTCACCATGCGCCGTTGCATCCTCCACTCCCTCTTCCTCATCTGGTTCATCATCTTCCTCTGCTTCCTCCTTTTTATAACTCTTTTTCTTCCTGATGATGCCCCGCCCCCAAATCGGTCGCCGTCGCAATTTCCGCTTTATGTTATCTGAAAACAAAGTAAGATTTGTGTTAAGTCAACTAAGATAAGAAACAGAATGCATGTATTTATATTCGTGATTAAAAAAAAAAAAAAAAAAAAAAAAAAACTGGATGTTGATATCATATTTGGATCATGGCTGAAACTGCATCAAGCATCTAGTGTGTCCACAATAAGTGAATCTAAAGCATTCATTTCAAACCCAGTAAAGCACCTCATTGAAAGAGTTCTGACCTTGCTGGGAAAAAAAAAAAAACACATTTAGAATCTGAAAATAAATGTAAATAAATAGATATTTAGAAAATAAATAACCATTTCAAACAAAGCAAAATAGAATATAAAAAAAGCCATCTACTCTGATTAAGGTCTACCGCTTCTGCATATTTAGATTTAAGAAAGAAAAAAACTATTATATATACAGCTCTGAAAAAATTAAGAGACCACTCCAAGTTCAGAAATCAATGTTAAGTGGTCTCTTCATTTTTTCCAGAGCTGTATAAATAATAATAATAATAATAATAATATATATATATATATATATAAAATAGAATAAAAGCAAACAGACAAACTAAAAGCCACATTTATTTGATTTAACAGAACATTTTGCAAATTCAACATACTATACAGCATATACAGAAATGAGCTATGCAGGATCTTGCATTTTAATAACTTACATTCACCTCGTGATTTTCACTCCCTAATTACATGCAAAATCCCTGTCAAAATCACGGGTGTTGGAAGCAGGTCTAACCGTTCATTAGACATGACTGACTGCATGATGAACTTCTCACCCTCAAGTCTCATAGTCATTCAGATGACAAGAGAGAGAGAGAGAGAGAGAGAGAGAGAAAAGTGTGTTGTTGTGACCGTCACCAGGGAGCTTATGCTGAGCGCTCCAGAAGCACGGCGAGAAAAATAGACAGAGGCGGGTGGGCCAATCTGTTAGCACTACACGACACCTGTCCACTGTGTAATTGGTCGGAGAGGGAGAAAAAGGGAGCTATGAAAGAAAAAAAAAAAAACAGAGGGGGAGCATTGCTCAGCATGCAGGAGGCCATGCTTAAAGTCGTAATTGAAAACAATGGACGGCAGCCCAGATGTGTGCCATATATCAGAGCCCAAAAGGATTGGGCTAATTTTCCTCCTCCGGCTGCTGGTGTTTCCTATTGGGCTTTCAGTGACTGAGTAGTCACACTCCACTCACAATAATGGATTCCCACACCACCCCTCATATTCTAAATACAACAGTTTTTTTTTTTTTTTTTTTTTAAATCGGAGAGGTTGATTGCGAAACACTTGGTGCTCCCTTCGGATGTAATCAGAATGATCGAGTGAGGTGTGTGAGAGAGAGAGAGGGAACAAGCAAGTGGAAGAGAGAGAAAGAGAAGGACCTTGGAGATTGCCAACATATGGATAGAGAGAGAAGAAAGAGAGGGGGCGCATAAGTAAAAAATAGAGCTTTTCCATTTCCAAAAATGTAGTAAAACCTTCAGGGTGAAGAGGCTAAAGGTCTGATGCTGTAAAACTTTAACAGGCTTCATTCCGCACGTTCCTCTGGTGGATCCACAGCACTAGTCTGGAGTAACAGGTTTCGAGTTCAACAGTTGGGCTTTTACAGTCTCTACTTTCTCCAGTAACACTGTCTGAGATTCTAAGCCATTGTGCGTCCTTATGCAGTCTTTGTTAATAGGCTTTCATTCTGTTGGCAAAGATTCAAAAAATGTTTTACCAAATAGTGCTATTTTCTCAGGTTTGACATATTTTGACATATTTCTCAGGTTTGAAAATACTCACTTTATTCCTGTACATTCTGCTTGTACATATTATATAGGCAGTTAATTGGATAAATTATGCAGCTATAATTATGTGCATGTGTTGGTATGGATGTCAGAGTGTGGTTTGTATGTGTGTAATGCTTGAGAAAAAAACAACAACTCTACAGCAAATCACAAATCCAACCACTGTGTGTACCAGAGCTTTGCTGGCATCTAATGGGGAAAACTTGGTACTGCGCCCAAACAAAATCTTACTGAAAGCTAATTTTTTGAGATATCAACCTCAAATTTGGAACACAACATGTTTAGATTTATATACTATACAACATGTATAGTTTTTGAGTTCAACATGTTTTATTAAATATATATTTTATATAAAATAAATGTTCATAAACTTAAACCTCTATAACTCTTTCACTTTTTTAACTTTTGTTTTTTACTTCAACAAAAATTGGCCAAGGGTCTTCTCTAAAATGAGACCAAACTTAAAGGTGCACTGTGTAAATTTTAGCGGCATCTAGTGGTGAGGTTGCAAATTGCAACCGTCCACCGCTCACCCCTCTCTTTTGAAGCACATATAGAAGCTACGGTGGCCGACACAGGACAAAGATGCCGTCGTTGGGGACAGCAGAGAGTAGCTAGCGCTCTGTAGAGCAGTTTGTCCGTTTAGGGCTACTGCAGAAACATGGCACCACAAAATGGTGTTTTCACTGTAAAGGGACCTGCGGTGTATGGAGATAGAAATGACTCATTCTAAAAACATTTCATTATGTTAGGTCCTTATACACCACTGAAAACATAGTTATGGATATTATATTTTATAATGCATTTCAGCTGATAGATCCTCATAAATTCTACACACTGCACCTTTAAGTCTGTGCTACAAAGCTTCACATTTTTATGACAGTTTTTTGACACGGACATTTTTGTTTTTTTTTTTTTTACGATGCACAAGGGTTAACTGGAGGACACGTGTACCTCAGTTGGTACTCAGATTTTTAATGTGTTTTGTTAACCTAGTAAACAGGAAAAAAAAAAATTAAAACAACTAATCATGTTTAATCTTGTGATTCTTTCCTTTTTGAAAGAAAGAAAACAAAATATGTGCATGATGACACCCTTATCATTATATAGTCACATTCACACAGCAACAGAATACAGTTGTCAGTCCTGTATACGAGTCCTATAAACAGTTACGTTCACATACAATTGAACGTAACCGCATAACCAAACTCACACTCATTAGTTCAGGACTCACAACCGCATTCTCTGAAAACCTGCGCTGTGTAAACAGAACCGGACTGAACAACTAGTTGTCTGTCACATCAAACAGTGCGAGTGATTTGCTCTGCGCTGCACAAAAATGTGTCTACCATGTGTTGTGGGTTTCCGTGTGTGGTTTCACTCGCTGTAAAACGACTGAGATATGAGCTGTGTCATCTGAAGGCATTTAGATCCAGTCATTGCTCTCATCAGTTTTGTGTTCTACGTGCCACTCAAATGCTCACATATAAAAGCTTCTGTTGGTAAATGAACATTTGACAGATACATTTGCAGCTCAATTGGACTCTTGTCCAATCAAAAGTGATAAGAATTTTCAGTTTTATGGACTTTGCTATCTTTGATATTACTTTGGTCACTGTCTCTACGGTTACTGGTAATACAAGCTTGACTCCCGTTCATATGCATGTTCATACAGACAGTATTCGAGGCACTACTTCAAGTTGCTTTTTGAACAGGACATTTCGAAACTCGCATAGTAAGTAAATGCGGTTGTCAATCCCAAAAACTGACAGTGTGGACATAGTCAATCCTGCAAAGTCTATTTTTATAACAAAGTGACTAACCTAATTTAACAATCTAAAAATAACATAATACAAGATTACATGAATCTAACATAAATAACATAAGTGACTAAACTAAAATAACCTAAAGACAGAATGACCGACATGACGTGACATATAATGTATAACATAAAACAAAAGTCACTTTAATGTTGTTAGTCATTCTATGTTAGGTTAAGTTAGCCAGTTTAATGTTATGTTTTGTTAGTAACTTTATGCTATGCATGTTAGTCACTAACATAAAGTGACTAACAAAGTAACAAACCTAACCTAAAATAAAGTTACTAACATAACATACATAAACATTGTATGTTAAGTTATGTTTACACAATAATAGTATAAAATGAGTCAACATTTTAAGGACCAGATTTACAGATTACCAGACAAGGACCAGATTTACTAAATAGGGCAAATTAGCGTGAGCGCAATTCCATAAAAGTGCTGATGGGAGTGGGAAGTTCTGTGCGTGATCTACTGACGACGCACAAATTAATGAACACAGACACAGTCGGATCATTTCCATAATGGAGCGTCTAGTTTAAGACATGCTTTTTTGGGGCGGTAAATAATGGCGCAAACACCAGTAAATTGATGAGCGCAAACCTCTATAAATCACCTCGCATGATTCATTTAAATACTCTCCTCCCATAAATTTTGCGTCTGAAAGGGAAACTCCTTCAAATGCATATGCAATCAGGTCAAGTTATCACTGCGTCTCTTTAATAAATCCTGACAGTAGTTTTTTAACACCAAAAGAGGGTTTACGCTGGCGCAAGCTGTTAGTGAATCTGGCCCTATGTCTTAATGATGAAGTCTTAAATAATGGCTAGACAAAAAGGGTTAGGAATAAAAGACAGTGCTTTAGAAATCCGTCTGAAAAGCATTACTTTTGCAATTTGGGTTGCCACTAATTGTGCAGAAATTCCATACTGGACCTTTTGAATTTGGCCTTTATTTTATAAACACAGGTGGTATTAGGCAGTGACAAGCTGCATCACCATCACGCAACATTTTAGAGAACATGTACAACCCACCAAGACACTAATCAATGTTTTAAACCTGTTGTGTCCATCAAGACATGCATTTATGTAACAGGCCATACAACGCATCTGAATTTCGCATCGACAGCAATAGTGTCAGTCCAGATTGACATGCATGTGCGTGACAACTGACTCTGAATACAGATGAACAGCAAATGAAGTGGAACTGATGAGCCCCAATTTATTAAGACTTAGCAATTAGATGGTAGAAAGGTGCCTCTAGCAATTTACACAAAAAGGTCATTTCTTTCTTGCCTGCTGTTTTGCTTTTTCTTTGGTGTCCACACAAGACCTAATTTGACATTTTGGCCAAATCACAGTACACAATAGCCGTGACTCGCTCTAAAGAGACCCATGCAATGCATCAGGCCCTAATAATGTGTAATTAAGTCCACAAAGGCTCAGTATATTTGTGTGTGTTCAACCAGAATACTGGGCTTATGATTGAACGGCACTACAAAGGAACTAGAGAACACCAGACTGCTTGGACTGATTGAGAGGGGAAAACAGAAAACTTGTACTGCTGGAGGACATATTGATGTGTCCAGATTGCATCTGCCGCAAAAACGCTGAAAACAGCATGATTGAGGCCAGATCATCGTCAAAAGCTGCATTAAAACAGAGTAAAGTAGATTTCCAAGATAGTAACATTACAAACGTTTATGTTTAATAAAATGATAAGCCCAAAACCTAAATTCAATATTGCCTCAATATTAAATAAATAATAATAAAAAGCAGCAATGATTACCAGTACTTAGCTCTCTGGTTTTGAAATCAGATCCATGATAGAGCCAAAGGCAGAAGATTCCCAGCCCTATAAAAATCAAAGCTTGACAAGGAATCCAAACAGGCTGTGGCCTCGAAGACTGTGTCATAACCCTTGGGTTTCACTGTTAGGAAAAATGCAATGCAATAAGGGTATCTGTATTATTAAAACTTCAGTCAAAGACCTAAAACCCCAGCTTATCTGCTTCTGATATTCCTGATCAGTCTAACACTGCTTTTTATGTCGACCAGGTAGACAGAAGACTAGCTTTAATGTTTAATGTCTTTAATGTTTAAGCCTTGAAATGCTTTTTGTTTGTTTTTCTCTCACGCCAGCAGACGTTTATTAACGATGGGGTGTCTAGCTGCGTTATTCTAGAAATGTGGACGTGTCTCTTTGTTGCTAAAGCAACAGAGTATATGCTTAGTTGATGTGGATAAATGGATGAAATAGTTCAGACAGAGAAAACGTGAGGCTGTATTTCTGAAATTGTAAAATAAATCAAATAAAAATAAAACAATATAATAAAATAAAAATAATCAAATGGAAACGCTTTACAATAAGGTTCATTAGTTAACACTAGTTAACTACTTTAAAGAACTAAGAATGAACAATACTTCTACAGCATTTATTAATATTAGTTAAAGGGTACATAACACACACAACAGTTTCTGCCAGTCTCATGTTAATCTTGAGTATCTATAGAGTAGTATTGCATCTTTCATATCTCAGAAGAGTCTTTAGTTTTATCAGATTTATAAAAGACAAATACCATGTACTGATTCTTTCCGAAAACAGGCAAACTCGTGGACGCATTCAGTGGGCGGAGCTAAAGAGACACACCTATGAAACACACAAACAATACATCATAGCATTATCCCTGGATAACTTTCGATTCACTATACGTTCGTGTTGTTCACATTATATGCACTGATGCGCCGATTGCCAACAAAACACATTTGATGCAGTTTCGACTCATGACCGGGAACAAACAAACACAGTTGCAGAACTCCGTTGCTGCTCTAGAAAAACAAACTGCATCCACTGTTTCCTTAACGCTGGGTTATTTTGGGAAGCCGAACAAGGTTATCTTTCCCTCACAACCAACAACATCTGTAACCCAAACAAAGCTTGTTGATCGACGCGCTCTTGCTCTCGCTCTGTTGATGTGTGCGCACGCTCCCATCCGGAAGGAGTGGCCATACAAGGAATTCTTCCCTTTATGACGTCATACAAACTTTCATGAGCATGAGAAATATTGCTCATTGTTAGTTCATGTTAGTTATACATTAACTAATGTTAACAAATTAAATATTTTTGTGTTGTATGTTACCAATAAAATTTTGCATGTGAAAATTTCACTGCATGGTTTTGTGAGTTTATAGAGATGCTTTGCTTCAGTCATGTGTCTCTACTCTGAAAATAGAGTGGCAGACTAAAGGCTAAAATAAAAAAATGACATGAAATAAAACATAAAAATTCCAGACTTGAGTCCAGCTGGGCAGAATAACTCAACTAGACAGGGTTATTTTCTGTTCTGTGGTGCTGAGGTCAGCTGATGAGGCTCAGGTCACAGTAATACTGATACTGGTGCTGAGCTGGATGGAGAAGAAGCTTCTGTCATTCACATGCGGATTGATGGATCTTATCTACAGCATCTGCTTCAGAAACAACAGACGAGAAAGGACAGAGAGAAAAGGCTTGCAAGGGAGAACTTCCTTTTCACAGCCTTGCTGTGTTTGTGAATGGTAGTGGTGTTGTTCCAAGGCCCAGAATAAACCGAACAGAACAGGAAACATATTTCAGGAAACGGAGAGATGCAAGTGTGCAAGAAAGAGAGGGAGAAAGACTGACAATAATGAAAAGGAGAAAAAGAGAGCCGGGGGAGATGAAAAAACAAATAGTTTGCAAAATAGTATACGTTTGTGTACGTGTTTATGGTCCTTAATGTAACCCCTAAAATATCAGAGGCAGCGCTTTTTCATCATCTCTGTGTGTCTGCTGTATAGATTTCATTTATAAATGTCACCTTTCTAAACACAGTGATTACTCATGGATGGCTCAGCTCTCTCGACCACGTACAGGCGACCTTTGCAGCTATTTCAGGGGAAATGAAAATATTTTTTAAAAAGTAACTCATACAAACATCAGACAAATCGAACGTGAAGACATTTCTCAATAAGATCAGAGTAAGCAAGCACAGGCAATGACTGAGTATGCAGATCAATAACATTAACAGGATATATGCATCCATCCATCTATGCAATCTTCCACTCATCCATCCATCCTGTTTATAGAGAAGCCTTGTTTCACTAATCTAAAGTCTGAATATTTTCCATTTCCAGTCACTTCTTTAACAGAATGAAAATAAAAAAGTGAAATAAAATCATGTTCCATCCATCCACCCATTAAAACAGAATATCTATATTTTCTATAAATAATTCAGTTATTATAATTTATTTTAATTAGCTGTTTGTGATCTCAAAATAAGAAAGCTGCAAACACATCCCAGGAATTCACAGATGTCCCTTTTGCTATTAAAGAAAAAGCGAGAGAGAGGTCATGGGTCAGAAGTGTGCAAGTGCCAAGTGGATACGGTGGTCATTACCTGAGAGGAGCCCAGCACTGGGCAGGAAAAAGTTGTCATTCCCCAGTCTTCCCACTTTTAAATAATGCATGGGAATTGTTGAAGCATGAACACACAGTCCCAGACGGTTGATATAAAAGTGTGTGTGTGTGTTGTGTGTGTGTCTATGTGGAGGAAATGCTCTTCTTGGAATAGCTCAGCACTTTGTAATAATTAAAACTGCCACTGCATGCATATTTTATGCGGCGCCAGGAATATTTAGCCATGCACCCCCTACCAGTACCTGCCAAAACACCACCTTATCTTCCATTTATTAAACTGTGCGATAGCACACAAACAATACAGCAGTCACTTTTAGGTCTGCCTTGTAGGGACACAGTTTTCAATAATTACTTCCATGATGCAACAGCGAGAAAACATTGCTCTCTGCTATAAGCTAATGAACAGGTGAATGCAATGACTGAAAAAAAAAGTTGAAAATTACTTTTAGAGGCTCCACACACACTAAGCTAAAAACCTTGCCTGAAAATACAGATGGAGATTTACTCTCAAGGCCAACATACTTTTCCATGAGATCTTATCATTTAAGAGACTTTGGGCCCTATCAAGCACCCAGCACAATGCTTCGTCAGGCACGTCACAAGTGTTTCAGCCCGATGCAGTTATCATTTTCATAGCCAGCGCCACGTTGTTTAAATAGCAAATGCACTCGCTCCCATCTGTTCACCCATGGGCATTGCTGGTCGGAAAACTAGGTGTGTTCAGGCACATTGTTGGCACGTTACTATTTTGAGGCAAATGAAAAAAACTGCACCATTGACCAACAAAAACCTGGTCTAAAGTCAATAGCGCAGTATTTTTTTGTTAATTAAATGGCACGTTAATAATATGCACCTATAGGCAGGTGCACAACACGTGCACACTCTGCTTGTTAAACTCACAGGGCCAAGCAGCAGCACACAAACATCTTTAAATATTAAAAATAAAAGACTCCTCTCTGGAGAAGCGTTCAGTCTTGCAAATTCCGCCATGTAAATAGCGAATCTGTCATGGTGCAAATGCAACTGGCTTTTAAAGGTCTGTAACAATTAATTGATCAAATCAATAGTAGTCAACAACAAATTTCATTAGCAAATAATCAGACATTTTATAGGGATGCGGTAACAGATAATTATTTAATGCTATAGACAATAAATTATATAATGGCTGATATAAATCTAACCTACTAAAAAAGCAGTACATTTAAGTGGTATTACTACATGACTATAGAACATTCTACCTCTTAACAGTAGTTGTGTCCCAAATTACATACTATATACTATGAACTATGTACTCTACTACTACTATTCATACACTACTATCTAGTGTATGAAATTTATAAGGAGGATATTTTGTCATCCAGTCCAGTAGCCCCATAAGCTGTCACAGTTGTGTGCATGAAGTGTCCAACATTTCGTTGTCCAACAATTAAGTGCATCATCCAGGTATTTGAAGTGCATGTTTTCCTTTTGGAATCAGTGTGAACACACACTATTTATACTAAACATTGCATAGAAATTGGGACTCAGCTAGTGATTTTTCTCCTCCTACTGAGTACTGGACAATATGTGGATAGATTTTTTTTTTCCTGCAATAACCTTGACTAACATAAGTAGACTTCTGGAAATAAAATGCAATGCTGCAAAAAGGTCCAATATAGCTCCTTTAGATCCAGGCAGGACCATTCTTCCTCAGGAGCAGCTCATTATTCCAATAGTTCATTGTAAAACATGTGGCCTTACAATGACACTAATTTCTAGAGTTACTTGAAATTCCTGCATAGATGTGTAGGTGTGCCACGCTGTGAATATTATTAAACATTTAATAGCGAGCAAGAGAAAGTCATGTGAATCGGATCTGAGGTAAATGAGCTCAACAGAGGAGAACGAAGGAGAGCTGCCACACGGCTGAGCTCCATACCGCAGAACAGCTCACGTTCACATCCCAGGACACGGCTGGATAAGGCTTTAGTTGAGTTTGACTAGGACTATTATTCATCCATGAACATCCATTTGTCTGCTATTTGCCAGTGCAAACCTGTCTGAGAAAAATTATAAAGCTAAAGAAAGTTATTGATTTCAATTACTGCCTCTACATGTTAATGTAAAAAAAAAAAACGGACAAAAAGGCAAGTATGACCCAGTGGTTAGGCCTTGCGCATCAAAAGAGAATGGGCAAATCTTGATATGAGTCATTTTATAATTAGCAAGTGTTATGGAGCATGAACCATTGTGTTAAAACAAGGGCAAATAATAATAATAATAATAATAATAATAATAATAATAATATTTCCCTTTTGCATTCTAATATAATAAAATGCCTAGAAAAATCATTCAAAATCTGTCACATTCTCACCCTATTTAGGATGCTGCCTTAAAATGTTGCTGTCTATATAAACTGTGCTCTTTGTTTTGGAACAAAGCAAATGTTTTAGGGAAAAAATGAGCAGGATGTGTCACCCTCTAGAAGTCTTTAAGGTGAGAAATCAAGAGGTTAGAGAAGACGAATTGAGAATGAGAAAGACAGAGAGAGATATGGTCAGGGTCACACTTGTAAGAGGACACAGTTAGTCACTCTGGCCTTTGTCATGCAGTGCAGGTGCTTAATGAGGCCTGTGGATCGATCAATGATTCAGTCTACGCCTGTGGAAATGAAGTAGATCAGTCAAAAGCTTCCTGTGCCCAATGCAAGGAAGAACACACGGGCATGTCAGGGGTAATTCATCTCCACCGTGAGCATGCTAACATGCCCATGAAATGCCCATGGATAAGCACTTTACAGTATGTGGATATGCACGTTTGATGGTTTCAATACATGTTGTGACAACTTTGAAATATAGACCAGCCAAAAATAGGTACAACTTCAAACCACTTTACAAAGAAGAGCTACATCTCTTATGGATGAAATCACTATCGGCTATGCTGGTGTATGACTCATTGGCTCTTGAGCAGGAAATGAGATCACCCATGTTATAGCGGGCAGCCTGCTCAACCTGAAGGTCCAGCAAGCATTGGTGTCATGACAGCAAAGGTCAGTCCATCCCTCAGAACTGGATGAGAGTCAAAATGATGTGGGAGCTTTTTGGCGCCTTATCAGGGTGGCGTCTGCCAAGCCAAGCGGTGTGGAAAAAGCAGCACTCGTGGATGCTTTTCAGATTTTGTAAAGCCTATAGAATGCAACAGTGGCCATCCACTTGTTTAATGGCCTTGGTTCCCATTCATTTTTCCCACAGGGATTAAAGAACGTAAAGAGAGATTGACTCAATTAAATCATTTGCAGTGCTTCATAAAAGTGGATGGGCACTAAAGAGTTTTGATTCTCTAATTGGTGGGCATTCATTTGAAGATTCATGGGTAATGTAGTCTTTCACCAGGAATTCCAGTGTTAAACAATTATTTAAAAATAAAGTTGAAATAATATGGGCTGATCGCTTCAACAAACACAAATACCATAGCATACAGCAAGTCTGTTTCTTAACGTTTAGAGGTCATTGCAAACATTAAAAATCAATTCCCTTACGGAGAAAATAAATTGGATTTTTACTTCAAACTGCAATTTTTAATTCAAACTGTTGCACTCCTTTACTAGTCCCCTTCTCAATCTTTAACAACCACTTTTGACATGTAAGAGTTGGCTAGTGGCCTTCCAGGAAAAGAGTTTATTTATTGGACTTCGGCGCTCATGGAAAATGCTCTTCTGTTGATAAGGAAGGAAGCCACTTCTACTCTGATCAGATCTACTGTTAAGAGGCAAAAAAAAAAAAAGTGGGAATGAAGCCCTCTTGGCAATAGAGTTTCAACTTCAGATATATTGTAATCACTTGGCTGGCCTGCTGGGGTTCGTCACCAACCACTGTGCCAGAAGCTTAGATTCCACGGTGAGGGTTATGTAGAACCGCATGATAGACCGTGCACAACGTCTACAGAGCTTGCTTTTAATGGACACCATTAGGAGGCCGTGAAATTCGGATTAATACCAAGCTGGGATTGTGATTACCTGAAACCCAGGGAACGAGAACATTGAAGGCGATAGACGCAGCGTCTGGTCTGAATGATGAGGCTTTGAATCATTTATCCTGCTCTTTAGAGAAAGAAATCCACAGAAAGTGAAGGTAAACAAAATCAATATGACGGAAGAAACTACAGGTAATGGCCACGAGTTGGACACCAGGATGGTTAAACTTACCCTCGACAGCGGATTTAAGAAATTGGCAGTTCAAAAGCTTGACTTTACTCCGCAGCTCAAGCACGGTCAGATGCCATTACGTCCAACAGGGACTTGCGTTATTTTGGGCCGTAAAACTGACAAAGGACTCAAACAGTGAGCTGAACCTCTGTTGGTTCACCTCAGATGAATGTCAACAGATCAGATCCGCTGCTAAGGATTTCAGTTGCAGCTGAAATTTTTATGGGCGGGATTTATGAATTAAACATCAAAACCATCACAGTCACAGGTCAGGTCAGATCCAACACTCCTTTAAAGAGTGTTTTTGTGTCATCCAGCTACAGGAAATGACAAATGACTGATTCAATAAAGAAGAACAGGTGAAATGTTCAGTGTAGCAGTCTAAATGATTCAGTGTGGATGAATCAATCAAAGGTCAGCTGTGCGGTGCATGTTTTCCTGCACTGAGATGAACGACCACCATCGGACTTCATAAATAACTTGATACAGACTAGCAGATTGTTTTCATGATATCAAACTGAAAATCAACATTTAGGGAAAGTGAGAATATCCACAGTTAAATAAATAAATAAATCTAAAAAATGACTGACCAAATGCATTATAATTAGGACAGTCATACTGTAGTAAACAGGTTCAAACGATTGCGTGATGCGCGAAAACAATGTGAGAGGGAGTAAATGAAGAGAGAATTAAAATTTTTGCATGAACTAACTATTCACAGTTTGGGAATAGTCATTTTGACAGGCTTTCTTGTGATTAGAACTGTCATTGATCATCTGAATCGCATATGCGCTGGAGCAGCTCTCCTCAAAGTGAAAGTGCTAACATAATTTAAAGCGGCAGTCTGTGAAGGCATAATTTAACTCACCATATCTCGTTTTTAGTTTTGGTAGAATGATGATTCAAAGCATTTTAGATTTGTTTAGTCTATTGTAAGTGTATTAATCTGCGCGGGTGGTTTGTTGGTGTAAAAGAGGTTTAACAAATGCATGCATTGAAAGCGCGAGTGTACTGCGTTAGAAAAAAATGAAAGTTTACAGTTTCAATAACAGTACACTACATTAAACTACTATATTTATTTAAATGTAAAATATAATGTGTATAAACGCAATGGGGCGATATTTGTGGGTCCTGATAATGCCAAATGACTGACTGTACCAGTAAATTATCCAGATCATAGGTTAAAAACCAGCCACAGTATGTTCCAATGAGCAAAACTTTTTTGTTAAACTCAAATTTAATGGTTAATTCACAAAAGTACAAACACTACACTACTGCCCCATGTTTTGTTAGAAAAAGTCTAATTGCAGAAAAAATAAATCTAATTTATTACAATTAAACTTATGTTTGCAAAATCTAAAAATAAATGCAACTAGTCTAATTTAAATTTATTATAGACTAGTAGAATGTATCTTTAACTTCAGCTAACCAAAAAAACTACTAAAATATTCACTGATTAAATTTGACACTTGCGATGATTATTTGTCCTGTCCTGTTCTAAAAGGTACAACTTGACACATACATAAAAACAAAAATAATATTAAATAAATAAATAAATAAACATTAAAAGACATCCAGACACATTAAAACTTAACCAAACTCACTGAAATGAAAACATTTTTGTTATTTGTCACCATATGTGGATCCATTTTTTCATTTGGACTAATCAAGAGGCAGAACATGGACATATTTAATCATTAAATGTGATGTTACTTCTATCAGAAAATAAAACCCACTGAGCCAAAAACTCATTTGCCAAGAGAAACTAGATCTGCTAACAAGGTGGCAGAACACGCAACGAAAATAGCAATTACAAGTCACAAAAGACTTGTGCAATAAATGTGCTTTTTTGGTCCAAGAAATTTCTTTACAAAATGGCATGGCATTACTGTAGGAAAGAAACCTCATATCTAATGCACAAATGTGATTCTGGGGATAAATGCGTTTTCATAAAGATAATGAGTGCATTACACCCTGTATTCATGAAGTCCTATAACCCCTAGAGTGAGGTAGAGGAACTTCTATGCATCAATACAGAGGGTAAACTAATCTCCAGCAATAAGATCTCACATGATGGTGTCTCTCGATGTACATGAGGTCAATAAGATGGAAAGCTAGAGAGGGACATTAAACAGGAAAAAGCTTTACATTGCAGCAATCCCACGGCATCTATTATTTATAATGAAAATAATGAACTGCATAACCTTAAACATACAGGATATGTGTATATCAATTGTTTACTTCCGACATGATGCTATACAAAATGACTGAGGTGCATTTGTGCATTTCCATGTCAACATACAACAAAATGACTCGTGCCGTTATCAGTTTGCACACTAAATTCACTATGAATTCACAGTAGCCTACACCTTTAATCTTTGTGCACATTTGTGATGAAAACAAGGATCGATACAGAATAGTAGGTCTGCATGACATGACCCAAATCGTCTATGGCAATTAAAAAAAACACACTTTACAATGGTTCTATGTGTTAAACACTAAATAACAAAAATACTTTTATAACACTTAATCATCTTGGTAAAAGTTAATTTCTACATATACTAATACATTTTTAATATTCAAATTGCATAAATTAACAGCATCGATGTATTAGCAAAAACATAATTCGACAATAAATAAAATAATATTTATAATTTAACATTAACCTAATGATCCTAAGTTATTAAATGCTTAAAGGGATAGTTCATCCTAAAATGAAAATTAAGTCATCATTTACTCACCCTGATGTTGTTCTAATGCCATATGCATGTATATTCTTTATTTAATGGGCCACAAAAGGACAAAAATAACGGCAGTGAATAGCGACCAGCATTAAGCTTTTTAAAGAAAGATCCAGAAGTATCACAGAATTATCCCGTGCCATATATTTCAAGTGCTCTGGGGGTATATGATAGGGTTCGGTGAAAAACAAACCAAAATTTTATGTATTTAACTAAATTCTTGATCTTGACCATTGGTCTGTGATACAAATGGTGAAACTGTTGTCGTGGTGATACTGGAAGATGATCACATGGCTGGAAAATGCTCTCAGCCAATCAAATTCAAGAACTGTTGTATAAATATGTACATATAATTTTCATAATTCATGAAATACTTTTTTTCCTTGACTCCACTTAAGGTCCATCTGTAGAAAAGAAAATTGTCTACACAAGACATCATCTCAACTGACCCCACTTGAACGTTCAACTTTCCTTCAACAATTGTAGTGTCCTTCACACACGGCCTAACATTTCACTACAATCTACAGACACTCAACCATGACAAAGAACTCCTGAAAACGACGTAATGGATCATTCTTCACAAAAACACAGCCTGAAAGGTACTAAAGTACATCTATTCTCGCTTCACTCTGGAACACTCTGAGCTCAAATAACAGTCTGCTGTTGCTTCTACACCATTATAGTAGAGGAAAAAAAAAAAAATAATACCCACAATGCACGAGAAAAAGCAATTTTTCAAACATTTGGAAATCCATGTTTTTTTATATATATAATTGATATATACATACACACACACACACATACAGTGGGGCAAATAAGTATTCAACACGTCAATTTTTTTAATTTTTATTAAACCGTTACAATGATGCCAAAATTCATTTGACCAGACGTTGGTATAAACCCAAGAAATCTACACAGGAAAAGAAATCATAATATTACAACCCATAAAAATGGTATGTGTAAAAGTGAAATGACAGGAAAAAAGTATTGCACACACTAACTGAAATTGTATTTAATACTTGGTGGAAAAGTTCTTGTTTGCAATGACCGCTTTAAAATGCTTCCTGTATGATCAAAATCACTCACAGTGCTCAGCTGGGATTTTGGTCCATTCTTCTATACAGACCTTTAAACCTTGAATATAACAGGGGGCCCTCTTATGAATCTTGATATTCAGCTCCTTTAACAAATGCTCTATTGGGTTATATTGCAACAACTTTATTTTCTTCCTCTTCCTTTGTACTGGGATTCAGAGTCTCCTTTGCAGTATGTTTTGGATCGTTGTCCTGCTGGAAGGTCCACTCGCCTTTCATCCTCATCATCCCGGTAGATGGCAACATATTTATTTCAAGAATTTCTCAGTACGTGGCTCCATTCATCTTCCCTCCAATAATATTGATTCTGTCAGTACCATGAAAAGAGAAACAGCCCCATACCATGATGCTTCCACCACCAAACTTCACTTTTGGTATGGTATTTTTAGGGTCATATGCGGAGCAATTTCTCGTCCAAACATGGCGTGTGGCATTATTGCCAAAAAAAGCTTCAACAAGCCTGTTCTTCAATAATGGAGCCTTCCGGGGTGAGCATTCATAGTGGTGGAGTGTATTGCCAATTGGTTTCTTTTTTACAACTGTACCTGCTGCCTCCAAGTCTTTCCGAGTGGTCCTTGGCTCTTGGACTACTCTTCAGACTCCCTGATCAGAAATCTTGTGAGGAGTTCCCGTGCATGGCCAGTTGATGGTGGAGTGATGTTCCTACTTCCATTTAGGAGTTGTGAAATCCATCAGTAACCAGTGCCATTATATAGCACAACGATTGTGTTGCAAAGGTCTTGGGAGAACCGTTTACCTCTACCCATCAAGAGATGTTTGTATTCAGAGGTAGGTAAGCCTTTTTCTAACCGATCAACATGCACTAACCCAGCTGATTCTAATTTGCACAGGTACGAGGAACTGCTTGGTGAAATCAGCCGCTGCCTTGGCTTGGCATACTGCTTTTTCAATAATTTTCAATAATATTTTCCCTGTGTCATTCCACTGTAATTAAATACAACTTTTTATGGTTTGTAATATTATGATTTCTTTATTTTTGTGGATTTCTTGAGTTAATATCTGGTAAAACTGCATGTGAATCTTTGTTTAATTAAAACAAATGTTAACGTGTTGATTAGTTATTTCCCCTACTGTTTGCATATGTATTTATATTTCATATCTTTACTACGGACTACTGATTTCTCCTAGACTTAAACATTAACAAAAATGTTTGACTACTAAATTGACTACTCATGGTTTATTTCACAGCTTAAATAAATAAATAAATAAATAATAGTAATAGTGTTTATTAAATTTTTCCAACAATTATGTCTCTTAGATGTATTGTAAAAACATTAAAATAATGGGCTTCATTTATTATTTAGCACAGGCAAAATAAGTTGTAAATTGATGTGCAACATTATAACCTTAACATCCACATATTTGAGGTCTATCCATGTGCATACATATATTAATACAAATTTTAACATTTACCCTAGGGGTATAATACAACATTAGCCTCTTCATTTAACATTTCACAGAACTGTACTTGCATCACTTAAGATCTTCACTCAACCGGTTCAAAATAGTTAACAGAATAAGACAAAAATCATGTCTAATTGATGTCATTTCTTAGTTCATTTCAAATTCTTCATAGGTATAATAAACTATTTTTAATAACATGAAATGCTTCACAAAATGTAAAGTATAGTTTCAAAACTAAGTGAACCATTTAGATTAATTCCACGTACAAACTTGGGAGCTTAAAATTATCATTCTAGGGCCCTGAATACTGAAGTCTTTTACTTTGAGACACCCCATCTCCATAATTAAGTCAATTAGTGCTCATATTAGGGAAAGACACTAAACTCTAAAGGAGAGCACAGACCCTCTACCATGTGCAATTTGGGGCCAGCAAGATTTCCCTGGACAAAGCGGGGAGCCCCAACGCAATATAAGTTATATATTATTCAGGCCATAGGCTGCAACTCAAATCAAAAGAAGAGTTGCTTAAACCAAATGTTGTCTTTGTACTGGGATCTGTTTTTCGTTGAGCTCATTAAATTGCTTATCTAAATGAATTAGCCAGTGCATGAGAGAAATGGCAACAGTATACTTAACTCTAAATGATACAAAAGGTATTTGTGCAGAAACCGCAGTAGATCTGCACGATGAAGCCTCAGCTGACTTAAAGAGCATGAATGATCATATCTACGACTCTAAAGGGCGTCAACAAAAGTTATTTGTGGTTTAATGATTGTGGCAAGTTGCCTAGTTGGATCAATATCATCCTGACAGATTAATAACATTTCATAATTCATCAGATGGCTCCCTGACATAGCTCTACATTTTTCGATTTTCAGCTTTAAATTGCTCTTCTACTAAAGATCAAAGGGAAATTTGCAAGAACACAATCTTGGTTTTTAATACGTTCTTAGAAACAACCAGACAGACGTTTGATTAAATCAGGCATACAAAATGGATGCTACATATCACAAACATGAATTCCTGTCTTAGAACTCACTATATATCCAGATAAGAGTCTGAAGTCCTGACATATTTGATCGACTTTTTACTGCATAAAGAGAAAGCCACATGGAGAGAACATTTAATCTTTGCAAAGGTTTAAGTGTCATGATACAGAGTCCGTGTGTGGCAAAAGGAACTGCTAGAGCAACTTGCCTTCAAGATGCTTGATTACTGTACGGTGAAAAGGCTACGGCTGTATGCTAGTTCATACAGCTCACTCTTTTATAAATGATTGTGCTACATTAGGCAATGTAGGCAGATAACTGATATAAACACAGAACTTAACACAGTATTTAACTATTTAGCACTCGTTCAAACATATTTATGACTGATTCAGTTTAAGACAGTGAAAACATTTTTGGTTTGGTAATGAGATCTAATAAACTAACAATTATATCATAAAAATCTTAATGAATGGCATTTCTGATCCTTGTTATTACTCTATTGTTATTAAAATGCTTGTTGCATGAAGGTAACAACAGTATTTAGGAAAGCAGCTGTACAAATTGTACACAAATTAAATCAAAAGTAACAAACAGCAATTTAACTTTGTATGAGTGATCAGATAGCTGCACAATAATGTGAAAATCTGTTGTGTGGACAAGTATTCATTATGTCTTAAATTAAACAGTTGGGTGAAAACCGGATGTGTGTCAGTAAATTGGATCCGTACACTCGGTCTTAACTGCTAGAGGACTGCAGTTTTGGGGCCCTTTAGAAGTTGACATGCTCTGACATTTGTGCTTTTTTCAGTTGCTTATAAACATATTAAATGGAAAAAAGTTAATTAAATTTGTATTTTTGATTATTGTATTTGTCCTATTGTTTGTAATTTGTAATTTGCTTCTTTGTTCTTATTTTTAATAAGAAAATAAAATAAAAACAGCTATATCATTATCATGAAATACAATCTCTCATACCATGACCGTGAAATAAGATTTTGGTCATATCGCCCACGCCTAATGGTTAGTGTAATGATTATGAACAAATTAGTTTAATATGGAAAACCAAATTTATATTTATTGCATTAATATAACATTGATTACTCTACAAAGAAGGCACAAAGCTATGTAGAACAACAAACTAAAGTTACTATGACTTATTTATTTCTAATGTAAGACTTTTGGCGTCAACTCCCCATCACTAGGTTTGGGTGCTTTAAAAAAAAAAATTCAGCCAAATTAACCATTTCAACATTTTATAAAAGCAAGGGACAAAAAAATACTGAGATACAAATGGAAAAAAAGTTAGTTAGTATATTATTAAACTACAACAAATGCTTTGAAATTCTTTATACGTCCCCCTGATGAGAAACAACCCACATTTGTAGGATTTCAAGAGTTCCATTCAGACTTCTTTCAAAGTTTAACTTGATCAAATTTGAAAAATAAAAATAAAAATGTAAATCCATGTGAAACCAATGAAATGCAAATGTTCTTTCATTCAATACAAAACACAATTTGTGCACAAGACAACGACAGTTTAATCTAAAAACGCTGTTTCACATTTATCCCCAGCAATGATTTTCTATGAGGGAAGTTAAACGCAGCCTTGGGCACAAATTAGTTGCTTGCCATTTAGCAAACACTGCAAAGCGACTTCCAGCACACTAATTGCAGGGCCAGTCCCGCTGGAGCAATCTGGGGTTAAGTGCTTTCCTCGCGGGCACCGTTATTCCACAGTGACTACAAGAGTCCAGTTACCACTACAGTACCACTGTAGACTCAATCTGCAACCTTTGTGTTGGTTTACTACATACTTGACCATTAGGATTCAAGCACCTATATGTATTTACCAGTGGAGCATAATGCCAAATTTTTGATGTCATCATATTTGCTGGTCTTATTCAGTAATATTAAATTACACTTTTCCATAATAAGTAAATCTATGGGTTTTATCATGGTTACAAAAAATACTCTGGCTCTCATGGCTTATTATTCTGAATATTATAGGTATATTATATTATATAATGGTCCCACTTTATATTAGGTGACCTTAACTACTATGTACTTACATCAATGTACTTATTGTGTTCATATTGTATTGCAGAACACTTTTGCTGATATTGAGTTGGGATACAGGTAATGTTGGGGACAGGTATGGTGGAGTGTCAACAGTATAATTATAAATGTAATTACAGAAATTAATTACAGATGTAATTACATGCAGGTATTTTTATTATTTTTTTAAATGCAAGTACAACGTAAAAACACGTATGTACACAATAAGTGCATTTTATCAAATGATTAATTTAAATGTTAAGGCCACCTAATATAAAGTGGGCGCAATATAACTAAGTATTATTTAATTATTTAACAGAACATCAGTGCTCATTTCGTAACCAGAGTCAGTGCATTATGTATTTTGAACCTTTCAAAAATGTTTCCTAAATATAAATATCTGAAAGTAAACGGGAGAACGAGACGTCTGCAAAAGTCAAAGACCAACTATAAACATTGCAGTATTACTTTTACATCTGCTCTGAGTCTGAACTTTAAAAAGATGCCAGTATCAAATGTTCAGTATGTTCAACAGTGAAGCTTCTACAAGTCTCACTGAGCCGTTGCCAAGCTAGAAAGACCACTTTTTCCAAAACCATCTGTTTGAATAGACACCAAAGTCCAGATTGTGCAGTATGTCAGGGAGTTGAAAAAGGGAGAGAGAAAAAAAATACTGTCTTGCTTTTTAACATCACACATAGTCATGACAAGTACAACACTTAGTTTTTGACAAAGTTACAAGTGAGGGCAAATTTCTGACTAGGACACAGTCACATCAGATAGCAGGACATCCGAGTGATAAAACACATATTTTCAACTTCTCAATCTGGCCAAGAATCTGGTGGACTGCGGTCCCCCCTATAGACTTCTGAACACGGTTAATCTGTATAAAACATGTTTTCCATATGGTTGCGCTTTACCAAAATACACCTCCATATAAACTGAGAAAACACTTCCCATATCTTAGGAAGTTGATCTTAAAGGCCATCCAAAATGGACAGGCTGTGTGACATCTTTCACATTCTTAAAAACTATTCAAGAAATAAAGAACCCAGAATGCATTAAATGTGATGCGTTATGTGTGTTGAATTATTGGCTGTGGCAACCATTTCTAAAAAATATTTAGGAAGTCAAAATTGTTGAATATACACTATATCGCCCTATGTCCCAAAAGTATTGGGACACCCCTCCAAATAATTGAATTCAGGTGTTCCAAACACTTCCATGGCCACAGGTGTATAAAATCAAGCACTAGGCATGCAGACGCTTCTACAAACATTTGTGAAAGAATGGGTCGGTGAATTCAACCGTGGTACCGTTATAGGTTGCCACCTGTGCAATAAGTTCATTTGTGTGAAATTTCCTCACTACTAAATATTCCATGCTCAACTGTTAGTGGTATTATATGGAACAACAGCAACTCAGCCACGAAGTGGTAGGCCACATAAAATCACAGAGCAGGGTCAGTGCATGCTGAGGCATACAGTGCACAGAAGTCAACAGCTACAGACCTCCAAACTTTATGTGGCTTTCAGATTAGCTCAAGAACAGTGTGTAGAGAGCTTCATGGAATGGGTTTCTATTGCAGAGCAGATGCATCCACGTCTTACAATTAAAAGTGCAATGCAAAGTGTTGGATGCATTGGTGTAAAGCACGCCACCACTGGACTCTAGAGCAGTGGAGAAGTGTTCTCTGGAGTGATCAATCACACTTCTCTGTCTGGCAATCCGATGGATGAGTCTGGGTTTCGCGGTTGCCAGGAGAAACAGTACTTGTCTGACTGCATTGTGCCAAGTGTAAAGTTTGGTGGAGGGGGGGTTATGGTGTGGGGTTGTTTTTCAGGGGTTGGGCTTGGCCCCTTAGTTCCAGTGAAATTAACTCTTAATGCTTCAGCATACCAAGACATTTTGAACAATTTCATGCTCCAACTTTGTGGGAACAGTTTGGGGATGGCCCCTTCCTGTTCCAACATGACTGCGCACCAGTGCACAAAGCAAGGTCCATAAAGACATGGATGAGCGAGTTTGGTGTGGAGGAACTTGACTGGCCTGTACAGAGTCCTGACCTCAACCCGATAGAACACCTCTGGGATGAATTAGAGCGGAGACTGCGGAGTCTTCCTTATTTCCTATTCATTCATAATTTTGTACAATAAATAAATGTTAACTAGGAGTGTAAGTATATACAAACAGAACAGGAAAAAATGTGATGAACCACCCAAGGTATGTACTGCGGTACTCTCATGGCATACCAAACGCCCCCTGCTGCCCCAGCCCAGACCCAGAATTTTTGGTACGTGTCTTATGTGTACATTACGAATAACCACCATTAACCACCAATAATCGCAATAAGCTCCACGTTTTGTTAATTTCTATAAGAAACAAAGTGTTATCTTTCAAATTCTGTCCATTTTATCATGAAATTCAAAAAAAAAAAAGCTTCCAAATTTATTCAAAAAGTTTTGATGCTCTTAAATGTGGCGTGACAGATCACTGTATAGTCGCCTCAGTTCAAGTGGCAGCATGGAGCACGAGTGAATGTGATCTCTTCCTCTTTAATACTAGTTACAGAATAAACATGAATGAACATCTGAAGGTATGTTGAAAGATACAGTACAACTGAAACGTATCCTATCTCGTGTAATCGCTCAGCGTTTCAATGGCAGAAAGACATCAATAAAACAGCTTGTAAATAATGTCACGCAGCATTTACCTCAGAAGTCATTGAGTGTCCACAGCTATTAGTTCACCAAAGAAATTAACTCATTCGCTAAATATATGCACTATATTAGCCTATATATTCATTATATTTTACTCAACCAGATGTCTTGATTATTAAATGTATATTTAAATAAATCAGTCATGAAAATGACAGCTACTGTGTAAATGAATATATTTCAACAACAAATTGGAGTAAAAACTATTTTATAATTAGATTAATGCAAAAATTACCTAATGTGCAGTTTGCATACAATTTGTTATCTGAGTGTTGATTTATCTCTAAAAATAAATAGCAACTGAATTTAGGCTAATAGTTTGGGCTCTGTTGTCAATCTTTAATATTATAGTAATGTGCAAGTAAGGGCTCCCTATAGTTTACAGTATTAGCAAAAGAGATTTTTTTATCCTTAAGAAATGTTTAATTATAATTAAATTCATTTAAAGCCTGGAGACAATTTGTTCAGTCAACCACTGTTTAATAAAAAAAGAAGCAATTTTATGTTTAGTTTTCTCCCCCGTTATACCGAAACCGAGGTATGTACCGAACCGTCAGTTTTGTGAGCCGTTACACGCCTAACGTTAACACTTTTGTATATTGTTGGGTTTATGCATTTAATGATAATACATTTTGATGTTTACTTGTACGATAAAAAAATAAAAAACTTGGTACTGTATTGGGTCACCACTTGATGTTCAAAGTAAAATCTGGATCCTGAAGCAAAACCAGTCGAGAGCCACTGATTTAGAGCATGGGCAACGGTTCACAACCTTCGGCATCAGATAACAGTGAGGATAAGCAAGAAAAGCGAGCAGCTCTGGACGGCCTCAGGGATTAAATATCCCTTCTGCTATCCCATAAAAGACCTTGATAATAGAACTGCTTAGTTTTGCCGTCTCCATGAGTTTGTGCTGGGCGGCTGACTCATCACCGGGACAATAGCGGACCACAGCGGAAACGCGTCGCTCTTTGTTCTAGTCTGTGATCTTCATTGTTGGTACAAGACTGCTGAGGCTTCTGAATCTGATGGTTCATTTGTCATCTCTCCTGTCATATTGCTTTGGGTACTTACATTTACGCCTACAAATTCAATTATTTTAAATATAGGACATCTAGTTTCACAAGAGCACACAATATATTACCACAAGGTGTTATCTCGCAGTCTGTCAAGACTAAATTCTTGTGCAAAAAAAAAATATTTATCTATATATCAGGGGTGTAACATTACACAAAAATGACGGTTTGTTACATACCTCAGTTCTGAAGGGTCAAACTAAGGGTCAATCAACTCTTGCTGAATAATCCTTTATACAAAATGGAAATATTTGTGTAGCAAGTAAACATTTAAAGGTAAGAATACAACCATAAGATGTACATTTAGAAAAACACACTAAATAACACATGCATCTGACAGTAGGGCCATGCAAATCATGTACATTTATGATTTAATTTGAACTTAAAGCATTTCTCATGTTTAGAGTTCCTATACATTTCCTATACATTTTCCATTTCAAAATTTTCCAGACTTTTCCAGACTCAAATTTTCAAACCTCTCTGACCATAATTAACATACCAAGACCATAATTAACATAAATGGGTTTTACAGCAATCTTTTCAGTATTATATTTGGCATATTAGTAGTAAATGTTTTTATTTTCAGTTTTATTTTCGGTTCTCAAAGTGACAACATCCACTTATATGATGAGAAAATATGCGCCTTGAATTCATTCGGTTGTGTTTTACTTTTGGTTTAGAATTAAAAGCCCCCGTCTGTGATGCCGGTATTACCGGTGATGTCACACATCGGTTAACTGGTGGGAAAATTTCCTCACCATCACATCCCTAGTCACTAAATGATCACTAAACTTTTGCCATGAAAACACTACTTGTATGATACATTTATTTTTAGAAAGTCTTAATTTTGTATTTTAGAAAACTAAATAGGGGCAATAGTCTGGAAACACATTCTTTCCATACTCTCATTTTCTTTTTCCATAATTATCCAAACCTGGAAATTACTCAAATTCAATTCTTCACTTTCTGAACTGTGTAGGAACCCTGAAGACAACTTGGATCATGCACTCATCTGGCATATTGGCTTATGGATTTTGCAACATCAAATTATACCGATATAAACAATATTAGCCCATCCCGGGGGGAAACTCTTGAGTTTGCCATTACCTTCCTCATGCGCACAATCCGAAAGATCTGTACCAAAGACTTTCAATGTGAATGTGTGCCGTAACATTATATATATATATATATATATATATATATATATATATATATATATATATATATATATATATATATATATATATATATATATATATATATGATATATATATATATATATATATATATATATATATATATATATATATATGAATAAATTGGTTGATCCAGTTCACAAAGCCAGAGTAAATGATTCTGTTCACAAATCATAATGATTCAGTTGACGAACGAACTGACTTGATCTGATGATTTTGGTCAGTTCCTCTTACAAAGCTATTGCATGACTTAATGACGTGAAAAATTAAAAAGCCTGAAAATTATATACATTTTCTTAGTACATTTCCCTATTGTTATAATGCAAAAATATATAATGCATCTATTTCCTTGCCATCCTCTCACTGTTGTTGCTGCCAGTTTACTCTGATTCAAGGACAAAGGGACAAAACTTATCAATTGGAAAGCATTAGCTTGAGGAGTACGAATTTAAGAATAACTTAAAGCACACACACACACACACACACACACACACACACACACACACACACACACACACACACACACACACACACACACACACACACACACACACACACACACACACACACACACACACACACACACACATAAAACAACAACTGATGATTCTTGGATCAATTTTCTTTTCAGATTAAATTGTCAGCTGAGCCCAGAATCAGTAAATGCCATTAAGCCAGATAAAGGAGAAGAAAAACACTACTAATGGCTTTTTTTGACAGCATCAAAGATAAAACTAATCACTTGGGGGATAAGGCTAATTTAAGGAATCTTTTCCTCAAATTAGTGTTTGTTGTTGGGTGAAACAGATGGAAGGTAGATGAAATGCTTAACAACCTCTTAGGAGCCGAAAGCTTGAGCTTGTGCTCACTCACTTCGTGTTCACAAGCAAGAAATATAACACAGACAGACAGGAGCGAGCCCATCTCATCCTGGGGTGTTTATTGCACCTAACAGCCACCTTCTCATCTCTCAAGGATGTAATCATTCCATGTGTTTCTTTTCCCTTGAGCTGTTATACTGTACGGTTCTAGACAGAGACTGTAAAATAATCAGAGAGACATACGACATCTTGTGGCAAGACAAGGAAGCACAGAACACAAGTTAGGACAGAGTTTGGTGCTATTATATACTGTAGAATATTTAAATGTTCTACTACCAATGTTGAAAACTGACATTTTCTTTTCAAAATTCAAAAGAACATTTTTTACATTAAAGATGTCTTTAACTTTTGATCAATTTAATGCATCATTGGAGAATAAAAGTATGAATTTATTTTAAAGTATCTTATTGACCTCAAAGTTCTCAATGGTACTCACTTGACAGTGCACACTCAATCATTTATACTAAATTGAACCCACACCAAAACAAGCTAGGAATATAATCATGCTGATGAAACAAGTGAGTAAAGGGTTGAGAGAGAGCCGATACAGATCTGATACTATACACTAAACAATCAATCACAATATTGTGATTCGCATCATGATCCAGATATCTATAATAACATCAAGTCTTGGTTGGTTCCTGAATAAAAGATTAACACAAAAAACACAACACAATCTAAAAATAACACATGACTGATGCTTTCTGTAGCAAGCTTACACTAGACAAAATGTCCACCAGATCCACTATATCTGAGATAGTTGCTAATTAATCTCCCAACGTGCATGTGGAAGCATCCCACGACTGCCTGCCATCTGATGACTTATCTGCAATCTAATCAGTCCACGCTGGCAAAGCTGCAAGAACGAACTTGCTTTATCGCGCCAGGGGTGGTAATGCCGGCTCTCAGCAATTCACGCCATTACAGCTCAATCTGGCAACATGGCCGCATGTTTAAACAAGCCACTCCTCCATAACAACCTCTTTTGAGGGACAGCTAAAAGCTTTTCTGAAGCGGAGATGTGAGATGAATGTGATAAAACACATTCCCAGCTGCTGCACAGATCCACCGGTGCGCCTCGCCCCAGAGTAGGTGCCGATAGTACTTTCTGACCCTCATGGCTTCTGAGCATTCCCAGCATCCCTCCCCATCTGTCAAGCAGCCATAGAAGAGGACTGACCTGGCTGGTGCTACCGAGGCTGTGAGGGAGTGCAACCAGAGGGCATTGCTCTGATTCTGGGAAAAGTTCTGCTCTGGGAGATGCTGAGGCGTTACGGTTGCAACACCTGCATAAATCCTGGCTGATTCACTCTCGTGCATATCAATAGCAGAGGGACTACAGGGCAATGGTTTGTACATTGTCTGAAAACACTATGAGATAGATTATTCTCTTAGCCTGTAAATGCTATGGTTTAAAAAATAAAAAAATAAAAAAAAAAACATATATATGATGAGTGTATATATATGAGCGGTGCTTGCTCACGCAAAAGAAGGCATTACAAGATGGCTAAGTACAAGATGTGTTGTTACTTATTTTTCGGTTACTTATTGGGAGCTACCGGGACAGTGATAAAGATCTACCAGTCGGTTGGCGACCACTGATGTATATAAGAGATTGTTTACTGACCTAAGTCAAAGTTTTATTTTAATTTTTTTTTTAGTAATTCTAAATCAATCACTTGAGAAAGTAATAGATAAACATTGATTTGACAGCAAAAAACCCCTGAAAAATAAGCTTTTGTGCCGTGTTTCCAGAACAGCGTTCCAGACAGATGCCAAAACTGTTAAATGAACTTATAAAAGCCATAGTGGAAACAAACAAGCTACATTAAGGCAATAAAACATCTACAATATTTGACATTGAAGCACAATGTTTTTGTGGAGAGTTTTTTCGCTTTCGTTCAGGTATGCAAATGTTTTTGCAAAGCTGATGAGATTGCATATGGCACTCACAAAAATGAGTCATACAAGTAGGCAAATTCATTAGGAGGTTGATAAACAATGAGACAACAGAGGAATCTCAAACCATTCAATTAGAGGTGGATGGTATGACATACATCATGGTAAAAGAAATTTTATCCCACACCAACTATATTTTATTAAATGGTTAATTTGCTGGAAAGTCAGCTAAATTAAACTTTTTTTTACATATATTAAAATTATACTGTTTTTTGGTTCGCATCAATTGAGTTTCATAAATAATTTAATTTAATGATTAAATTTCCTCTACATAATACTGTTTTGGTTAAAATATTTTAGAAACATTTTTCACATTAATTAAATAATATAAAATTAAATAATATTCAAACTATTTTACATATTAAAATAATCTTTTAGTTTGCATAAATCAAGTTTTATAAAATTAATAAATAAAAATAAATTCCCCTCACAATATATAAAAATAATATTAGCTTTTGGTTTGTATCCATTAAGTTCCATAAATAAGAATGAAATAAGAACATTTAATATGTAAAGTATTATTTAAATGATATGGCCATCATATGGCCAACCACAATCAGCTGACATTTCTTTGGTTGCATAGTATATTATGTCATACCATCCAGCTCTACTTAATTTATTATGACAACGGTTTCAAGTGACATGGGGGCTGCAGGTGCCTACAGACTATCAGGGGCACAGTGACCCCTTATTCGCCTTCTGATTGAGGTGAAAGACGGCCAGCGGTTTAACGGCAGAGTACCCGTCGCACAATCACACCGTCCCTTGTAAAAACTCACTTTCACAGGCAGAGCTGTTAGCAGAAGTGTCGGAGCACGCAAGGCTCGTTTCAGCACACCGAGTCAAAGTACAGCTTGTTCGATCATCTGGAAATAGTCTAGCCTAAGAGCTGCCACACAGAGAGCAGAGACCTTGACAATCTTTGTTGTTGGCTGTTGTGTTCTGCATGTACTCACTGCTGCAGTGCTTGTCCACTCCATCACACTGAGAACTGCTTAATCCCGCCTCCTCTCCCACAGGTTTCCTGGTTGCCACGGTGCTTGGAGTGATGGGCGGCTGCGGTGTGGTCTGGGAGCCTGGGTGAGCCAAAAAACAAGTTACTACAGAGACTCGAACTGAACCGGAAAAATATCTGAACCCATATGACAATATGCTTGCCAAGAAAGATGTAAAACTAATCTGCATGTTTTCTTCTTCCTTGTAATGTACGTACTGTGAAGAATAGATTGTACTGTGTAATTTTCGAGTGAGACTGAAAGGGCAATGATATTTATTGTGAATTGTGATTCTTTTTCTAATAGTATTCTACTTGTGAAAAATACGCTCTTAATTATTTTCAAAAAAAAATTTTTTTAATTTATTTTGGCTTACAGCACAAAATAATATAGAAACCAATTATTTAATTTAGCATTTTGAATCCCACAGTTTTCCCCTGAAAGTATAAATGAGTCTTTATACATAAAAATATATACGGCTGCCTTCAGAGGAGATTTTAGAAAGATGGTCGCCGCAAGAGGATCATTAGCATGTTCAAAGGAATCAAATTTTCACCTGCCAGATGCTAAAATGAAAAAGAAAGAAAAATTCCCATAGAAGTACATTGAAGAAGACAGTTAAGTTGGGATTCTATAGACCAGAAAATCATAAAGACTTGGCAGTGGGCTTTAAATCACACTGTTGAGACCCCATTAAATCAGATATTTAGTACTCCTAAAACATGAAACAATTCACTTCAGCAAATTATTTTACAGTCTCTGAAAAAACGGAATAAAAAACATGATGACTCAGTCTGCACATACTAATTCTGTCCAATCAAATTCACACTATTTAGATAATGCCCCGCCTCCTATTCTGATTAGCAATAGTAGTAAACCATGTTAATAGCTTTAAAAGAAATTAAAGGTTACTACCTTTATATAAAAAAAGACAAGCTGTTTTTAGAGGAAATACATCAACATAGGAAAGAAAAGTGCTCTCATCAAGCCATTTCATGGTGGTTTTTAATTCAGATGCAGCCCAACTTAAATCTTAAACACCCCAATAACGATACCCATAACTTCTCCACTGCACCATATAAAATATTCAACAGCACTTCTCTAGAGCAGGTCATTTTTTACCCCACCGCATTCGTTCAACACTGAACCGGCGCAAAATGAAAAGGAACCGAGGGACGGCCCAGAGGGGGGCAGTGCAAGATTTTCGTTACAGCTGACACAAAATGAACGAATTACAGGAATCTAAATCATTCTGAGAGAAAGCCCCCTGGTGATTAAAGTCGTGGTAGGGGGAGCTCATCACCAAGACACTTGTAACAACCCAAGTTTTTTTTTTTTTTTTTTTCTGGAAAGTGTTGCCTTTTTTTCTTTAAAATGAACAGAGTAACTTTATGTGCTTTTAAAGGATTAAACCCCTAATACAAATGTTAGTGCTGATGGGTGTTAAACAGGGTTCTGGCATGCATGCTAAAATCTAGGGCTGACACCCAATTTGCATACTATTCTAAATGATACCCCGTGAACTGTAAATCTCTTAAGGACTGGCAAATTAATTATTCATATACATTTATTCATTTGTTTATTTGCATACATAAGAAATGTAGAAATAAATATTTACACCATATACATAATATATACATACACTATATTATAAGCAAACAATACATGCATTTATTATTATACTATATTTATTTTTATTTATTTAAATGCATACAAACCACCTAGAAATAAAATAAAAATAAAATACAATTATTGACGTGTATACACAAATAAATAAATAAATAAATAAATTAATTAATTAATTAATTAATTTAAAAACAGTATGGTTACATACTGTATGTATTCTGATACGGTTTTAAAAAAATGACTCATTCACTGTTCCCAATCAAATGAATGCTACACAGCACTGCATGGACAATAAGGAGAGATTTCAGAACAAAACGATTCCTTCCATTGTAAATCAACCTTAACTGGTTTAAACCAAGCGTGCCACACACATCCTGAAAAGTGAAGCTAAAGCATCCTGATCACCCACAGGTGGGTTGTCCCAGTATAGCTCATAAACCCCGCCCTTTCCAGAGACTAAACAAATCAAATGACACTTCAAAAAGAAAGTTTACAAAGATGGTTTCAGACATTTTAGGTAGTTTTTATCCCGCTGATATTAGTTCAAGTGTTTTTTTTTTTTTGTTTTTTGTTTTTTTAAACAAGTCTGGTTTTAGTTAGTTATTTGATGCTATAAAAACCGGGGTGTGACGTCATGATTGACAGCTGTGATTGATATCTTCTCTGAGCAAAATTGTCACTGAGGCACCAACAGAGATTGAGGAGGAGATTGGAGCTTTAGCTTTAATTTCTACATTTCCATAACGGTTTATTTCACACCAACGTAGATTCTGCAGGAGTGTGGGCAGGGTTTTGATATCGTGGCTCTACTTGCTGATCTTTACTGCGCAGATTCAGGTCCTGAGGTCAATACTGCGCAGACGCAGGTCCAAAATCAGCGCAAGATGTCAGGACCATATTCGAACATTGGCGGCCTTCTTTTCTACAATGGAAGATCCATTGTAAGATCCCTTTTTTAGCCTACCGCAACCTCCGGTCCTGGAGAGTTTTACTTCAACCCTAATCAAACACACCTGAACAAGTTAATCAAGGTCTGAAGGGTTACTAGGAAGCTACAGAACTCTGCAGGACTAAGGCTCTCCAGGACCGGAGTCTAAACTGGGAGAGTTAAAAACAGCAAGACCACGTTCACACTGCGAGCCTTAGTGCTCAATCCCGATTTATTACTCATTTTTGTATAGCTGTTCACATTGTTGTTTAAATGTTGCCAATATCAGATTCCAGTGTGAACAGATCATGGTCCTGACATACGGAAGTAAATATGGAGAATATTAGTGATTACGCGTTTATTTATAGTGTGATCTGCTGCGGAAGCCAGTGAATTTATGCAGTCAAATGTTAAAAAAAAAACAAAGAAGAGGATGCGAAAAAAGAAAGCAGTTTTTAAACATTTACGACACATTACTGTCCTTCCACTGACTACCTTACACAAAGTTATCAAGACAGTTGCAAATGTAAAATCTTTGAAGTGACTTTCATGAGCGCAGAATTGTGACGAATGTTGCTTGTAAAAGATCTGACCTGTATCGGATTTAAGATCACATATGGAAGTGGCCCAAATCAGAATTGAAATGATCAGATTGCAGGTGGTTTTGGGCCACATTTTCCTGCAGTATGAAAGTAGCATAAGTAACAGCAAATGATAAAGTGTGCATGTGTTTTGGGCAAGAGGATTAGTTTATAACAGGTTTCTGATACACAATGTGTGAACTAAGATTCAGTCTAGCTCAAGGAAAACCTGGGCTAAGGACAGCCTGAAGTGTTGCATCACCTCTCTTCCTGCGGGACTCCTTGATCTCCTCGCACATGCGGTCGAACTCAGGGTCCAGTTCTGAGGCGATCATGGCGTGCGCAGTATCCTTCAGACTGCAGGCCCTGTGGCGGATGATTTTATCTGTGAGCAAACACAATGGAAGATGGTAAGGCCACAGTCAATGAAAAATTCATTTGGGTGGATGAAGAAATGTTCTTGAAGACTGACAACAAAATTTCTGGGTATTAAAGCGGCACGATTAATTAAACAAATAAGACTACAAATACACTGCAATTAGCTAATCGTGAAAAATTACAATTACAACAACAGAACACAAGCACACCTATTATAAATCAACAAGGTGTATACAGTGTAAATAAGCTGCATATTGCTTTTTCCACATTTTGTTTTAAAATGTAAATTATATTCATATAAATGAATAGTTGTGATTGCATTGTCAAGGGAGATAATTATTTTTTGTCTTTATCCTGTAGCCTGCTGGGTATCGACAAACTATTACATTGAAATCATAGTTTATCCTGATACATTTATAAAGTCATACACATCTGAAGGGGTGTCATATATTTGCTGCAGCGTAAAAAATTTTTTTTTTTATAAGAGTTCATTTCTGATAACATGAACAGCTGCATACATTGCTAATGTCACGTTGGGAAATGTTTAACTAACTGCAAATGCTAACTGCAGCAACTACCAACAGGAGCAAAGACATTAATGAGCATAATGCACATGAATGGCATTGCATTTTCTACATGGCTTATTACAGGCCTAAAATACAAGTGGAAATGTGCTAAAGGTGGTGACAACGAACTAGCCTACATTATCGCATCCACCAAAAATTTGGATTACATACAGTATATATAAATTTTAATCAGGGTAGCACCATATTTATAACATTTATATTTTTAACAGGATGAATTACATGAATTACAGTGTGTTCAATGGACTGTTTAACAAAGTACAGATTGTTCAGCTTACGAAACATCTTTCCGTCTATAGAGTGCATGCGATTGAACGTCTATCCCTCACAGCCTCGTTTTCATCACCGTTAAATTAATTTTGGCCACTAACCTGACTAAGGTCTATACTGATACTGTTGCCGTGTTTCAAATGACCCATTCCCTATAAAGTGACTGTCACACAGAGCACCACACAGGGAATAAGGAGAAGTTTTCAGTTTTCAGTTGGTGGTCACGTTCCGACACTACTGATATATTGCAATCACAATACGTTGGTGACATCGACGCAACGTCTCCATTCCCTCCTTTAGGGAACAAGGGTTACATGCGTAACCGAGACGATTTACATTCTGAAGCAACCAAGTGGTCTAAACTGGGAGCACTCGTTGCAGCAAAAAAATTTCAGTAACACCCTGTTTCTATATTTTACATGCTGCAAAGCTACTGCATTCACTTTATTTTGACCATCTGACTAAAATAATATAGTTTTAATAACAAATAAAAATCACAACCATTAAAGTGTTCTACATTTCTTCCAGACACAAAGATTCAACAAAAATAAATTTGACAAGAACAAGAAAAGAACCTCAGAGGCACATCAAATCAAAACAAATAAAATATGGAGCAGTAATCAGGCAACGGCTCCATGTAATCGACTGAGATTCGGCCCGAGAACCTTAAGCATCAGCTTTTTTTATTTGAAAATCTGAAAAATACTTCTGGAGGCAGGAGCGCTCCATGGGCAGTCAATCAAAGCATCTCTGTTTACAAAAACACACTGGTGTGAGAACGGGGATTACTGTGTTTTCTCAAAGTTCTCAAAGCAGCCATTTGCATTCTATCCTCTTTCCATCGTTAAATCAAGCAGCTTTTAAACATGTAGGGAGGAAAAGTGTGTATGTGTGTGCGTGTGTGTGTGTGTGAGAGAGAAAAGAGAACTGGGTAGTCCTGGGTAGTCCTCATTACTCCAGGACAGGCTGGAGGTCAGGATCTGGCAAAGTTTGCCTCTTAATTGGAAGATGGGCCTAATTAAGCCATCTAGAGCGAGTGAGAGGACACTCTTTACTCCAGTCAAAGATATAAAGGCAGACTGAGAGGAAGAGAGTGTAAACACACTTATTTTGGCTTTCAAAGCACTGTCCAAAGATCTCAGACTGCTGGTGCCAAAACTGACAAATGAACAAATGCAGCTCAGAGAAATCAAATCAGCAAAGCTTAATCCAGCTCCTTGAGAATGTACACTATGTTTGGAATAGAATACTAATTTATTACTTACTGAGTACTGCATTTTAACAATAAAAAAAAAGTAAATAAGAAAATAGTATGCTAAATACAACAGATTAATGGAAAACTATGTAAACAGTAAAATGTTACATTGCTGTCACGTGACCTCATCAGACTGCATGTTTAATTCAGTGTGTGGCACTATTTTTTACTTTTTTTATTTTTGGTTTTTTAAACCATTTTAAAAACACATAGCTCATGGCTCACTGTTGTAA
Source organism: Paracanthobrama guichenoti (assembly GCA_018749465.1). Taxonomy (NCBI): domain Eukaryota; kingdom Metazoa; phylum Chordata; class Actinopteri; order Cypriniformes; family Gobionidae; genus Paracanthobrama; species Paracanthobrama guichenoti. The sequence continues at coordinate 31,875,068 of CM031962.1, read as the reverse complement.
ACTGGATACATTTTCCAAAATGGTTTTTCAAGAGGGAAAATTATATACACACATATACATGTGTGTGTGCATACATAGACATATACATAATTTAAATATGCACACACTTGCATTCGCAATGTTTCACTACATTCTCAAAAATAGATACTTCGCCATCCCCAGCGAAGTACATACTTTCAGTATGATCTATGTGAACTGGGATGCTGTGTGGAAAATGTAAGCAGTTGGTTTAGAACAGCTTGAAGGAAACTCAGCAGGGAGGCTGATGTCCAGAGGCAAGATTAGGCAGCTCTGAATTAAAGTATTTGAATTAGAAGAACCTTAAAACTTGCATACTAAAATGTGATTCTGAAACTTAAGCTGGCGTACGATTTCAAAGTGTACATTTTCTAGGAATCTGACCTTCAAGCAACCACTGCAAGACTATCTTTAATAAATGGAGGTTTCCCTACTCTATTTGGATCTGCACTGCAATTCAAGGACAAAACTGATGCTCAAACAACAACAACAAAAAAACAAAAATATTACCTATATAGTGAGGGAAAGCACACCTTAGATTTTAAGTGAAATGTTCATGCTTCACTTGTGAGAGTAATGCTTAACAAATGGAATTTTGACAGCTCCTAAATCCCATATTCCCCTGCTCTAAATGGACCAGAAGCCTCTTTCTGTTTCCTTATTAAAGTAGCTAATTGCGTTTTGTCTCATTCCTTCAGTGGCTCCTCTGTGGACGCTGCATTTAAACAAATGACCCACGTACTCCCAGCAAATGGGCTACTATGATTTATTCATAGGCACCGGCTGCATTTAGCCAACAACCTTCAATGGCTGTCCAATTTATCCAGACGTTTGGGAGTTAAGTCCTGACAAAGAAATCTTAAGTGTTGCGAAGTAGCCAGCTAGCAGACTTCCAACAACATGAACAGGTAAGACAGTACAGTATGCTTTGATTTCTACCTTCACTCAAAAACAATGATGTGGTAATCACATGACCGTTTGCACAGGTTTTTAATATGAGCATGTTGCTCTTTTTTTAAATAATACATGCCATACATAGGGTTCGCCTTTCACATCCAAAGAGATCCTTGCCTCATTAGTTGGGATTGCGAATGATGTTTGCCATATATGGTCTAAAAAAAAAGGGCAAAATTAAGAGGCCAAATAAATATTTCACATTCACCCAATGCTTTGGTGGAAAAGAGCATCAACTTACACAAATTAGTATTTCATATTAGTTTCCATGGCTCATTTCATTCTGGTTTAGTTTATATTCACTGTACTGTGTACATATATGGCACGTCCATAAACATCAATAAATAACTGACACGATTTTCTACACTGCAAAGTGTCCCAACTGACCGACCGTATGGCCAGAGAATAGCAAGAAGTCCATTAAAGCAATGAATGGCTTTTATGGAGACTGCTCATTATAGTGCCATTTGTCCTCTGTGGAGAGATCAGCGACAATGATTTCCTGTGCCTTTTTCAATAAGGAAAGGTCAATGGGTTAATATCTAGTTGTATTTATTGTCCTCAAATTCTCATATCTTTCAGTGAAGTACCAAGTCTGTCTGATTAATCATTGATTTAAAGTCCTCTACGCTTCAAGTACGGCAGTCACTGCTGCTGCTTTTTTTGGAGGGGGGGGGGCTAACCTAACTAATTTTGGTGTTTTATTCAATTTTAATATCCAAATGTTAGTGAGGAAAAAAACCTTTTAGATATCAATCAGTATATGCAATGGACATTGCTTATGCTCATCTTTGGTAGCTTCTTTGAAGGTTTCTTGAGTAAAACAGCTCTATATTTAAAGCACATACAAAACACCTGGAACGGAAGAGATGCAACCTAGTCAACTATTAAAAACACTACTTGAATGTAAAAAACAGATTTTCCTCAATGCATATATAATTCAAAATAAATTTGTACTGCATGCAGGTGTGTGTGTGTGTGTGTGTGTGTGTGTGTGTGTGTGTGTGTGTGTGTGTGTGTGTGTGTGTACACAATTGACGTGCCACACGCTGATGTCGCGTTTGTCTCTGAACGTGTTAACCACTCGGCAATGTTTTGAGCTCTCTTGTTATCTTGTAAATTTTGTCTGTAATCACGGTAGATAGCTTTGTCAATGTTAGTTAGTTAAAGAGTGACTGCCCTCAATTGTATTTTGTTTTCTGTAGTCAGTGTAGTTTATTTAAGGCGTTGTATACGCTGAAGATCTCGGTTTTGTTTCTGCATTTTTCTTTGTTAGATATTTTTGAGGTTATTTTAATTTTCAATTTCACACTGCATTTTGTTTATTTATTCAAGTGCTCGATTACAAAATTCTCAAAATGTCTCAAAAAAAGTTACTTTAAGATACAAGGTAAGATAACATGATATAACCAAAATATTCTGCTCAGCTCTGCACCAACTTTCCATAAAAACGAATGACTTCTTTTTGTATTGTTGCTGCATATAGCAGGCAGTGTGAACGCCCTATAAGACTTGATGATCTAATATTTACCAATTGCTCCGTATTATATATTTACCTCCTGGGTCTTTGTCTGGATTGTACTCTAACGCGTTGCTGCAAATGAGGTCAACGTCCACTAGAAAATCCTTGGCGACCGTGTACTTGTGAGTGTCGATCTTCATCATGATGGTGGACAGGTCCATAGGCTGTGTGATAACCTCGAGGTAGTCTGACACCTTAAAAAAAAAAAAAAAAAAAAAAAAAAAAAAACACAAATTACACATTTCACCAAAAACACTGCTGAATAAGTATTAATTTATTTTATATAACACACACACATATACATACATACACTAGATAGATAGATAGATAGATAGATAGATAGATAGATAGATAGATAGATAGATAGATAGATAGATAGATAGATAGATAGATAGATAGATAGATAGATAGATAGATAGATAGATAGATAGATAGATAGATAGATAGATAGATAGATAGATAGATAGATAGATAGATAGATAGATAGATAGATAGATAGATAGATAGATAGATAGATAGATGATATGTATATGTGTGTGTATATATGTATGTGTATATGTGTGTGTGTGTGTGTGTGTGTATATGTATGTGTATATATGTGTGTGTGTGTGTGTGTGTATATATATGTGTATATATGTATATATGTATGTGTGTGTGTGTGTGTGTGTATATATATGTATATATGTGTATATATGTATATATGTATATATATGTGTGTGTGTGTGTGTGTGTGTATATATATGTATATATGTGTATATATATATATGTGTGTGTGTGTGTGTGTGTGTGTGTATATATATACACACATATACATATATATATATATACATATACATATACACATATATATATACATACATACACACACACACACACACACACATATATATACACATATACACACATATACACACATACATACACATAATATAAAATAAATGAATACTTATTCAGCAAGGACAAATTACACTGATCAAAAGTAACAGTAAAAAAAAATTTTTTTGTATTGTCAAAAAATATTTATATTTAACATATATGCAGCTCTTTTGTACTTCCTATTCAAAGAACTCTGAAAAAAAATGTATCACTGTTTCCTCAAAAATATGAAGCATCACAGTAATGAAACTTTACTAAAAACACTAAGATTTTTTTGCACTGTAACATTAATTCCATAATTTTGCACAGCATAATTTGAATTGGAAATGACCCAGACATGTTCTTAACAGGCTTTGTGAGCTTCACACTAAGCTTAAGGAGATCAGGTCGAAAATGTGTTTCACACTGTATTCATAGACACACTGTCATTCTTGTTTGCTTCTTATATTGATTAACTTTTTAATTGCTTTCTCAAATGTACCGATTCAGGTAACAATTCTGCCTGCAGCTATCGTATAATGACAATCATTTGATTTGTTTGGTCTGGGGGTTTCTCATAAACCATAGGTGCTGCTAATTAGATGGTAATATTGAACGAATAGAGTAGAGCCTACAGGCATTATTCATACAGCTGCTGACGTGCAGTAACAACCCACCTCCTCAATGTCCACAGGCTTGCTGAAGATCTGGAAGCGCTTGTCAGTGGCGAGCCGCTTTGTGACGTCCCTGAGAAAGAGGCGGAGCTCGCGCAAGGTGTTCTCCTCCTGCTCCTCCAGTCGCCGCTGCTCCTCTGGTGAGAGCTGTCGAGGGCCGGGGTCTTCAGCGAGGGTCAGCACCTCCAGAGCACACACTGGAAACACGAATACAGACACAAACCCTCAGTACAGCATAACTACAAATGGAAATCATGAGGAATCGGACTCAAATTCATATCAATGAATGATTTTTTAGTACTTCTAAGGGAGTAAGTAAAGAATTGTTATGTCTGTTTCATGACCAAAAACATCTTTATATTGCCTTTTAACAATATTCATTACATACAGTCAAAGCAAAATTTATTCAGACGCTTCGACATTTTCTACATTATCACAGTTTATTCGCTATAGTTAAAATAGTAATAAAATATGACAAAAACTCATCTTGATAATGTCAGATAACTTTGATAGAAAGGTATGTAATGGATTACAATCAACCAATCAGCTGTTAAATTTAATTACAAAATTAGATAATACCAATTTAGTTCAACCAGTGACAATGCAATGCTTCATTTTGTTCAGTCCGTGGTGTAAAAGGTCACATTAGCAATTAAAGGAAAACATGGTCAGGTCAAAGTTTCTGAATAATTTTGGTCCCACATTTTTATAATTTTTACTGGTAATCCACTGTATGAAGAATTTCTGGGTATAATGTTTCACAGTTTACTTTATTTTGCCATCCTCACTTACATAAATTAACTATAGTGCCCTGGTGTCTGAATCATTTTTGGTTTGACTCTCTAAATATCGTATACACGGTATACATGTTATGGTTTTTGAAAATAAAAGCAACATTACTGGGGTGTAACGATACACTCATGTCACAAAATTTGATTCAAGTGAACTCACGATATGATACTATCACGATATCTTAAGCCAAAATAAAGGAGAGGTTTATTATTATTATTATTATTACTTATAATATTACTAAATATAATATTTAATTAATTAATATTACATTAAAAATGAATACTATTATTATTTTATTATTATCAGGACCCACAAATATTCCCCATTGCATTATTATACATTATGTTCAACATTATATATAGTAGTTTGATGTAATGTCACTGAAACTTTTTCCCCCCTTAAACAGTACTCGCACATTCAATGCAGGCATTCATTGGATCCGATACTCGCTATGTCCGGCCTCTCCCGCTATTTATGCACTTTACATAAGAATAAACCATCTAACATGCTTTAAATAAATCATACTTATGCTTTAGATTATCAATGCAATCAATCACAGTTCAGATCGCAAGAAAGCATGTCAAAATGACTACTCAAACTATAAATGGTTAGTTCATCCAAAAAAATAAATAAAAATAAAAATATATATTTGTATCCTGCATTTACTCACTCATGTTGTTTTCAGGCATCACGCAATCATTTGAACATCTATGTTTACTACAGTATGCGTGTCGCTGTAAATCTGTTCATATAAAGCCATCGTGTCTCTTCAGAAGACTTGGATTTGGATTAGAATACTCAACTGATTATTTTTACGAAGGCTTTTTTGAAATTCTTTGGATCTTTTAAGTTTTAGAGGAATGGACTTTAAATGGAGGGACAGAAATCTCTCAGGTTTCATAAAATATCTTAATTTGTGTTTGGAAGTTGAACAAAATCTTATAGGTTTTAAACAACATGAGGTTGAGTACATGATGACAATTTTAATTTTTGGTAAGGCGAGCCTTGGATAAAACTAACTCTATATCGCAAATCATATACTTTACATCAACAATATAGACAGTCGCAGTTTTATATTGCGATATCTTGATAAAATGTAGTTACACCCTAAACATTACAAACATTTCTGTGTCTTTTTTTTTTTCAATTCCAGGCATTCTTGCTGCATAAAAGGAATACTTTCACTGACCCCAAACTTGTGAACAGTAGTCTATTATATTTTATAATACTGTGGATGCAATATACCACTCCATCCTAAAGAGTGGTGCAAGAAACATTATCAGTATACCCTTTCTCAGCATTATGAAAATTGTTATCCCAAGTATTTTATTGGTGTCAACAATAGATGAAATGATGAGCAAATGGCCTGAAACAACTCAGAGTCAGATGACACTGAAACTGTGCCAGAGCAGCTAGAGGAATTACAAACACCCCGCATTATATGGATGAAGTTGAGAAACGCTTCCCACCACAGCGTGGGCCACAAAGTGTATTTATTGATTTCTGAAGAGCTCCAACAAACAACCTGACAGCTGCAGTAATTCAGGGCTGCATCTATACAACGAACCAAAAACAGACTGCCAGAAATGACCAAACACACCAAGCAAAGAGTGCTAATGTGGCACTGCCTTGTAAAATATTGCTAACAGAAGAAAAAACTACTCGCCAAACAAGCCGAGGACCTTGTACTAATCCAAAGATCTGGGCAGAGTGCCTGGCGATCATTGAGCCACCAGCCTCAGCAATTTGCTTTGTGGCAGCAGCTAGCAAGCAGTCATGCTAACTGTGAGTGTAATTATAGCTAATGGTTATGGCCCAGTGTTTAATAGAGCCTCTTTCTCCCACCACAGATGCTATGCTGCCAAAGGAAGTAGGGTTTTTGTTTTATTCAGAGATGCCCACGGTCGACCCACGGGAGGACCCCTGCTCTGCATCAATGGGTCATGATGCTTGCATTTCCACTTGAAAGCCATTCCCTGCTGTAATGGCTTTAACTGTGAGGGAGCCGATGAGCATGGCAATCGACCACAAGGAGAAGATATTCAGAAGGGAACATCAGGAACACCCAGGATGCCCAATTTATGCACCAACAGCAGTAGCAATTCTGGAGGAGCCGCAGCGGTGGTGGAAGTACTTGCAATGAGAAAAGTGATAGCACTAGTAGTTATCACCCAAAAATGAATTTACTCGGTCATATCTAGGGCTGGGTATCGATTCAGATGTTACAATTCGATTTGATTTCGATTCGCAAGCTCTCAAATCGATTCGATTTTTGAGTCTCGAGTCAACTCAATGAATATAGATTTAATACAAATATTATAGGTATTTATAAAAAAGAACAGTGAACATAAGTTTACAAGTGGGTAATTAAAAAGAAATGAAGAGCCACAAACCTGTATATTAAACTTTTTATTTTAGGTACACTCGGTTACATTAAAACAGAACCCATTTCTATATTTCAAATGCATACAATTGTTAAATACAATGCAATTTTGCTTTTTGCTAAAGTTTTTATACAATTTTGTCTTTATTGATATTTTTCGGTACACAACAAGCTTTTCTTGCGATTTTGCCGCCCGTCATGTGTGCAGTTACTTTTCATTCACGAGAAGAGCGTTCATACCTGGACACAAGTAGTTGCTGTGGTAACAAACAACAATACCTTATCGTGCTGACTTATGTGGACTAACTTTAATTTGAGGAAATCTGTTTCTAATGTAAGCTATTATGTTTGAATTATTGGTCCTGCGCTGTCTATTGACTCAGTTGATTTGAATATGACTATAATGGCTAACGTACGTGCTTAAATGAATGCTCAAGTTTGACCATAATGCAAGGCAAGCATTCGCGTGTATGTGATCTATTTTTAGCGTTTGTGTGCTAGGCTGTGGGGGTGTTGCAAGTTGCAACGTCTGGGTGATGATGTCTCATCTAATGATTCCACAGATTTGCAGTATTACACAGCATTTTACCTCAGCATTAGAAAAGGCGACAACGCACCGGAAGCCGCCATTTAAGCACTGAATGAATGAATGAATGACAGGCGCGCCTCTCGAGGCCTTTGTAACATTGCGCAAGGCAAATAAGAGGGTGACATCTAGCGGAGAAGACTAGTAATTAGATTTACGTTAATATTATGTTCAATGTTAGAAGAAATAAATATGGAAAAAAGTCAATTTGTGGCCTTTGAGAATCGATTTTCAAATCAACCACATTTTTTTGCCCAGCCCTAGTCATGTCATTCCAAATCTGTATGACTTTCTTCTGTGGAGCATATAAGAAGATACTTTAAAAAGTATATTTCTGTCCGTTCTGTTATGAGTGCATTGCTGATATAGTATTTATAATATGAACTCCTTTCCCTGCCATCAATGGAATTTTCTTGCAATCCATGTTTTCACTGTTAAATGGTAGGGGGCGCTATTATCTTCTGAAAGAGTACAGAATCTCCAGATCCAAGAACAGGTGAAGAAGCAGAAGCGATACAAGCATTGCTTATGCTTACGTAAGCTAATGTGATCACAAGATATTCAACAGCAAAGAAATAAAAACTGCCTAACCTTAACCAAATTAAACTGCTTTAGGGGTGTTGATGGACTCAATCTACTTGGTATATGTTTTGATCAACGCTCTGAATACGATTCACACATAGTCTGTGACAAATTTTTTTTGCTTTTTTTCATGAAACCCACTTTTTTTTTTTTTTGAAAGCAGAGGGTTTGTTCTTTCTTTTGATATATTTCATATCGACAATATTCTGAGGCCATGAACAACAGAGAATGCTGGCACTGGCTGGCAACTTTTTTTGTAAAAACGCTGGCGGGGAAAGAGTTAATATTTTGAATTAGCTTTTACTTTTACATTTTTTTTTTTTTTTATTTACATTTTGTTATGTGCTTATGTCATTTATTAGTTTGTTTTTTATATTTCTATTTAGCTTCCTTTTTATTCCAGTTTTTTTTATTTTTTTATTACATAACCTTATTTCAGTTAGGCACTTATTTTACTTTGTTTATTTTTCTACTTTTACAATATTCTACTTTTCAAAAACTAACATTTTATTTTTAATTCAGCTTTATTTTAACTAACAAAATATATATATATTTAAATAGTTTTAATTTACAATAACACTAGCTACATTTACATGTACCCAAATAATGTTATTAAATTGTATTCATGGCTCAATTGGATTGAAAATCCTTCACGTAAACAATTTCTATTGGATTGAAAGGGTGTTGTAAATATTAAATAATCCAATCAATAAGATAAACAATTTAATGCTGGAATATGACTATCTTCTAAATCAGATTTAAAATACCTTGCGCACAAACACAATGCCATGATGCATACTTTTACTCAGGAGACTCAGGAGGAGCTTCTTCCCCCAGGCCATCAGACTCCTGAACTTAACGTCACGTGACTTCACTTCAGGATAAACATCGATACACTGTCATTGCACTGCACTTTCTGTTCTCGTTGTTACTGTGTAACAACCTGTCATAAACCTGTTTGCACATTATACTCTTTATACGTTTGTTAACCACATATTTATAAGTCTACAGTTTACTCACTGCACAGTCTACTTCAATTATTTTATTCCACTTTATCCTTATTTGTTACCTTTTTTTTTTTCTTCTCTTGACTTGATTATTTATAATTCTATATATATATATATATATATATATATATATATATATATATATATATATATATATATATATATATATATATATATATATATAGATATAGATATTACTTTTTTATCCTATTTCTATATAATTTCCTCCTTGTGTTTTTAACTGTGTATTTGCACTGTCCATGGAGCGGACCTGTTTACATTTCACTGCCGGTTGTATATTCTGTATATAACTGTGTATGTGACAAATAAAACTCTTGAATCTTGAATCTTTACCAGAGCCCTTTTATGATACATCTTACGAACTAGTCAGTGAAGTAGACTGCATGAATTAAATATATTTATTTCTCAGCTTGCCTGTATGTCAATGTAAAAACTAAAAACCACTCCATCTTTCTGTGGTTCTGAATGTGGCGACAGGGGCGTTCATATAAATATAACTTTCAAATTCTGAAATGAATCAATGAGATTGATGAAGATGTATGCATGTAAACACACCTACACATATGTATATATGTAAAGTGTACATATACTGTTGTTTTGGACCTCACTGACTTTCATTCTTTAGAATATGTTTTTGGTCTTCAATAGAAGAACACAAGTCACACAGGTTTTGGAACAATGTGAATATGAGTAAACCTTTTTCATTTTTGGGTGATCTATCTCTTTAATGAATTTGTTCCAAGTCTATTCTATGGCCCTGTTTAAACAAGGTATTAAGATGCAATCACAAGTAGACCTGGCGTTTTAAATCCATCTTTTTTGTCCACTTTCGACCACTTCTGTCCTGATTTCTGGGTGGGTAAATTAATGGGCTTTTTCAGATTCATTTTAATACCAGGTGTAAACAGGGCCTAAGGTAGTCCCTAGTACAAGGTATTTTGAAGCAAAAATTAAAAATATCAGCACAAATGCCATGAGGGTATCTGACCACGTTTACTGTGAAATGCCATAAACATTGTCCATGGTGGTTGGCTGAGATAAAGTCTTTAAAAAGTAAAAATGCGAGTTAACACTTCAAGTGTAGATAAACTTTTACTTTTACCTGTTTTTCTCCCGCGGGGTGGTGCCTTGGCCGCCTGCACCAGAATGAGGTCTGAAAAAAATTTCCTACGTGCGTCTTCTCCCGGCATGCTTAAACAAACCACCTCCCCATATGAACGGCTGAAGATGCATTTTAGCTGTAAAAAAGAAAAAAGAAAAAAAAAAGGTCAATGGCATGCCAATTTTTTTCAGTTATTCATGCAATTTATAAATGCATACAAAAATTATTTTTATATTGAAAGGTTTTCAGCTTCCAAATTAAAATCCCAAATAAAAAATATATACATATTTGTGTGTGTATAAATAAGTGAAACTAATATTGCTTGAGATAAACATCAAACCAGTGGCTCATGAATACAACATATATACAAACAGTGAGAACATCTGCCGTGAAAATCATAGAAGGCATCACACCCATACTGCTCTTCAAATGCTGCCAACCAGCAGGGATCATTTCTCTGGGACTGGGAAAAAAAGCACCACACATCTCTCCAAAAAGTGACTATATACAAACTCATTTAAAACTGGTGTTGAACCCTGTCGGTTTGATTTTCCCACGGCATTCTTTGTTCTGTTCCATTGCACTGTGTTTTTTGTTTTTCTTTCTGTTTTACCCCCCCTCCAAAAGCACAGTGCATGACGGGCTCTGACTCTCGAAAATATTTCTCCCGGCGTGAAGCATTGTTCTGCTCAGCTTGAAGTTGGAAAAGAAAGTTTGTTGGTAAACATACAGTATAGGGTGAAATCCAAAGCAGGGAGAAAATCATGTGATGTGTGAACAACATGTCTGTGATGAGTCAGGTGGACGCCCACTGAAAACGTGTTTATCTTCCAAAGTAAAATTAAGTGGCTTGAGTGTTCGAGTGTTAAAAAATTCAAGGGTATGCTCACATAAGTAATTTGGCATAAGTATTTATTATTAAATACACACTGAGATTAGGGCTTGAACAACATGTTTTTTTGCATAATTTAAGGCTAGTGAACAATTAGATTAGGGTTACTAGATTCTTAAACAGCCAATCATTTTCTCTGATTTTAGGTGGAAGTTAGTTATCAGTGTTAGACAGAATGTAGCTCCAGGACCAACAAAACATGGTGATTGTATCAGTAACAGTAACAAGTCCTACTTGACAAAATCATGGCCACTGTCAGTTGGCCAATTAGAAGAGCAGGATAACAAAAGGTTTTAATGAAGAGAGATTTGACAAAACATAATGAAAGGATGGAGAAGAAATGTGATGTACGCATCCTTCCCGACAGCAGAAGACTCTTGCATAAAGAGAAAACCTGAACATAATGATCAGTGTCTGGTGCACATGGTCGTGGGTGTCACTGAAGAGTGTTTTAATGAGCAGTTTCATATTGCTATATTCAACTCTAATTTCACATGGTAAAGTGTGCCGTGCCAGTCTAATTACTGCAGTCTGGGAGCTGAATCAGCAGTTAAACTTCACTAAAAGTTAATGCAAGTTTCTCTAAAGGCTGCAGCAATCAGGACAAATGAATCCAGGTAAAGGCTAAAGACTTCTAAATATCTGAAAGCTCTCAGATCCAAGTGCAAATCAAGTTATTTTAAAAAGTCCCCAGGGCTCCCCAAATATTACAACAAGGCGGCGGCACTAGGAGAGAATTTCTCCATAATGAGGACGCGTGGAGACACTTTAAGTTCAATTTCCAATCATGAGCGGGTGTTGAAGATCCAAACAATCCCTCATCAACCTTTATTATTCTCCTCTTGGCAGATTTGTTTGCACTCAGGTTGCTTTCAGGCTTCTTTGGTCCAAACTCTTGAGGCGAGATGAAGGGAAGCAGAGCAAGTAACCCACAAAAGAGCCAGGTAGTGATTTTATGATTTGTCTCAGAGCTGATGGAAGCCTTGGAGACTAATGCAGATTCTGAGAGCTGAGAGACTAAATAGGCCTTTCAACTCGAAAGAGACATCCTGAGGAAATGTGGAAATCAAAAACACATTTCTTGTCTCTTCCTGTCTTTCTCCTATTGAAGCATGTTTTCATCTTTACTTCACATTAACAATAAGTAGATAAGAAACTTTATAGCCTGGTAAAGAATAAAGTTGGGATTTGCAATATCTGAATGTAAGAGTCAACATGAAAGGACATGTGCAATGTAATTTACTTTCATAATGTGAAATTTTAAGGATGTTCAATAACAAAAAAAAAAAAAAAAAAGGTAAAAATGTCTCACCATAAGAAAATTTCTAATGTGCGTTTCAAACCATTTGCTGTTCATTTGGGAAAAAAAAAAAAAAAAACACCCCACTGAATGAAACGTATGCCTGCTACAGACTGATTTTGACAATCCTTTAAGATCATTACAAATCAAACTGTACGACATGGATTTAAAAAACTTGGATTCTACATGTATGTAGATTGTACATTGACACCTATAAAATCGTAGGCTACGACGCAAGTTAGTATAGAAGAATAAAACGTCATCATCATGCGCTAGTGGTAAACAAATAGAGCACGATGAATCACACTTTGGCAGTTTATATGTGCACTGAAAAAAAGAGGAAGCGGAGGCCAACTTGGCATGCCAATTTCACAAATGGAGCTTGAGTTAAGTAGTTTTAAGTTTTAGCGTCATGTCGCGTTGATCAATACGCCATTTCATGTTGTGTTTTTATTGGCTAGTCAGTAAATGTAGGTCATAGCAGCAAACACACTGTGAGATGATGATGCTAAATTTCTGACATTGTCAGAAAATTATCGTAGGCTACCTTTGGTCACAGGACCGTGACAACGTCCGTCTTTGAACCTCTCTCACTGTAAGAGGTAGGACCACCATTTAGGAGCCACAACCACGACCACGACAACGACTGGTCATCTTTCGACTGGAACAGCCCAAAATCGTACAACGTGTACTGGGCATTAAAGGGAAAGTTCACCCAAAAATGTAAATGCTGTCATTATTTACTCACCCTCAAGTCGTTCCAAAAATCTGTGTGACTTGCTTTCTTCTTTGGAACACAAAAGACGACATTTTGAAAAATGTCTGTACAACGAAAGTAACAGCGCTTCAATGTTATTTGAACCCCAGCGTTCTCCCAATTACCATCTTTTGTGTTGTGAAAAAGAAATTAAGCCTTACAGGTTTGAAACAACATTTTGGGTAGACTTTTCCTTTAAGCGTCACAATATTCACACCTTGGGGAAATCAAAATACAAACAGTTACTTATTGACAATACATCTCTAAAAACAAGCCTGAACATCTTTCACTGTCACTTCTCAAGTAAATGTATCGCTTTTCAAGGATTTTAGATATTTTAAATGGAAAATTAGACAGTAATATATTTGTAATTTTTTTTTTTTGTAATGAAAAACAAGTAAAAAAATAATTAAAGGGTTTTAGCCTTCAATCGACCAGTGTACCGCTGACCGCCGGAAACTAGTTAGTTTAGTCTCTAATGTTTTAAATATGGATATTTTTCTTACACAAACGCATCGCTTCACTTCAGAAGGCCTTTATTAACCCCCCGGAGACGTGTGGAGCAGTTATATGATGGATAGATGCACTTTTATGGACTTCAAAAATGACCCAACAATTCAACTATTATAAATCTTGGAAGAGCCAGGACAGTTTTTAATATAACTCTGATTGTATTCGTCTGAAAGAAGAATGTCATATACACCTACGATGACTTAGGTGTACTAGTAAATCATGGGGTAATTAGAATTTTTGGGTGAACTTTCCTTTAAATACTTAATGACAAGTGTTCATGTTAAGCTGGAATATTAGAAAGTAGTTTAACACAAAAAACACTTTTTAAAAGTCAATGTTATTAAAAGATTAATATATACTATCTTCCTTTTCATACTGAATGCATTGTAGAGATTGTAAATTAGTGTGATAACTATAAAACAAATATACATGCATACATACACACATATACATACACACACATATATATACATATATATACACACACACACACACACACACACATATATATATATATATATATATATATATATATATATATATATATATATATATATATATATATATATATATATATGTATATATATATATATGTATGTATGTATATATATATATATATATATATATATATATATATATATATATATATATATATATATATATATATATATATATATATATATATATATATATATATATATATATATATATATATAAATATAATGTATGTGTATATCAGGCTACTCAAAACAGACCCTGAAGGTGTTACAGTGAACTAATAAGTGTACACTGAGGTGTAACCTTACACTGCTGGAGCTGACTGTTGGCACCCCTCCTATATGTGCTGGCAAGAGCCAAAACTCTTCCCACAGCCGAGCACAGGGGCACGTACCTCCTTCCTGTGATCCATGCCACCTACCCCCACTGCAGATGCTGTTTACAGACGGAACTGGCATCTGTCTCTACATCTTTCTCTTTAAGAAATGTGAGGGAATGGACGAGTTGAGAGATTTGTAGTGGTTATTTTGTTGCATTTTCTTTTAATTTATCGGAGGCCTCACCCCTGATGTGCAGTGCCGCAGAGAGGACAGCTGTCTCGCTGAACGTGCCAGAAGCCGAGGGCCAGTGCAAACTGTTCTCGAGCTTCTGCTTTGCATATTTGGGCTGCACTTAATGCAGATAAGCTTAAGGCTAATGGACCTATTTTAATCTTGAACCAAAGTAGGTTCAATATATTCCCACTTAAGACCTACTTGAGGTGGGGGGAAGGGGGTTATATTACAACCACGTTTGCCAATATAATGTGTCAATTAACAAAATATAATATAAACTACTTAGAGAGAACAAATAACATTCTTTTGGTTTGTCCAACTGACTAGCAAAACAACTTGGGTTAGTCCATTCAAAACCTTGTTATAAGTCAATAAACCTACTATATGCTTATAACAATTTAGATTTACAAAATCAAAGACATCCATGCAAAAGAGTTGACGTAAAAAACATTAAACATGTTCCTCTACAGTTATTCACTTTAACACTTTAAAAGTCACTTTCCATACAGAGAAATGCATTATCATCTTATTCTAAAGCATGACTACAGAGTACTTCACATAACTACCCACTGACATTAGTGAAGGCCAAACATTTCCGGATCCTTTACAGGGCTCCTGTCTGAATTCCACACACAAATCTTCCATCTCCAAATCTCAGAGGCCCTAGATTCAAGTGTTCATGAGTGGGAAAGGCCGGGATGGTTTACTCTAAAGGAGAATCTGACCGTAGAGCTCTTGTGGTGTTACTGTGAGGCTCCAGTATTGATCGCGGCTTTAGCACAGGACCCCCTGCCCGGATGAAGAGACGACTCTCACACCAAGGTAAGGGTGGTACGATTCAGAGCAAGGATGGTACAATTCCATTGAAGGGGCCTTGGGATAACTTTCAAAGCGGGAATAAGCTTTGTGGATTTAAACAGTCGAGTCTCAGAATTTGCCCACTTCACCATTCAAAGCCACTTCAGATCTTCTGAGGTTGTCAAAACTCAGGTTGACGTCAACATAAAACAACATCCATAACCCATTTTACTTCCAAACTATGACATTTTTGATTGAAACAGGATGTACAAGGACGGGACTTGATTGTATCCATCAGGAAAGGACTGGATCATGAAAAGTGGGTGTTTTATACCACAATGGAGGCAGAGCAAGATTGTGGAAGAATACCGTCCTCCTGAGATGTCGCTGGATGTACTTAAAGGAGGCTGTGCGAGAGAAGCCTGAATTGCTGCTGAGCTATTGGTAACATTCAGTCAAAAAGAAAGGTTCTTTCAAAGATGGAAGTAGGGATGCACAATATAAAATATAATTTAAATATCATATTTAGCTGATAATGAAGAGACAATTATTATTATTTTTATGGCCAATAAGTAATAAATGGCCGATATTAAAATTATACTACTTTGTCTAAATAAATTTAAAATAAAACAATTATAAAAAAATATATATTATAATTATAAATAAAAGTTAATTTTGGCATCACAATATTATAATGTACATCATGATCTGCTGAAGTTCAAATTGAGCATCAGAATGGGGAAGAAAGGTGATTTAAGTGACATTCAGCTAAGAACAGAAAACTGAGGCTAAAATTTGCATGGCCTACCAAAATTGGACAATGAAGATTTTAAAAACGCCTCGATTTCTGCTGGGACATTCAAATGGTAGGGTCAGAATTCGGCATAAACAACATGAAAGCATGGATCCATTGTGACTTATATCAACAGTTCAGGCTGGTGATTGTGTAATGGTGTGCAAGATATTTTCTTGGCACACTTTGGGCAGCTTAGTACCAAATGAGCATTGTTTAAAATGCCACAGCCTTCCTGAGTGTGTGTGCACGATTGCTGCTAAGGGGTAATAATGCAACAAGAGTTTTAAAAAGTGATGTTCACTATTATTTACAACAGGATTCACATTTTATGGGTTTAAATGTAAGATTTTTGTTATAAGAGACAATAAAAAAAACAGCAACTTTGTGCCTCAAAACCAATCCCTTCCTGGTTTAAAAAAAAAAAAAAAAAAAAAAAAAAAAAAAAAGTACTTGATTTTACTAATTTGCAACAACTGAATGTAAAATTTTTGACAAGCCAAACATGTCAGTCTGTGAGTAAAGTTTATTTAATCCACAAAATAAACTTCTGTACACTACATATTCCGTAAAATAAGTATAAAGAATTACGCAAAAAGTCTCCAGCAAGTTTTATAATTACACAAAAATGTGTAACCCACCCTTTACGTTATCACATCTGTCAAAATTGTGGGCTGGAATACAAGAACTAAAAAAACATAGACATAACACACTCATGGGCAATCAATCACTTATCATAATTATTTTTAATAAGCATTAATTGAATATCACATCATCAATATCTGTCAAAAAAAAAAACAACATGCACAATACACGGCAGTATTTACGAGTGCATGCGAGTATAAATTTGTTCTTCACTAGCTGAAATTGAATCGAAATGATCAGAGAACTGAGTGAAATACACTGCATGCTAAAGAGAATAAATGCCAATCCAACTGAAAAACTTTGACAGGTTAGTGAACGTCATTGAAAGTGTATTGGTTTTGACAGACATTTTTATGCACAAACTACACATTCTGACAGTCCTGATTTGAATATTTTCAATAATTTTCTATTTTTGACTGATTTTTTTCCTTTCTTTTTCCTAATTTTAGTTAAATGAGTGCTCCTGAGATGTAGTCGTCCAATTTGACTCATATACTGATATAATTTGACAGGTGATTTTTAGAAAATGTAGTTTAATCCTTATCTTCTCAGTTGTTTAAAAGATTAAGGCAGTTATCAATAGGGCTGCACAAAACATCAAAATTATCTAAATATCGCAAATGTACATATCGCGATATGCATATCGCAACGGCAGGCAACATCTGAATGATTTTAATAGGCTACTTCAACATTGTGAAAAGTGTATGTTTTAGGTTGACGCACATAGCAGAGAATAGACTGGGCACACGACTGTTACTTATGCGACTTGATTGATGTTAAAAAAAGAGTTAGTAAACGCAATAAGTTGCGCTGTCTGACACACACAGAAAGCGTGTGATCCCTTCAGTTCGGTTTCGCGCCTTGTTACACACTCAAACTGTCAAATACACACACAGTTATGTCAAAATGTCTGTCTTCATGTAATGTACATGAGTATTCATGTAAACGCAGTCGGTTACGCTTTAAGTGAACGATATCAGTTGGGGAAAGAAACCAAATGCGTGTCAATAGGATCCGTACATTAGGTCTTAAAGTGACAGCCTGCTAATACAGTAAACCACGTCCAAGTCAAGCAAAGAGTTTTTGGTATTTAAATATTGGCATTACATTTTTTGTTTGTTTACATTGATTGTCAGATTTGTGACATAAATTTGTGCTGAAACACTGCTGGTCACTTTCAGAAGTTGTAGCGATGCTTTCTTTTCCAAGAAAGAATGTGAAACACATAAATGGAATCATTCTCGGTTTTTAAATAATTGTTTTAATATAATTTAAATAGATTTTACACACTTAAAGCAATATCGTATCGCATATCTAATATCGCATCATTTAACAAGGTATTGCATATCGCATTTTTCTTCAATATCGCACAGCCCTAGTTATCAGTACGTTTCATATAATGTTGTTTCATTTTCCAATAAAAGATTTTTAGCACAATTACAGAATTTTTACACGATTTGTAACATTTAAATATATTTATCTATATATTTATCTCTGCACATTATTTGATTCTATTTTTCTGTAGAGCTGTTTTGAAACAATATGTATTGTAAAAAGCACTATACAAATATCTGTAAACAGCGACAGACTGGAGATTCTGAACCAACCATTGTCATATAGGCAGAATTTCAAAGTGAAGACACCACAGGGGTCTTCAAAGGGTCCTTCAACACTGAAAGTTGAGTCAAATTTCCAAAGCAAATGAGGAAACAAAAACAAGTGTGACAAAACCCAGCACCACAGAGAAGGTGAAATAAGCAACTCATCCTCGTCTACTATCAATTAAACATGCGTCTTTCCTCAGAGGAATGAGCCGGGCTTTAATGAACATACCTTGCAGGGAGAGAGTGAGTGAGAGACGGGCCTGCCAATAATATTAAGGCTTTTGTTCTAAACACACTTGTGCCCTCCTGGTGGGCATCAGTCTCTTCAGCAGGGGCTATGATCAAGGGCTTCACCACCAGCCAATCATCAGTCGCCCAGCGACGCACCCTGGGATGCATGGGGCGCACAGCATGAGCCGCTGGAGGCGCTTGATGCTGGATTGTGAGGTGAAACTGCAGTGCTGCCAGAGTTACTCCCCGTCAACATAATTAAGGGAGAACGTTTTTTGTTTTTTTTTGTTATGTGACTTCAGACTGCATTACTTATCTCTGCCTTCCACTCTCTCGCTCCTCCTTTCATTTTAAAGACTTCTCTCACATGCTCTTCCTGCCATGTCTTTGAGAATTGATTTTAATGCCCCTGGTGCGCTTAGAAAAGGACTAGAAAAGAATTGAAAGGGAATGACAGGTACAGGTCAGACCTTGAAGAAAAGGAGTACAGGCTGACAAAAAGTGGAAAAGAAAAAAGGTTGGCCTGTGGCCTAGTGAATGGGCAGATGGTGCACCAATCTAAATACATACATACACAAACAAACAAACAAACATGCATATATGTATATATAAAAAAAATTATATATATGTATATAAAATATTTGTATTACTAGTAATGTTTAATATACTACTACTAATGATTATTTTGTTAGTATATACACATTTTTTGAAATCCTTTCATTTATATTAATTCTACCAGATTTCAGGGTTAGGGGAGACAGAGAACGGATTGCTCACCTCATCAGGGAGCTGCTGGTAGACGGCCTCTGCTGTGGCGAGGATGAGGAGTGGCGTAAATGAGGGCACATCCTGCAGCAGTGTGAGGAAGCTGCTCTTGACAGTCTCACTGACAGCTTCCCACCAGTCACTGATGTGAGGCATGTAGATGATGCTGGGTACACACCGCCGAGCCTCACGAAACACCTACAAACACACACACAAACCCTAATTACTAATAATAATACTGCAGGGCTCAACAATTTCAGATTTGTGTTTCTTGTATGTCATGCATTTTTACTGCCCTTTTTTTATATATATTTAAATCTAATCTTTGTTAGACAGTCTTTGTTTGTTAGTTCCTGACTTATCAATAAATGTTATAAAGTGTTTCAAAAATATCTACCTTATTTTCTGCAACGCAGAAGTTAGTTATTTTCTGCGAATGAGCAAAACGTCTGATTCATTAGCTGCTATGTAAATAACTAGAATAATAAAGTGCAGTAAAAGGTAAAACTAACTGCGCTACAAACCAGTGTGTTTGGTACAGGTAAAATAACTGGAAACGAATGGCAATGGAAGTCTTGCACATTCATGCTACAAATGGCTGAGCTGCTCTTACATTAAGAATAAGGTGGATAGGGTGTGCTGACTACCATGATCACACATCTTAGGTACAACATTGTTAATACTACAAGCCTACATCCCCACACACAGAATGTGTGAAAAATTCAGAAATTATATCTCTGCTTGCCTGAGCACAGGACTCCTCTGGGGTTTTGGCACTGACGGAGTATAGCGTGGGAAGGTCGAGACGGTGCACAGTGAACTTCTCCAGGTGGTGCAGCACAGCAGGGGCCAGGTGTGTGCTCTGTCCAGCGCCCTGGGGCCCCGTCAGCAGCAGCCGTGGCCGGTAAGAGGTGGGCTGCTGGTAGGCAGAACTGAAACAAACAAAAAAAGAAGGTCATTCTCAGTCCATCCATCTGTACTTCTATCTATCTGTCCATACATCCATCCATCCATCTCTCTAACTATCTGAGACACAACCTTAGATTCTGAATTTAGGAGTTGGTGACAAGCGGAATCAAGCTATGATGACTAACTAAAACTCCAATTATGTAATGAAGAGAAATAAAGTTAATTGATAAAGTTGGCAGCTCTTTAGGGACAACTAATTTTCATGCGTTTGACATCTATATTGTATATTAATATATTAAGATGAACCACTTGCCAACATCTCATTTAAGTGTGAGGAACTGCAAGTATTGATGATCACAAGCTAATGTCATAAAACAACCACTGAACCATGAAGAACAAATCAATGCAAACGAGATTGAAGTAGGTCTGCTAAGGAGACATCTCAGTGCTGACTGGCAGTTCTGCAGCATCCCAACAGATGGCAGCAAAACACAGCGCTTGACTATCAAATAAAGCTCTCAGGTTTAGGGACTTTTAAATGTAACAAATTTTGAGTGTTGTTTATTTTCTATTGCCATATCAGCATTAAAAGGAAATATTCATGGTAAAAAAATAAATGAATAAAATAAAAATACAATTAAGCTTCTTACATTTCAATAAAAACTACAATATCCAATTTTCTAAATCTAAAAAGATAACAGCTATATGCTAGTAGCGCTTCGTGACAATATAGTTAATGCTGCTTTTAACACAAGCATAATAAATGAAGGGTGCATCAAAAGGTGCTGAGCATGACAAAATGAGTTTTGTATGAATGCATGTGTCTCACGTGGTAAAATGGAGAAAGGGTTTATGGGTCGTGCAGGAAGCTGCTTTCTTCGGCGATCCTGACTGAGTTTCATAAATGGAAGGAGCACCAAGACATTCCTCATCCTCGCTGTACGAGTCCTCCACCAACAGATGATTGTCCATGTCTGAAATCACAGACAAGAAACTTTAAATGCTGCCATTTCTATCACAGTGCTTTACAATGAGGCCAGTTTAACTAATAGAGAAAACTGAATACTGAATATGAATATAGTGCTTTGATTTCATGCATTAATATTGGGGAAAGTTACTCTATAACATAAAATAAAATAATAATTATATTTATTTAATTTATTTAATTAAACCTGTTCCTCAGTAATACATTTGTAAAAAAAAAAAAAAAAAAAAATTCAAATCAGGAAAAACATAGCTCTTTTATTTGGCACTTTCTCTTGAGAAATGTGCAAAACCAGAGATTTACCTGATTTTAATCTTTTCTTCACGAATGTATTCTTTTAAGTTTAAAAAGGCAAGAGGCATATTCTGGCAAATGTATTCCTTCTACATTTTTTTATGACTTGTACTTTATTGATGTTTTTATTTGAAAGCAAGAAATAAAATAATCATGTATTGTCATATAAACAAACCATTTTAAAAAACATACATAAAACAAAGGAGTTACTAGCCAACACATATTTTTTTTACATTTTTAAGAAAGGGGCAGGGGTGTTGCCAACACCATAAGTTCCCACTGGGAGCGATCATGTTTCCCATGACCATTATTTTTGTCTCGCCACATGCTTGCTACCACTGTAGGTTACAGAAATGCATTTTTTTTCCCCCATTTATCAAAACAAAAATCAGTTCTCCCATGCAGACTATAGGAGTTTTTCAAGGGCTGCCACCTGTCCAAATCTGAAAGCCACTCAAAAAAAAAAAAAAAAAAAAAAAAAAAAAAACTGAGGCCTTCTGGAAGCCTTCTCACAATCACACGTCTACCCAGCATTATGCAGCTCTGTATCAACATTTTTAACAAGAGTCAAAGGCCGAGGGTCACCAAGAATGTATAAACTAGGACAGATATCATAGAGGATCTGTGGTATCTTTAAAATATAGTCAAGCACCTCTCTCCAAAAATACTGGACTTCTGAGCATTGCCACAAGTCATGAAATGGGTTGCCTTCCTCTATCTGCCATTCAGGATTATCCTTAAAACCTACTCTAAACAGCCTTCAGGGTGGCCAGTAGTAAAATTTTAGTTGTACAAGACATGTTTTTATATCTCTAGACATCAATTTTAAATTACCAGTGATCCTCCCTTATTCTTTTTCCCAAATTATATAAACCACAGAACTAATATTTTGACCCATTTGACTAACAAGAAAGGAATAATATTTAGATGCCTCATGGCTGTATCCATGATATTCCAGATCACCTTGAGTGTGTTTTACCCCCGGGAGCATATAATGAGAGGCAAAGATACTTGTGAGCATATGTCTCATCTGTAGATATCTCTAGAACATCAGTCATTAGACAAGCTGAATTTTTTATCAAGTCTCTCAAAAGAGATCAATGGCTCTCCCTCGTAAAAATATTCCAGAATACTAATATTGTTATCTACCCATTCCTTCCATAACACAGATGTTTTGGTTTGACCCAGATAGCAGAGAAAGTGCTTAAAAAAGGGTCAACCCCCAAAATACGGGAGGTCTTTTTCCAAACAGTTTGGAGATGGGAAATAATCGGGTTATTACGCACTGGTAGTGGTAGTTTTGTTACCAATAAAAACTCAATGGTACAAGCGGACAAACAGATATTTCCATGTCTAGGCATGGGGGAGCCCGCTCTGGAGGTAACATCCATTGTCCCAGCCAGGCGTCTCAAACCAAATGCATAATGTGACCTGTGCTGGCAAAATGAGTCGCAATGAGCAAATTTTCAAAAAGGAGTTAAAAATGTTCTCTCCCAAATCAAAAATAGAGTGGGAAAAATTGTTTAAAGTCATTCTAGATGAAAAGATTGCTCTAATTGAAAAATTAACCATTTATAAAATATTCATCGAGTTAAAAAAACTGGGTCAATTTTTATTTCATGTTTCATTTGATTGTTCATTTAACTCACAATCATCTCTAACATTTATCAATCAATTTATCAATCACCTCTAACATTTCATCAAGTTTCTCTTTAAACATGCAGTTTAACAGTGTAACTGCAGCAGAGGAAAAACTCAAGACTAAAATGGAGGGATTAGAGTCATACGACTACAAAGAGAGCAGTCATTAAAAATACTGGGAAAATTCTATTCCTAGCAGAATTATGAGGTGGTAATTATAAAGCTCTGTGTGTAAGGTACAAAAAATAGATCTGAATGGATGATGAAACACCTAAATAACAAAAAAAAGGGCCAAAAAAATAAAGATTTGTATCTGTGATGTGTATCAGAAATAACTTGTCATACCGTGTGTGTGTTCCCTGTGCAGCAGCTCTGCGTGGGGGAAGACTCGCATCAAGCAGGCAAGCATTTGAGCTAGCGTGGGCTCCAGCAGGGGCTTCAATACGCAGGAAAGGGCCTGACCGGGCGGAGCCATGGCCCTTTGGCCCGCAGGTACTATGGAGCGCAGGGCACAGCCAAAATCCCTCGGCCCCAAAACAATGGAGCCCACGTCCAGCTGATAACGCTGGCTGCTGGCGTAGATCTGAGGATAGCGCCGCCGCAGAGCCGCTAGCGCAGCCTCTGTGCAAAGTGCTTTGATGTCGGCCCCACAGTAACCTGAAACACGGGGAGACAGCAGAGTTTGCCACACATCAGGATTCTCTCAGGTAAAATGGGTAAATAGTTAACCTTAAATAATTGCAAGTTAATAAACAGTTTCATAATTACACAAAAATAAAGACATATTGATAATAAAAAGGCATTTAATTGTAGCCTTACTAACAGTACAATTATTAATGCTGTGTTCCATTGAACATTTATGTTTGGGAAAAGTCAAAAAATAAAATAATGACATTTTATTTTATGCCTCTCACCCTCTGTAATACATTTAAAAAATATATATAAATCAGGAAAATCATTCCTTATTTTATTTTATTTTACACACACACGCACGCGTGCACACGTGGTAAATAATAAAACCTGATGAACAAACACTGACACCCAAGACAGGTGTGTAAAACATTATTATTATGGCATTGCCATCTGTTTCATCTTCAGAGTACCAGACAACAAAACACTTTATGATCCAGAAATATCAAGCTCACATGTGACTTTGAATGTAGATTACACATCAAACATGTTCTGACTGGCTGCGTTTTCATTGGAAAGAAAGAAACGACTTGAAAACCAAAGCACATTCAACTTTGCACTTAGTTGGGATGAACAGTAGAGATGAAGCTAGAAAAGCATCACTTTTGCATTCATCTTACCGACACATTTCTCGGCTAGCTCATCTATAAAGGGTTCGGCTAGCTTGGGGCTCCAGTCCCTGGTGTGGATTTCTAGAATGTGCTTTCGGGCCTGTTGGTGAGCATAAACATGAACACAGACAGTTTACAGATAAAACAAAGCACAGCAAAACTGTTTTGATCATAAACGCTTAACAAAGGGGCTGGAGAGAACATAAGAGCTAACCTTTGATTAGCCAGCATCCTGCTGTGAAGACAAAAAAATATACTCACAGCAGCACAGAGCTGACCTGATATTACAACTTCAGCTCCAAAGCTCAGGCGTAGTTGATACGCAGTCATGAAATATGATAGGGTTTAACTATGTCTGACAATTATATAAGAAGTTGTGGTGTTTCCTAGCCTTATATATATGGTATTCAATGTAATCTGATCTGTTCCCAGTTTATTTATTGTCACCACTCTATTGTTTCTGTGACAAATAAACAGGCCTGATTAAAAACGAAATAAAATAAGCTACAAAATAAATGTGCTGTATATATAAAAATGAAAATATAGATTTTTTTCCCAAATGAATACATTACAAATTATGTTTTAAATTGTAATAACTCTGACTGAATAATAAATAAATGAAATAAATGAGGTCTGAGACCATTAGTCAAAATATATTTTGTATGTTTACAATTTAGTGTATTTTTTCACTGCAAATTATATGCTTTAAAATGTAAAAAAATTATTAAGGTGGCCCATTATTATTATTATTATTATTATTATTATTATTATTATTATTAATTAGTTTAGTTCATTAGTTTTAATGAAATTCTAAATACCAGAATTTCAATGTAGTTCAGACTTTTGGACCCTACTGTACAATATAATAATATAATATTTACTACAATAACAATACTCTTATGCTCTGTTGATCATCACTGTGTCTTTGAATCTTTTCTGTTTCATTGATGGTGTTTAGAGTACACAGATTAAATACTGCTCTGACTGGTGGGCAAAGTATATGCAATAAATTTAAAAATATATTTCCCTCAATGGCTTGAATGTAGTCAGCGTCTAGTTAGCTTGGAGTGCTAAATACTTAACTGTGAAATTGACTTTAAACTATGAGTAACTTCTGTTTAAAGGTAATGTTAAAGGCTTCAACACCAGGCATGAGAGGTTTTGAACTAAAGCAGGAATGCCCAGAGAGCAGAGAGATTCAAAACTGATCTCATCAAATTTAATTGGCATTCCATTTGTCAAGTTGTCAACGAGCTTGACGAACAGAATGTGAGATAAAAGATGCATTTCAACGGCCAAACCGGCAGCAAAAGACCAGCAACTGAGTTGTCAGACAATTTAAAGTGTTTTGAGTAAGGGACACCAAGGACTCTCTGGGACTAGGGTTGGGTATCGTTTGGTTTTTTTTACGATAACGGTGCCAAACTTTTAAAACGGTAGCGGTACCTAAACAGTACCTGAACCAATACTTTTTTTTTGTTTTTTTAAAAGAGCCACAAACCGATGGTGGATGACATTAAAGAAAGCTTTTTATTAAAAAAATATTTAAATAGAACAACTGAATAAAAGTTTAAAGTATACTTAAATATATAAATAAATACAATACACAGTTACTGTAACTTTAACAGTTACAGTACTAATAACAGCTAAAGAAGTCAGTATTGCTGGTATGCTACAAACCAGAAATATGACCATATTGCCTTCTCTGGCTAAATATTTTATAACGCATTGTCTTATTATTTCCATGGCAACGCATCATGCTTCTCATGACTTTTATCTTGGTTTTCCTTTTGTATTCAAAATATTCACAAACTTGTTAACTATGTCATGTACTATCTGATATTTCGATTTTCAAATATGTGTTAGTGAATGTGTTTTGTCATTTAAAACCCTTTATAATGATCATGTTAGTTGATCTACAAGGCGATGGGTGCCGCCATGTTACTTTTGCCGCAATTCAGAGAATCGGATCTGTTGGATTTACATCACACATCCACGTCTCACGAAATACATGAAAGTAAGTCACCGGTGAACTGGAAGAAGAATAGAGTAAACTATATAGTTAGCTATATAATGTGTATCTGATATAAATAAGACAAATTGTAAATGAAAGGATTGTTATTGCCACTTCCATAGACAACAGTGTGTAGTTAAACTATATATGTATTTTTTGCTAGTACTAATTTAAATGTCTAAAACCTAAAAAAAAAAAAACATGTGGTTGAAAACACTGAATAGTTGTGATATGTGACAAGTGCTGAGCACGTCTGTCTCTGGCTCGGCGACAGCCAAAGCTCAAAAGCAAATCTGAATTGAAGTGGCACCGAAATCTGGATTCAGTCCGGTTACATATCATCGGTTATATAGTTTCAGTACCCAACCCTATATGGGACACAGAGTGTCAGTTGGGTGTGGGCAACGGTCACAATACTCTGCAAAGTTAAAATTAAAATAATCTAAATAAAAAAAGGATTTGTGCACCTTTTTATCTGGCAGGTTGAACAGAAACTCCCGGTCAAAGCGTCCGGGCCTCCTGAGTGCGGGGTCGATAGAGTCGAGTCTGTTTGTAGCACCGATGACCACTATCTCCCCCCGGCTGTCCAAACCATCCATCAACGCCAGTAATGTGGACACTATGGAGCTAAAAAATTAAAACAGAAAACAAAATGACTGGCTAAGCTCTTTGCAAGTAAAATGAAAAGGTGTTGATGTATCAATGTGGGTAGTACATCAAACCCATTTCAATAGAGCAAGAAATATCTTGTTTTCCATGATACATTCCTTGTAATACCAAAACCCTCTGTGTGGAAGTCATACTGAACTGATTTCTTCAGGAGCATTTCTAATCCTGATGATGAAACCTTCTGCAATACCCGCCACATTAATTCGAATGCATTACCTGTGAATTTGATCCTGTCTGCTGGAGCGAACAGGAGCGAGGCCATCAATCTCATCGAAAAAGATGATGGAGGGTCTCATGAGGTATGCCTGCCAGGAGGACAGGAAGTGTTATGTGTGTGGCTGGACAAATCACACACCAAACACTTCAAAACAGCTAGTGAAAGAACAGAGCCTGAAACCTGTTTTATATGTGATTGAGACAAGACAACTTGTGATACACTTCAAAAATAAACAGGAAAAGCTTTGGAGGAAAAAAACTGTTGAAAAGATCCTGTATTATGATGCTTCAGTGGTGGTTGAAGGTAAAAATCTATATTTATATTATATAGAGTGCCAAATTTGTAGAGTAGAGTGCCGTGTGTTTATAATGATATTATTTATTTTAATAATTTTATATTTTGATAATTTTCTAATTTCAACCATTTTAATTGTTTCCAAATTTAAAAATACATTCACTAGTGGATTTTTATTTTATTTTCATGGTATAAATTATAGAGGATGTTAAATACTATAATACAGGGTTTTTTTTAATAATATTTGAATATTTATTAAACTAATTCACTTTATTATTGTTGTTTTTATTAATAGTATAATGTAAATGACCAATTGGATTTAAAACCGCAAAGCCCTAATCCACTTGTCAAGTCTGACATCACACGTCACAGTTAAATTTTTTATGAAACGTTAATTCATAAAGTGCAATCAATCGTCAATAGTGTACACATTGAGTTGATAAAAGTTTACCTTAAATGTGTAATAGGAATAAATAGTGCTCATAAAGAGACAGTCCTCTCTCTTGAAAGAAATGGATGTTTGGACCCGGAAATGGTATTTCTTACATTACAACCTAACAAGTGGATTTGAGCAATAGTAAATTTGGTAATTTTCTTTCAGGTAAGACAAGCGGCCAGGAATGCACAATATCTGTTCATCAACAAATATCACCTCACAGACAACATAAACTAGCTCAAGGTTATTCTAGGATCAGGGTTGTGAGGTTGTCTAATAGATCACCTGGTCAAAAAGTAGTCGGAGCTGTCGCTCAGACTCTCCCACCCATTTGCTGAGGCAGTCGGCGCCCTTGCGCATAAAAAAAGACACCTTCCTGTCACCCTGACTGCATTCATTAGCCAAAGCCCGTGCCACCAGCGTCTTCCCAGTTCCTGGAGGCCCATAGAATAGACATCCTCTGAAAGTATGGGGGGAAATTATGGCAAACATATTAGTGCCAACCTCTGCCGTTTGAAGCATATTAAACACAAAACTGAAAAGCACTTTTGAAAAAAATCATACAAGCAAAAAGCCACACCTTGGAGGCTGGATCTTAAACTTCTCAAACACTTCTGGATATAATAGAGGAAAGACGACCATTTCTTTCAAAGACTGGATGTGATGGGTGAGACCTCCAACACTGTCAAACTTCACCTGCATTGAAAGAGACAAGAACGTATGCTAGCCCACAAAGCATCTTTATCCTTATTGGAAATCAATGAAGCATCAAGGAGCTGATAATAAATTTAATGTACACGAGTAAAAAACAAGACTCACAGAAGTGTCCAGATTCATGGGATCCACATCCGCTAAACTGGCACCCACTTTTACTCGGTCCCGAAGAACGCCGCTGGCCAAATCCTCTGCCCGAAGGTTCATGGGTAGACACCTGTCACACAATATAGACAAATAACAAAAGTAACATCAAACCTCAGTTAAGGTTTTCACACTTCAGCCCTGTAATATACCACGAATCGACTGAATAAACATTCAGTTTGGTAATGTCACCTGTTACGAGCTCGGCTCATGCTTTTGCTTTTTCGCCTTTCAAAACGCTCTTCATCTGATGATGATGTTGATTCACTGCTGTGAATGGCATGTTTCTTTACTCTGGTGATCAAGACCAAAAAAAAAAAAAAAAAGACAAATAACCCTCTAAAAATCATAAAACAGGAGGAAATAAGGACAGAAACATCTGGACTGCTGCAAATAATTATTCACCTAATATGGCTTCTTCTTGCAGGAGATCGGTGTGTGTCGAACAGAGAGCCCTTGCTTTGCTTCCTGTTCACTGGCTCTAAGAAAACACAAATAAAAATACATTCAAAAGGCAAAAATCATCATTTAAAATATTTAAATAATAGCACAGGTTACATGGCTTAAGTTTGAGAGAGAGAGGTAGAGAGTAAGCATAGAGTTTCGTTGTATCGTGTGAATGTGTCTGAAGCGAGTACCTATTGGAGGAGCTTCATATCGCTGCACAGTTTTACGCTGCCTGAGGTTATAAGGTCTGTCGTTCTCCTCTCCAACCTCTTCTGCCTCGTCTCCTTCGTCGTCATCATCATCATCATCAGCCTCCACGTCTTCATCCTCCTCTCCCTCCTCATGAGACTCTTAAAAATGAGAAAGAGGACTGTTTCGACATGTCGGCCAAACAGAAAAACGTATCGGCTGATATTTAAAGAATGCCAAATATTGGCCGATATCTCAGCCGACCATTAACCTACACCAGACACAACTCGCATGGAGTGACACGTCATAACTAAAATATTATAATAAAGCTGTTTACACGGACAGTACTGTTTGCAACAGTTTTTTAAAGCAGTAGTCTTTTTGCTTGGTGCCATTTTTTTCTATATAATATAGTGTTATCAAAAGTACCAACTTAGATAGCAAGTCGGAACTGAAATTTAAAACATTTGTGGAATCGTAAACACCTCTGATTGGCCATTGTGTTCACATGCTCATTGGATATGTCTGTGATTAGCTACAATACGCAAAGCACGGGAGCGTTTGAAAGCACACGGAAGTGTTTGAAAGTGTTTTGAAAGCGGGAGCGGGAGCATTTGAAAGCACAAGCAGGTAGACGCTGAGAGATGCCTGCTTTCAACCGCTCTCGTGTGTATCTGTGTAAACGCTCAGTGAAAAGTGTCATTGATGTATATTTACAACATGTTTTTAAGGTGCTGACCATTGTAGCCAATCACAGACATATTTGATGAGCACATTAGTACAATGGACAATCAGAGGCAGCTTGGTACCGAAGTCGGTACTTTTGACAACACTACCACAGTATAAATGTTATATCTTGTTGTCTACCATTATTGTTCTCCACACAAGTCCACACATACCTTCAGTTCCTTCCTCTTCTTCGGGGTCCTTTGATTTGCTCATGACTTTGTGATGCGCCTGCATTCCATACGTGTTCCTCCGCAAAGACTTCCTCCTCTTCACACGGGAGTACATGTCCATGTTTTCCTGAAGCAAAAAATTAAATGAACATATAAATGAGAAACGTGGAGAAGAATCAATGGAGCAATGGAGTTTGTAGTATGTGAGTTTTGACTCATCAGTGGGTTCACAGCCCACACTGAAGAGAGGCCAATGCTTCAGAGTAACGCAGGATTTTAATAACCTCAATGTGGGCAATCGTTTGCTTAATGAGATGGAAAATAAGGCGGCCCAATTGTTCTGCTGTTTAATCAGTGTTAAAGGATAGGAGGAGTCACCAGTTCAGTGTCAGTCCACATGCGGAGGCGCTCCACTTCCCGATTCTGCCGTATGCTGCTGATGTTGTCCATCTCTTGAAGAACTGCTTCTGCCGTACTAACAGACACAAGATTCACATGCATTTAATCATTTTTAGTCTAATAAAACAAGTTCTCACACTGTGATACACAAACATATTCAGATATTTAAAAATACTTAAAATCAGCGATCAGTAGTGAGCTCCTGAAAAGGTTTACTAAGCTTCAGCATGGAGCAATCGTTCAGAACGAGTAAAGCAGCTCAGCCCATTCATGTGCAACACCAGCAGGTCTCCTCTCTCCAATATACTTCCACCATCTGTCTTTGAATAGCAGCAACATGTTAGCTCACACTAAAATCCTGGCTAGGACACAGCCTAGTAAATCCATTGGTTAAAATTGCATTTCAATGTTAACTTGTTGCATCTGTACAATGCAGCAGCAAAACTCTGCTCAGTACCAGTCTAAATGCTACAATGCCTCTGCTTTGGGGCGTGTCTGTAGCAAGTGTGTTTTTTTTCAGGACACAGCCAATACAATCATATATACACATACACACACACACACACAATTACAGTTGGAAATATGCAAGCTTTGTTTCAAAATGCCCAAAGCAAAACTACAGGGTCAACATTTGTAAACCCAGCCTATTCTATTCACAATTAAATCCAATGAAAATATTTTAAATACTAATACTTTAAATACTACTATTAAATATTACAAATACGTAATAACTGCAAAGCATTCAATATATAAACAATATAATTCACGCACTAATTCCTGCAGAAACTCCAGGAAAACTTGCATATTTTTGAATGCACATGATAAACATCACAATGATTTGCTGCCGCTTGACGTTTTTCACTTCGCACTTGCATAAAGTTGAGAATTTATAAACCTTTTGATGCCCTCAACATTTTCTTGCTTGCCTCGCACAGGACTTAAATGAAAATGCCACTCAATGCCAGTGTAAATATGCCATATGTGCTCAACACCAAACCACAAATGTGTGTTCGATCACAAAACTTTCCCCGAGAAAGACATGACAGCAGATTTATTTACAGTATAAAAGAGCTTGAGATGAGATGTTTAACAAGTACCGTCGTTTGCAGTCTTTGTATCAGTATGGTCAAATTTACCACAGAAGCTCAAACAAGTGTAAAATATTACCAAAGGAAGAAGCATGTCATTTGTAAAGATTTTAACAAAGACTTACAAGTTTAATGAAGCAAAGTCTACATATTTTCAAGTACAGCCGGAAGGGGCTTAAGTACCCCGGGATACATGTAGCCTTGGCTGGAAATCACCAATTATATCACAAACAATTATGTGCATGAATGCAAGCTGAATAACTGCCGTCACCATACGTAGCGAGCCCACTTCTAGATCTGCTCACGAACTCTGTATTTTGTCTTGTTGAGTTTAAAGTGCCTGTTTCTGCAAGAGTAAACTTCGTTGGCTTCAGATGTCTTACTAATTATACACTAGCTACTCAAAACCATGAGGGAATTATAACGTATGCACACAATCCAAACTGAACATGATTCCAATACTGTGAGCTCCTTGTGGGGTGAAATGCTAGTTGGTTTTAAGGTCGTGATGCAGAGAAGGTCCATCCAACATCATTTGACCCTCAATAACTTCAGACAGACTCCCTCAGACAACCAGGAGATAAATAATTTGCTGACTGTTTAGGTCAACACTGAATAGGTGTCTAGACGTGTAAATGTAGTTAATCATGTGTTCATGTATACATTTGTCTGTCGTCAGTAAGAAAGGAAGCAAAGTTTCTGAATTTTCATTGCCAATAAATGGTCTTTTTGGACTGGAGAGAAAGTTTTCAGTTTGGAATTTTACTTTATTTCATGGAAACTCTCACCATACGTCGGACATTAATTAAATACATATACAAGCATCATATTTTACCTGTTGACAAGTTGGTCGAAAAGTAAACTCTGATTGAGGTGTTCGAATTGGGACTTCCTGACGCGACGGCTTCTCTTAAGCTCAACATGACCGTTCATACGACCATGGTCCCCGTCTGATGTAGAATCACCCCTCAGACTCATTCGACCTATGTGTTAAAAAAGGGGTTACTACAGTCACCGCCTGATGAACATCAAACATATCCTCATGTGTTTCATGATCAAACGTCATTGACATCAGACCTGTTTGTTTTGAATAGAGTGTCAATCGATATAGTACTGAATTAAGTTCTCTTTCATGATTTATTGAGCTTGAATGGTCAAAAACACACTAAATTAAGTCAAAATGCCCATCTTGGGGGGTATCCACATAACACAGTTAGTTATGTTTTAAGTGAACATAAACAGCTGAGAAAGAAATCAGATGCGTGTCAATATATTGTAATTTTGGGTGAACTCTTCCTTGTAAGCTCTCAATAAAGAATGAGTCAGTAAATGAAAATTACTACATTAATAGTGTATATACTTACTGTGTCCATTCTGCAAGGCACCAGTGGACAACCTGGAAGACAAGGTAAAAAATGAGTGAATATCTGATAACAAATGGTATAAAAAGACAGAAAAGTCCTTTTTTAGTGAATAAATAACAGTGAAATCAATTAGGACATTGAAAGGGTTAGTTCACCCAAAAATGAAAATTCTGTCATTAATTACCTCATGTTGTTCCAAACCTGCAAGACATCTTCAGAACACAAATGGAGATATTTTTGATGAAATCCGAGAGCTCTCTGACCCCTCCATAGACAGCAATTTAATGATCACTTTCAAGGCCCAGAAAGGTAGTAAAGACATCGTTAAAATAGCCCATGTGACTCCAGTGGTTCAACTTTAATGTTATGAGTACATGTATATTTTTCATGCGCAAAAACAAACAAACAAAAATAACGACTTTATTCAACAATCTCTTCTCCTCCATGACTCTCCTATGCGATTCACTCAAGCACCACAACGCATGCTCAGACAATAGTGAGCCGCTATTCTGCCATAGAACTAGGAAGCGCTGCACTGTGTGAATGGTCCAACATTGTGAATAGTATAAGAGAGTAAAAGGGAGAGAAGACATTGTTGAATAAAGTCATTATTTTTGTTAGTTTTTCTTTAGCACGAAAAAGCATTCTCGTTGCTTCATAACATTAAGCTTGAACCACTGGAGTCACATGGGCTATTTTAACGATGTCTTTACTACCTTTCTGGGCCTTGAAAGTGGTTGTTGTGTTGCTGTCTATGTGGTCTCAGAGAGCTCTCGGATTTCATCAAAATATATCATAGTTTGTGTTCCGAAGACGAACGAAGGTCTTAAGGGTTTGGAACGACATGAAACGAATTTCATTTTTGGGTGAACTAACCCTTTAAGTAGCTTTTAGATGTGCTTTAGAAAAAAAAATATTACTGGTGTGCATCTTGAGAAAAAAATAAATGGCACTGACATATTTAAGATATGCCAGTGCAAGTTGCTTTCAGCTCAAAACATGCAATTTAGTCCAGGACTAGATTAAGCATTGTCTGTGAAACTGGTAAAATATTTTCTCTGAGTGAAAGCAATTCTTGTCTAAAAACATTTTTTCTAAACATTGAAAATTATTTTTGAATTTGATGTTGCTCACTTGCCATTGTGGACAGTGTAAAAGGCAATATACAGTGCAAGCGAGCAACACAAAATTAAAATGCTGCAACACAGTTGATCAACTAAGTGTAGAAAATAACAGAATTTCTTTTGTAGTGTGAACAGCTTCTTTAATTATAATGGGATGGGATCATCAAAACACCACAAAAAAATAAGTATTAATCATGCAACATCGACTGTCCGACCTCACCTAGTACAGTGTTTGGACATGGTCCATGAGCTTCTCTGGCCTTTACTCTGGGGACTTGGAGAAGTATCAGTAGAACTTGGCGGCGTCTGTCTGCGTGTCCGCTTGGGTGGCGGGGATAAACGTGGGCTACTGCTGTTAACATCACTGCTGGGCTCTTTCTATAACAGGCAGAGGTGTGAAGGATATTTAAAAGCTTGCACGAGCATGCAGATTACAGAGAGGAACATGATAATGGCAAGTCCACTCTCAAATATGATCTGCACTAGGGACACGCAGCACAATATCACAGCTAAGGCGTCTGAAAGAACATTTGGATTCACGTGATGTAGACTTCATCATCCTCCATAGATCCGGTAAGCAACGGACTTGTCATCTCCCAAATTCTTCCTCCTCTCCCAGATCTCATTATAAACTCCCTGCTGACTAAATAAGCCTATGGTTCATACATAGCCACCGTTTACACCACCCAATAACATGCAAGATAAGAAAATAAAGAATATGATGTTTACATTCATGCATTTGGCAGAAGCTTTTATCCAAAGCAACTTACATTGCATTCAAAGTACACATATTTACATTTTGTCAGTTCTTGCTTTCCCTGAGAATCGAACCCATGACCTTGGCGTTGCTAGCGCCACAGTCTTACTGTTTGAGCTACAGGAAAGCTCAAGCTGAAGTGTTTAAGTAGCCAAAACTATGAAATCAAGCTAGGATTCCAATACTTTCTAACCAAATCATTTCCATGACATTTCCAGTCATTTGCTAAATACTTGATAACAGCATTCAAATTCAGGACGAGTCACTTATGAATCATTCAAAATGATTTGTAATTCGGTTTGATGATTCATTCAAAAGAACAGACTCACCCACTATAGATCACATCACAATAGCTTGAGAAGTTTTACCCACAAGGGGACATACATATATATATATATATATATATCACACACACACTCACCTAAAGGATTATTAGGGATTTTCACGCACAACCATTTCTAGGGTTTACAAAGAATGGTGTGAAAAGGGAAGAACATCCAGTATGCGGCAGTCCTGTGGGCAAAAATGCCTTGTTGATGCTAGAGGTCAGAGGAGAATGGGCTGACTGATTCAAGCTGATAGAAGAGCAACTTTGACTGAAATAACCACTCTTACAACCAAGGTATGCAGCAAAGCATTTGTGAAGCCACAACACGCACAACCTTGAGGTGGATGGACTACAACAGCAGAAGACCCCACCGGGTACCACTCATCTCCACTACAAATAGGAAAAAGAGGCTACAATTTGCACAAGCTCACCAAAATTGTACAGTTGAAGACTGCATTGTTTCTGACCATGTCCATCCCTTTATGACCACCATGTACCCATTCTCTGATGGCTACTTCCAGCAGGATAATGCACCATGTCACAAAGCTCGAATCATTTCAAATTGGTTTCTTGAACATGACAATGAGTTCACTGTACTAAAATGGCCCCCACAGTCACCAGATCTCAACCCAATAGAGCATCTTTGGGATGTGGTGGAACGGGAGCTTCGTGCCCTGGATGTGCATCCCACAAATCTCCATCAACTGCAAGATGCTATCCTATCAATATGGGCCAACATTTCTAAAGAATGCTTTCAGCACCTTGTTGAATCAATGCCACATAGCATTAAGGCAGTTCTGAAGGCGAAAGGGGGTCAAACACAGTATTAGTATGGTGTTCCTAATAATCCTTTAGGTGAGTGTATATTATATATATATATATATATATATATATATATATATATATATATATATATATATATATATATATATATATATATATATATATATATATATATATATATATATAAAAATGTATTAATTGCTATGATTCCCACACCAGGAAGTCACTATTTTAAACATTCCTGATATTTCCATTTTTAATTACCCTTTCAAAGGATGCAATTTTTTTTTTAAGAAAATATTTTCAAGAATTGTTAAACATTTTACAGAGATTATAAAATATTGAAATACCAAGTTACTTCAGAACTCGCATAACTAGAAAATCATCTTCACTGTAGAAATTTCCAGATGTCACAAACTGCATGGAAATCACATTATTAAAATTATTGATTCCTGGTTTTCAGTGACCGTGGGGGAAACCTACATTCAATCAATCTGGAACTGAGAGGTTTGCAAAGTAAATTAGTGACATAAAGCACCCAACAATCACAACAACTAAAGCATAAAAGGATGAAGCGCAGACCATATGCAATGCCAGGGTACAAGCCTCTTATGCCAAACACGTGGCAGTGTATCTGATATTTATTAATCAAAAAAAACTCCAAATATTCTTGACAACTAGCACAGAACTTGATAAATAAACGGAACACCCTCGCACTGATGATATCAGACGCTAACAGCGTGAAACTTTACTACTTTGACATAATATACAGTACAGTACCATGGTCCAAAAACACATTGCAGTTCCATAATAACACGTTAACTTCGAGATTATCGTTAGGAACATCAACGAAAACAACCTGTGCCGAGAGCCGAGAACACACAGAAGCAGAAGTTTCTCCTAAATACTCTCAAGTTCAAAGTTTACTTTCCAAAAATCACGAACAATGTCTGTTTTGAGCCACAAGGGGTCTGTCTCAGCTAAGCTTCTCCCTTCCCCCACAACACTAGCTTGTTTTATTGTTGAAGACACACGGAGGACGAGACGTTTTTCATCCGATAAAAGGTGGCATTTGTTTTGACTGTTAATCGGTGCGTGGGAGCGCGTGACAGCATGGCGCGCGCCGGTGCCTCTCGAGCGCAACAAACACACACAGCAACAAAATAACGCTCGAGTCGTGTCAGCGAGTCGGTTCGATTGAACTGTTGTTTGCGACGGTCCGATTCACTTAATTAAATAATTCAAAACGCTACTCGTTATTTTTATTGTGAAATTTTTTCAAACTACTTGTTTTCAGTACGTTTGTAATAAAACAACATTTTTATTTTGCGTTTCATCTTGGTTCTGCTACTCCAAGTCTTGACTTTGACATACATATGTGTATACAGATATTTCCCTACACGCTCGAAAAATATATATATACACAAATATTACATTATATATGGTTGTCTTGTCAGTTTTCCTGCCAAATGTGTCAGTGAAGTGCCATGCAAACACAACGAATCGGTTCGCTCGGATCATTCAAAAGAATCGGTTCAACAGAACGATTCATTCACGAATCGGACACCAATATAACAAAGACAACTTAGGGGCACTGAGTGCATTAAACCAGCCAGCCGGCTTTATTAAAGTCCAGCTAGTATGTGTGACAAAACACATAAAACTAAGCGACACGACACGATTAAGCGCTGTCGTGTCATTAAACTGCCATTTCTGCGTCGCCAAGTGTCTCAAGGCGCAATTTGGGAACAAAAGATGTGGACATCGATTCATTCAGACATTTATCTATACATCCAACCATCCATCCATCTCCAAGAGGCCAGAATGAGCAGCTCGCTAACCGGCTGGCGAAGAGAATAGGCTGCCGGTGTCTCTCTCTTCCTTACACGGCTGTTGTGCTCGTCCAAGTTTGGGTTGTTCCTCTGAGACGACCTCGTCCGGCCCGAGATGAAGGGACTGACGGGCTTGTGCTCCGAGCTCTTTCTGGTGTTCACCATGGTTGCTGTCTGTCCCCGCTGATAGACAGGTCCTGTCCTGTAGCTCTTGTCAGCTGCTTTCGTTCTGACTGTATCTCTCAGCTAGTAGAGTGCCGAGGCGCCATTTCTCTTTCTCTCTCTCTCCCTCTGCTGTCAGCCAGCCGAAACTCTCCGGCGAACCACTTCCGCTACATAGAGAGCCGAGAGTGGGCGCGCTTGTGTGAAGTTGGCGCCAGAGAAATTTTGAAAAATAGATTTGAGCAAAAGGGAAAGAATACATAATAAACGCAATAAATGGTTTTCTTTTGGTTATAAAGAAAATTTACACGGGCGGTTGTGGCAGTAGGCTAATGTTTTAATACATTCCTTCAC
Source organism: Paracanthobrama guichenoti (assembly GCA_018749465.1). NCBI lineage: Eukaryota > Metazoa > Chordata > Actinopteri > Cypriniformes > Gobionidae > Paracanthobrama > Paracanthobrama guichenoti. Next base: position 31,835,878 of record CM031962.1, on the reverse strand, counting down.
AATATAAAAATGTCAAAATGTTCCTGCTTACAATTTCCAATTACAATATATAAGTTACAAAATATGTTAACTTTTTTTTTTCAGTAACAAAAAAGTGGTCCACAGCCATGTATTTTTGGACATGCAAGGTTCAAAATGTTGAACATGTAACGTTACCATGGTAGTACTATGGTATTTTAAGTACCCTGGACAGTACCACGTGGTGTGAAGGCTATCAAAGCATCATATTACCATCGAATAGTTTCACTGTGTCATGGTACTTTTAAGGTGTTTTTGCCTAAAAGTATGAATAGGATAGTGTTCAATTACAATTAATTGTAATAATTGTTACATATTTTCTAACCTGAAAATATCAAAGACATTAAAAGTGTGACTTTCAGGAATGGAACATATTTTATTATCTTAAAATATATGATATGTAATATGATTTTTTTTCCTAGTATACTCGTATCCCATTCAGATGTACTCTAACATCTTTGTTCTTATCAAGTGTTGACAGGCAGAAATAAATTTGGAAAATGTAATTTGCACTTACAAAACAGTCTATACCTTCGGAGGCTGCATTCCAATGTAAGGCATCAAGCTATGTCCGAATCCAATGTTAGATTAACTTCCTGTCTACTGAGATACCTTCATCTGATGGATTTTTGAAGGCAGCATAGATGTGTCCTTCACTGCCTTTGATATCCCACAATCCTGTGTGTGACAGTTGAGCTAAAAAATAAAGATGGAGTCTGAAAGTCTCGGTTGGTAGTCAGCTTGTTTAAATGTACATTTTTGACCAATGTTTTTTACTTAATGTCATTTATTGCAAGAAATTACTATTGTACTAATTAAATATTAGCTTAGTTATCACTAAAGCTCACTCTATTTTGCTGTAGATCATTAAACCGTTACACTGCCTCAGATTGTCCGAAATCAGTTTCATAAGATACCGTCATGTGCATGCGCTGCCTGCAAAGTCATTGCCTGATAGTGCAGCGAGGCAACAAGTCAGCCGACTACGTTTTCAGATGCTGCAATCACACCATGTCATAATTACCATAATTTCGAGTTGACAGCACATGACATTCTACTTGAAGCTGTTTGTGCGTTTCTACGGTCTATATGTCATACACCGATCAGTCAGCACAGCGGCGCTTCAAGTCGAACACACCTTAAATCTGCAGTGGCCAGGTGGTACAAGTATGATTTTGCCGCCATTCGTCTTGCGTCATTACGTCACGTTCCATACATAAAGAAGAATTCCCGGCTAGTAGGCTATATCACGTGTGTAGGTGACAAGGTGTGTGCAGGTGATAATAATTGCAGTAAATAAAGCTCAGAATGCTTTCAAATCCCTCTCACGGTATTTTAATGACATACACCGATCGGTCAGCACAGCACCGTTTCAAGTCGACCTTAAATCTGCAGTGATCAGATGGTACAGCGGCCACGTTCTACAAGTTGTAGCTCTCAGAAAATTATGAGTTTACACTTGTAATTACAAGTTCTACATGCACAAGAAGGCTTTTTACGTTAAGGTAATCACGACATGACGTGAATGCATCTTGAATCTGCCAGGTGGTCAGGTGGTACAGTGTCACATGGTACAATTAGGAGCTCTCAGAAAATTCCCTGGTTGTAATCACAAGTTCTACGAGTATGTGAACGCTTTTTTGGAATCTCATAATTACGACATGGAGTGAACTTGATTATCTTTACCTGATTTTTTTATTTTTTATTAACACTGTTAAAGCTGCAGTCCGTAACTTTTTTTGGTTAAAAATAATCCCAAATCAATTATTGAGCAAGCATATAACCAGTCAGTGTTCAAAACTATCTCCTTACCATAGTCCAATTCACAACAGTAAACTTGTAATTAATGTTTGTTCATTTGAGTGGTCGGGTCGGTTTCCGTGGGAAATATCAACGCTATCTCATGACCAATTCGTACATATTTTACGAGGTGGCTAATTCGTACTAATTTATATGTCCTCACTCGTATGAATTTGTACGTTTTGTCTAAACCCCAGTGAAGAGTAGTTTTAGGGGCGGGTTTGAGGTAGGTAATTCGTACGAATTCATACGAATTTGCTAACTTGACAAATACATACGATTTAGCAAAAATCATACAAATTCGTATGAGTGAGGTCGTACAAATTCGTACGAATTAGCCACCTCATAAATATGTACGAATTGCCGTGAGATCAGGTTGGAAATACAAGTTTGCCGCCGTTCATCTTTGTGTCATTATGTCAAGTCCATACATAAAGAAGGAGTCCTGGCTAATAGGCTACATCGCGTGTGTGGATGCTGCATGGATGGTGATGGATGGTTTGTAGCCTCTTCTTACAACAGCTGGAATGTAATTAAACTTGGACATACTTCCAAGACGTAGTATCTGTAATTCCGAAGTACAGTGAAGATCCACAGACAACCCACACATTGAACCACACAACCTCAAAACATTAGATTAATCCACGCTGAGGAGCTGTGCCTATGCACAATCACCGTAAAGAAGATAACTCCGCAAATAACTGCAATTTTTTAATGAATGTTTCAAACAGAGATGCCGACAAAGAGGCTAAACTTATGGACTGCAGCTTTAAAGGTGCAGTGTGTAATATTTATGAGGATCTATTGACAGAAATGCAATATAATATACATAACTATGTTTTCAGTGGTGTATAAAGACCTTACATAATGAACCGTTATGTTTTTATTACCTTAGAATGAGCCATTTCTCTCTACACACACCTCAGGTCCCCTTACAGTGAAGTCACCATTTTGTGCCACCATGTTTCTACAGTTGCCCTAAACGGACAAACTGCTCTACACAGCTACTCTAGGTAGCTACTCTTTGCTGTCTCAGACGACATCTTTGTCCTGTGTCAGCCACCGTAGCTTCTCTGTGCTTCGAAATTAAGGGGTTGCAAATTGCAACCTCAACGCTAGGTGCCGCTAACATTTACACAGTGTGTGACTCACAGACTTAGGGTCCAAAAAAAACAAAAACAAGACAAAACATAAACATCATACATATAAAAAAATGTATATTAAAAAAAATCTTTGTGTTACAGATACAACAACAGTGTCTCCACAACTTAGACTGGTAGCGTTTAATACTGACCCTTATATTTGATAAGCCCACAATCATTTCATTTTCAGAATCGTTCCTAAGCAAATTTAACAATAATAATGATTATTGCCAAAAAGGTTTCCTGGACACTCTCCTGTCTTTCGCCGATAACTAGTCCCAACCAAATTCACACCTCTTCAAACCTTTCTGATTGGCTAGCATGTAACCTTTAGCTATCAGTTTGATGTCTCAGGTGGACATTATTATTTAATTAACAAATGCCAGGTAGAAGGGAATGATGAGGTTATGTGTGGTATTAAAAATCGCTTCTAGCTGCTTTGTTGAGGGCATTTTGTTTCGCACTGCTGACTGCATTCACCATCTGTCACTGTCTACTACACCCAAAACAAACACACATGCCAGCATTTATTCAGCAACGTTCAATAGACCACCTCGTTATATTCATATCAGAACGTAAAACACCATTCCAAGACCTTGCATGTCATAGTGACGTGTGCACAAACGTGAAGTCTGACCACGGAGACGTCATAGGAATGGTGGACTGCTGTAGAGTAAGGAACGGCATGACAACAGTGAGAAACTTACGAGCCGAAGAGACAATTTTACGACACCATTGAAGCCTTAAACTGGTAACCATCTACAGTTTATAATCGGAATGCGATTCAGAAATGATGTGTTATGGGTTATAGCGCTTGTTTTCCGTCATAACGGTTCTCAGTGCGCTTGCGTGGTCTCTACACTGTCCTTACGTAATTTTGGCGCACTTGCTTTCATTTATTATGCTGCCCTGTTTGTTACAGTGAATATGAATACGAAGCTTAAAGCATGGACGTGAGTGCCTTTACACACCAGAGTCTGAGCTTAAAACATCTGATTAAATAAACTGAGGGTAGTAGTGGACACATGACATGTCATATAGTGTTATTGTCAGTGCATAATGACGTCATCATTTAGTATTAAGCAGCTGATATCATGTCAAAGGTTGATCAGTATGATATTGATAAACTGTTTTTGTACCCTTCAAATGCATCAGATGGTATTTTCATGGCACATGCCCAAAAAACCATTTGTAAGTGCATGTTTTTGTACTATTGTAATGGCAAATGTTTTGGACAATATGGTATATTCTTTGAAGTACAGTGAAAATGCCATAATACATGCATTTAATACTTCAGTACAATAGTATATGTCAGAGTGCCCTAATACCATTACCATAGTAATATTTATATTGGCTACACTTTATTTTAATATTGTACTTACTCAAATAAGTACTGAGACTTAACCATAACTCATACTTAGAGTTATGGTTAGAGATTGGTTTAGGATTAGTCACTTGTGATTATGCATAATTTACTGTTATTACTGTAGTAAGTACATGCAGTAACATGTAACTATGTCACCTTAAAATAAACTGTTACCTATATATTTAAATTTTAATAATTATTTCATTCAATATTAAATAACTGTACAGTAACTAGTAATTACAATTGATATCAGTGTAATATTGGTCATTTCTGGTCAGATTTCTGGTTGAAAATTATTTTGCCTAGATTTAATGTTCTGGTATGAAAGCAAATCGATGTTTTGAGAATTTCAGATCACACTGCACCTGTAAATCTCACATAGAAATGCCCCATGAATTATTCAGGAAGCATTGATGCAGTGGTTACATTGACTTGCACCATCCCTTATAATTATATATGCCCGCATATGTTTGTGTTGCAAGATGGACAACAGAAGTCATGATGAAAGATATTGATTCAAGAGAAAGGGTTCAAGATGACACATGGTAAGTCCGCTATACACAGCTCTATGTTTATTATCCACCTTGAAACATTGTGCAAGTATCATTACACCATTACCGAATGTTCATAATTCAAAATTTTGTTGCCTTCATGAGCTCTTAGGTGTGAAGGGGCACAAAATGAAGAGGAGGATGATGAGGAGGCAAGCCCTATTAGATCCAGTTTCTCCGTTGAGGACCTGCTCGATGAGGTGGAGAAGATCAGCAGTGTCGCTAGTAGCGGCAAAAAGGTCAGACAGTTTGTCATCCAGGTCGTTACCTAAAATAAAAATGTTGTAAGTTAGTATATCAAGTTAATGTCATCTAGGGGTGGCACTCTTAACATCAAGCTATTTATATTCTCATTCATTTTCTCTGCATTTCATCACTCTGAGTCTGAAGTGTCAATAGTGCTATATATTTACATACCACGATATACACGATATAGCAAAATCTCCAATGATAGACATTTTATACCGTGGTAACGATATATAGTCATACCGCCGAGCACAAAACATGTAATTTCTGAGCCACTAGCATCATCAAACATAAATGCAAAAGTATATATTTTTAAAAGCATTCTTAAGGGTGTTTTATGGCCGAACTTTACAGGTGGAGATTGTAGTGAGACTGTGGAAAAATGGCTTTACAGTAAATGACGAAGATTTACGCAGTTACACCCTAGAAGAAAACCAAGAGTTCTTGGAGGCCATTAAAAGAGGGTGAGTTTTGTTTTTGTCACTAGCTATGTTTCCATCCACCTATTTTTATGCAAATTGTTGAATATCTCATAATAAAGGCGGATGGAATTGCCAAGATGCACATAAAAAAACGTATGTGCACTCAATTGAGACAAATCATTTTTTATCTGATAATAATACATGCGCATAAACTACGACAGAAACACATAAATCCCTCGATGCATGCAGCAAAACACACACCTGACTTTGGATGTGACTGGATAACTGGACTAACCAACGAACCACAGCATCTCAAAAAATGGTTTTAAATCTGTTTTAAAATATCCATTGTGTTATCATGTGTGTTTTTCCCTTCATATGATAACATACTGACAGAATAAAATTGAAATGTATTTAAGTGTATTAATCTAAAAATCCTCTATATAAAGTGAGCTGCCTCTGGAGCTAGAAGGAAGAGCCGAGGATGAAGAACTAGAAATCAACATGGAGGACATGAAGGATGAAGTTTATGTCCCAAAGAAAAAGACCTTCCACCCGTTTACAGGCCAAGGTTACAGACTGGGAAGGTAGTAGGTCCTCTCCGGCATATAGTAGTGTGTTAGTAAACAGTATCAATTTACTGTAAAAAATGAAAGATTTGAGCAAGTTTTTAGTTATTTCTACCAATATCCACTAGGTGTCCTCACAACACTTCCACCCAGTGATGGTTTGACTAAATGTGTTGAGGATTATCCAGATGTTAGTGTTAGTTGACCCTCTAATCACATATAAAATCGCATGGCACCACAATAATTTCTTTGTTTAATTTCTTAAAGTCTTTGTGCTGTCTTTAGAAATTGATTAAGCTGAAATGATTGTCCTCCGTAGTGTGGCCCCGCGAGTGGTGGCCAGGTCTCGGTCGATACACGAGGACTGTTCTGGTCCTCCTCTCCCAACAGTGGAGCTGAATGAGGACCTTCCTGTGACCTCCCTCCAGATTTGGCTGGCAGACGGCCAGCGGCTCGTGCAGAGGTTTAATCTGAGCCATCGGTGAGTATCATATGGTCGTAGAAAGTGAATTTGACAAAAACACATATGGGTCATATTTCCCCCTAAAGAAAAAAACTTAAAGCTTAAAGGTGTCATTTCTGCAGCGCTAATGTTACCAAATTTAATACATTTAATTTGATTAATTTGCTCAGACAGGTTTTCTGAACACTCTACCTTTGATGCCATTGGTCAGTTTTAAGAACCATCGTTTTTTTTTTCCATGATGTACTTTTAATGAAATGAAGCACATTAGATTCATATTACTATATATATATATTTATATATATTAAGTATTGATTTAATATACATATATATTAGGGCTGTCAAACAATTAATCATGATTAATCGCATCCAAAAAAAAGTTTGTGTTTACATAATATATATGTGTGTACTGTGCATAAGTATGTATATTTGAATATATACACATGCATGTATACATTTAAGAAGTATTTGCACAGCTAACGTTACAGTTTTTAAACATGATTATTTTGGAATGTTTATTGTCAAAATTCTCCCCGGGCATGTTGTGATTCTCTAACTTTGAAATCCTACCCTTAAAAGCTCTTACATAATTCTCATTCATCATTTATGTAATATAATCACGCAAGGTAAAATGGAAGAATGGTAAACTGCAACTTTGCGGCAGATCAAATCAGATTACGTTGGATTTAGCGTGTGCGTCACAACATGTAAGGATTTTATGCCACTAACTTGAACATGATTGCTAAGATGTGGCTGCAAAGCTCCCTGAGAAGATGCATTTATGTTGGCCTTTATGTAATTGGTCCAGGATCAGTGATGTGCAGCATTTTGTGGAGCAGGCTCAGTCAGCGGACGCTCAGTTCATCCTGACTACATCCCTGCCCTTCCGAGAGCTGAGAGATGAGGGTCAGAGTTTGGAAGAAGCCGACTTAGCGAATGCCGTCATCATTCAGAGGCCTCTCAATACACAAGCTCCTTTCGGTCACTCCTGACTGTTTCTGCTTTCACCAAAGACTCTGATCTTTTGGTCCCACCCATGTTTGGGTATAATTTAATTAATCCATCTCTCTTAAACCATAAAAGCCAACGTTTTTATCCGACTATGAATACGTGGGTCCTTTGTACATCACTATGACTAAATGGTCACTCAACACAAATAGCTTTGAAGGAATAGTTCACCCAAAAATTAACAATTTCACTGACTCCCACTGGACTAAAAGATTATCAGTTAATAACAACTTAAATTTCAGCCCAAATGGAACACCATGTGGGTGATTAATAAATGGTAAGTGATGACAAATCTTTCTTATTTGGGTGAATTATTTCTTCAACACTTATATTTTGCTTTTAATTTTCCCATCATGTTTTTTTTTCACAACTGGAAGTGTTGGCCTTTTCTGATGCAATGCAGTATGCATAAGCCAAGTGTTTACCCTTCACTATTATACATGTTTACACAGATCAATGAAAAAGTCAGATCATGAAAGCTGCCATGATGCTTAATGGAGTTGTGTTCGATCATCTGTGCTGGTATGTCTTATAATGTACTGTTAATTTATAAATGTCAAATGTTTATGCACTTTGCCTAAGACAGAGGCTCTGTTATAAAGACCTCTGCTTGCAATAAACCTATTGATGATATGCTGACTCCTTTTCTCATTTCAAATGGGTTCTAATGTGTCAAATGCACACAGAGCTGATAAGTACAGGTTTAGGAGACTTTCTAATTCATGTGCTGCTTTTTGCGCAAATGCTCTTGGATCGTTCTTCTGCTTTTAAATATTTTAGAAGTGCATTTGAGCTCATGAGGGTTTTTTTAAAGATCATGCAGTTCAGTTGTCTTAAGCATTTTTTGAGTATACTGTACGTTTATCCACTATCAATCTGCAATGCAATTCAGTCAAACCACCTTCATCACTAAACTATTTCTACACTCCACTGTTGTTCTATAGGAATCTCATTCCAACTATCTGCCTTCCAACTTCCTGTTACATATTGTTTTTCATTTCACAAAATGCATTTAATGCCAACCATATGGTTGATTTCCTGGCCAGTGGGCTGAATGTCAAGAATTTCTATAGCACATTAAGGTTGTTTTGACTCTTTTGACCAGGTCTTGCAACCATGATGAGAGTTTTTTAATAATTTACTAGTAAGTTTATATCTGGGATTTTGTGAGCAGTTTATGCATAATTAAATGTGTATTTTCTTTTCTTTTCATGGAAGTCATGGTAAACGCATGTCTATTCAACTCAGGTTGTCAGATTGACTGATGTGAAACTAAAACGACGACACATTGTTACATGTGGTTTGGCACAGATCAGCTGTCCATCCGGTCTACCTGTGGCACTGTTTTAGACGTGTTACATTATTACAAACATTGCAGTTTATTGCTCTGGCCACATCTGCAGTCCTCATGCTGGTGATCAGGGACCCTGGGCATCTTTCTCCTGGTGTTTTTCAGAGTCTGTGTGGAAAGGTCTTTTTAGTGTCCTAAGTTATAAACACTGTAATGCTAATAATTTTATTTACTGCCGTGCTGCTTTATTTATTTAATTATTTATCCATGTCACTTCTAGCCTGGTAAGGGCAGTATTAAAATATTCATCCAAAACATAAACCTCTATATAAACTGAATCATTAATAAACTGTAAGTGTGCAAGTTAGCATTCTGCAACAAACATTTTTTTCTTCCAGATTTTCTAGACTATTTTAAGTCGTAAAGTGAGCAGGATATATATTAAATTTAGCTTATGGCTTAGCTGAGACAGACATGTTTTCCCCAGCTCTACAGCGCCCCGCAGTTTTCCCAATGTAAATTTTTTTTACGGTCTATGTCTAACTTAGAACCATTGGAGCAGATTTCAGACTGCCCCGCTTATTTTCACGTTACTTCACGTAAACCTCACTCCAGACCAAGACAATATCAATGTGTGTATTAGTCTGCATCAGGTCAGTAACTAGTTGGCATGTTCTTCCTATGTGAAGTAGCATATCAAATAAATGAAATTACATAGGGCCTACTCAATTCTGTTATGTTTGTTTTTTGTTTGTAATAAGATTTGACATTACTTTCTTTTCCTCAAACAAATGCTGCCTTCACGTGCTATCGGAAATTTCCTAATTCCCACTTTAGAAGTTGTGATTATGAGCGTGTTGCATTCAAGTGCTTTGTTGTCAGAATGAATAGGGATCATGGAGGACACCAGGGGCCTGTACTATGAAACCGGTTTAGCTGGCTAGCTAGATATGTTTAAACTTAGTTTGTGCCAATCCTGGGTTTTAGGTACCATGAAAGTGGTTTGGCTTTTAGCTGTGTCTATCTCCATAGTAACTTGCGCTCCACGGCTAACCTGCTCCGGGTCAGGTTATGTTCTGGATAAGAGAGCTCAAAAATTGGACCAATCAGCTGTGAGCAAAGTGACACACCTCTGATGCAATAAAGCCACTCCCCCTGTTTCTCCACATTAAAGGTCACTACATAGCAAATGTTTTTTAAAGACTAAAGCGTCTGGCTTTTAGCAATGCTTATTTAATAATAATTTGGAATGATTTAGATATAATTTATGTAAATATACCCTTAATCAATTACACATGTATCATTTTAGTTAATCAATCATTAATATGCACTTTGTTAAAATGAATATAAATAGCCTATTTAAAGGTCATACAAATAAGGTTTAAAATCAATAACTAAAGCTATAAAAAATACTACATGTGAGCTTAAATGTTCAATTCTCTCTATATCAACTAAACTAACTTCATAACTTTTACTTGCATTGACGTATACGATTTCTCTTTAAGTTGTCCTCTTTCATAGTAAATTCATTTCATGTAAATTTGTTTAAATTCTTAATATTTTTCAATCATGTAATATTCTGCAGAAGAGAGAAATGAATCTCGCTGCTTCTCTCGCGAGATTTGATTCTCAGTTTTGCTCTTCCACAACGTGTGATAGGCTGTTCACTACTGATGTCACAGCTACACTCCTAAACTCAGGATCAAAGCCTGAGTTGACAGAGAAAGCTGATGATCAGCATCATGGGACCAACAAAGCCTGAAGTGATTGGTTTGGTTTTGTCAACTCAAAACTAATCCTGTAACCCTGAGTTTGTTAAACTACCATCATGGTACAGGCCCCAGGTTTATTCTAGCTTATTATGGTAAAATCTTATTAAAACCAACTTCATATGTAGTGTCCCATGCACGGACAACTGTTTCTGTAATTTCGGTCAAAATGCAGGCTATTTTCTCTATGTATAAAACATACAATACGCTTCAAATGATTACTCGTAGGCTACATGTAAATATGCACTACATTAATGTCAAGACATTAAACATATTTACTCAATAATTCCGATAGCACGTGAAGGCAGCAAAAATTCTAAGGCAATAAATACCAAGGCAATTATAAGATATGAGTATGTAGCTACTTAAAGCCTGTCAATTAACATTAGAGCGCTACCCTCAGGCTAAATGGACACTAGACCTCTGCTCTGCCAAAAGTGTGTTTGCATATGTTCAGCGACGAGAATAGGCTAAAGCTTACAAAATGTATAACACAAACTAGCACTAAGACCCAGAATCTGCCCAACCTAAATTTACGGTCAGTAGCTGCTACCGGTCACTCATTTTACTTTAACCTGGTCTATGTAGGATACTGTGAGTTGCCTGTGGTGTCCTGTAGGGGGCGCACACGTTTGTTTGTGATTACTACTGCTGCAGAATGTGTGTGTGTGTGTGTGTGTGTGTGTGTGTGTGTGTGTGTGTGTGTGTGTGTGTGTGTGTGTGTGTGTGTGTGTGTGTGTGTGTGTGTGTGTGATGGAATGAACCCGCGGTTCATCCACCGCTGCAGCAGATGCGCAGGTTAGTATCTATCTATCTATCTATCTATCTATCTATCTATCTATCTATCTATCTATCTATCTATCTATCTATCTATCTATCTATCTATCTATCTATCTATCTATCTATCTATCTATCTATCTATCTATCTATCATTTTGTTAGTGTTGCTTGATATGAAAATGCATGGAAAAAACTATCATTATTTTTTTTTACATTATAGCCTATGTACTAAAAGTATTTCTGCTGATAAATTGACCACCATTAGATGATTAATTAAATTCTTAATTAACTCCTACTTTGCATTAAATTTAGTGTTTTTAGTGTCGTTGTGACAGCATAGGAATGTAGGCTATCAGGTTCAGGTAAGCAGATTGTTTTTGGTAGAGCGAGGACTCTGATTGGCTCATGCATCTGTGCATGTGGCCTCTATAGCTAACCCTGCCCATCCTCTCACTGCTGCAGTATGTGAATGGACGCAGGCACAGCTGTAGCCAGCTCTGAGAAGCCAGAGAGTTCAGCTGCTGTCTCTGTACCCGACACACCGGGTGCCATGGCCAAGGGCGAGAAAGCCCGGGTCACATCAGGGGATAAACTCATGATGAAGCACTCTGAACCTGCTTTCACCAAGGTACCACCACAGGTAAGACGCTTCTTTTTTCTGTGTTAAACTGTGTTATGTGTTTTTTTAATCAGCAGTAAAGTATAAATGATATATTACTGGTCAAGTCAAAAATAATATAATATGACTATATAATATAAACCTGACTGCAGTACATTGGGTTGCACAAATACATTTTTGAGTGTCAGGTTAAGGTATAGTACCAACTGCATTGTACACTGTGGAGTTAATGAACACTCAGTAGGGGGGAACAGGTGTCAATATACACATTTTTGTTATGATACAGGTCTGAACATTTCTGCATCTTTCTGTACTTTATGAAAGTATGTGGAATGGCATGTTTTAATGAGCACATGGAATGTTTGTGTGGAATGGATGCTTTACCGACATGGATGCCCAAAGGCTGTTTAGGCGTAGCACTGACAGGCAGACAGTAAAACCCACAAGTACATAGTGCTGTAAAGACACAAACTGTATTTTTAAGTTTTATATTACAAGATTACATTTGAGTTTAACCATTGCACCAATCAAAAATCACTTCTGTAATCAGAACCGAATTCCTTTCACATGCCACAGACTGCAGTGTATTATAAGCTGGGTTAGAAATAGATATAATGTGCATTGAAAGTAAATGAACAGCTTGTCCCTGTCATTATCACAATTGAGTCTTTTTAATATTTGCCTTTTTTTAGAGTTTTTGGAGAGATCATTCTATGAATTTTGACAGAGCAGTTGCTTGCATGTTCTTTGCAAGTAAATGCAGTCAGGCAGCAAATATTGCCATTTTATTCTACTCAAAAGATAGCATAATATTTGTAGACATTGTACATCCAGATCTGGTAGCAATATGACCTTCATCTGTGGAGAAAAAAAAAAAAAAATGTCAGGGATGATCTGTCAAGTGAAATAAAGTCTGTGCTGTTCTTCTGCGCTGAACCTCTGGTCGAGGGGAAAATGGTAGTCGTGTGTCAATAATGTATGGAAAACACACTAATGGAGCTCTTGTTCTCACACGCGCCGTTACAAAAAGGAAAGATGGAGACTCTCATAGTGGAAGGTTAAAGATTTAAAGTGGAAATGGAAGGGGATTTACGTTTAGCATGGATTTTTGGTCATATTACCATGGTAATACAGTATTGTTTGAAATGGCTTGTAAATATCATGTAGCATGATTATGGTAATCATTTAGTACCATGGTATATGTTAAAGTACCATGGTATTACCAGATAGCTACTATCGCTGCATCCTGTACAAGTTTTGTAAAGGATGCTTCAATTGTTTTACTTCTCTAACTTTTTGTGAGATTTACTATAGATTTTGGTATGAATCTTTCTTGTGTCATGTGATCACCATACACTGAACAACGTTTAGTGCAGAAACAATTTTCACTCAAAAATTGCTTGTAAATTTTTCATATGATTACAAAGAAACTGCAAGTAACACATTGAATTAAATGGGACATTCTGAAGTAGAAAAACTGAACTAGTATTTTCTTGTAAAACATACTCTAGTAATATTTGTTTTAATTACAACTTTGAAAAATAATTTTTAATGTGAATGTCTTAATAAAGAGTGGTTATGTTACTGTGGTTTGTATAGACTGATGTACTAGTTCTTCCGTGCAGTCTGAATCTACTGAGACTCCATCAGAAAACATTTGCCTCAACAATCATGAAAATATGATTGCTACACTTGCCGGTCTGAGTTTTGAGAGCTTGATATTTAGTTTTTCACAGTCTCTACACAAGAAAAAAATTGCATTGAGATTGGAGGTGAAAGGTCAGGGTCAATTTGACCTTGCAAGTGTAATGATAAAATGCATTTTTAAATCCCGCTGGGTATGAAGCCTTAAACCCTTTATTATGTCATCCAGATTCATCCTCACACAAACATGCACAGTGAAAAGCAGATTAGAGCAGCAACTGTGAGGAAGTAGGCTAAGCACAAAGAGTTTTAGTTCAGTTGAATTTAGAAGAGACATAATTTTTTATGACAATTAAGCATGATTCCCTCTTAAAATATGTGCATTATTATCATGAAAATAATATATATACCCTCAGCTGGACTGAGTGGTAGAAGAGCTGCTGCATGACTGGATTTAATAGGAGAAACTACGAAAAAGCGAATAAAGCAAACAATTATCATTTTAAAATTGAGTTGGACTCGATATAGTTTTCCTTACAACTTACCAAAGATCCAGTGATCCATGGATATTGACATGCAGCCAGGAATCGTATTTCCTGACATTTTATATGTGCATGATTTCAACGCAGAGGAAATACATGAAGCAAATTTGCCTGTGAACGCTTTGTAAAATAGGTAGGTCTGAATCTGGGTGATCACTTATCAATGTTATATATATATATATATATATATATATATATATATATATATGTATATATACACACTCACCTAAAGGATTATTAGGAACACCATACTAATACTGTGTTTGACCCCCTTTCGCCTTCAGAACTGCCTTAATTCTATGTGGCATTGATTCAACAAGGTGCTGAAAGCATTCTTTAGAAATGTTGGCCCATATTGATAGGATAGCATCTTGCAGTTGATGGAGATTTGTGGGATGCACATCCAGGGCACGAAGCTCCCGTTCCACCACATCCCAAAGATGCTCTATTGGGTTGAGATCTGGTGACTGTGGGGGCCATTTTAGTACAGTGAACTCATTGTCATGTTCAAGAAACCAATTTGAAATGATTCAAGCTTTGTGACATGGTGCATTATCCTGCTGGAAGTAGCCATCAGAGAATGGGTACATGGTGGTCATAAAGGGATGGACATGGTCAGAAACAATGTTCAGGTAGGCCGTGGCATTTAAACGATGCCCAATTGGCACTAAGGGGCCTAAAGTGTGCCAAGAAAACATCCCCCACACCATTATACCACCACCACCAGCCTGCACAGTGGTAACAAGCCATGATGCATCCATGTTCTCATTCTGTTTACGCCAAATTCTGACTCTACCATCTGAATGTCTCAACAGAAATCGAGACTCATCAGACCAGGCAACATTTTTCCAGTCTTCAACTGTCCAATTTTGGTGAGCTTGTGCAAATTGTAGCCTCTTTTTCCTATTTGTAGTGGAGATGAGTGGTACCCGGTGGGGTCTTCTGCTGTTGTAGCCCATCCGCCTCAAGGTTGTGCGTGTTGTGGCTTCAAAAATTGCTTAAATCACCTTTCTTTCCCATTCTGACATTCAGTTTGGAGTTCAGGAGATTGTCTTGACCAGGACCACACCCCTAAATGCATTGAAGCAACTGCCATGTGATTGGTTGATTAGATAATTGAGAATTAATGAGAAATTGAACAGGTGTTCCTAATAATCCTTTAGGTGAGTGTATATATATATCATCATATCGTCCAGCCCTAAAACTTGTATAGTTTTTGTCAAGTTTTTATATAAAAAAAACATCCAATTATGCATAATATAAGATGGTAAATATTTAATTGATGAGTTGTCAATACAATATATAACAATACAATATAGGGTTTGATTTTACCACAAAATTCATATTGACAAAATGATAACTGCAAAATCCACATTTCGCTGTCTGGAGTCCAGTTGTTTTTGTGAATTGCAGCAATCCATTTTATTCTCTTTTCTTTCGGCAGTCAAAAATATACCTCAGATTTCTTGTCAAATCTGTTTGTACAGTCAATCTCAAAGTTTTTTTCCACTTTAGATGTGTTTTGTGTGTTTTTTGCAGCATTAGGGCTGAAAACCAATGCTGCCACTCAGTCTTTTTGCCACTCAGTAGGCGTAACAGCAGTCACTTCGGCCGACAGTGACGTCACGTGCATACCCTCTATATTTACTATATCGTATACACTCACTGGCCACTTTAAGTACACCTGTTCAACTGCTTGTTAACACAAATATCTAATCAACCAATCACATGGCAGCAACTCCATAAGCATTTAGGTGTGTAGCCATGGTCAAGATAATCTGCTGAAGTTCAAACTGAGCATCAAAATGGAGAAGAAAGGTGATTTAAGTGACTTTGAACATGGCATGGTTGTTAGTGCCTGATATGAGGATTTCAGAAACTGATGATCTACTGGGATTTTCACACAAAACCATCTCTAGGGTTTACAGAGAATGATCCAAAATATAGAAAATATCCAGATAGCAGAAGTTCTGTGGGTGAAAATGCCTTGTTGATGCCAGAGGTCAGAGGAGAATGACCAGACTGGATTGAGCTGATTGAAAGGCAACAGTAACTCAAATAAACACTCGACTCGTTACAACCAGAAGACAGAAGACACACTGGTGACACACCTGTCAGCTGAGAACAGGAAACTGAGCTACAATTCGCATGGCTTACCAAAATTAGACAATAGAAGATTGGAAAAACGTCTCATGATTCTCTATTTCTGCTGCGACATTCGGATGGTAGGGTCAGAATTTGAGAATTTGTAAACAACATGAAAGCATGGATCCATTGTGACTTATATCAACAGTTCAGGCTGCTGGTGGTGTAATGGTGTGTAAGATATTTTCTCGGCACACTTTGGGCCCCTTAGTACCAAATGAGCATTGCTTAAATGCCACAGCCTACCTGAGTATTGTTGCTTACCATGTCCTTCCCTTTATAACCACAGTGTACACATCTTCTGATGTCTACTTCCAGCAGGATAACACCATGTCACAAAGCTCAAATCATCTCAAACTGGGTTCTTTTTCACCAGAAACTGGTGCCGGAATGGAAGATTCACATCATGGATGTGTAGCCGACAAATCTGCAGCAACTGCATGATGCTCTCATGCCATTATGGACCAAAATCTCTGAGAAATGTTTCCAACTCCTTGTTGAATCTAGGTCACGAAGAATTAAGGCGGTTCTGAAGGCAAAAGGGGGTCCAACCCGGTAAGGTGTACCTAAAGTTGCCAGTAAGTGTATATATTAATAATAATTTTTTATTTAGATTTTGGGGTGAAATATGTCCCAAACGTGTTCTTGACAAGCTTTGTGAGATTTACAAAATTCCAAAAGAAAAGTTTGGTCCTCATGTCAGCTGTATATTCACTCTGTCTTCCCACACTTCAGTGCTGCTATCATGATTTTGCTGTTTTCAATCTGTGAGGAAGTCAGATATTTTGTGTCTCAACTCAATGACTTCCTGTTTGTTATCTTGATAACAGCAACAAAAATAAACTTTGTGAGAATTCGAGCGGCATATAATGTATATGATGCTATAGTGTTGTGGATGGCTACCAGGGTGTGTTTTGCAGTTGCTAGGGTGTTTGGGCTGGTTGCTAAGTGGTTGTCTATCAATCCAAGTCAATAGAACCCACAATATCAAAAGTGACAGTAAAGACTTTTACATTGTTACAAACAATGATTTAAAATTGTATTTTTATTTCAAATACATGGTAATAGGTCATGTTTTTAATATTGATAATAAGACATGCTTATTTAAAAAAATTAGGATAGCTCTACAGTATTTTTTTGTCTTGTTTTCCTTTAAATATCTAAAAGTATTAACATTAGTGCTGTCAAATTGATTAATCACATCTAACATGCCAGTTTGTGTGTGTGTGGTCCAGGTAAACCCTACATTATGAAGATAAAATGTCCCCACAAAGATGGCAATATCTGAAATCCGGGGTCATTTTTTTGGTCCCCATGAGCTTATGAATCAGACTAAATGATGTTTTTGAAGATGTAAAAATGCTGAATTTTCTGAGATGGGTAGGTTTAGGGTTAGAGGATAGATTGTACAGTTTGTATAGTATAAAAAATAATTAGGTATGGGAAGTTTATTTTACTCAATTCTGCTTCTCAAGTATATTTGTTTGAAGAGTGTTGGGATATATATTTTTTTACCAGAAAACAAGACAAAAATACTAATTAAGAAATTGATTTTCCTTTTTTCTTTTCAGAACATAAAATGTTGTACTTAGGGTTTGTTCAGATCACAGTAAGTGCTATAGTGAAGCTTAACAGATTTAGTACAGTATCTGCATCTAGTCTAAGCACACAATCTTCCTGATTCATTTCACACTTCAGTACCATCAAATCCTCTTACTTGTCCTTCTTTAGAGGAATAATTGTTCAATAGCATCAGCATTTAGATTAAACAGACTTGGGTGAACTCTCCAATCTTTTAATTTTCTTGCGTTATCTGAATAATTACATGTCAACCTCCTAAACTGCGATTTCAGAAGTCATTCATCTTTTTTTTCATCATGGTGAAATTGAGAACGTAAGGGAGAATTTCAGTGAGTTAATTACAGCGTCTTTTGAAGAGCGATCAGTCCTGCCCTCTGTGGTTGTTTTTTTTGTGAGGGTACCCAGAGTGCACGTTGCCGTGGAGACGCCAAACACCGGCTTTGATTGAGCGGATGAATGAGTTAACAACTCAAAGAGGAGTGTTTGACTTCTGTAGTATTTTCAGCACCAAATGTCTGTCTGCCTGTCTCCAAGATCTCTCTCGTAAATATATGGCTCTAAGCGGCGGTTTGACTTCCCTTTTATGTGTTGAAAGGATCTCCCCTCTGTTTTCTACTCACACACTGCACATACACACCCTCAAAAACACACATTTACTCTGCCTTATCCACAGAGCTTTCCAAGGGATGAGTGTCCTTTTTAATGTGTGAAACACTTTACATTCAGAAAGCCACTCAAACGTATATGCATTTCTTTGATCATTACAGTAATGAGAAGTCACTCACTACACCCGTGTTGCTTCCATTGTGTCATTGCCGGGTCCCTTTGAATGGCAAGTGCGATTTAGTGATGTGGTTTAATTTTTAAAGGAATAGTTCCACTAAAAATGACAATTCTTTATCATTTACTCACTCTCATGTCATTCCAAATCAGTTTATTTTCAACTTTATTTATTCATGTTGGGTTAAACGATTCCTTTAAAAAAGGATCTACCCCAGCTAACAAACTTTGGCTAATGTTCCCATAATGTAATGTTTAATGATATATGTTTTCAAATAAATTTACATTTACATTTAATAATTTAGCAGACGCTTTTATCCAAAGCGACTTACAAATGAGAAGAGCAATAGAAGCAATCAAACCAACAATATGCAAGTGACTAGTCTCAATTAGTCTGGCATAGTACACGTACAAGAAAAAAAATGAGTAGGAACACACTTTTTTCTTCCAAGTTTACAGACATTTTCTTTAACCCTAAGAAACAACACAATATAATGTGTCATTTTAAAATACGAGGAAAATCAAAAGGAAAATTCCTTAATATTCACAGTATACTTAGACACTTTAAAGAACTATATAGCAACTTAAGAAAATAAATCGTTCTTTAAAAGAAGCTTTGAAGAACCTTTATTTTAAGGGTGTTCTCTGTGATCAAATACCCTGTCTCTCACAGAAGTGGAAGCATCTGGATTAAATATTTCCTGTGGTTTTGAAGGGTCTCGGGCTGAGGACCCTTCAAACTGTCCCACCCACGTAATGGAGAAAAGAGAAACTCTGAACCGACAGCACAAAGACAGATGCTGTCATTATCACCCAAAAACCTCAATAAAAGAACTCCACGTGGGGATCATCTAACACCTCTAATCAAGTACTGAAGAAACTGAAAATGAAAAGGTGGAAACGCCATAATATAATTAACAGCACATTATTTGAGAGATTTAACTCTGTTTAGTCTGCCATTCAAATAAAATAAAAAATAAAAAGGCATACATTTGAAAAATGGGCAAGCGTAAGGATTTGAGTGAGTTTGACAAGGGCCAAATTGTGATGGCTAGACGACTGGGTCAGAGCATCTCCAAAACTGCAGCTCTTGTGGGGTGTTCCCGGTCTGCAGTGGTCAGTATCTATCAAAAGTGCTCCGAGGAAGGAACAGTGGTGAACCGGCGACCGGCCAAGTCTCATTGATGCACGTGGGGAGCGAAGGCTGGCCCGGGTGGTCCGATCAAACAGACGAGCTACTGGAGCTCAAATTGATCAAGAAGTTAATGCTGGCTCTGATAGAAAGGTGTCAGAATACAAATGGGGCTGCATAGCCACAGATCAGTCGGGGTGCCCATGCTGACCCCTGTCCACCTCTGAAAGCGCCAACAGTGGGCACGTGAGCATCAGAACTGGACTAGACTAACACAATAATAGAAAGGTGGTCATAATGTCATGCCTGATCTGTGTATATAATATATATTTTTTATTAAATTAAAAAATGTGAAATATTCAAAAATGAAACTTGCAGGTGCAGATGGCACAGTAATAATGGAATCAGCTTCCAACTGTAACCTAGAAACACACAATGGTCTTGTACTCTCCAAAAAAAAAAACAGCATTTGTGATTGTTGCATCTTATTTTCTGACCCCCAGACTCATCTGGATCAGAAGCTCACTGTATGTAGCAAACTATGTTTTGCCATCGGAGGGGCACCAAATCAGGTCGCCGGCAGCGCAACAGCGTTCTTCCTTCAGATATATCTACTTGACATTGCACAGGTGAGATCTCAATGTATTTTAATAAAATATTAAGCCAAACTGTAAAAAATAAATTGAGAAAACGTAAAAAAACAAAAAACAAGGCAACGATGCATTTTTAAGTTCACTCAATTCTTTGTTTTGTCAGTTTGAATTTGTTCATCCACTAAATGCAAAATGCCTCATTCAGCTAATAGATTTGTCAAGACAGCAACAGATTTCTTGTTCAGCAAATTTTCATTTAGTAACACAAATTAATTTGTTATAATAGCCATATACAGTATATAGTCTTATACGATACTTGTGTTAAGCATGTTAAGTGAACTACAGTATGTAGGATGATTGTTCTTCACAAAGATAGCACAGCAAAAATATCCAGAATATAGTTTTAAATGGTTGAACATAATGTAGGCCTCAACACTTGACACACAAACCTCATGAACAGTGACAATCAACAAATGGAAAAAGATGAGCTCTTTACATCATAACACAACACATAACTATTAATAATGACAAAATGAAACAAGAAAAAGAATTTTAAATTAAGTCATCAAACAGCAAAAACAAAAACTATATTCATGGTGTAATGCATAACATTTCAGCAATATGAAATTCTTTGTTCAGACAACTCTTTTTGACTAGTTGGGATAACATTTGGGAGGCAATTCTAGTTTTTGAGACTCAAAAGGTTTAGAAAACTGGAAAATATGTAGTTGCTTTTTTATTGTGATATAATACTTGAGGATATGATCTTAATAGAGCATATTAATCTCAGAATAGCACCATATTAATTATTTGATTAATTGAAAGATAAGCCAAAAATAATTTAACCTTTGTTAATGATTCTGCTCTTGTTCTGATTAGCAAGAACCGTACTGAATAACACATAAGGTTGGATGGTATTTCTATTAATGTAGATGTTCACTTTGTCTTCTCCTGACAGATTAACCCATTCCAGGCCTCCATGGTGTTGTTCGTCGGTAAGGCTTGGGGGGCAGTTACTGACCCCATTGTGGGATTCTTCATTACTAAGAGTAAATGGACAAAGATTGGACGACTCATGCCATGGTAAGTGGCGTATGAGAACTACATTTTTAGTGAATGAAGCAGTGTGCTTTAGAACATGCACCTATTGTTTTTCTCATTCTAAAGGCATGTCATTCATGTTAAAACCTTTTCATGTATTGCTTCCTGATGAGAAAGTCAACAATAGAGCCAGTCTGTCAACATTGAAAGAATTCACAGAAAATAATGGGCACATAATCTGATTTGTAGCATCTATGATACCATCCAGTTGAAGAATTAAAAAAATAAAATTGATATTTTGAGCCAATTTAGAACACATACACAGTAATTTTCAGTAGAATGAATTAGTGCCCGCCCACTCTTTCAGCAGCGCTGGTTCCGGAAGTATTTTTTCCATTTTTTTTTTCCCATAGGGATTTCCTATAGTAATTAAGCCATGAACAAAGCCAACCAGCTACGAGGTGAATCATAACATAATAACCTTTGATTTGAAGCAAAAAAGTTTTCGAAAATTGGACAAAAAGACAAAGGTACAAGACATAGACTGTAAAAAAATACGGACGACGAGACTTCTCTTCCGCTGATGTAATTGAAGCCTCCGAAGGTCCGAATATGGCGCTGACGTCTTGCGCAGATTTGGGACAGAGTCTGCGCAGTAGAGATCTCGGGACCGGAATCTGCGCGGTAGAGACCAGGAAGTAAAGGGCGTGATATCAAAATCCTGGCCACACTCTTGCAGATGCAGAACAATTCATTATTTCGGTGTGAAATAAACAGTTATAGAAATGTTGAAATTAAAGCTAAAGCTCCAATCTCCTCTCAAAAATCCAGAAAAAAGTCTGTTAGTGCCTCAGTGACAACTTCACTCAGAGAAGCCGGCAATCACAGCTGTCAATCATGATGTCACACCCCCCGTTTTTATAGCATCAAATAACTAACTAAAACTAATTTAAAAACTAGTTAGTTTTTTTAACTAGTTAGTCTAACTAGTTAAAAAAACATTTGAAATGAAATCATCGTGATAAAAACGGCCTACAATGATTTCCCTATGGAGAAAATTAAAATACTTCTGGAAAAAATACTTCTGGAACCCTTGCACTTACAAAGTCAGCAAGTGTATGATCCCTAGTGTTTTAATATCTGTTCAGATGTTGTGTAGTTGTGTATTTCTGCCTTTAGGTAGGATTTAGTCAAAATAGCACTAGCCTACATT
Organism: Paracanthobrama guichenoti; assembly: GCA_018749465.1. NCBI lineage: Eukaryota > Metazoa > Chordata > Actinopteri > Cypriniformes > Gobionidae > Paracanthobrama > Paracanthobrama guichenoti. Next base: position 31,813,164 of record CM031962.1, on the reverse strand, counting down.
CTAACAAATTACATCAAGTAACAAACAGGCTTCTGAACGTTGAAGGCTTCTTAAAATGGGCATGTGGACGTCTCAGGAGATTAAAGTGACGACATGCCCAAGATGTGAGTGTCTGACAGGAAGTTCTCATTACACTCTGATGTGACATCATAGTGTCTGGGAGGAAGTAGTTAGGGTTTGTTTTCAGAGAATCACTGCGGAACATCTCAGCCATGCCCATGTGGGCCTTCTTGTGTGTCTCAGTGTTTATTATGCTAAAGCCATGCCAGCACAAAGACAACAAGCTGATTTACAGATTCTACATGCTCTCTTAAAAGGGGGAATTCCGCTTATATTACTCATCCTATCGGCATCACGCTTGAAATTTCTTCTCTTATGTCTCTTTTGGTTTTAATTACATAATCAGTGATATTCTTAAAACACAGTTTGTTTGTCTTATTTTAACTGTCAGGTAATATTTGAAAGCTCAGCGCAGTCCCTAACATTTACCAGACAATGTAAAAGTGCTGTATGTAAGTTTTTGACTGTACTAAAGTATAAAAATACCATAATATGTTTGCAGATATTAGAAACATGCTAAGTTCACATACTCGTTTCTCTGAAAAACAATGCTACAGCCAGTTATTCTACTTTGTGTGTTCCGTGTCGGAATGTCTGTTTTTGTTTTGGTCTGTGTAATACCGCACGCCGCCAGTTTACCCAATTGTATTTCAACACCACAGGTTGCCAAT
>CM031962.1:31349933-31809933 GCA_018749465.1 Paracanthobrama guichenoti | reverse complement strand
ACAAAGTGTAGAATATATTCCCTTCATAATTTAGCAGGTATGGGGATAAATCACTGAGAAAAGGCACATTCCGCTCTAGTATTTGAAATCCTCTTTAGCTGACTGCTTCTCCCATAATGATATAGAAGATTTGTATGTATCAGTATGAATTATATATGGCCAACACATTCCCCAAGCCCTGCTTCACCTCATCAGAATAAGACTGTCAGCGTGCGATCCAGTGTTAATACAGTGTGCTGTAGCATCCTTATAAACGGAGGCAATAGTGATACACAGATACACAAATCTGCTATAAATGTGCACTGTAGCTTTAAGATGATACTCAAGCTGCCCTTTTTAGATTATATTGATTAGTACAGAAGCTAAAATGGGAGATCGGGTAAACCACAGGACATCTATCGAATACAATGATATTTCATTCCTTTCTAGCACTTTCTGTGCCCAGATGACTTGCCTTGATCCTTTCAAACAACTTTTGCCAGAAATATAAGTCATTTTGAATCATGTGCATACTGATTATCATACTCAGATCATCCAATTGTCTAGTTATTTAATGTTGTAAAATTGGACATTGATATCTCAATACCACTAAATAATATTTATAAATAATACACATTTTGTGTTTTTACACTTAATTCTCCTCTAGGATGGTAGGCTGCACTCCATTTGTGGTGGTCTCTTACTTCTACCTTTGGTTTGTCCCACCTTTTACCAATGGGAGGTTCATCTGGTATCTGGGCTTTTACTGTCTCTACCAAACTCTCATCACAGTAAGTATCCAGCATATTTGCATTGATGTTCTTAAAGTTGTAATATAATTTCATGTTAAATAATCATTTACAGATTACCCAGAAAACTCATATTTGTTTAAATGCAAAAAATTCCCACTGACCCCAAACCTTTGAAAGGTAGTGTATTTTATGCAGTGTTGCTTCTGAAGTTAATTTAATCTTGCTAAAAATGCTTGTCAACAAAAGTGAGCGTGGTTATAGCCCAGCCTCTTTGATCTCTGCATGGAGTTTTCCATGATTTATTTGTGTTTCTATCCTTTGTTACTATGGCTTGGCACATACTGTCCTCCGTAAAAACCCGCCAATAAGTGCTGGAGTGGGGAAGCCGCTCTGACCGCATCAGTCTACGCTGTAATGAAAAGTCATTCTAACTACTTGATAAATACATGGTACAACCTGCCCGAAACCACCAGAGAGGATAAATGCTGCTTTCCTCTTTTAGCGTTCTTCATTGTCTGTAAGCACAAAGCTGAGAAACACCAGCTGCTTCCAGTGTGTATGTATAAGATTGTAGTACCGGTAGTTTACATAAATCTAATTAGTCAGTTTTTCATAATTAGGCTTTGGTTTATGTTTAAATAAACAAATCCTCTAGCTACTCAGAATCAAAACCCTTAATGGAAGTCAAGTGGACAATATGGGGAACTCTTAAGATACAGAAGCACCGCTGGAGAAGCGCTCTGTAGTTAGATTTATTTTGGTAGCCGTTCAGGCCGTTGGTCTGCCGCAGTGCTGACTTGGCTTTCGTGAGAATTAGAAAAGCTATAGCTGACAGTAGTGCACACTTATAGTAAGCATGCAATGCAATATGCAAGCAAGTTCAAGGAAGGTTTGCTGTACTTTGATAAATATTGATTTTGTACCGCACATTTATAAGTACACAGAACATTTTGTTCTTAAAATGAATAGCATTGATTTATGAGCTTGTAGGTTGTCTCTTATTGAGATTTATAATTCAACATAATGTAAATGGGAAAGATGAGTGGTTATGAAACCACTGATAAATGTACATGCTCAACATTTTGGATCACTCATCATTTTGCTTGCCTTTTTTTAGATCATTTATGAGAGCGTACAGAACACTCCATAATTTATTTAATCTTAAAAATAAAGCTTCCAATTAGAACCAAAAATAATTTTATTGCCTGAACCATAGGCATTTATTTAACTTTCATGAGATCTTTTTATTATCTAGTTCTTTATAAAAAAGCATAATGTACTGCTGCTTTAAAAAACCTAGAAACCAAAACACTGGTCTGAAGAAGCTATAATACAGCTAAAAATGAATCTTTGCTCAAACTAAAATCCTGCAAAAGTCTGCACTAAATAACTTGTTTGTTTATTCACTGGTTTAATATTGAGATTTCTTTCACATTAAGCACATTTTTATATTTATTTTATTTTATTGCGCAATAATTATTTCAGTGTTATAAAACAGATACAGAAGACGGTTGCAAACATTAAAACAATTATTTTGACTTAATAATAAATGTATTTTTTGACATTCGTATTGTTGTTGTTATTTAATATTATATTGCGTAGAATTTGCATAAAGACACCAGATATAATTTTTACTATGACACTATAGTTCATTTATGTAAGTGAGGATAGCAAAATAAAGTAAACTGTGAAACATTATACCCAGAAATTCTTCATACCAGTAAAATTGATTAAAATTTGGGACCAAAATTATTCAGACACTTTGACCTGAACATGTTTTTTCTTGAATTGCTAATGCGACCTTTTACACCACAGACTGAACAAAATGAAGCATTGCATTGTCATTGGTTGACCTAAATTGGTATTATCTAATTTAACAGCTGACAGCTGATTGGTTGATTGTAATTCATTACATACCTTTCTATCAAAGTTATCTGACATTATCAAGATGAATTTGTTCTGACAGTTTAAGAGTTCTTGTCATATTTTATTACTATTTTCTAAACTATAGTGAATAATACATTTTGGTTTGACTGTATGTAAATATATCGGAGCGATCGGAGTGTGACATCAAAGCACCGTGAGAGCAATTTGAAAGCATACGGAGTCTCTGCTCTCTAATCGCTCTCGCGGTACTTTTATGTCATACACAGATCGGTCTGTGCAGCGCCACTTCAAATCGAACACGCCTATATTATGTTTGAAATGCAAAGATTCCATCTTTAATTCCATTCTTAATCTTTCTTGCAGTGTTTCCATGTGCCTTATTCCGCCCTGACCATGTTCCTGAGCACCGACCAGCGAGAGAGAGACTCTGCTACAGCTTACCGTAAGCTTACAGCTACACACAGATCACAATGTTCATCTTTAAACCCATGTTTGGATTGTTCTAGAATATTAACAACAGCTGATTTCATTGTGCTCCAACAATCCTCAAATAAATGCGTGCAAAGTGCTTATGTTGAGAACTGTATATGCTTGGAAATGGTTTCAAATGTAAATAATGATTGAACAATTTTCTGAATGCATATGTGCAGGTATGACGGTGGAGGTGCTTGGTACGCTGGTCGGTGCCGCCATTCAGGGTCAGATTGTAGCGAGCGCACACACTCTGAAGCACTGTCCACATCGGAACCTGACAACTGGTCACCTGGGAAACAGCAGTGGCACAGAGGTCATCAGATCCCTGGCGCTATCACAGGACTTCCTGTTTCATGCTGTATGTGTCACAGTCATAGTTGTTTAAGGGTGTGCTCACACTTGGCATGTTTGGTTAGATTAAAACAAACCCTGGTGCGATTGCTCTGTTTGTGCTGTTCATTTGAATAAGTGCGAACACCAGCCGAACCCTGGTGCGACTGCTCTGTTTGTGCTGTTCACTTGAATAAGTGCGAACACCAGCCGAACCCTGGTGCGACTGCTCTGTTTGTGCTGTTCACTTGAATAAGTGCGAACACCAGCCGAACCCTGGTGCGATTGCTCTGTTTGTGCTGTTCATTTGAATAAGTGTGAACACCAGCCGAACCCTGGTGCGATTGCTCTGTTTGTGCTGTTCACTTGAATAAGTGCGAACACCAGCCGAACCCTGGTGCGATTGCTCTGTTTGTGCTGTTCACTTGAATAAGTGTGAACACCAGCCGAACCCCGGTGCGATTGCTCTGTTTGTGCTGTTCATTTGAATAAGTGCGAACACCAGCCGAACCCCGGTGCGATTGCTCTGTTTGTGCTGTTCACTTGAATAAGTGCGAACACCAGCCGAACCCTGGTGCGATTGCTCTGTTTGTGCTGTTCACTTGAATAAGTGCGAACACCAGCCGAACCCTGGTGCGATTGCTCTGTTTGTGCTGTTCACTTGAATAAGTGCGAACACCAGCCGAACCCGGTGCGATTGCTCTGTTTGTGCTGTTCACTTGAATAAGTGCGAACACCAGCCGAACCCTGGTGCGATTGCTCTGTTTGTGCTGTTCACTTGAATAAGTGCGAACACCAGCCAAACCCGGTGCGATTGCTCTGTTTGTGCTGTTCATTTGAATAAGTGTGAACACCAGCCGAACCCTGGTGCGATTGCTCTGTTTGTGCTGTTCACTTGAATAAGTGCGAACACCAGCGAACCCTGGTGCGATTGCTCTGTTTGTGCTGTTCATTTGAATAAGTGTGAACACCAGCCGAACCCTGGTGCGATTGCTCTGTTTGTGCTGTTCACTTGAATAAGTGCGAACACCAGCCGAACCCTGGTGCGATTGCTCTGTTTGTGCTGTTCATTTGAATAAGTGCGAACACCAGCCGAACCCTGGTGCGATTGCTCTGTTTGTGCTGTTCATTTGAATAAGTGCGAACACCAGCCGAACCCTGGTGCTCACCAAACAAGCGGATCGAGACCGCTGAAAAGATGGGTCTCGGTCTGCTTCCAAATGAACTCTGGTGTGGTTTGAATGATATATGAACGCAACACAGACCAAAGACATGTAAACGAACCAAAAACAGGACATGATGTCACAAGATGCGACCCTAAACAGGACAAAATGCTCGAGCATACCTGTTTTTACCGGTTTGTGTGTGTGACGGAGGGATTCCTGACGCTGTTTTGACTCCTTTACACATTTATAAGCTCTTCATGAGTTCTCAACTGGTCAAAATACCATCATATGCAGGCTACGCACATACAACGAGCGCATTTAGCCCAGCACACAGCATTGTTTTGGATGTTCGGTAAGTTCTGTCGCAAAATATACATAATAAAAGCCGACCAATTGTGAACATATCCCTGTGCCTTTAGGTTCGGTATCTTTAGGTTTGGTAATAAAAATACCAATCTGAACACTAAGCAGAATTTTTTTTTTTGGTCCAGACCAACTGAACCAAGCAAACCAAACTACAAGTTTGAACACACCCTAAAACTGAGCTAAAAGTACACTACTGCACTTAAAGGGTTAGTTCACCCAAAAAATGTAATTAACCCATAATTAATTCACCCTCAAGCCATCCTAGGTATATATGAATTTCTTCTTTCAGCCATACACAATCAGAGTTGTATCAAATAGTGGGTTAATAAATGCCTTCTGAAGTGAAGCGATGTTTTTTTTTTTTTTAAGAAAAATATCTTTAAGCCACTCTTTGCGTTTAAAACAGCTTTTGTCCTACCCAGACAGCAACAGTGTCGGCCTAGATCCGGGCCACATCTGGTACATGTGGATTCAACGCGTACCAGATGTGGGCCAGATCTGGGTCGACACTGTTGCTGTCTGGGTAGGTACACTTGCACATAGTTTTTCAGGTAGCTTTGCAGGTCGGTTTCTTCAAGTGTCTTGAAGATGTTGTCACAGTTCTTCTGGATTTAATATGATTTAAGAAGTGCTTTCTGTTTTGTCATGTAATCACAGACAGACTTGATGGTGAGATCAGATCTCCGTGTAGAGCATACCGGCTGTTGTCAGACTCCTTGTGCATACAAAAATCTCACTGGATTATTAAAATTACTCCAGTTCGATGATACTTGAAATCAAGTATCATCGAACCATAAACCCCCAAAACCTAATTAGGTGTGGATTTCTAGAGTTTGACCTTCAGAGGAACAATTTATATTCATCAGAGTCCTCAGAATCAATAAATAATTGTGCTTGTTTAGGGGGCTGTATAACTCTATTTTGAGTCAAGACCCACTGAGCTCCATGTCAGTCAAAACCGACTTGTGAGTGAACCGACAGGCTTGGCTTGTGGATGTGGCTGAGGGTTCCATAGTGGAAACCCATGATGGAGAACCATGAAGGGCCACAGCTATTTGGAGCTGGACTGCAGTGCGTCTGTTTGGTTAAAGCTCTCTGTGGCGGCCGCGCTGTGAATCCACCGCGCACCGTGTCATTGGGAATTCTTCTGTGGCCGGGCCGAAAGGCGGTGGGATAGCTGGGTGTGCCAGCCGACTCCTCTGAAACGGCTCTTTTGATCTGGAACAATAATGAAGTGCTTGCCGCGGTCTGTGGAAAAATAGCAAACAATCCTGAGGTTGTTTAGGGCAGAGCAGTTCCTGTTTTGGGGAAATAGATTGAAAAGTTCCTCTTTTCTGGAGTTGCACCTAATTTGAGCTCGCTAAAATTTATAAGACCATACAGTGCAAAGTCAGAAGCAGCAAAATAATGAATGCATGTACTGGAATAAACCTACAACCAAAGATTAAGATGTATTAAAGACAGAATTAAATGTTTTGACAGACGTTTTCCTTTGCTTCTCATGGTCTGTTTCTTTTTACAGAAGGAAGTGTACATGATAGCTGCCGGAGTGATCGGTGGGCTGTTTCTGGTTTGTACGGTGGTCATGTTTCTGGGAGTCAAAGAGAGAGATGGTGAGCATGTGCAGTAATCATGTGGCATACATTTGTTTTGCCACTGCATCTGAATGGAAAAGTTTGCTTAGTTCACCCCAAAAAATGTACATTTCCAAATGACTTTCTTCTGTGGAATACAAGAGGAGCTGCTCTTTTCTATACCGTCTAAGAGAAGAAGTTTGGAGTTGTTGATCCATATGTCCATATGACTTTTCAACTATATATCCCATGTTTTCTGAAGATACACTTCCATTCAAAAGTTTGGGGTTTGAGAGTTTTTATTCTTTTTGAAAGAAGTCTCTCATTCTCACCAAGGCTGCATTCATTTGATAAAAAATATAGTGTGAAATATTATTAGAATTTAAAATAACTTATGTATTTGATTATATTTTAAAATATAATTTATTCCTGCTGATCAAAGCTGAATTTTCAGCATCATTACTCCAGTCTTCAGTGTCACATGATCCTTCAGAAATCATTCTAATATGCTGGGCTGTGTTCAGCCCTGACAAAACGTTGCAAAAGGTTTTTTTTAAACAGAAACGGTGGTGTGTTGAACACCCTGTTCTGATGACGCAGGAGATGCAGCTATGGCAGCTGAGAAGGCCATTCTTTGTGTTCTATTTTAAATAATTCTCAGAGCCTGATAAAATCGGTATAAATACATGTTTAAAACACACTCGATGTTACAGTCACATCCCTTGCTGTCCAGAATAAAAGAGTGAAGGGATTTGTGGAAACTGTGGTTCCTAATTATTGTGATCTAACATCTGCCTCGCATTTCAGGATGAAAAGACAAACATGTCTTCTAATATCTTCAATTGTTGCTTGAACGTGCCCCTGATTTGCTGCTCAAGAAACATTTATTATTATTATTATTCTTTTTAAAAACAATTATGCTGCTTTTTGTGGAAACCGTGATGCGTTATTTTCATAATTCTTTGATGAATAAGTCTTATGCATACATTTAAAAGTCTTTACTGTCACATGATCAATTTAATGCATCCTTGTTGTTGCATCCATATTGGCTGTTATATGTATATGATAGCTTTATGTGAACAAAATCCATTCACTTATTTTCAAATGTGGCATACATGCCAAGTTTTAATACATGCAAGTCCGAATTATATTTATAAATATAATTATATTAGTGAATACTAACTTACACACAGTGGCTTCAGGATACTTATTTTCTTAGCTTGGCAGTGTATTTAATTGTACCTTTAGGGGTACTGCAGCTTGGCACTGGGGCAGTACCCTTAAAAGGACATCTTTGTACCTTTTTTACTTTAGGTGCATATTAGTACCTTAGAGTATATACTACTATGAACCTTTTTGTGGTTAAAAAAAATTAAAAAATAAATAAAAAAAAGTACAAAGATGTCCTTTTAAGAGTACTTCCCCAGCGACAAGCTGTTGTACACTTTACCTCAGAAAACATGTCTAACATTTGTGTTTTTTCTGCTTTTCTGTCTGCATTAGATCCCTATGCTTCTAAAACAGACAAAGCCATTCCTTTCCATAAGGGTTTTGTTTTGGTCATGAAGCACGGGTCTTACCTCACTCTGACAGCAGCTTTCCTTTTCATATCTGTGGCCATCCAGGTAACATGCTTTCCCTCCAGAATTTCATTCTAGTATTTCGTTCAGTTGTTCGTTGTGTGAAAGACATTGGTTTCACTTTATTTTGATGGTCCCTTTAACATATTCTGTTGACTATAAGTAGTGTTGCACCCACATGTCCACTAAGTATCATTAGAGTGTTAGTAGAGTTTTAGTAGACTGGTAGGGTTAGGGTTAGAATAAGCTTTGTAGTTGCAAAGTTACTTATAGTCAGTAGAATGTCTGTTGGAGGACCATTAGAATAAAGAGTTATCAGATATTAAGCAGACAGTCTACTAATACTCTAATGAGAGTTAGTTGACATGTAGGTGCAACATTACTTATAGTCAACAGAATGTTCAAAAGGGACCATCAAAATAAAGTGTTACCCAAGACATGAATTATATTTATTAGCAGCATATACAGTTTCATCATGTTTGAATTAATTGCCAGAATGTAGCCTTCACTTTTTCTTAAAAGGATAGCTCACCCAAAAATGAAAATTCTGTCACTGTTTACTCGCCCTCATGTTGTTCCAAACCCGTGGGCTATTTTTCCGAAAAAACTTTCATCTTTGGGTGAGCTTTTCCTTTAATCACAGTGTTTTGGGCTGGATTAATTAATGACATCATTATAACTGCATTATATTTCCCTTTGCCGCTGTCTTCTTTTTGCAGTTGATACAAAGTAACTTTGTGCTGTTCTGCACGTATGCGGTGGAGCTTCGAGATCACTTTCAGAACATTGTTTTGACAATCCTGGCAAGTATCTGATGAAGACATGAAAAGCTGACAGCACTGTGAACTTTATTCAATAAATAGATATTGTTGATGCCATATCCATGTCAATAGACCTGCCATCGGTTGTTGTTTGTTTAGCTCTGACATTGAAATTTGAAAATTGAATGATCTGTATAATTCTCTAATGTGTGACTGAATTTCTGTATCTTCCCAGATGTCGGCAGCAGTGAGTATCCCATTCTGGCAGTGGTTCCTTGAGAAGTTCGGGAAGAAGACAGCAGCATTCTGCGGCATAACAGTAATTGTTACTTTATCAAGTGCTTTTTCTTATTCAGTAGATCTTCAGCTTCAATAGTGTTATAAATGATCAAAGGATACTACCATATTATAAACTGCAATTATTGGGATTTACTATATAGTGTGTCATATAGCAATGTTTTAATTGTTCATTGAAACTAAAACTATTAAAAAGGGTTTCCAGTAATAAGATAAAACATGCTTAAACTTAAAAAAGTCAATGAAAATTTGAAATGAGAATCTAAGTTGAAGTACTAAAACTACTAAAAGTAATAGTGAAATAAACATATATTGAAAATATAGAACATTTTTAATTAAAATGACAAAAGCACAATTTCTAAAAATTTAAACTAAAATGAAAACTAAAAATATAATAAAAAATATTAAATACTATAAATTAATATACACTCACCTAAAGGATTATTAGGAACACCATACTAATACTGTGTTTGACCCCCTTTCGCCTTCAGAACTGCCTTAATTCTACGTGGCATTGATTCAACAAGGTGCTGAAAGCATTCTTTAGAAATGTTGGCCCATATTGATAGGATAGCATCTTGCAGTTGATGGAGATTTGTGGGATGCACATCCAGGGCACGAAGCTCCCGTTCCACCACATCCCAAAGATGCTCTATTGGGTTGAGATCTGGTGACTGTGGGGGCCATTTTAGTACAGTGAACTCATTGTCATGTTCAAGAAACCAATTTGAAATGATTCAAGCTTTGTGACATGGTGCATTATCCTGCTGGAAGTAGCCATCAGAGAATGGGTACATGGTGGTCATAAAGGGATGGACATGATCAGAAACAATGCTCAGGTAGGCCGTGGCATTTAAACTAAAAGGGGCCTAAAGTGGGGCCTTTATTTTTTAAAATAAAAAATTGGCACTAAGGGGCCTAAAGTGTGCCAAGAAAACATCCCCCACACCATTACACCACCACCACCAGCCTGCACAGTGGTAACAAGGCATGATGGATTCATGTTCTCATTCTGTTTACGCCAAATTCTGACTCTACCATCTGATGGACAGAAATCGAGACTCATCAGAGCAGGCAACATTTTTCCAGTCTTCAACTGTACAATTTTGGTGAGCTCGTGCAAATTGTAGCCTCTTTTTCCTATTTGTAGTGGAGATGAGTGGTACCCGGTGGGGTCTTCTGTTGTTGTAGCCCATCCGCCTCAAGGTTGTGCGTGTTGTAGCTTCACAAATGCTTTGCTGCATACCTCGGTTGTAACGAGTGGTTATTTCAGTCAAAGTTGCTCTTCAATCAGCTTGAATCAGTCGGCCCATTCTCCTCTGACCTCTAGCATCAACAAGGATTTCGCCCACAGGACTGCCGCATACTGGATGTTTTTCCCTTTTCACACCATTCTTTGTAAACCCTAGAAATGGTTGTGCGTGAAAATCCCAGTAACTGAGCAGATTGTGAAATACTCAGACCGGCCCGTCTGGCACCAACAACCATGCCACGCTCAAAATTGCTTAAATCACCTTTCTTTCCCATTCTGACATTCAGTTTGGAGTTCAGGAGATTGTCTTGACCAGGACCACACCCCTAAATGCATTGAAGCAACTGCCATGTGATTGGTTGATTAGATAATTGCATTAATGAGAAATCGAACAGGTGTTTCTAATAATCCTTTAGGTGAGTGTATATCAATAATGTTAAAATAACAAAATAACAATTATAACAATAATTTATATCTTAAAATAATTCTATTTCAATCAGTTTTTTATTTATCTGGTGCAGATGTAAAAGTGTTTTTCTTTAGCTCTATGTTTCTGCATTGTACAGTATGTATTTTGTGCAAAATTTTGTCCTATCCCTACCCATAACTTTTCTCCAAAATCAGAGGGAAATAGGTGAATAACACTGATGTAGACGCACCTAACCCTGGTTGTAAGCCTAAACTAGACATAAACTGTAAACTTGTCCCTCAAATCTGATTGGTTGATTAGAATGTTGTTCCAGGATCAACAAAGATGACCTGATAGGTCAGTGATCATGAACTCTATACTTAAACCCTTTGACACTGATGTCAATGTAAAAATGTAAAAAAAACTTTGCAAGCCTATGATTTATTTATTCTGAAAGTGTCTGATAATAGTGGCCTAAACAAAATTAATAGTATTCAGCTGGTCATGTGATCTCAGCATTGCAGCCACAATGTGGGGAAACCAGTCTTATGTAGAAAGAATGGACTTTTCTAGACCATTTACCAGTGATATGACTAGAGTCATTTTAAATGGTTTATCAGATGCATTATTAATTTCTGGAAGTCAAAAGCATACATATTGCACCTTTAAATAGTTTAATGCCTGTGTACGTTGGGTAACATTCAATGATGTCTTTTAAATTGTCATCTGTGCAGTGGATCATGCCATTCACGGTGATGCTGGTGTTCATCCCTAATCTGATAGTGGCATATGTTGTGGCCGTATCATCTGGGCTTAGTGTGGCTGCTTCTCTCTTGTTACCATGGTGAGTCTTCCAAACCGACATATAATACTGCATTACGAATATGCATCCAATACTTTGTGTAGATCAGTTTTTCTTCAAAGTGTAGTATTATAGTTTATGTCATGCATTTAAAGGGATAGTTCACCTAAAAGCTAAAAGTCTGTCAATATTTACTCACCCTCGAGTTGTTCCCTTAGTAGACTAAGGGAAGTAGGGAAGTAGACTATCACTACTTCCGTTTCATGCCGACTTTAAAAGCCTCAAAGTGATCCGCAAAGAGCGTATTATAACTTTGTTTATTTTAACCGGCCAAGCTTTAACATTCATATATAGGTTTAATAACCAGCAATCTCCAAATAACAGGTTTCATGGCAGGGTCATGCTATTTTTTGGTTTTTAAAGATAGAGTCTGCTTGATTGGAAAGGCCCCAATTGAGTAAATTGCAGTTTTTATGTGCCGTCTACAAAGAGGATTTGGCTTTATGGTACCAATGTCAATGTTTAATACGAGATGGTGAATGATGCCTCTGCCGTGTTGTGTTTCCTGTTGCTCAGGTCAATGTTACCAGATGTAGTGGATGACTTCAGACTGGCAAACCGCAACTCAAAGGGACACGAGGCAATCTTCTACTCCCTATATGCATTCTTCACAAAGTTTGCTGCAGGCATTTCTCTTGGAGTGTCCACACTCTGTCTACAGTGAGATCACTGTTTCATTACTCTGGAAATAATGAATCATGACAGACCAGTGGTGTAAACACTGCAATATTGACAATTTGATATTTCCGTTTGTCTGTTGACATTTGGAAACCAGTCAGTAAATTAAGACCTTTTATTTTTGTGCAGCATATCCTATGAAAGCTGAATGCATAGTTGTTGGTGTTGTAGGTTCGCTGGTTATGACACAGGAGCGTGCAGACAGCCCCCTCCAGTGGTGTACACACTGAAACTGCTCATCGGAGCCGCCCCGGTGGCCTGTATCACCACAGGCCTCATGATCCTTGTGGTGTACCCGATTAGCGAGGACGTCAGATTACGAAACAAAATTGCCCTGGAAGAGCTCAGGTAATGACCCTGTGTCGCATTTCAGCTTTACATATAATCCACCTTGTTGAATAAAAACATGCAGAGCCCAAACTTGTGTAATAATATATACAGTATATATACACAGTGTGTATCTATGTGTGTGTGTGTGTGTGTGTGTGTGTGTGTGTGTGTGTGTGTGTGTGTGCGTGCGTGTGTGTGTGTGTGTGTATATATATATATATATATATACACAGTATACACACACACACACACACACACATATATATATATATATAATTACAAAAGTTTGGGGTCTGTATGTTTTTATTCAGCAAAGTCACATTAAACCGGTTTAAAAGTGAGCATAAAGATATTCATAATTTTTACAAAAAAATGTATTTCAAATAAATGCTGTTCTTTTAATCTTTCTATTTATCAGTTTCTGATATTTATAATAGTAGAACATATCGTTACTGCTAACAATGGTTCACGGTTTATGAAAAGTAAAAATATATAATATATATAAAAAACTTAATATTCTTCAGTTTCCACTAAAATATAAAGCAGTGTGTGTGTGTGTGTGTGTGTGTGTGTGTGTGTGTGTGTGTGTGTGTGTGTGTGTGTGTGTGTGTGTGTGTGTGTGTGTGTGTGTGTGTATATATATATATATACATACACTATATTGACAAAAGTTTTGGGGTGCCTGCCTTTACATGCACATGAACTTTAATGACATCCCATTCTTAATTCATAGGGAGTGTGTTTAGTTAGTTCAGGAGTGTGTTTATGGGAATTTTGTGCATTTGTGAGGTCAGGCACTGATGTTGGACGAGAAGGCCTGGCTCACAGTCTCCGCTCTAATTCATCCCAGAGGTGTTCTATCGGGTTGAGGTCAGGACTCTGTGCAGGCCAGTCAAGTTCCTCCACACCAAATTCGCTCATCCATGTCTTTATGGACCTTGTTTTGTGCACTGGTGCACAGTCATGTTGGAACAGGAAGGGGCCATCCCCAAACTGTTCCCACAAAGTTGGGAGCATGAAATTGTCCAAAATGTCTTGGTATGCTGAAGCATTAAGAGTTCCTTTCATTGGAACTAAGGGGCCAAGCCCAACCCCTGAAGAACAACCCCACACCATAACCCCCCTCCACCAAACTCTACACATGGCACAATGCAGTCAGGCAAGTCCCGTTATTTTGGCAACCGGCAAACCCAGACTTGTCCATCAGATTGCCAGACAGAAGAGTGATTGGTTACTCCAGAGCACATGTCTCTACTGCTCTAGAGTCCTGTGGCGGCGTGCTTTACACCACTGCATCCAACACTTTGCATTGCACTTGGCTTGGATGCAGCTGCTCGGCCATGGAAACCCATTCCATGAAGCTCTCTACACACTGTTTTTGAGTTAATCTGAAGGCCACATGAAGTCTGGAGGTCTGACACTATTGACTCTGCAGAAAGTTGGCGACTTCTGCGCACTGTGCGCCTCAGCATGCGGTGACCCCACTTTGTGGCTGAGTTGCTGTTGTTCCCAATTGCTTCCTCTTTGTTATAATCCCACTAACAGTTGAGCATGGAATAATTAGTAGTGAGGAAATTTCATGAATGGACTTATTGCACAGGTGGCAACCTATCACGGTACCACACTTGAATCCACTGAGCTCCTGAGAGCGACCCATTCTTTCACAAATGTTTGTAGAAGCGTCTGCATGCCTAGTGCTTGATTTAATACACCTGTGGCCATGGAAGTGATTGGAACACCTGAATTCAATGATTTGGAGGGGTGTCCCAATACTTTTAGCAATGTAGTGTATATATACACACATTTATATTTTACAAATGATATAAAATATTTTTACATTTATAATTAGCTTATATTGATTATATTTTGCATATATTATGCATAATACAATGTATATATTTACCTTATTTTTCAGAAAGCAGAGCATTTCCTGCAAATCTCTCAGAGCTGATCTGAGCAGCGTGTGACGTCCTCAAACAGCAGATCCTGATATTCTAGCCCAGTGCTGGGATGAGTTGTGTTAGTGTATATTACACTGTGTGAGATATATAATATGTTTTAATGTAAACATCTCAGTTTTTTTCTGTATTCAGTCTGTTTCTGTATTTTCACATGAACATATAGCCACATATGTCTAATTTATACACATGAATGGACAATATATCATTATATATGAGGATTTCCTGAGGGAAAATATACTGATAATATATTAAGTTGTTACAGTGATTATAAATATTATTAAATGACTTGATTCCAGAATTAATCAAATATTGTGCTGGTTCACGTAGCTTCAGCATATTTTAATGATGCTTCAATAAAAAATAAAATATAGAATCATGATAATAAAAGTATTGAATATAAATGTGATGAATGAATGTAGGTCATGCATCTGTATGTGTACAGTATATTGTTAATGCAAAATGCAGGTCATGCAAAAAAGGTATTAAGGTGCTATTGTGTGGTTCATGTACAAGTGTGATTTACAACTTATGAAGTCAAGGATGAAACATAAAAAACAATCACTATGAAGTTTCACTATGAGTTTTAATACCACATTGCATATATCTTCATTTTGTTGTATGGGACAAAATAGAATCTATTTTTTAGCAAAAATAATCAAGCAGGCACTCAAGTATTTCTTCTGAAAAATAAACAAAAATTGTTCTGCCCTTGACGACGGTCACGTTACACATATCTACCATCATCCATTAAATATCAAAGTGGCGAATATGTCAGCAAGAAAAATCCCTGAATTCCAAATTTTGGAATACTCCTGTGTTAGCCACAAATATCCAGCTAACAAAAGACAAATGTTATAAAAAATATTTCTAACAAGTCCTCTTGCTATGATATGGGCTTCATTTGTCTGCACTGGGAGACAGTGGACTTTCAGGAGGAAATACATCTGCGCCACTCGGGGGTCTTACAGGAGATTTCCTCCTGGCGCTCCTGATCGTGAGCTCGTCCTTGTGTTTAAATGTGAGTGGAACGAAACCATCTGCATCAGCCACCAAGACGATCCACATGGGACCTGTGAGAAGAAGACAAAGTACTTAATGAGAAATTTGTGCACATTCCTTTGCGGTCTTAGCATAAGTGACAGAGGTTCAAGCAGACATCAGCGCTAGAGATGCACAGCACAAAAGGCTGTAAGCTGATTCAACCTTAAAACCTTAAATCCGATTGCGCCACCTAATCACTGCCAATTTTAGTCATTGACAATTAAATGAAGCCAAAGCACACTGAACAATCTGTCTTCAACAAAAGATTCGATGCTTTGCACGGCCTCATTAATAGATCCCATCTGCTCATTGTTGAAAAGAGCAAATCTGCCTGAAATGTCAACACAAAGATCTCAAAAACTTTCAGGTGCTTCTTTCAGTGTGCAATAGTTCTGTTTATCAACTTTTTGAATCAGATTATGCCATATTATTACATACGTATTGATCAAGCATTTTGCAAGGTCTCGATATCTTCCAGACGTACCATGCATCATCTCCACGACTGTCAGGCCAAAGAGTTCCTGTACCACCCGCAGGCAGATCCGCCCCCCACACAGCAGCAACGGCCTTCTCTCATCCGTATACACATTCTCAGACAACTGTTTCTGGAAGAAAAGACAAGTACAAAGTGCAAAAACACCATGAGTCACTTTAAGGAAGCGTCATTCACAACAGACCTGCTCATGTGGTCATGGATTAAGTGATGATTCCCCTAAGACAAGTTATGCCAGTCAACAGAATCACTTCAATCTGACATCTGCTGACAAAGGGTTGTACTGACAACAGTGAGAGGAATTATGAGTTGGCGTGATGCTTTACAATGCCTGATGGTCTGACTAAGAGTAAAATGGGCTTTGTAGAGTCTTGGTTTGGATTAAGACTTATGCTGCCTTCACGTGTCATCGGAAATTTCGGACTTCCCACTTCGTGATTATGAGCGCATCGCATTCAAATTACAACTTGAGAGGGTGTTCATGTCCATTTTTTTTTAAGCATTTACAATAATTCCGATAGCACGTGAAGGCAGCATTAGCTCCAGAAGCAAACCATCTAATCAAGAAATCATTATAAATTTTATTAAATTTAACATTAAAGTTTGTGAATGTCTAAGAAAGTTCCCTAAAGGTAGAGGATATTTGACCTGTTGAGGTTTCCAAAACTGTCAATCCTTGACCCATAAAGCACTATGGATATTCAGCTTTGGAAAATTAAGAACCTCTACTTATAAATTCAATAAGCAGAAGAACTACTAATGCAACTGATGCATAAAAATCAATAAAAACTAATGTAACTAATCAATAATAAATAAATAACAATGAAAATTGTTGACAACAATATTGTCTGTGCTTTTATATTGTAATGTTTACATTTACTTTATTATAATGGAAATGATTAGAAATAAATTAATAATAATAAATATTGTTATTGTTTATATTATTTATAAATTATAGAATTTATAGTATTATATTAAATAATTATTATTACATTTAATAGTAAAATTAATTATAATTATTACATTATTACATATAATTATTCACAATATGTAGCATATTTTTGTTTTAGAGAATGAGCATATTGAGATAAAGATGTTTTTTCAGTACAAAACTGCAAATAGAATTCTTCATACACTTAACTATTAACTACCTTTTAACTACTCAATAAACACCTAATTGCTGATTATTAATAGTTTTTAAGGTAGTTGTTAAATATAAGTATTAGGTAGGATTAGGGATGAGGAATATGGTCATGCAGAATAAGGCATTAATATGTGCTTCATAAGTACTAATAAACAGCCAATATTCTAGTAATATGCATGCTAATAAGCAACTAGTTAATAGTGAGAATTGGAGCCTAAACCTTTATGCAATTAATCAAACAAATAAAACAGATTAGCACTCTTCATTTTTCTACTACAGCAGACTGCAGACTTTCCTTGCTGAAGTTTAGACTTCACTGTATGATTCAAAAGAAAATAATTTCATACCTGACACGTAATGTGCACGTATTGCGGTTCATAAGCGGACGGATAACTGCATGCGATCTTCTTGCCGTTCTGGGTGAAGTCTCTGATTTCTGAGAGGCACTGCTGGACGTCAGCGAATCGGGTGAAAATCCTCTCCATGTTCTGCGTCAGCTGCTCCAGGTTCTTCTCTTTGGACTGAAAGCTGTTCTTTGGCGGAGTGGCATCGGAGTACAATTTTTCCGAGGCCTCGTACCTGGGTGAACACGGCCGACTGGAATCCCGGCTGGCCTGTCCAGCTACTGCGAGCGTGGCCATGCGGCTGATGTGATCCATGTCGTAGTTTTCTAGAGTAATAGAGGAGGCACTGGAGGCTCTATCTGAGAAGTCGGTGGAGCTTGCCACGGGGCTCAACTCTGAGCTGCGTACCTCCTCGATTAGTTTTCTCCGACTGGATGGAGAAACAATTACAGAGCCTCCAGGAAGAATTAGATCCTTAATTGATAGACGGTCCTCTTTAGAAAAGTTCTCAGAATGACGTCTAATCCCATGATGTTGGCTTGGCGGCTCGGACTTGGGAACCACTGGGGTGGGACCTTCTTCGTCGAATACCAGCTCCTTGGCTATTAGCCTCAAGACGTACTTGTCCGTGTTGGAGGAGGGGAGAAAAGCAGGATCATTGGACTTCTGCCGGCCAATCATAAAGAGCAACATCTTGTTGGTGAAAAAGCACACCCCTTTGGGCCTCTCGTTCTTTTGCAGCTGGATCTGTTGCACGTTGGGCATGGAAGAATCCGTGATACAGTAAACCAGGATCATGTTGCACGTGTTCGAAGCCACGGCCATCGTGCTCCCGCTCGGATCGAAAGCAATGATGTCAGGTACTAAGATGCCAGGGATGCTGACCTTCCTTGTAGTGGTGACCTTGCGTTCGTACGTCACTAAAATCAAATGTGAGGAGTCCTGACCAGTTCCCAACAAATTATCCCGCCGCCTCAAGTGAATGAGAGGGCTTGGGTCTGATTTCCTGTGTTTGGCGAGAATGTGCGTTAGATCTATGGGTCCGGATGAAGAGGTGTGTCCCGAGCGTTCAGAATCACATGATCTCCGTCTAGAGTCCAAATAATAGTCCGTATCCACTGTCAAAATGGGAGAAGGGCGACAAGTCGATGCCTCTGACTCATTTGGCAGGTCGAAGGCGATGCCTGCATTGAGCCCGCAAATTTTATCAAGCGGAAGTTCAGTTGCCACAGCCACTTGAGCCTCGTCTGTGGACTCGATGGCGCAGATATACCCGCCTACATCGAAAACAGGGCAGAAGGAACACGCCACCAGGCTTTTTTGGATGTCGTTCCAAATGTACGAGTGCAATGCGCTACCGATTGCGACCACCAGGCGGGTACCATCCTTAGTCCAGCAGGCACAATGGATCAAACCGCTGCCCTTGATGTCGGCCTTCACGCGACGATTATCGACCCGCACGGAAAACAAAACCGAGGCATCCCGCTTGGTCAAAACAGCTAAGATGTCCATTTTGGGATGCCAGACACATCCTTGTGACAGCAGTGGGAACGGCTCGCTCATTTCGCAGGTCTGCGTGCACAAGAGTTTGTTTTGCTCCAAAGCGCTCAGCTGAAGTTGCCAGACCGTGATGTGCTTCTTATGCTGCACGGCAAGCAACGCCGGGGACCCGGAACAACACAGCGGCCCCCAGAAGAGTCCCAAGACATGTTCGAACTGTCCAATGACATTGGTGTCACCAAATTTGGGCTCACCGTCAACAGAAAACAACGACGTGAGACAAACCTGCTTACCGTCCGTCCAGGCTATTCCGTGCACCGGGTGAATGGCTTGGTGCAGGGTGTTTAACCCTGTTCTCAGAAGTTTGGCTTTTCCTAGCTCCATGCTTGGCTCAGTTTCTCCAATGGAAAGGAAAATTGTGTTACTCGTCATACAGATAGGGTTTTTGAGTCAGAATTGAGAGATAGATGTAACTCTGTGCTTCAGTATGAGAAGACTGCCATCACTCCAAGAATAGGTAAAGCCTCTTCCCTCACTCTCTAATCCTATTGGCCAGAGTGAGGCTCCACTCAAGGATGACCAGATTAGGCTGACACGACCCCCAACGTCATAAAACCCTGGGAGTTTTGGATGCTACATCTTTTTTTTCTGCCACAGGCCTGAAATACACAAAAATATATGTAAGGCAAGACATATGCAAAGACTGAACATCACAGAAATGTCACTTTGGAAAATGTATGCTGATATCAAAAACAGCCCCTTAGTTACTACTATGATAAGTTACTACAGATATTATAACTACAGTAAAACTGTGGTGGCTTTGTTAGCCAGCATGGTAATCAAAAAATTAATGATTAATTAATTAATGCTACTTGTAGTAAAAACAACTGTATTAAAACTTATAATTATCTAATCAACCAATCACATGGCAGTTGCTTCAATGCATTTAGGGGTGTGGTCCTGGTCAAGACAATCTCCTGAACTCCAAACTGAATGTCAAAATGGGAAAGAAAGGTGATTTAAGCCATTTTGAGTGTGGCATGGTTGTTGGTGCCAGACGGGCCGGTCTGAGTATTTCACAATCTGCTCAGTTACTGGGATTTTCACGCACAACCATTTCTAGGGTTTACAAAGAATGGTGTGAAAAGGGAAAAACATCCAGTATGCGGCAGTCCTGTGGGCGAAAATGCCTTGTTGATGCTAGAGGTCAGAGGAGAATGGGCCGACTGATTCAAGCTGATTGAAGAGCAACTTTGACTGAAATAACCACTCGTTACAACCGAGGTATGCAGCAAAGCATTTGTTAAGCCACAACACGCACAACCTTGAGGGGGATGGGCTACAACAGCAGAAGACCCCACCGGGTACCACTCATCTCCACTACAAATAGGAAAAAGAGGCTACAATTTGCATGAGCTCACCCTAATTGGACAGTTGAAGACTAGAAAAATGTTGCCTGGTCTGATGAGAGTCTCAATTTCTGTTGAGACATTCAGATGGTAGAGTCAGAATTTGGCGTAAACAGAATGAGAACATGGATCCATCATGCCTTGTTACCACTGTGCAGGTTGGTGGTGGTGGTGTAATGGTGTGGGGGATGTTTTCTTGGCACACTTTAGGTCCCTTAGTGCCAATTGGGCATCGTTTAAATGCCACAGCCTACCTGAACATTGTTTCTGACCATGTCCATCCCTTTATGACCACCATGTACCCATTCTCTGATGGCTACTTCCAGCAGGATAATGTACCATGTCACAAAGCTCGAATCATTTCAAATTGGTTTCTTGAACATGACAATGAGTTCACTGTACTAAAATGGCCCCCACAGTCACCAGATCTCAATCCAATAGAGCATCTTTGGGATGTGGTGGAACGGGAGCTTCGTGCCCTGGATGTGCATCCCACAAATCTCCATCAACTGCAAGATGCTATCCTATCAATATGGGCCAACATTTCTAAAGAATGCTTTCAGCACCTTGTTGAATCAATGCCACGTAGAATTAAGGCAGTTCTGAAGGAGAAAAGGGGGTCAAACACAGTATTAGTATGGTGTTCCTAATAATCCTTTAGGTGAGTGTGTGTGTGTGTGTGTGTGTGTGTGTGTGTGTGTGTGTGTGTGTGTGTGTGTGTATATATGGTTAATCTTGTAATGGGAAGTCAATTTACTACAACAGACATAAATAAAGGAGAATCACATAAATGTCACTTTAAACATTGGACATCGATACCACAAAATAAACCCTTACTAAAGTTACCATGTTAACCATAATTCTAAAAGCTTATTGCATTGTTTGAAGTTTAAGTTTAAAGTAGTAACAATAACTACCATACTCTGGCAAAAACAACTATGATATGACTAATCATTTCTCTGTAAGATGCGTTTCGCGAAACTATTTTATTCACATGTATTGCCGTAGTCCCACATGCTAGCATGTGAAGAAGATCTAGAACAATCCAGAAATAAAAGGGAAAACATAAGATAAATAGCAAATCTGCACTTTCATAAGTTAAAATTACAAACATACCATTGCGCTACTGACAACACTGCGGAAACCATGGCAACTCCACAGAGAGAAAATACCGTAAACTGTGTCCGCATTTCCCCGCGGAGACATTTGAAGTCGTGGACAGACGGAAAGAGAATGACTCGGGCATTATGGGAGTTGTAGTTCACACACGTTCAAACCCGCGAAAGGAAGTCTGATTCGTTTTCGCGAATCGATTCTTTCGAACGGTTCGTTTTAAAGGGCTAGTTCAAATAAGCGACATAACGATACATTTTATTAATTTTTATTAAACTTAAAAAAAAGTCAATGTACCGTTAGTGTCAGAACTGCAAATAAGATGTATATACAACATAAAAAATAGCATATTTGTATAACATAACATAACATAACATAAGTGCTGTTTTTAATAGATGTTACACAGCACACTATTCCAGAATCTCATAAAAATTGAGGTCATCAGAACGGAATGTTGTCTAATATTTCACCACGGGCTGAACATCGCACATACAGTGTGACAGTGGGCGGAGTGCAGTAGCGCTGCTGTCTCACACAGTACAGTCTGTCTCTCTCTCTCTCACACACACACACTGTCTCACTACTGTAGGATCTATCCGCGCGAAAATAATGGGTGTTGAGATTGAAACAATATCTCCAGGAGACGGTAAGACGCTATGATCTAATAAGTTCGAATTTCGAATTCTTGAACGTTTCGAATTCGAATGTTGTTTAGACACATTGTAGCGGTAAAAGCGTCATTGCGGGAACATTCTGTCGCTCGAATTACATAATCTATTTGCATTCTTAAATTTGTCATTGCATATTATTTGCGTAAAGGAGTCAACACTAGGACAAATTCAACGAAATACCCATCGCAATGAGGATGTTTCCCGCTCACTGTCTAGTCAGGGGTTTAACGCGTGTCTGTGCCCCCAGTATATGTGCCATGCGTGCCAACTCAAACACTCTTCTCATTATGATTCCTCACTGCAGCTGTCGGAAATATGCCTTCAGGATTTCCTCTACAGCATGCTTGTAGTGTGATTTTCCTCATAAAATGCATATAGATGCTGTTGATCGTGTATGTCTCAGATGGCAGCATTCTTGCCCTGGCTAGACATGAGCTTTGATGTTAATCCGAGAGGGCTTTGCAGGGTAATTTGGCACAGTTGGCAGAGTCACTGGGATTCTGAGACCTGGTTTTATCTAATGGCACTGTAAGGAGCTGTTATGTGTGCCACTTGTTGCATTACCTGTTTACAGGTAGGCTATAGGCAACAAACTGACTGGCCATGATGGCTCTTTTATTGACACAATTAAAGTTGACATTTATATATGAATGAATACAGTATCTCGTATCTGATTGGCCAAAGTGATATAGAGTATTACTAACAGCACTGGGACCACACAATACTGCATATACTAGGGGTGTAACAATACTGTATATTGTGTGACAATATATCGCAATACACAAGTGCAATATGTATCGTGGACGGTGACAATCTGTATTGTGTATAGTTCACCCAAAATTAAAATTAAAAATGTAAAAAATTAAGTTTACAGTTTTAATGTTAGTACTACTATATATAATGTTTAATATAATTTATAATAATGCAGTGGGGGGGATATTTGTGGGTCCTGATAATTTTGTCTTTTGTTACCTGTAAAAGCAGGTAACAATGACCTACATTATTTTAAACATATCTAGTCAGTGATAGTGCAAGCATATTCATCTAAAATAATTCTGTATTTTCAGCGTCAGAATCATGAATATTTTTATTCTGGTGTCACCATTGTCCTGTGCAGTGGGTTGCCAGCACCAAGTCCAAGCCTATTCAATTCCATCCCCAATGTAATACCAAATTTAGCATTTTAATCAACAGTACATTTTTTGTAAACCTTTTACCATGTCTTGGAGTATCGCAATAATACAGAATCGTGAATTCAGTATCGTGTCTACAAACCATTCAAAAATGTGGGGTCGGTAAGATTTTAATGCTCACCATTTATTTGATAAATACTGCAGTAAAACAGTAATATTGTGAAATGTGATTACAATTAAAAAAAAAATGTCCCTATATTTAAAATGTAATTTATTTCTTCATTGTCAAAGTTGAATTTTCAGCATCATTCCTCCAGTCTTCAGTGTCACATGATCCTTCAGAAATCATTCTAATATGAGGATTTGCTGCTCAAGAAACATGTTTTATTATTGTCAATGCTGAAAATAGTTAATAGTTTTGTGGAAACAGTGATACATTTTTTATTTGATGAATAGAAAGTTAAAAAAAACAGCATTTATGTGAAGTAGATTTTGTTGTAACAACATAAAAGTGCACACGCACACGCACACACACACACACACACACACACACACACACACACACACACACACACACACATTTGATATATAAATACAAATATGCACAATGTAGATCATTTCATGTGACGCTGTATATCATTTATTTATTTTATATAAAGCGTGCCAATATTTCACAAATAAAACATCAAAGGTAAATCAAGTCTGTGGTTTTCAATTATAGACTTTTAACCCCAAGTTATTTTATTGGACTATTACTTTACAGTACTTTAGGTCACTTTGGTTAAAAACATCAGAGAAATGTGTTTTTAGACATGAGTTCTATCATAATTTGGGGCTGAGAGTCTGATTATTCCTTCATAAGTTTATATGGACCAGTAAGAGTCAGTGAGTCATAATATTGAGCATTATTATGACATGATCATTAAGCTGTAAATAAGTGCTGGAGTGACCATGAGCTCATATGATTTTGACACCTTTCAGACGTAAAATTCTTGGCACAAGTCATCAAACTCGAGAACTGCCTTCTGGGGTCACCAGTGTCAGGAATGAACGAGATGTAACAGCGTTTTCATTTTTTCTCGCTCTGCTCTGCTCTCTTGCGTCTGTGGGCCGCTCTCAACTGACATCCTATCTGACCCCCACCAGCCTGCTGTCATGTGGCTCACATTCCTGTCCAGCTCCCACACATTAATCAGACACCTTCACCACTCACACGCACACGCACACATTTCCATGTTTTATGGGGACTTCCCATAGACAGAATGATTTTTATACAAGCTGTATATTCTATCCTCCTAAACTAACTCTACCCCTAAACCTACCCATCAGAGAAAATTTTATGCATTTTTAATTTTTCAAAATGAATTTAGTATGATTTATAAGCTGTTTTCCTCATGGGGACAAAAAAATGACCCCATATGGTCGAAATTTACTGGTATTACTATCCTTACGGTGACATTTGGTCCCCATAATGTAGGTAATACCAGATACACACACACACTTTCTGATCTGCCCTGGACTGACCATACTCAAGTCTCATGACTGTAGGAGCTGCTTCATGGACTTTGAAGTGATTTTATTTTTTAATTTTTTTTACGTTTGTGGATTAAATTAGGGCAGCAAGCTATTTCCACAATTATTTGAACAAGGTTTTTCTTCTGTGGTCTATTATTTGTGGTATCTATTTCAGACAAACTCTATGGCTGCATCCAAAATCGCATACTTTACTACTGTATAGTTGGTGAAAAACAGTATGTGACAAAAGAAGCATGTCCAAATTCACAGTACTCATAAAGAGCAGGCAACCCTCCACGGGAGAGGATTTGTGAATGGCAGTGAAGCGACATAACTGACGCTGGTAGGTCACATGATAATGACAACATGGTGAAAGTAGTATGTTCAGATTACATTCATACTACACACATTCATACTATATAAAACATACTTTTTAAGCGATTGTGAAGTAATTGCTAATTCAAAATAAGTACCTACTCAAGAAGAGAGTATGCGATCTCGGATGAAGCCTATGCTAATCAGAAAATACAACAAAACAAACTGTGGTTGGTCGCTTTTCATGCCAATCAGAACTTTTCTTCCTGTCTGTGGTTTGTTCTTGGCCATAATAAGCTGCTAGGGTGACAAAACTAAATACAGATAGTAAATCTGAGCATCTTTCAAAGATTCAGTGCCACAAATCTTACAAACCTCTGAAAATCTGCTAAAAGCCTTAGAAGTGATAATTGTAGTATCCTGGAAGTTTTCCGGTAGACTGATTAAGATGCGAGTCCCGGAAGCTGCTTGTCAGCCTGCCAATTAGATTGGACCTGGTCCTTTGAGTCCACTCTTGCCATTTTTATATGTAATACACATCAGGCGATCAGTGAATGGTCAGTAGAGGTGTCACCTTTACTAGGAGTAATGAACTGATAAAATTAGCTACAAGTTGAAAAAGCCTCTCTCATCACCAGACTGTGATGGTGCCATTGGACATTGCGGTATACACCTGTAAAAATAAAGATTCTTTACTGGCATCAATGGTTCTATATAGAACAAAAGTTTCCTGTGGCAAGCAGGGCGGGGCCGAAAGCTGTGGGTACGGAGCAAGGCCGGTGGCGCAAGTGTTAATGAGCATCACCTGCGTGCCACACTGTTCTCGAGCCCCACGGAGGAGCTCCAGAAGGATAAAAGGAGGAATGACGACGGTGAAGGACAAGAGAGGACCAGGCCTGGACTTTATGTTGGTGTTTTGTTTTAGTTTATGCTGCAGTCATCCGTTTTGTTGTTTATGTTTATTTTATGATTAAAGTTACGTTTACTGTTCACTGGTTCCCTTCTTCTTCTTCCATGAGACTTTAACATTGTTACATTGGTACCGAAACCTGGGAGGAAAGGGAGAAACAGAACCCTCACTTCTGAGGGGGATCGCGGTGCTGAGGAGGTCAGACAGCATGAAGGAGTGGTGTTTGGTGTTTGCCAGTGGCTGCCCAAGGCGGTGGTGCTGGAGTTGCTGGAACTTACTGCCATCCGCCTGGGTCCTGGAGGGGCGGCTGCCAGTACCATTGCATGGCATCACAAGTGAGGGCCTCTCAGCTGATTGAGGACCGAGCAGCAGTGTATTCGGGGAACCAGAACACATTTTTTTTTCTCTCGCCTCTGTCCCTCCTCATGTGGCAAGCAGGGCAGGTGGGACGAGTGTTAATGAGCATCACCTGTGCGCCACAATGGTCTCGAGTGCCACGAAGAACTCCGGAAGGATACAAGGAAATAAAATGACGACTCTGAAGAACAAGAGAGGACAAGGCCTGGACTTGTTGGTGTTTTGTTTTAGTTTTATGCAGTAGTTGTTTGTGAGGGGCTGCTGCTTTCATTTCAATGTGCTGTGTATGTTTATTTTGTGATTAAATTACATTCAGTGGCAGCTCTTGGCCATAAATTTAGGTAGGGTAGATTCTGGCTCTTATCGCTAGTTTATGATAAACATTTGGTAAGCTATCCTAATCGCTGAACGGTGAATCAGACACACTTTTGGCAGAATTCTAATGTCCTTGCGTTATTCAGATTGTCTGGCTATTACCAGACCAAGCTCATTTTAAGATTGAACATTGGTCTGGGGAGTCTGCTATGTATTTTCTACTGCACTGGTTCCTAACCACGTTCCTGGAGGCCCACCAAAAGTGCACATTTTGCATGTCTCCTCAATCAAACACACCTGATTCAAGTCATCAGCTCATTAGTAGTGACTCCAAAACCTGTTGGAGGACTGTTGGTGGGCCTCCAGGAACATGGTTGGGAACCACTGTTCTACTGCACAAGAGGTGTGATAAACGAGCATAATTAAAATGACTCTGCATTTGGATAGTCCTTCAACCAATCAGACCACAAGAGGCGTGATCAATGGGCAATGACCCATCGCTTCTCTATCCGTCATCGTGTTAAACCCGCCAATAGCGTGCCCATGTGGATAAGCCAGTCTGTGATTGGTTCCCGCAAAAGTGTAACAGAAGCAGTAGAAATGAATGGAGGTTTCCAGACTGAGCTGCAGATCGAAATCAAATCGTCGACAGATCAGGCTGGGTTTACCCAGTCTATTATTCAGCCTGAGGGTGGCACTCTAAGATGATTGACAGACTTGAGTATACGCAACAAACTTAGAATTGCCCTAATGTATTTAGGCCTATTGTGTTCAAATGTTGTTTTAGAACATTAAAAGTTAGGAATTCCAGTGAGGAGAAAAAAAAGTCCTGCTCACTTTACAACTTAAAATAGTCTCGAAAATCAGAAAAATAATTGTTGCAGAATGCTGAACACATTTATAATTTATTATTAATAATTCAGTGTATATAGAGGTCTATGTCTGGATGAATATTTTGGTGGGGCTCTGTCTCGCTGGTTACATTTACTGTTCGCCGGTTCCCTCCTTCCCTGAGTTTTTAACATTGTTACAGTTCTTTATAGTGGAAACAGTTCATACCATTTATTCTTCATACCAAGAAAAAATGGTTCTTTTAAAAAATGTTCACTAAAAGGTTCTTTGGGGAACCAAGATTGGTTCTTCTATGGCATTGCCCCTTTTGGAACCTTTATTTTAACAGTGTAAGGTTTACATGCTATGAATATTTGCACTAACTGTCTCGTTCTCTTCTTTCCTCACAGGAAGAACCTTTCCGAAGAAAGGACAGACATGCATTGTGCATTACATAGGTAAACAATCTGCTGATGTAAATGTTCACATATGTTGTTTGTTGGAGGTTTCGCTCAGACGGCTGGTGCGCCCTGCAGACTAACAGCTCCGACAGACAGGAAACAGGATGTCGATAACAACATTCTGTCTCCTCTTGCTTAATGGTTTCTTTCCTCTCAGTATCCCAGTGCTTCTGTTTGAAAATGCATGCAGGTAGAGCTTGATAAGTGTTGCAGTTCTTTCCCTGTATTGAATTGATTGGTCCTCAACTACATAATAAGCCCTTACAAGTATTGTTTGAACTCTGGACCTTTACTATTGTGCATGATATACAGTATGTTGCAGAAAATATATGGCTTTTCCACTCATAATACTCACCTATAAAATATGGTGGAGTCCAAAAGTCTGAGACCACTAGTGAAAAGGCTTTAATTTCCAATCCATCATTTTATAATTTACTACATATTGTTTCATTACTAATTATATTATTAGCATAAATCTCAAGCCTGATGATTATGGTCTCCAGCATGACATGAGATGTTTCCTGTGCTTCAATGGGAGCCAGAACATCTGATGGCCTGTACAAATGAGTCACATGATCAAAGTCACCAAGATTACTCACCTAGAAATAGTGCAGAATGTGATATATTTCTACTTAATTTTACATTATTTGATGTCTTTAATTTTTCCAAAATTCTAAAACATTTTAGATTTAATTTATTTATTTATTTTACATTTTCTATGTGTTTTCATTGTGTTGTACTTCAGTGAATAGAAATATTTGGCCCTCAAATCAGATAACAATTTCGCCTTGTTTGCCAGTGGCGGGTGATGTGTGGAAAATTGCTGTTCTTTACTAATAACATATAAATATATATTTTAAAAATACTTTTATCAGCCATGAAACTGCTTTTTGCAATGTATATACAGTATTTGAAACATACACTACTGTTTTTTAAATGTTTTTTAAAGAAGTTTTGACCTCTGCCGATTGTATTTAGGCTTTAAAATTCATAAAATCAGGATGAACAAAACGTGTTAGAATCATGAGCTTTTGTTAGTCTTATTTTCTATAAGCAATAATCCAAAAGCCAATGGAACAATCTTATTGGGTTTTTGTAGAGGGAACCAGGGTGATGCAAACTTACAGGTTGGCTGCAAAAATATGTAATTACTGCTGCGCTCTATTTCTGTGATGGTAAGGCTGCACTTATCATTACTCCAGTCTTCAGTGTCACATGATCCTTCAGAAATAATTCTAATGTGCTGATTTGATGCTCAAGAAACATTTCTGATTATCAATGTTGAAAACAGTTGTGCTGCTTCATATTCTTGTGGAAACCATGACGCTGTTAGCGCTGGTTTCAGGTAATGATGAAAAAAGGTGTAGCAATTATTTAAAAAGCAAAAACTCAAAATAACAAGATATTCAGAAAACAGGAACTATGAAAACTAGACTAGAACATCACAACGATATCGAACGGAGACAGACCATGAACTGAGGAAAACACAGAATTTAAATACACAGACCAAACCAATCAACGCAATGAATACTAGGTGTGCCAAATCAATGACAAACGATAGAAACTGATGAAAAACAAGGAAACTAAACCCACTGAAAACCAAAGCAAACACAGATAAACCCTGACAGATGCATTTTATTACAGGATTCTTTGATGAATAGAAAGTTCAAAAGAGCAGCATTTATTTGAAAGTCTCTTGTAACATTATAAATACCTTTATGGTCATTTTTGATCAATTTAATTCATCCTTGCTGAATAAAAGTATTAATGACAACAACAAAACATTTGACAGAACCCAAACTTTTCAACAGTAGTGATTATGTTTGTCTCTACAGGACAACATTTTTAGAATGTTCTGATTAAATTATTTTTATAGTATTTTTTATTAATATATTGTGTCATCTTTAAACAAGATTTTCAATACTGACGAAAAAAAAAGAAGCCAAAAACATGGTTCTTTTCTGTCTCGTCAGAAGTATCTGCACTTGATGTAAACAGTTTGAGGCAGTTATTATAAGCTCGATTCAGGCAGCACAGACGGTGAGACGAGCTTCTGGTGGTCATTAGCACTCAGAGCAGCAAACAGGGTCAGGCTCACTGTAGACATCAATACAGCCCTTCTGCAGTACTTAATATAGTACTGCAGGGCCTTTGCTGAGAGCCCTCGAGCCCTGGAGTGAACCAGATACAGCACTACCACCAGAGACCGTCAAGTCATCACTCTTTTTGGCTGAATTGAACAAAAATCAATAGAGCAAATGTTTGGAGTGTGGAGCAGGAAGGAAATTTGGGTTTAAGATTTAGAATATAAAATCTATCTGCAGTGACCAGATTAAAAATAAGCAAAAAATTTGAAATTGGGTCATTTCATTGAGGTAAGAAGCCATATAAAAAATATCTGTGTAGCTCACATCAGAGAAAGAAATGCAAATGGCTGACTAAAAGAAAAACTAATAATGAAATTAACTAAAACAATCAATGGTAATATTGTTGAATCCAGGGCCGTAGCTAGGGAATTCTGGGACCCATTGAAAACATTTTTTATGTGGGCCCCCAACGCTCTCCACTATATCATATACAGTAAGCCTATAAGATATGGACATAAAGGCCCACATCTGGTGCCATGCACCTAATAAGGATTTCTTACAAAATAACAAAACAGACACATAAATAAATGCAAATAAAGGTTATTGCTTTTACTTATGTTAGCTATAGACAAAGTTGTATATAAATATTATATCAAAACAATGGCCTTATGTTAGCTATATACAAAGTTGTATATAAATATTATATCAAAACAATGGCATTAAGTGACTTATAATTTATTATTGTTTAAAGTCATCAAGCAATTATGCAAGATGAACAAAAAAAAAATTTTTTTTTTTTTAAGGTAGGTTTGTTCATAGCTTTGAGATAACCTTGCCAGAACGTTCTGAAAACATTCCCTGTTAACTGGGCAGGTTGTAATGTATATTATCAGCAGTCATGGTTGTATGCAAAGCGAAACAGGATGGATTTTATCATGGGCTCATGCCAGAATTAGCAGAGAGACCCCCACCCCATTGCACACCTACCTTTCTCTGACCCAGCCGGGCAGAACAAATCAATTAGCCCAGTCCCGCTGGGTCCCCTGGGGTTTATTATTAGAGCACAGGAAGCCATCAGACCTCCCGTGACTGGCGGCTCTATTAATAACAATGGCAACACTATGTATAAATATGCTCTGAAAAGACATGCGTGTGATTGGTGGTGGCTCCGGGATTAGGGTACTGTAATGGCAATGCAGAGAAACCCACTATAGGTGTCCAGTTTCCTGAACCCTGACCAGGCATCTAGAAGCAGTAAAGTAGTGATGTCATGTGCAATTATGGGTATGTTCCCTTCTCTTGATTTTAGAACACACTTCCCTACATTCAAGCCACAGTTCAATGCTCAATGTTTTTGTTTTTTTAACCTTTTTATTTAAGGAATAATTGACCCCAATACAATTTTTGTTATTCTCACCTACTACATAATGAAATGTTTAATATACTTAATTTTGTTGATGACAAATTTTATCTTTGTATTTTTATATGACTATAGTACAAAATTATCCCATTCAAATCAATCTGATAAACAAGTTCGTAAATGCGTAATTTACTGTTATTACTATAGTAAGTACATGTAATAATGTGTAACTGCGTCACCTTAAAATAAAGTGTTATCCAAGTTAATGCTAAAAGTAAAGTCAAAAGTAATGAAAAAGTAGATTATATTACCTAAAATGTGTAATGTAATAGATTACATTACTAACAATTTTCATCATGCATTTTGTATTCAGTAATAATTTTGTAAGTGTCTACCCAGCACTGCAAACCTATATATACTTTCTGTTGGACTTTATTTTACAGTATGTGCACTTACATGTACTTAAGTACTGGATAATATAAGGTAACTACATGGGTGAAGGTTAGGTTTAGGGATAGGTTCCGGGTTAGTACCTAGTTATTGCAATTACTATAATAAGTACATTGTATGTACATGGGAACAGGAATGTAAAATAAAGTGCTACCATACGTTCTTGCATGGATCACAGAAAGAAAATGTTTTACAGATGTTTTATTGTCCAATCTGCTCTTTGTTTATACAGTACAAATGACATTTTTGGTCTCATCCTCAGCAAATTGCTTCTCATGCATAGTGCAAGAGCTTGTAGGTAATATTAGTTGAAAAACAGGCCTTGAATCCCCACTGGAAATAGTGCACCATCCGGGCACATTTGGCTTTCCTTTTTTCCAACTTAACTATGATTCGAGATGCTGGCATATTCTGGCATTCTGTATAATGGATAGTCTGGAAATTGGGATGCAGCCAGGGTTTCAAGTTCTGGTAATGAGTTGTACGGGTTACCACTCAGCAGGCTGTAATATGAGATTGAGTTAGCATGGAGATTATTGGGGGGGGAAAAGATATATACACTACCATTTAAAAGTCATTTTTTGGCAAGAAATTAATACTTTTATTCATGCATTCAATTGATCAAAAGTGACAGTAAAGACTTCCATGTTATATTTCAAATAAAATGCTGCTCTTATGAACAGCATTTCTATTCATCAAAGAATCCTTAAATCAGCATATTAGAATGATTTCTGAAGGATCATGTGAATTCAGCTTTGATCACAGAAATAAATGACATTTTGAGATTTTGTAGGACACACGTACTTGGAGGAATAACGGTTGTCCAAACCACTCCAGAAGATTTTTTAATGTCCCATCATTCCAGGGACGAGCTGGATAAATTCCTCCACATATTCCAGGATCGGCCGCTGGTCTTGGGAGATGGAAAGCAGTAGCTCAGCTGGGTCTTGGGGAATGAGGAGAAGGCCCATACTGCAATCTGTAACTTGGTCCGGTCATCTGTCACGGGTGTGTGCAGGCAGGAAGACAAATACAGATGAAACAAGTTCCAAACATTGTTTAATCATAAGTCAACTCAAGGCAGGCAGATGGGCAACAACACAACTTAACATAACAGTGACCAGACAAAGAATGAGTGAAAGAGGAACTTAAATAGCAAACTGAAACAAGATAATTAACTGAACACAGCTGAAACAAACCTAACTAACGAGGGTAACTATGGTGACAAACAAGTGGTGGGAAACTAAGACAAAGGAACACGTGACAGGATGACAACACAACTGAAAGATCAACAAACAGACAGACATGTGACAATGAGCTAAAAATCCAAAAAAATCCCACAATTCCTAATATTGTGTTGGTCACCCTTTTGCTGCCAAAACACCCCTGACCCTGAGGCATGGACTCCACTAGACCCCTGAAGGTGTGCTGTGTGGTATCTGGCACCAAGATGTTAGCAGCAGATCCTTTAAGTCCTGTAAGTTGTGAGGTGGGGCCTCCATGGATCGGACTTGTTTGTTCAGCACATCCCACAGATGCTCAATTGGATTGAGATCTGGGTAATTTGTAGGCCAAGTCAACACCTCAAACTCGTTGTTGTGCTCCTCAAACCATTCCTGAACCATTTTTGCTTTGTGGCAGGGCGCATTATCCTGCTGAAAGAGCCACAGCCACCAGGGAATACCGTTTCTATGAAAGGGTGTACATGGTCTGCAACAATGCTTAGGTAGGTGGTATGTGTCAAAGTAACATCCACATGGATGGCAGGACCCAAGGTTTCCCAGCAGAACGTTGCCCAAAGCATCACACTGCCTCCACCGGCTTGCCTTCTTCCCATAGTGCATCCTGGTGCCATGTGTTCCCCAGGTAAGCCACGCACACGTACCCAGCCATCCACGTGATGTAAAAGAAAACGTGATTCATCAGACCAGGCCACCTTCTTCCATTGCTTCATGGTCCAGTTCTGATGCTCATGTGCCCACTGTTGGCGCATTTGGCGGTGGACGGGTCAGCATGGGCACCCTGACTGGTCTGTGGCTATGCAGCCCCTATACGTAACAAACTGAGATGCACTGTGTATTCTGACACATTAACATTCTTGTGAGCATTAACTTCTTGAGCAATTTGAGCAATTTGTCTGTTTGATCGGACCACACAGGCCAGCCTTCGCTCCCCACATGCATCAATGAGCCTTGGCCGCCCATGACCCTGTCGCCGCTTCACCACTGTTCTTCCTTGGAGCACTTTTGACACTGACCACTGCAGACCGGGAACACCCCACAAGAGCTGCACTTTTGGAGATGCTCTGACCTAGTAGTCTAGCCATCACAATTTGGCCCTTGTCAAACTCGCTCAAATCCTTACACTTGCCCATTTTTCCTGCTTCTAACACATCAGCTTTAAGGAACAAGATGTTCACTTGCTGCCTAATATATCCCACCCACTAACAGGTGCTGTGATGAAGAGATAATCGGTGTTATTCACTTCACCTGTCATAATTTCATAATGTTAAGCCTGATCTGTGTATATACACACAATATACTATATACAGTATATAAAATAGGAGCATTAAAAAATCATTAACACCATCATTGCATTGAAATACCAAGACTCACACCCTGACGAAGGCTTGTAAGCCGCAACGCGTAGGTGTACTTGTCACCTGTTTTTAAATGAATAAGCCATGATGAATTAAAAGCTTTTTAAAATTGGTCTACATCGTTTGAGTGCCTTGGAAATTCTTTATTTATTGATTGAAATACCAAGTAGTTTGTCTTAACCGTCATCCAGCACCAGCTGATAGCCCTGTTTTTAGCTTTCTCTCTCTCTGCACCTGACATGAACCCATGCGTTTGTCATGCCACGTGGTTTTCTGCTGACATGTTTTCGAGTTGAAAGGTGCCAACAAATCTATAAGTGGCAGTTGCATTCAGGTAGCGTGTGCATCTGATTACATTTGACGCTGACTGAGAGAAACCGGCTGCCGGCTCTGGTAGAAGGATACTGTATAAGCTGTGGTAAAAATAGCCATCCTGGCCTCCGCCTGCTGAACTGGTTCACACTCTTTCCCACCAATCTCTCACGCACAGGTTCATGAACCAGCAATGACTTTAGTTTTTTTTTTCCAGTGAAGGCAGTCAGTAGATCAGGTTCGTGTCCATTTGGCTACATTCATCGGACAAAGAAAAGCCCAACATTACCGCTGATTGTAATCATGGAAAATTTGTTACAGTGGAGCTGATAGTACAAGCTGCAGCAAAGCTATTGACATAAAAATCTTAAAGTAAGCATGAAACAGAAGTTGCAATAGTTTTTTCTTCCCTATATTGTGACTTATATCCAAGTGAAGCGGCTTTTCGAACAAGAAAAATGTAGGGCGGGACTTGATTTTGCCTATGGGGATTTCATTGGATGATTGGATTGTTGTGGTTTGCTATTGGTGGATCTCATGTGAGTGACAGGTTGTCCCGCCCTCACACCAGTAAATACATCATCAGAGAAGAGATGTCACTGCAAGAGGTAGGGAAGTTATTACGAGGCATATGATTTTTTTAATAAAATCATTAATAATAAATTCTGGAATATTCCATAAACTGTTTAAAACTGTGACTTTAAACTGTTATATACAGTAGTGACCAAAAGTGATGTCCAGAGGAGATAATAGTTATTAATGACCCTACAAGTTCAATTAAACAATCAAAATATGAGGAAAATTTTTAATTTTTTAAACATTTTAGATAAAATAACAAAACATTAAACTTTAAGGTAATGTTCGAGATCCTCTGTCTATACCAAATAAAGAAAAAGAGAAAGAAAGGAGAGGAAAATTATACATATTTTCATATGTGTGAAAATTTAAAATAAAGCATATTAAGTGTAAGGTTAAGGTAATTATCAAAGACACAATTATTTTGCAAAAGAGCATAGAAAAACAAAAGCTCACAGGAAAAGCATACATTGACTACAACATAATAAGTTATTAATATCTCGTGGCTTCTTTCTTGTTTTTGCATGTGTTCATCATTTTTTGGATTGACAAACACAACTGTGCAATATGCTTGCAAAATCTTTAATGCATTTTTAATAATATTTAAATAAAGGGTCAAGATTTCACTTTTGGCCACTACTGCATACAGTATATGTACAAATAACATGACTTGATTTATACTTATTGTTTTGGAGTGTTTTTAAATTGATGGACAGTTATAACAGAACACCCTAGGAACAATTTAACAACATGCTAAAAACTTTTGCTCGGGCAAACACTAGTATTCACATTCTGAAAATGTAAAAATCGAGTTTATAAATGGTCATTGTACAGACTGATAAAAGTTACAAAGGTTTGTTAGAGCAACACTGGATAAATTCAGTCAGTTTAGTTCATTCATAAATAAGCTTTAGTTCGTCCTTGTAGTACAAGCTTCTAATATAATATACTGTCTGGTTTTGGATTGGAGCCCACTCTGCAGATATCTTGGCACAGGGACCTTCCTGGAAGTCTCAGTGAAATTCCAGGGGGGAGTGAAAGTTAATACTTTACTGTACTGTAAGAGAACCATCTCTCAGCATAAGGAACCTTTATATCCCCTCAGCATGGATGTGTCAGACTCTGATTTACCATTGTGATATTATTGAATTTAATTAAATATTATGTAAATATGTAATATTTATAAAGAGAGGTAAAATGTAAAGAGGGGTGTAATTTAAAAAAACATTTTTATCAATATTTTATTCAAGATTTTATTTTAAGATTACATTAAGATTTAGGTGTGGAATTATTTTTTATATTTTAGATTAGATTAAGATTATAGTTATATTTTTGTTAAAATTGGTGATGTCAATTTAATATGGTTGGTATTAATAAAAGGTGGTTAAAAACAATAGGAATATTTTTAATGTAACTATGCTGATTAATATTAATCATCATGTCATACAATTAATTAATAATTAATATTTTAGTTGAAAATTCTTTTCAATTTTATTTAAACAGCCCTAGTTAAAATATAAATGGATAAATAAATATTATAATTTTTTTTTTTTTACAGTTCTTATTTAAGCACGGGACATCTGACAAAACTAGGCAGCTTTCGTTGCTAAATATTACAAACTTTTAATATGCTTTATTTTTAATTGTCACACCGTTTATGACTCAAGAGCTATTCTTATGCCTATACTATAATAATGGAGGACCGTTACTGTGTATATCTTCCTCTCCCTTTATTTCTCTTTTTCTTTCTTTGATATAGACAGAGATGTCCTACTTAAACTAAAAAAGGTGACCTACTTAAACTGGTTGAATAATCCGGTGAATTAGGCCACTGTTTCATATTTCATTCTTTTTATTCATTGAGATCATAAGTGCTCAGATTCCGCAGGAGATTTTGATAAGCGCAGAAGCGCTCCCTCTGATGGGTCAGCTGTGTGTTAGTGGACCATGCCTTATTGTAAAGCCTGTTTGACTGAAGGCACCCTGCAGACCCCTGAAGGAGATAACTAAAGAAAAATTTATTTAGCATCAGTCTGTTTATTAAAGATTTTCTCTTACTTTTCTAAAGGATTAACCTATGGATTCTTACATGGCAAAAAAATATTTTTTTACACTTACATTTAAATAGAAAACTAAGCCATATCTGTAGACAACATCACAGAGACTTGGGGCCACCCAGAACACCATAGCAACCACCTAGCAACATCCTAACAACCACCCGGAACACACTAACAACCACCTAGCAATACCCTAACAACTACCCAGAACACATTAGCAACACCCTAAAAAAAACACCCATAAGACACTAGCAATCATTTAAAATCATCCAGAAGACTCTAGCAGCACCCTAACAACCACCAAAACACCCTAGCAACTCCCTAACAACTCACACATTGGCCACCACTTTACCACACCCTAAAAACATCCAGAACACATAACTACACAGAACACATTAGCAGCTGCCTAGCAACATCCCAGCAACCACCCGGAACACACTAACAACCACCTAGAAACACCCTAACATCTACCCAGACCACATTAGCAACCACCTAGCAACACCCTAAAAACCACCAAGAAGACCCTAGCAACACCATACACTCTCAGAAAAAAAGGTACAATGCTGTCACTGGGGTGGTACCCTAAGGTACAAAAGTAAAAAGATACATCTCTGTACCTTACTCACCCCTAAATGGTACATATTAGTACCTTAAAAGGTACATATTAGTACCTTTTGTACCTTAGGGTACCGCCCCAGTGACAGCAATGTACCTTTTTTTCTGACAGTGTAGAAACATCCAGAACACCCTAGTGATACTCTAAAAAACATCCAAGAGACTCTAGCAACACCCTAACTACCCCTAGCAACACCCTAAAAACTACCCAGAACACATTAGTAACCACCTAGCAACACCTAACAACTACTTAGAACACATTAGCAACCACTTAGCAACATCCTAAATCTAATCAGAATACTCTAGTAACACCCTAGAAACATCCAAAACACCCAGCAATACTCTAAAACATCCCAGATACTCTAGCAACACCCTAACCACCACTAAGAACACCTTAGCAACACCCTAACGACTACCCAGAATGCATTAGCAACCAACTAGCAACACCTTAAAAACACCCAGAAAACCCTAGCAACACCCTAGAAACATCCAGAAAACCCTAGCAACACCCTTGAACACCCTAGCTTCACAGCCTCAGTTACTTGAGGAAATGTAAAAATCTAGTCACCATTCTTATTCCTGGGTATGACGTCAGTACAAACAGCTGGGATAATTTGATCTGTTTGTGTGGCCACTCCACAGGTGATGGATGGTTGATGTGGACTGTCTGTTTCACCAGCTGTTGTTTTGGAGCCAGTGTTCTGCTGTCTGTTTTTCCACCAAGTTGCACAGTCTGAATCTGCAGTTAAATGGACGCTTGAGGATGTTGTGCTGATTGTATCTGTTGAGCACTTGGTCCAGAGCTGCAATTACTGTCTCCTGTGAGCCCGGAAACTACAATTAGTGCATGTTTCTTAATCAACTGCTTGTCCGTTGTTAGATGTGTTATCATTTTCTCCTTAATTTTAGGATTAGATTTTTGCATTATGAACAGTGGGAAGCACCTAGAACACCCTAGCAACTGGTTCTGTTTTTTTCTTCAGAAAATAAATAATTGTTTATTTAACTGTTTTACTATTTAATTGCAGGGATGCTGCAGAACGGAAAGAAGTTTGACTCATCACGAGACAGAAACAAGCCCTTCAAATTCAAGATTGGCCGACAGGAAGTCATTAAGGGCTGGGAGGAAGGAGTTGCACAGGTAATTGAGTCTGATGCTGTGCTGCATCTATTCCGGAGCTGTACTCCACTGTTTCTGTGGAGTATGTGCTTGCTCTATAA
Source organism: Paracanthobrama guichenoti (assembly GCA_018749465.1). Classification (NCBI taxonomy): domain Eukaryota; kingdom Metazoa; phylum Chordata; class Actinopteri; order Cypriniformes; family Gobionidae; genus Paracanthobrama; species Paracanthobrama guichenoti. The sequence continues at coordinate 31,770,446 of CM031962.1, read as the reverse complement.
TATTTCTACTTAATTTCGAATGAGTAACAATTACCCAGAACACATTAGCAACCACCTAGCAACACAGTAAAAAACACCCAGAAGACCCTAGCAACACCCTAGAAACACCCAGAACACCCTAGCAATACTCTAAAACACCCAGAACACTCTAGCAACAACCTAACAACTACCTAGGACACATTATCAACCACCTAGCAACACTCTAAAAAACACTCCGAAGAACCTAGCAACACCCTAGAAACACCTAGAATGCCCTAGCAATACTCTGAAACACCCAGAACACCCTATCAATACTCTAAAACATCCAGAACACTCTAGCAACACCCTAACAACCACCAGGAGCACCCTATTAGCAATACACAAACAACTACGCAGAACTAGTTAGCAACAGCCTAGTAACACCCTAAAAACACTCAGAAGACCCAGACCACCCTAGAAATATCTAGAACACCCTAGCAATACTCTGAAACATCCAGAATCCTCTAGAAACACCATAACAACCACTAAGAGCACCCTAGAAACATTCTAACAACTTCCCAGAGCTAATTAGCAAAAGCCTAGCAACACCCTAGAAACCACCAAGAGCACAGGTAATCGAGTCTGATGCTGTGCTGTATGTATTCTGGAGCTAATGTTAATAATAATAATAATATCATTTAATAAATAATAATATTTCGACCTAATTTCAGATGAGTTTGGGTCAGCGGGCGAAGATCACCTGCACCCCAGATATGGCTTATGGGGCCACGGGACACCCTGGTGTCATTCCTCCCAACGCCACCCTTATATTTGATGTGGAGCTGATGAAACTGGAGTGAACCACTAGCTTTTACATGGCTGAAGTCCTTAAACGGAGAAGGAGAAACAGTCCCCGCCCCACCAACAAAACCTTCTTCATCTAAACACTCTAGGCATCATCTTTTGTGTTTTTTTGCCAATAAATGCAATATGTAGACACTGTTTAGTTACTTTAAATCTTTTCTACACATGTCCTTAACACTATTTTGGTATCTTGTTTTCATTTTGCTTTTTTTCATACTACATTTTCCTGAAAACATGTGAATAAAATAGAATCATTAAATCAGTATTTTAATTTGTACCAGACTGAATCCACTGCCTTACTGAATTTAGTAAGGTTAGTATTTTACAGAAGGGTGTAATGGGCTATAATTCTGTATTCTGAGGGGCATTAACAACCACTGTCTGCATTGCCACTTTTGATAAAAGTATATCCTGCTGAATGCATATGATAAAATGATAATGTTACTGTATTTACTATATATTTTATATATAAATCTGTCCCTTATAAACATTTGCTGTAAGTCTCATTCAGATCTATCAAAATGAGACGTGGAACAAACTGAATATGTATGATGGAGTGCTTTGGCTTCAATGAATATTTTATCAACTTGCTCTTAATAAAGACATTTGAACTCTTGGAAATATTTGCGCTGCTGATATAGTTGTATCTGAAATCATGTGTAATGATGCTGCATTATCATCTGTTCTGCTACTGTGTATAAGATAAGAGAGGGCAGGAGATACGAATATTTGTTGTTTTATAACTTGGAGGCGAGACATTACATTACAATTAACTATTAATTTTCAAGCTGTTCTTCTTTAATATAATACAATTAAACTGGCTGAATAAGAATAAATAATAAAAAAAAAAAAACACTTGTTTATATAATAACTTCTTGATTTCTTAGATAATTTGTATACATAATATTCAAGAACATAAATTAAATAAAGAAAGATTACAGCCATAGTTAATCTATGAGTGTTTTAAAGTGAAATAAAAGAACAGTCTATCATTACTAAATTATGTAATAAATTGGTGTTTGGACTGGAGCCTTACACTGTAGTCTGATGTTTCATAATGCACATTTTATCTACTGACAATGCATTGCAATTCTGCAAAAAACAATATATTTAATCAAAGACACTGCAGGTTTGCAAAATTATCGGTCGTTATATAAATTGTAATAATGACATACAGTCAAACCAAAATGTATTCAGACAACTTCAACATTTTCTCACATTATCAGTTATTCATTATAGTTTAGAAAATGGAAGATTTAGAAAATTAGAAAATTTAAGTACACAATTAAATAATGCCAATTTAGTTCAACCAGTGACAATGCAATGCTTCATTTTGTTCAGTCCGTGGTGTAAAAGGCCACATTAGCAATTCAAGAAAAACATGGTCAGGTCAAAGTGTCTGAATAATTTTGGTCCCATTTTTTTTTTAAATAAATACATTTTACTGGTAGTCACTGTATGAAGACTTTTGGCTATAATATGTCACAGTTTACTTTATTTTGCTATCCTCACATAAATGAACTATAGTGTCCCACCCACTAGTAAAACAAAAATATATCTGGTGAATAATTTTTGGTTTGACAGTAATTGTGCAAACCTGCAGTGTATATACATATAACTTGGCATATGTCACCACCTGCTGGAAATAATGTGACATAACGATTGCAAGACCGTCAAAATATTAATCGGTGACGAATCTCACTATATAGCTAGCTATACTACACTATACTATAACTATAACTATACTATATCACTATAATTATAACTGTAATTTTTGGCCTCAAAAAATATAAAAATATATATTAGAATATTTCAAAAACACTACACGGAACCTTTGATTCAAAGCCTCAACATCATCCGGGAGGTTATATACTGCACATCCGGTTCAGAGCTGATGCTGATTGGCTGATTCCAGTTTGTTGTTAAATGTGATTGGCTGTGTTGTCGTCAGTGTCTGGTAAATAGAAGAGCGCAAGGTCAGAAATAGCGTTTGTTTTTCTCTTAAAGGTTTTCTCTTAAAACATTATAATGTCACCGCTTGTACTTAAGTGTTATTTTGTCGTGCACTGTCCTAGATTATTAATTATTGTTAGTATGCAGAGGCTCTAAACTGGATAACCTAAATAGGCCTGTAAGTTTGCAAACTTTAATGGATATAAAGTGAAAGTGGCTGACGATTCGTGATGTATACGGTTTTAAATGTGACATTTGCTCAAATAGTTTGATTAATGGTAATATAAATGTCATGTAATATACATATTATATATAATATGTACTGTATGATGACATTTTTGCTATTGGAGGCTTTGCAAGGTATTTTAGTCATAACAGTCGTATTGGTGACTTTTACTATCCATGTATACTAATCAACACACACACACACACACACACACACACACACACACACACACACACACACACACACACACACACACAATAAAACACATAATAACGCTTTTGTAGTAAATGACTGTTTCTTTTTATTTTTTATTAGATACCCATGAGAACTAAACTCGCTCTCATATACCCAATGCATACAACATGTTGACCGCACGGAAGGCATGTGTGTCTTTGACAGCCAGACGACTGCTGGGAGCGTCTGTATCCTCGACCCTTGACCCCCAACGCCACCCCAGACAGTTCCATAATGCCACCCCACATCGAGATGAAGTGAAGGTCCATGAGGGCTGGGCCGCCCTGGCCAAGAAGCAGCTGAAAGGGAAAAACCCAGAGGATCTGATCTGGAAGACCCCAGAGGGCCTCTCTATTAAACCTGTATACACTCAGACGGACACAGCCGCAGTCGAAGATGAGCTGCCCGGAGTCTTCCCGTTCACCCGAGGGCCGTACCCCACCATGTACACCTACAGACCCTGGACCATCAGGCAATATGCTGGCTTCAGCACTGTAGAGGAAAGCAACAAGTTTTATAGGGATAATATTAAAGGTATGACATCAGGTCACTCACGCTGAGTTAAATAAATAAAGTAAATTATTAAAATAAATAATTTTAAAATATCACAAGCAAATTGAAACACTAAAAAGTATGCATTATTTTATATTATATAATCTTTTAATTTCATTTATTTCATGTGACCGTTAACTGACAGAGAACCGTGAATGTGTTGATTTATTTGACAATTTCCAATATTGAAGATATATTTAACCATAATCAATTCAATTCAATCATAATGTCATTCCAAACCCATAAGACTTGCATTCATTCTCCAAACACAGTGAAGGTGTTTTTAATTAAATCTGAGAGATTTCTGACCCTCCATTGACGGTCTATTCACCCAAAACTCTGACGCTTCAAACGTTCATAAAGAGATTGGGAAAAAATCCATATTAATTGAGTGGTTTAATCCAAGTCTTCTGAAGAGTCATGATTGCTTTATATGATGAGCAGATTGAATTTAGGCTTTTATTCACATATAAACATCGATCAGAGAAAATGAAGCCGTACTATCTTCATTTGTGTTTCGAAGATGAACAAAAGTTTCTTGAGTTTGAAATTACATGAATGATGACAATTTTTTGGTGAACTAACCCTTTAACTTAAAATCAAATGAATATGATAAAAGTCACATAAAAATTCCATTTGCAGCGGGCCAGCAGGGCCTCTCTGTGGCCTTTGACCTTGCGACACACAGAGGTTACGACTCGGACAATCCCAGAGTTCATGGGGATGTGGGAATGGCAGGCGTAGCTATCGACACCGTAGAGGACACCAAACTGCTGTTTGATGGCATCCCGCTGGAGAGGATGTCTGTGTCCATGACAATGAACGGAGCCGTCATTCCCATTCTAGCCATGTTTATTGTGACTGGAGAAGAGCAAGGTGTGCCCAAGGAGAAGCTGACCGGCACGATCCAGAATGACATCCTCAAAGAGTTCATGGTGCGAAACACCTACATCTTCCCTCCAGAGCCCTCAATGCACGCCATCGCCGATATCTTCGCCTACACTTCAAAGGTATGGCTTGTGTGACATAAATGTCTCTCTCTCTCTCTCTCTCTCTCTCTCTCTCTCTCTCTCTCTCTGTCTCTGTCTCTGTCTCTGTCTCTCTCTCTCTCTCTCTCTCTCTCTCTGTCTATGAACTTTAAAATCAAAGCTTTTAATCTTCTAATGACTTGTATTGATATAATGAAAGAATGTTCAGCATATGATAGTGATGTTGTTTGTAATATTTAGATATTGAATTGTGATTGTTTTTGATCTTTGATCAGAGTCTTTGATTATTTTATGATATTAACATAAGGGATTGTCACACCCCTGTAGTATTGACTTTCACAGGGTATCTCTCCTCTACACCTTGTAACACATTGAATTGTCTTCTTACAGAATATGCCCAAGTTTAATTCTATTTCCATCAGTGGATACCACATACAGGAAGCTGGCGCTGATGCCATCCTGGAGTTGGCTTACACTATTGCCAATGGACTGGAGTACTGCAGGACCGGACTAAAGGCTGGACTCACCATTGATGAGTTCGCTCCCAGGTAAACTCTGAGATTCAGCGACATTTCTTTCATCTACAATTCCATGTAGCTATCATTATTGTTATTATGAAAAATAATAATAATATAAAATAATAATAAATACATGTTAAATAATATATTACACAATGAATATTAAATAATAATGCTAATAATAATGTTAATAAAATAACTGAATGATAATAACAATAATAATAATAGAAAAGCATATCAATTCATATATATTTTTTGTCATTTAATACAAACTTGAATGAATACATTTTTGTGAATTAATAAAATGTAATTAATTAATGAAATGTATTAAACTGTATTGATTGTATACATATTTTCTTTCTTTCTTTCTTTCTTATTTATATATCGGATTTAATTGCTTAAATCTGTGATGGTTGCGTTTTCATGCACGGATTGCTCGTGGCGTCATCTGCAGGACAGTATTAACATGTTAGCCATTGTTTAAATGTGAGTAAAAATTGGTGTTACTCACTGGATGCCCGGTAACTTTTTATTTTTTATTTTGACAATGCATGGAGGTGGGACCCAATATGATATGGCTTAGTGCAATCATCAAATCGTAGCAGGTTAGATGTAATTGTATAAGTACATTGGCGGCATGGTCAGGTTTTCCTTCTTTTTTGTCTTTAGCTGATCACATGCCTGAGCATAGTTGATATGTTTAGTTTTCTGAAGGTTTCATATACAGTATGAAAGACTTACTGTGATTACTACATGATCTCTTTTTAGACTGTCATTCTTCTGGGGCATCGGCATGAATTTTTATATGGAAATAGCGAAGCTGAGGGCTGCACGCCGTCTGTGGGCGACACTTATCAAAGAGAAGTTCCAACCCAAGAACTCCAAATCCCTCCTGCTGAGAACTCACTGTCAGACATCTGGATGGTCCCTCACGGAGCAGGTACTGGGACCGCAGGCTCATTCACAGCTGCTGAACTGTGTCTCTTGCTCTTTGAACAACGATGGACAACAGCTCAGTAAATAAGCTGTGGTGCAGTAAAGCGTAAAAGTGATAAATAACATCTTTGACAGGCAGTACAGTATGTGGCATTTTGTCATTTGCTGGTCTTCAGTTTCTGTGATGTCATGCTGGGTAGTCACGCCCCTGGGGAAATATCATTGGTCCAAAATCCTTCTGTATTTTTAGCATAAATTATGTTGCGATGGGTCTGATGATTAATGCACCCCATCTGTCCTTCAGGACCCTTACAACAATGTGGTCCGTACCGTAATCGAGGCCATGGCTGCAGTATTTGGCGGCACACAGTCCCTGCACACAAACTCTTTTGACGAGGCTCTGGGTCTGCCAACGGTCAAGAGTGCCCGCATTGCCCGCAACACACAGATCATCATCCAGGAGGAGTCGGGCATCCCAAAGGTGGCTGACCCCTGGGGTGGGTCCTACATGATGGAGGCCCTCACCAATGATGTGTACAACTCGGCGCTCACGGTTCGTACTATAGAGAAACCCGCAATATAAACCTTTATTACCTTTAACTGTCAGTTGTGACAGATGTATTTAATTATAATCTGTGTTAATGGATTTTCTCCCCGCATAATGAAAAAGCCACTTGAATTTACATAATATATCTAGATCTATAATTAAACACTTGACGTGTCTTAAAAAGGACATAATGAAATGATTAATGACAACACACAGGATATAGAAATTTTGGCTGATACTTATTTTGATGTTATTGCTTATAACTGATGTTATATAGCCAGTATTATAATAATATTATAATGTAATTATTAATTAATATACATTAAATAAAATGTATAGTAATTGAACTAATTAGAAATAAGGTATTCATATATAGTAGTAGCAATAATAAAAAAATACAATAAATATTTAATACATTTTATTAATAAAAATGTATCAATTAAAATTAAAGAATAAATATTACAGAAATAGATGGATTAATTATATGTATTTCAAATACTATAATGATTAATAATAATGTATTATTTAATTATCAATATGATAATTGTTTTTATTTAATATGTATTGTGTAATATTTATTATTGATGATGATAATAATAATAATAATAATGTATACAATCAATAGAGTTCAATACATTTAATTAATAATTAATTATATCATATTCATTTATAAAAATTATAAATTCAAGTTTGTATTAGACATATATTAATATTTTTCTATTATTATTATTATTATGATTATGTTATAATAATAATATAATTAAAAATATTAAAAATAAATAATACATTTGTTGGATGACTTAAATGGTGAATATAAATTATTATTATTATTATTATTATTATTATTATTATTATACTTGTTACATAATACATATTACATAGTAATGGTAATAATATAATACATTTAATTATAATATGATAGAAATAAATATGTATTAATCTGCTGTATTGTTTTATTAAAGCAGTATTTAACTGTATATGAACGAGAGTTGATGTAAAACTGTTTTACAGCTAACATTGAATTTGTTTCATAATTGATAATTTTGTAAAATTCACAAATGTAAAAAAATCCTTATGAAGATTTTGACTTCAAACATTTTATTAATTAATAATTGTTAAATTGTATTGACTGTATGAATATTATTGGTAATAGTAGTACTATTATTATTATTATTATTATTATTATTATTACTGCATAATTTCAAATTAATATAATTACTAGCTTTATTTAATACATAATAATAATAATAATAATAATAATAATAATAATAATAATAATTTAATGATGGCCATATCAGTTATCTGTCATAAAAATAATTGTATAATTATTTATAAATTTAATTTATAAAATTTAAATTTATAAAAATAAATGGTTGCTTTAAATTATTCCCTATATTCCTATTTTAATAGCAATATCTGTGATATGTATGTTTTCATGAATTCTGTTCTCATTGTGTCTTGTTTAGTTCGTCACTGAGATTGAGGACATGGGAGGTATGGCTCGGGCTGTGGCCGAGGGAATTCCCAAATTGCGCATCGAGGAATGTGCCGCCCGCAGACAAGCACGCATTGATTCAGGTACCAAAACAAACCACTCATATAGACATCTGAATACATGATTACAGCCCAGGACATGTGACTAATGTCCCATTTATCTGTGAAGGCTACTTTAAAATCCTCCATGACCAAAGGAAGTGGCCTCACTAAACTCATTCAAGAAGGTTGCACTTGTTTGAGTAAGCAATTGGAATACAAGTACAGCTCCAATCTACTTGAATGGGTTTCCACATTTTCAAGTGAATGCACGTTTGTTCTATCTAGAGTAAATACGCAGATTCTGCATCTGTCAGAAAGACAATAATTTCTTTTAACTGAATGGCAGTTACATTTTCTCCAGTTAATTTTTCAACAACAGGCTTCTCCTTCCTATACTGTCTCTGCTTGAAAGCATCATCACTACAGTAAGCTAGGTTAGCGATGACATTGTAACCGTTACAGGAGTGATTGATGATGCTTCAACTGGAAAAGTTCCGGGATTTATAGAGAGGATTTGAGTTGACGTTTCTTTTTTTTTTTCTTTTTTTTTTTTTTTACAATAAATAGATAAGAAACCGCTCACAGGTGAGTAGGTGTTGAGGCAGATGTCACGTTCAAATGCTCTTGCCTGCTGTGGAGACGTCAATAAATCAGTCGAGCAAAAACTGGGGCTTGTCTGAACCAGACCGCACGTCCTCTAAATGGCTTATGTCAATGCGCTCTGTTGACAGATAGTTTTCAAAAGCACTGACATTTGAATGTAGGTTTTGGGGTCGCATCTGTTCGTTTTGAACTCAATAGCAGTAATACAACCTGTCTCGAAGGTAATGTGATTTGTTATGAGGGGGACAGGCTCAGAAATTAGATTGCCTTTTCAGAATTGAAACACAATTTACTGGAAAGAATTTAAACTGTCAAGTCAAGAGGCAACTTCTAACACTTTCACACAGTCATTGAAAACCTAGAAATAGCAGGAATTTTTAAATTGAAAAAGGAATGGACATCAGTTAATACTTATCAGAAATATGCTTCAATTTGAAATATTTGTATTGGCTGCCTTTATAAAATATTGTTTTAATTAAAAATAGTGCTGTCAAATCGATTAATCGTGATTTAATTGCATCCAAAATAAAAGTTTGCATAATATATGTGAGTGTACTGTGTATAATTATTATGTAAAATAAATATACACGCATGCATATATAAGAACAAAATGTGACCCTGGAACCACAAAACTAGTCATAAGGTTAATTTTTTATTATTGAGATTTATACATTATATGAAAGCTGAATAAATAAGCTTTCCATTGATGTATGGTTTGCTAGGATAGGGCAATAGATACAACTATTCTGGAAAAAAATCTGGAATCTGAGGGTGCAAAAAAAATCGCCTTTAAAGTTGTGCAAATGAAGTCCTTAGCAATGCATATTACTACTAATAATGAAATTTTTATATATTTATGGTATGAAATTTACAAAATATCTTCATTGAACATGATCTTTACTTAAAGGTGCAGTGTGTAGTATTTATGAGTAGGCCTGTCGCAATAATCAATGTATCGATATATGGCACAATATATGTTAATATATATAATATGACCTCAATAATTTTTTGTGATGCAATATATCGCCCATAATGCTTACATGATAATTAATGTCACCAACATTTTACTCGATTGTGCAGTCATCTTGTATGTTTTCCATGACGGAGGCGAAAGTGGTTCTCGGGCAGTTCCTTCATACACGGAGCGGTTATCGGCGGGTGAAAAAAGGCGCCATTTGAGGCGTTCTAGTGTGTTCCTGACAACTACTGACCGTTTGGAAGAATAAGCCCAAATGGACTCATTTCAAAGCCGCAAACCCCTGTTCCGGTACACATATAAATGTCAACACAGAATGACGAGTCTTAAAGCCGTTTCACAAGGGAAAATGTTTATTTACTATTTATTCAATTTTTAATTTTTTTTTATTTAGGATAATATTTTTTTACCCTTAATTTCCATGATCTAAAGAATTAAAAGGTTGTCATTTGAAAGTGTGTAGGTCTACTTGCATTATTATGCTGTTATATTAGGATTATATATTCAGTGGCATAAAATAGTCTTAAAATGACAATAATATCGTTTATCGCAATTATTTCTGGGACGATATATCGCAAAACAAAAAGTAGTTATCGTGACAGGCCTATTTATGAGGGTCTATTGACCGAAATGCTGTATAATATACATAACTATGTTTTCAGTGGTGTATAAGGACCTAACATAATGAACAGTTAAGTTTTTATTACCTTAGAATGAGCCATTTCTCTCTACACACACCGCCTGTCCCCCATGTTTCTACAGTAGCCCTAAACGGACAAACTGCTCTACAGAGCGCTAGCTACTCTCTGTTGTCTCGGACAATTACATTTTTGTCCTGTGGCAGCCACCGTAGCTTCTCTATGTGCTTCAAAAAGGAGGGGTGAGCAATTCACAACCTCACCACTAGATGCCGCTAAAATTTACACACTGCACCTTTAATATATCCTAATGATTTTTGGCATAAAAGAAAAGTCAAGGTAAAAATTTTATTTTGCGTGATTTCCAATCTAGCACTAATTTTGCCAAAATATGCAAAATGTGAAAATATAGTTTGATTGTGTTTTTAGTTTGCATAAATTTGCTTCTTTTCATTATTTATATGCTTCCTCTTGGTTGTATTTTGAGAAAACATGGTATTAATTTTCATTGTTATGCGGATGACACCCAACTTTACCTATCTGCCAAACCGACTGGTTCTTTTCCTCCACCATCTTTGTCCAGCTGTTTAGCTGAAATTAAAGATTGGCTTTCAGTGAACTTCTTGAAGCTAAATGGCAACAAAACCAAGGCCTTACTTTTTGGCACTAGATCCATTTTATCTAAATCTAATTGTTTTTCTTTGTACATTGACAATAATGCAATCTGTCCTTCCTCACAAGTTAAAAGTTTGGGTGTTATCATGGATAGCACACTATCCTTTGAAACTCACATTAATAATATCACTTGGACTGCATACTTCCACTTGCGTAATATTAACATTAATATCAATATGTCTCCATCCCTTCCTCTCAACCAACAACACCTCAATTCTTATTCATGCATTAGTCACTTCACGTATAGACTATTGTATATACAGGTGTTCCCTCTAAACTGCTACATAAGCTTCAGCTGGTTCAAAATTCTGCAGCACGTGTTCTTTCCCATTCACCTTCAAAAATTCATTACTTGTAATTCATTACATTACAAAAACAGCTGAATTTATGTCGTAGACAAATTAAACTAGTGAGAGAAAAGTGCAAACATTTTATTTTGCATCTGCTGTTGTTGTTTTGAAGTGGATTTCTCTGAAGTCAGTGGAGGACTTGTGACAGATGGCAGTGAGATGCTGTTTAAAATCTCTATACACAGATGTGCATAATGCTCTGATCAATACACGTTGTTCGGCATGTGAACCAGAACTGCAGAGATATTCACATTGATTATTTTAAATTGATCGTGCTGTCTGTGTAGTCTAAACATTTTTAAGTCCGGAATCTCAGATATTGACATGCTGTCAGAACTGAGTGACACATTGATTGATTAATTCAATCTCATTTCTCTATGCTTTGCTGATTGATTAATACAGTGCCACTAGGGGGCAGTCTTTTAACATGCATGACATGAACATGAACATGCAATTATGCCAAATGCCTGCATGGCAAAATGGAAACACAAGATTTTCATTTTCACACCCGTGCTTCTATTTCCAGCCCTGAGGACTTAAGTTTGATGTGTTTAGTCGAATGTTGCTTCACGTCAGGTAATGTTATGCAAGTGGCTCTTTCTCCAAGGAATTATGCATCATTTAAAAATCCCACAGATGCTGCACAGCTGGATATTTTAGTGGCTGTAGGGTAGTGCAAGTGATTGTTTTCTTTGGGTAAACGCCACACAGTTATCAGTAAAGCCACACTAACGCATCCTGATGGACAGAAAGTAATGGATGCATTAGCTACACCTGCCATGAGCCACACCATCCCCCTTATAAGAGCCTGTTATCGCACCGCTCTCAAGAATGAGCGAGAAATTAGAAGTTTCTGCAGGAAGTATTTTGCATTTCTTCCCCCTTTTATTACTTTATACAATTAGCATAACAATGAGGTAGAAGATGAATTGTTAAAATAACTTTTTCCATTTGATTTAATAACAGCAATACTTGGGCTAAACTACCTGTAATATTTCTTATTCATTTTGCATTTCTCTGTTTTAAATTTTAAATTTTTACTTTCAGGTTTAAAGGGTTAGTTCACCCAAAAATTCTGTCATTAATTACTCTCCCTCATGTCGTTCCAAACCCGTAAGACCTTCGTTCATCTTCAGAACACAAATGAAGATATTTTTGATGAAATCTGAGAGCTCTCTGACCCCTCCATAGACAGCAATTTAATGATCACTTTCAAGACCCAGAAAGGTAGTAAAGACATCGTTAAAGTAGTCCATGTGACTCCAGTGGTTCAACTTTAATTTAATGAAGCGACGAGAATACTTTTTGTGCCAAAAAACAAACAAAAATAATGACTTTATTCAGCAATTTCTTTTTAGCTTGTGTCAGACTCCTATGCACTTTACATTGTAAATAGTGCAGCGCTCTCAAGATCTACAGCAGCCGATACTGTTCACGTGAACACCACGACACGTGTGTGATGATGAAGCGGGAGCGGCACTGTATTTACAATGTAAACTGCTTAGGAGACTAGCACAGATGAACGGTCTTACGGGTTTGGAATGACATGAGGGTGAGTAATTAATGACAGAATTTAAATTTTTGGGTGAACTAAACCTTTAAATAGGATTTCAAATCCAAGATGTTCAGTGTGGTCATGTTTGAGTAAATATTTACTGAATGGACCCAGGATCCTTAAATCGCTCTAAACTCACAGTTAGCTTTCCAACATTATTGTATGCTCTCCGGGATGTCCCTCCCAGGCTGTGGTTATCAGTGAATGTCAGTTACCCTGAAATTGCCCAGATGATGCAAGGAGCAACATTTCAAACAGAAACTAGCCCAAACTGCATTTGCAGCAGATGTTTGAAGCTCCCGCATTTGTTCAGACCCCAAATCATCAAGGCTTTGATCTTGAGGGCCCTCGATGGATTTCATGTGCATGAGTGGTGGAATATGTATGAGTGGACCAGCCTGTCGATTATCTTCTGTCCTGTCATTCACTTCACTTGTTCAGGGTTTACATTTCTTTATCTTCATTTCTTTTACATTTTTACATTTTTACATTTCTTACATTTATTTATTTATTTATTTATTTATTTATTTATTTATTTATTTATTTATTTATTGTTTTAAGTAGTTGATTGGTCAGAGACAATCAAGATTTGCAAATTAGAGATGGTATTGGGGGGAGGGGCATCTTAATTCTAGAGAGCATTTGATTGGACAAATCTGTGTAGTGCAGGACTAGTCATTCATTTTTAGTTTGCTTTTCAGGGCTGCAAATTTTAAATGTGTACACTACCGAGTCAATAAGATTTAAAATCTTTTTGAAAAGAAGTCTCTTATGCTCAATAAGGCAGGATTTATTTGATACTATAAAAATAGTAATATTGTGTATTATTCATAATAATATTACAGATTAAAATAACTGTTTTCTATTTGAATATATTGTAAAATGTAATTTATTCCAGTGATGTAAAGCTGTATTTTCAGCATCATTCCTCCAGTCTTCAGTCACATGATTCTTCAGAAATCATTCTAATATGATGAGTTACTGCTCAAGAAACATTTCTAATTATTATAAATGTTCAAAGCAGTTGTGCTGCTTAATAGAATCTATAATGCTATCTATAATTTCTATAATGCTGCTTTGACTAGAAAGTTCAAAAGAAGCATTATAGAAGGAGCAGTTGTTATAGTTAGCTAAAACTAAAATCAAAAACTGATAACATTGCAAAAACGCAACAAAATACCAAAAATGTAATTAAAATGGAAAATATTAATTGAAAGTAATTTACAAAATGAAAAAAACTATAATAGTATCTCATTTATACTAAAACAACACTGTTTAGAGTACGCTAGCATATGTAGATGACCTCTACGCTAATAAACATGAATGGAAAAATTATTAAGAATAATCGCTGTAAGGGTTTACATGTATTCACACTCAGTATTGTATCATCAGTTCCAAATTTTCCCACTCTTTTCCTGGGTGACTTTGCGCCTTATAATAAAAGTAACATGGACTATCACATCGTCTGTGCAATAAAATTTTTTTGCAATACCAAACATCTAAACTTTTTATATTAACATGTCCTTCCTCTTATTCACATTCCCTGCATCATTATACTATAACATATTTGTACATGCATGTATTGTCTATTGTGTATTTATATAATATATTTATTATTCACTTACTTGTTTCTTATTATTTTGTCTGTACACTGGAAGTTTTAGTTACAAAAATAAATTCCTTGGAGATACTTGGCAATAAATCTAATTCTGATTCCGATTCAAACTACACGTGTGTAGGTGTGTGTGTTTAATAAACATGTGCTGTAAGATAATAGTATACTCCCTGTAAGCTTTTGTTTCTATATAGATGATTATCCATATAATGAGGTGAAAGGAGCCCATTAAATCTGTAACCTCTGATCTGGACCTACAGAGATCTGCAAAGCTGTGATGTTTATTTTTAGCTTCAGACTCAAAATATGACTCTAGTGTTTCCCTTCATTATTTAGGCTCTGCTACTTGTATACTCTCACACTGTCTCTGTCTCACTATAGGCTCTGAGGTTATCGTGGGGGTTAACAAGTACCGCCTGGAGAAGGAAGAATCCGTCGATGTGCTTGCCATCGACAACACAGCTGTGCGTAACAAGCAGATTGAAAAGCTGCGGAAGGTTAGTTCCCTCTGGCGATGATTCACAGCACGGATTTTGAAGTCGAGTGCCTTCATCCGTATTGACGTGATCTGAGACGGTCACAATAGTCCGTTCCCAATCGAGCACTCTGCGATGTTGCCTAATCACAATGAAGGGCTTTAATTCAATCGCACTTGAAGTGCTCCATTGAAATGGCTATAATTGATCATTTTGTTCTTCAGAGTCAGTGAAAATATCAAATCAAATCACCTTTATTTATATAGCGCTTTTAACAAGTCCAATTGTTTCAAAGCAGCTTCACATTGTTAACAGGAAAATAATCATATCAAGTATCATATAGTGTCAATGCGGGCAGATCGGTAATATAGATGAAATTTAGGTGTCCCCAACTGAGCAAGCCAAAAGCCAGAGGCAACGGTGGCAAGGAACCAAAACTCCTTCAGGGCCAGAATGGAGAAAAAAACCTTGGGAGAAACCAGGCTCAGTTGGGGTGCCAGTTCTCCTCTGGCCGACGAACAAACAGTGTATGATTATAATTCTGGCAACATAGCAGGTCTTAATTCATATTAGGTAAATAGATATTCGTAAGATTATTCGAAAGATTGGAGTCGTCACGCTGGAGACGGGTTTAATGAGGATGTCGTGTCGATGCAGCATTTACGGGGGGAGTTTATTTGATATGCTCTCTGCAGACACTTCAGGGATGTGTTGGTCATGTCCAGGCGCTGGTCCACCATCTGATCTGGATACGGCCCGGATCCGGCTGACTGCAGTAAACCTCGGGATAAACAGAGAGACTAACATTAGCATAGATGCCATTCTTCTTATGATGTAACGAGTACATCAGGTGTTATGGGAAGTGTTCCCGGTTCCGGCTGACCTAGTTAATGCAGCCTAACAATCATTTACTGATTTGAATAATAGAGATTGATAATGTTTTATGTGTAAGCCATAGTAAAGAGATGCGTTTTTAGTCTAGATTTAAACTGACAGAGTGTGTCTGCTTCCCGAACAATGCTAGGAAGACTTAGAGTTTAGGCGCTAAATAGGAAAAGGATCGACCGCCTGCAGTTGATTTTGATATTCTAGGGATTATCAACTGGCCAGAGTTTTGAGACCGCAATAGACGTGATGGAGTATAATGTGTTAAGAGTTCGCTCAAGTACTGGGGAGCTAAACCATTTAGTGCTTTGTAAGTAATAAGCAAGATTTTAAAATTTATTCGATGTTTAATAGGGAGCCAGTGCAGTGTTGACAGAACAGGGCTAATATGGTCATACTTCTTTGTTCTAGTAAGAGCTCGAGCTGCTGCGTTTTGGACCAGCTGGAGTTTGTTTATTAAGCGAGCAGGGCAACCACCCAGTAAAGCATTACAGTAATCTAGCCTTGAGGTCATGAACGCATGAATTAACTGTTCAGCATTTTGCATCGAAAGGATGTGCCGTAATTTAGATATATTTTTAAGATGGTAGAATGCAGTTTTACAGATGCAAGAAACGTGGCTTTCAAATGAAAGATTGGTATCAAAGAGCACACCCAGGTTCCTAACTGACGACGAGGACTTGACAGAGCAGCCATCGAGTGTTAGACAGTATTCTAGGTTACTACTTGCAGAGTTTTTTTGTCCAATAATTAAAAATTCAGTTTTTTCTGAATTAAGTTGCAGGAAATTACTAGACATCCAATGTTTTATATCAGCTATGCATTCCGTTAATCTTGTGAATTGGTAAGTTTCGTCAGGGCGTGAAGAAATATAGAGCTGAGTATCGTCAGCATAACAGTGAAAACTAATGCCATGCTTCCTAATGATATCTCCCAGTGGTAGCATGTACAGGGTGAAGAGCAACGGTCCTAGCACTGAGCCCTGCGGTACTCCATACTGAACTTGTGATCAGTGTGACATCTCGTCATTTACTGCTACAAACTGATAACGGTCAGATAAGTATGATTTAAGCCATGCCAATGCAGTTCCACTAATGCCAACATCATTTTCGAGTCTAAAATCGAGGAGAGGAGAGGAGAGGAGAGGAGAGGAGAGGAGAGAGAGGAGAGGAGAGGAGAGGAGAGGAGAGGAGACTGTTGAACTCTCTTGAAGACTATTCCTTTGGAATCGAAATAATAATAAACAATCTGTACAAGCACAATTAGATAAAACGTAGGTAATATCTTTTCACTTCAGGCTGAGTTTTGGAGCACTGGAACCGAATATTGAAACTGCATCCACACGGAACACAGATACAAACTTCTACACATGATGTAACCAATGGTATGATAAAGCCTAAAAAGAAATACACATACTAAGTATGCATATGTGTTAATGAATATTGACCTTTATGACCTTAGACACAGTTGTCTCATATAGCTATAATGAGAACAGCAGAATAAAATTAATAAGAGTCATATTTTGTAGAAAGAGAATTGTCCGTTTGAACTTTATCCTTGAATAATTTGGGGTAATACTATGAGTCCTATCATACACCCTGCTCAATGTGATGCCAGGCATGATGCAAGTGTTTTTTGCTAGTTTCAGCCCGACGCAGTTATCATTTTCAAGTCCCGTGCCATGTTGTTTAAATAGCAAATGCACTCATGGCACTCATCTGTTCGCCCTTGGGAGTGCTGGTCTGAAAACGAGGTGTGTTCAGGCGCATTGCTATTTTGAGGAAACTGAAAACGACTGCACCATTGACCAACAATAACCTGGTCTAACCTAGTATTTTTTCTGTTATTTAAAGGGCGTGTTAGTAATATGCCTATAGTTGGGTGCACAATGCACATGCATGCATAAATATTAAAAATAAAAGGATTCCTCTCTGGAGAAGCATTCAGTCTTTCCACTTGCAAATTCCAGCATGTAAATAGTGAATTTGCCATGGTGCAAGTGGAACTGGCTTTTAAAGGGATTGTGAGTCTGATTGGTTTATTGCATGTTATGCCCAAAACACACCCATGACTCATTAAGAGACTAGGTACAAGCCGTGTGGACCATGTGCTTGGCACAGCGACCGTTCTTTTTCTTTCGTTAAACTAGTAAACGTGGATTCGGACACGGTCTTGGTTAATTATTATAATTAACTACAGTAAATTATAACCCTATAGTAAGTACATTGTAGTTAATTATTATTACTCAGTACTTAAATGTGTAATTACACTGTAACACGGACACCTTGAACTAAAGTTTAACCTAATTTGGTTGTATGAGCAAATTAGTTAATTACAAAACAAGTACATATTTATGCGGTGGCCGAGAAGTGCAAACCAAATCATAATAACAAAAACAAAATAACAAATTATAAGCGCAATGCAAGGTCTAAAAACACAACGACAATTCCGAAAACAAAATAACAATTCCGGAAATAAAATAACAAATCAAAAAACACAACGACAAATCTGAACAAAATAGCAAGTCAGAAAACACAACGACAAGTCGGACAAAACGGAAAAGGTAGGTATATGTGGCGAATGGAATACTGACCGCTGATTGGGACGAGACATCTGTCAATCAAGACATGCAGAAAGTACAGCAGGCTGCGGCAGGAGAAATCGATTTGCGTGTGATTTTTGTCGTTGTGTTTTCTGATGCAGGTTTTCACGTTTTCAGTCACCTCTCAGATTTCCTGCAGCATAAATACCAGAATAGATACACTGGTTTTAAGAAAACTATGATTTCCAATTCATTATATAATACAATAAGAGAGATTGTAAATCCATGCATTCACTGAAATGCATTTCATTTGGTTTTCAGTTGATCTCCTGCATCAAATCAGATCAAATAAGAATGCTTTGATGTTGGAGTGCATTTATCTTTCTCCTCAAAGGATTATTCAATATACTGTATCTCATGATCTTTCAGTAATGAATATGTATAGGATACTGTACAGTCGATTGGCCATGGCAAAACAGCAGGGTGATGAAGGCTACGGTATGGCACAAGACGTCATCATTTATACATGCACTGTAATTTGCAGCAATAGCAAAAGAATTATTGTAGTTTGCCTTTCAGAACATTGACCAAATCATTTTAGTGAATCCGTTTGTTTGGCATTTCATGTAAATAAACAAGTTCAAATAAACGATTCACTGATTATCTTATATGTTGTGAAGTTCTATTCGTTTTAGTGTAGCTAACATTGAGAGGTGGAAACTGAAGTTTGCATCCCCATACAACAGAAAATGGGTTCCTAATAAGTGTTTCTCATGCATTAGACCATATGTAGTGTCTTTTGTTGTCCACTGAATATTGATTCAAATAAATATGAGTTTCTAATAATGCAAGGCTCTTTGTGAAGATCAAATTCACCACTTTTTTGTGCTGCATGTTTTCGATGTATAGAGCAGTTTTATGTGATAAGGAGTGCATTTTACATGTTCAAATCACACTCTGATTTGTGGCACTTTTTGGGTCTATTGACATTTCCCTGGAGTGAGGGCTTTCTTGCAGGTTGTTTTAGCAGTTATAGCGGACTAAGTACCTCAGTTTGATGATAAAAGCAACACGTTGCCTTGGGATTCTCATGTGATGACAGTCCATGTATTGATGTTGAAAATGTAAATGCATGAAACAGCCGTGATGTAAAATTTAAAGTGCTACCCACTCAGTTTCTGTCAGTGACGGTTCAAAGATTTGACGGTGGTTTGTTTGATCTGGAAGCATTTGGCATCTGTTCACTCATCTTCTCTTCATGGTTTCCGCAAAACATCTTCAGTTCAGAAAGTATGTACAGCACGAGTGGGGTGATGTTGGGTACCTTATGAAAATAATGTAGACACTGGAAATGGAAGCGTGCAACACCACAAATAAACAACAATTTGAGCTGCACGTTTGTTCTTTTTAAACCCTCAAAAAAACCTTTATTAATATTATAAGTAGTCCTTAGGGATAATATAATGTATGTTATGCAGATTCTGCGAAGGAGTCAGTATTATTACTATGCTCTTATAGTATTTATTAATATTTTATGTTTTAGTTTAAGTTTTAGTAATTTTATTTAGTTTTTATCAACCTATATAGCTTTAATAATTTAGTTTTTAGTTTATTTGACTACTTCAAATAAACTTGTTTAATTTGGTTGCTAATTTTCAACACTGAAAGGAATCTCCCTTTAGCCAAAGGTATTGCATAAAGATCACACACCATCATGTTACAGTCAGATGATCCTGTGGGACCTTTTATTATTTTTATGAGATTACATTTTTCTGCACAAGGATGTAAGGGAGCACAGTACCTCTCTATGTTTGACTGCCTTCACAATTTGTTTACCCCGTAAAGTAGTTTAGTTATAATAATCTGCATTATATGCTGTGTTTACTGAGACCGTTTTCCCCCGCATTGTATTGATGCCCTCCCAAACCTCCATCTGCACAATTTTAAATGTCACGCGTTGTTTATACACTCCGGACTGATTGCATGTTTTTGTATGTTTGTATGGTTAATCCAGGGCCAGTGTTTGCAGATCGTAATGAGACTGCCCTTGCATTGCAGGTCAGAGAGAGCAGGGATGCAGAGGCGGCGAAGAGGTGCTTGGCCGCGATCGAGCAATGTGCACGTACCAGAGATGGAAACCTTCTGGAGCTCGCCGTGGAGGCTGCGAGAGCCCGGTGAGTCTGCTTTTCTGACTTCCAGATGCAGAGGGCTTTTGAAACCGCTTGGAAAAACACTTTAAAAACACAAACACACTCACGACAGGTTTATTCAAACTCTTATATGCCTGTTCACAACAAGGACGATAACTATAAAGATATAGTTTTAAAAATTATAAAATAATGATAGCGTTCACGCCACAATTTTAACGAGAAAAAAAACCAGAGAAACAATTTTTTGTCTTGCTGATGAATGATATAAACACAGCCAATCAGAATCCAGCCTGCTTTAAAGAGCTCAAGCATTTATTAATATAGTTATCGTAATGGTTATCTTTATAGTTGTCATTGATGGTGTGTAGCTTAACGTACACTATTAGGGCTCTATTTTAAAACTGAAAAAACGGTCAGTATGCCTGGTGCATGGTCCAAGAGGGCTGTACCTTAATGAGTCATGGGTGTGTTTTGGGTGTAACGTGCAATAAACCAATCAGAGTCTCCTCTCACATTCCCTTTAAAAGCCGGATTCACTATTTACATGGTGGAATTTGTGAGCGGAAAGACTGAATGTTTCTCCAGATAGGAATCTTTTATTTTTAATATTTAAAGATGTTTGTGTGCTTCTGTGTGTCCCTGTGTATTTAACAAGCAGAGTGTACGCGTGTTGTATACCCGCCTATAGGTGCATATTACTAACGCGCCCTTTAATTAACCAAAAAATACTGCGCTATTGACTTTAGACCAGGTTTTTGTTGGTCAATGGCGCAGTTGTTTTCAGACCAGCGTGCCCATCTGTTCGCCCATCTGGTGCATTTGCTATTTAAACAACGTGGCGCTGGACATGAAAATGATAACTGCGTCGGGCTGAAACTACCAAAAAACACTTGCGTCGCGCCTGGCATCGCATTGCGCCGGGTGTATGATGGGGCCAGGTGACTTGTCTTGCATCGTTGGCGCCAAACACATGAAAGATTCCTTTTGCACATGCAAGCACATTCACTAAATGTGAAAATTATGCAATTGTGATGCAGAACTTTCTTTAAAAAATTGAACACTGGATAATGATCTGTTATATATTAGTCATTAGATCACAAATTATTTATTAGTACTGTGTGCATTTGTTTATCAGTTTTCTTCTAATATTACTCTGTCACAAAGAAACTCAGGTGAGGTTGCAGCTCCATTTTGCAAATAGTACACAGCCATGTCGTCCATCTTTATTATTTGAAGTGACAGGAAGACAAAGTACAGGTGTGATGTCGCTCATCTCTCATCCATCAGCACTCATGAAACATGCACATGCTACATGTGGCTTTGCAGTCCAGAAGGTGAATGTCAGCTTTATTTTAGTATCATTGAGATACAAATTTGTATTAATATTTTAAATTAGATTTTTGTTTGTATTCTCTGTTTTCATTTTAATTTCAATTAAAGCTTTAGTAATTTTGTGGTGTGTTTTTATTGTGGTACAGATATATTATTTAGTCAAGTAACAATTTTTTTTATGGTTTTAGTAATAACTTTGGTGCACATTGAGACATTGTCTGAAGATCTTAAGTGATTTTTTTTATCGTGTTTTACCAAGCTTAGCGCAAAGCTGCTGTTTCTCAGTGGCAGATTGGGGGATCACACACTTTGAACATATGGAATGCGATTTCTGCCTCTTTAATGCACTGCAAACACAAATTCAATCATAAAACAATCCAAACAACAGTAAAGGAATTGTGTTGCATGATATAATGTGGATATGTGTAGATTAAAGGATTCTGTTGGATTTTGTAGGTGCTCGGTGGGGGAGATCACAGATGCCATGAAATCAGTTTTTGGGGAGCACAAGGCCAGCACGCGCATGGTCAGCGGAGCGTACCGCAGCGAGTTCGGAGAGCATGAGGAGATATCGCTGGCGCATAACAGGTAGGAGCTTGCAAATTCCTCTTCCTAAAACTGAGTGACACTTCTTGGAACTGTATTCATTCCCCACGTTCAAATATGGCTGCTTTCCTACTGTATACTAGGCTAAACACAGTATATATGAAATGAGTAGGATGCCCAAATAAGTGGACAAACTCCCCAAGATTACTTACTAGTCCAGCCCTGGTGTGCACCCAAGTTGACGTAATTATTATGAAAATTGAATGTGTGTGTGTGTGTGTGTGTGTGTGTGTGTGTGTGTGTGTGTGTGTATACAGTATATAGTGGCCACAAGTGATGTCCGACCTAGGAAAATTGGCTTCTTCACACTTATATATATTTATATTTACTAATAGTATTTATTAAATATGTTGTATGCATGTTGTGAAGTTGTGCCTGTAAAACGAATGTACACATTCCATGTTTCAATTCTATTATTTATTATGACACTATGTGTACCAAATTGTGCAGACACCATTTTTGGCCAAGTGGTCATACCTAGCTTACACTCATTATTTTCAGCCTATAATTCAATAAATTACTATGTGGCAGGTGTTTAGCTATATAATTAGCTATATAATTGTTATTTTGTGGGTTGTAGTTAAAAATTAGAGGATCTGTCCTCTGCAACAAAGGAGGATATTATTAAAATGGCTAAATCTGGTCAATCGGTTTTGATATTGCTCATGTGCTGGATTTGAATGGTCACAATGACCACAGAATTATTTTAAAGAATTGTGACACTGCTACCATGCAGAATAATGTGCACTAAAGTGCTATGGCTGGTCAAGAAAGACTAGTGAGAATTTTTGACAGGAGGATGAAAATCACCTGGATGTGGGGCCACCTCAAAACAGCTTCTAAAGACCTGGATGAGACCTCCAACCTCCAGTTTCATCTTGAAGAGGGTTGTGTACCAGTCAAGAAACCATTTATCAGTTTTATCTTCTGCAAAAAAAAACACCTTGGCAACTAGAGTGTTTTCATAGCAAATGCATGTGTGGCAGCATAATGGTATTGGGAATGCATGTCTGCAGGAGGTGTTGGAAGAATCTCCAAAGTTGCTGCCACTTTACTTGGGAATCCTGCTGAACACAATGTAGTCAAGTTTGGAGGATCTGTTTGGAGAGTAAATGTGTATTTTCGAACATGATAATGATCCCAAACACGCTGCACATGCAACACAGTTGCGTGCAATGAAAGTTCATGAGCATTTTTTAAAACATTATAATTTAGCTGAGAAAAAAAGTGTTCAAATGTAAGCAAAATAGACATTGAAATTGTAATATACTCAAAATAATCTGAATTTAAAAAACGAGTGATCGAGGTCGTTATTAGGGCCACTTGTTCTGTGATGTCCCAGGTTCCTGCTCATGACGACTTTTGTCTCATGTACTCCAAAGGAGGTCAAATGTTGCATCAACAGTTTGCATACATTTTAATCTTTTGTTGCTCTTGAGCTGCTCTTGACCCTTATGGCATCATCATTGTTATTGTCATAAAGCACTAAATGTAACTGGATTTATCTTTAGCTGCTGAACTGATGATAAACCAGGATGGCTCAGACAGAGAAAAGCTCTGAGATTCCACTGTATATCTCTGTATTTGTGTGTCTTATGGATTTTCTGCAGTCAGATTAGAGCATTACCTTCCCCAATGTGACCTTAATTTGACAGATGAGATGAGAGTGAGATAGTAAAAATCAAACATCATACCATAAATATTTACCACAAAACTTTCAAAAGATCCAGATCTTACAGCCTGAACTCTCATGAGTAGCTAGATATGGTCAAGTTTGTTTAGTAAGAGTGAGTGTTATTTAAGTATTATTTATATTCTTATGTAGTACTTTTTATTTTAATGATCGTTTATTTTATTTTATTTACTTTTATTTTTCTATATAGCTTTTTTTATTTTATTTTTGTAATTTTAGTACTTTTTCACTAAGTTGCCAATGTAACATTTATTTATCTAATATTTATATTTTATTTTGTCGAAAATGGCTTTTTCAATAAAGTTTTTTTAGTTAATGAGAACACTTGTAACAGCTTTGAAAGGAAAAACATATGAAGTAACCATCTACAGTTTCTTCTTTAAAAAAACAAAGTCACGGAAGCACCATAACAGTGCTTGAAACATCATCTTATTTGATAAAGTCAGTATGTTCATGGTATCATCACGTGTGCTTTTGTTTCATAGAATCGTACAGTTCAAAAAGCATGAAGGAAGAAATCCCCGTCTGCTCGTAGCCAAAATGGGACAGGACGGTCATGATAGAGGGGCAAAGGTCATCGCCACTGGATTCGCAGATCTTGGGTTTGATGTGGACGTCGGACCGCTTTTTCAGGTATGAAAGACTCTGTAATTGTCGGGGTACATCTCTACTTTTTTGTTCCCATTTAAAAGAGTTTTTATTTGTATACATGACTGATCTTTCAGAAGTGAGGGTAACCATATCTCCTCTCCTCTTTAAAAATCATCCATGTGTCAAAGACGATCAAGAGGTCCGCTCATGGAGCTTAACTTTTCTTAATCGTGTTTATCTCCCACATTTTGGCACTTGTGTTTACTATAAAGACTAGACAGGTCTATCATCAATTAAGAGATCCTTTCTGAACCATAGACATCAAAACATTGAATCCATGGCTGAGCAGATCAAATGCACACCTCTGAGTTAAGCTCCCACTTCTCCCCAGTTTTCAAAATTAGAATAATCCGGTTGTCTCATTTGTGCTTCATGAATACTCAGCACCATCCTGGACAAAACAATTTATGCATCAATGTTCATGTCATGTCATGTAACGTCTCTTACCTAAAACACATTAATATATACCAAGTTCAAAAGTTTGGGGTCATGTATTATTATTACCAATATTGAAAACAGTGGTTTCAGAATTTTTTGATGGATAGAAAGTTCAAAAGAACAGCATTTATTTGAAATATAAATTTTTGTACATTTAAAATGAACTTTACTGTCAGCTTTGTGCAATTGAATGCATGCTTGCTGAATAAAAGTATTAAAGGGGTAGTTCACCCAAAAAAAGTTCCAAACTTTAGTTCATCTTCAAAACACAAATGAAGAACTTTTAATGAAATCTGAGAGCTTTTTGTCCCTACATTGACATTTATGCAACTACCACTATGACGCTTCAAGTTCATAAAGCGATAGAGACACGATCGCTTTATATGATGAACAGATTTAATTTAGGCTTTTATTCACATTTAAACATTGATAAGCGAACATAAACCGGAACTCAGCCGAACGTGCTTGACGAGGGAAAACAAACCTCACTGGTTCTTGCTGAAGCTCAAACGTGCTGCTTAACACGAGAATGAACCTCATTGGTTCTTGCTGAAGCTCAAACGTGCTGCTTAACACGAGAATGAACCTCATTGGTTCTTGCCGAAGCTCAAACGTGCTGCGTAACACGAGAACGAACCTCATTGGTTCTTGCAGAAGCTCAAACGTGCTGCGTAACATGAGAATGAACCTCATTGGTTCTTGCAGAAGCTCAAACGTGCTGCGTAACATGAGAATGAACCTCATTGGTTCTTGCAGAAGCTCAAACGTGCTGCGTAACACGAGAATTAACCTCATTGGTTCTTGCAGAAGCTCAAACGTGCTGCTTAACACGAGAATGAACCTTATTGGTTCTTGCGAAGCTCAAACGTGCTGCGTAACACGAGAATGAACCTCATTGGTTCTTGCTGAAGCTCAAACGTGTTGCATAACACGAGAATGAACCTCATTGGTTCTTGTGGAAGCTCAAACGTGCTGCTTAACACGAGAATGAACCTTATTGGTTCTTGCCGAAGCTCAAACGTGCTGCGTAACACGAGAATGAACCTCATTGGTTCTTGCTGAAGCTCAAACGTGTTGCATAACACGAGAATGAACCTCATTGGTTCTTGTGGAAGCTCAAACGTGCTGCGTAAACACGAGAATGAACCTCATTGGCTCTTGCTGAAGCTCAAACGTGCTGCGTAACATGAGAATTAACCTCATTGGTTCTTGCTGAAGCTCAAACGTGCTGCGTAACACGAGAATGAACCTCATTGGTTCTTGCGGAAGCTCAAACGTGCTGCGTAACATGAGAATGAACCTCATTGGTTCTTGCGGAAGCTCAAACGTGCTGCGTAACACGAGAATGAACCTCATTGGCTCTTGCTGAAGCTCAAATGTGCTGCGTAACACGAGAATGAACAGGTTTGGAACAACCTGAGGAGGAGTAATTTATGCCAGATTTTTCATTTTTGGGTAAGCTATCCCTTTAATTTCAGTCTAATACTTGTCACTTCACTGGATTTTTTTCTGTGTTGTGTCCGTTTCCATGTTGACAGACCCCGCTGGAGGTCGCCCAACAGGCCGTAGATGCAGACGTGCATTGTGTGGGGGTCAGCACACTGGCAGCTGGACACAAGACACTCGTGCCCGAGCTCATCAAAGAGCTGCGTAACCTCAACCGACCGGATATCATGGTGATCTGCGGAGGGGTCATACCGCCACAGGTAACACCTGACTCCTGACAGACAGCTAGACATATCAGCAGATGCAACGTGTGAGCTGAATTGCTGCTTACACAGGCAGAGTCTGTGTCAGTCTGTTAGACTGAAACCGATAGATTTCACAGAACAGATCACAAAGAAGGTGGAGTATGAAAATTTGTCAAATTAGTCAAAAACTTGTTAGTTAGCTGGTCCTTACACCATATCCTAATGCAACACCTCGACTTGCGATAAAAGGTAGCTTTTTCATATTAATGTTTTTATCCTAACCATGGCGATATGTGACGTGGCCAGGGATTCTGTTTTAGAAACGGTTTCTATTACTGCAATGCTGGAACAACAACAAAGTATGACAATTCCAATCTCAGGTTACAGGTACTGATTATGTGCTTTATTTAATGGTAAAAGAATTTAATGTGCATTTGAGTATCAGTATCCATACCGAAAGTGACAATGGATAATTCACTTCAGATCTTAGGTATGTCCCAGTTCGTGTTACCACGTACTTGTGCACTATTCTTTGCCAATTTGTAGAATAAATAGTGTGAGTACTGTGTTCACACTGACAATTCCAAAAAGAAAAAGTGCACTTTAAATACCCGGATGATGCACTTAATTAACAGTGTCAGGGTGTGTTCACACTTGGCATGTTTGGTTCGATCACACTTGGTATGTTTGAAACGAACCCTGATGCGATTGCTCTGTTTGTGCTGTTCATTTGAATAAGTGCGAACACCAGCCGAACCCTGGTGCGATTGCTCTGTTTGTGCTGTTCATTTGAATAAGTGCGAACACCAACCGAACCCTGGTGCGATTGCTCTGTTTGTGCTGTTCATTTGAATAAGTGCGAACACCAGCCGAACCCTGGTGCGACTGCTCTGTTTGTGCTGTTCATTTGAATAAGTGCGAACACCAACCGAACCCTGGTGCGATTGCTCTGTTTGTGCTGTTCATTTGAATAAGTGCGAACACCAACCGAACCCTGGTGCGATTGCTCTGTTTGTGCTGTTCATTTGAATAAGTGTGAACACCAACCGAACCCTGGTGCGATTGCTCTGTTTGTGCTGTTCATTTGAATAAGTGCGAACACCAACCGAACCCTGGTGCGATTGCTCTGTTTGTGCTGTTCATTTGAATAAGTGCGAACACCAACCGAACCCTGGTGCGATTGCTCTGTTTGTGCTGTTCATTTGAATAAGTGCGAACACCAACCGAACCCTGGTGCGATTGCTCTGTTTGTGCTGTTCATTTGAATAAGTGTGAACACCAACCGAACCCTGGTGCGCACCAAACAAGTGGATCGAAACCGCTGAAAAACTGGGTCTCGGTCCGCTTCCAAATGAACTCTGGTGTGGTTTGAATGATATATGAACGCAACACGGACCAAAGACATGTAAACGCAACCAAAAACAGGACATGATGTCACAAGATGCGAGCCTAAACAGGACAAAATGCTCGAGCATACCTGTTTTTTCTCGTCATAGTCGTGATGTTGCCCATCACAGTTCAGTACAGGCATCAGAACCGCGTCTCCTCGCAGCAGATCTGCATTTGTGTGTGTGACGGAGGGATTCCTGGCGCTGTTTTGACTCCTTTACACATTTATAAGGTCTTCACGAGTTCTCAGCTGGCCAAAATACCATCATATGCAGGCTACGCAGATACAACAAGTGCATTTAGGCCAGCTCACAGCATTGTTTTAGATGTTCAACAAGTTCCGTTACAAAATATATGTCATAAAAGCTGGGTTTTTTTGTTTTGTATCTTTAGGTTCAGTGTTAAAAATGATTGTGAACGCTAACTAAGCTAAGCGTGTGAACGCTAAGCGAATCAGGACTAAATGCATCACTTTCTTTTTGGTCCGGACCAAAAGAACGACAAGTGTGAACACACCCGTAGTGGTAGTTAATTACGTAGTGGAGGGGCTGTCTGAATGCTGGATGTCAGAATAACCTTATAAAACTCATACACTGCACTTAGTGTATAGTATGTCATTGGGGACTCAACTCTTGAAAATAAATGAAAGAAAACAAGAATGTTCAAACTGTGTTCAATGACAAAGATTGTTTCAGTCACTCAGAATGTATTTTTAATCATGTTAAAATGAATTTGATTATGGATTATGTGCTTATCCATTTTGTTGTGTCTTGTAGTTGCTTTGCATCTGGTGTGGACAGACAAATAGTTTGTTAGTGGAATCTTATCGCATCGCATCTGGTTAAGACATGGTGTTAGACATCTATGCCTCAGATAGCCTTATAATGTAAAGATAAAAATTTTCTGAGCTGTTATCTTTGCTTTGAAACTGAACACTGAACTTAAATCACCTGCCCAGAATCGAAGACATTGATGTAGATTAGACTTGACTGAACTTAATGTGCATTCATTCAGAACGTTTGTGATTCACAATGTGTAAGGAAAAGGTAAGAAACAGCATTTTTCAGGGTAGAAACATCAATGTTTTTTCCTCTATTAATCTTTAAATCTTCAGATTCAAATCAGATTACCATTTTTGTATTGATTATTGAAGCCGTAAGTCATGATGGAAGGTGATGTATTATATTTAAAGGATTAGTTCACCCAAAAATGAAAATGATCCCATGATTTACTCACCCTCAAGTCATCCTAGGTGTACATGACATTCTTCTTTCAGACGAATACGATCAGAGTTACATTTAAAAAAAATTCTGGCTCTTCCAATGGCTGTTTCTGTTTTGAAGTCCATAAAAGTGCATCTATCCATCATAAAAGTGCTCCACACGGCTCCAGGACACTGGAACCAAGGAACCAAGTTTTGTTTTGTTCTATTCTATGCGCTTCTGCGTTCGTTCGTCACCGGAACTTGCGTTTGTTCGTCACCACGCCTGCGTCCTACATCATACGCTGGAACGCCAGTGTATCGTGAACGTGTGTATGACAGTTAGTATTTTTATTACACAAATGCTTCGCTTCAGAAGGCCTTTATTAACCCCCCGGAGCACTTTTATGATGGATAGATGCACTTTTATGGACTTCAAAACAGAAACAGCCATTCACTGCCATTTATAAAGCTTGGAAGAGCCAGGACATGTTTTAATACAACTCTGATTGTATTCATCTGAAAGAAGAACACACACCTAGTCATACACACCTAGGATAACTTGAGGGCTTGAATCATGGGCTAATTTTCATTTTTGGGTGAACTAACCCTTTAATTTCAGTGTTAATATGGGGTTGTTGGGCATGACATACAGCATAGGCTGCATAGAGTAACAAGATCAGAAATCAATTTAGTAAGCATTCTGACCTTTACCACATTTATATTGAACCCGATTCACGTGAGCTCACTGATTCAGTGTATGGTGCAGCATTTGCTGCATTCATATAGAATTTAATGGATGTGCATTTACATGTGGGTATACAATATATTGGATATTTTATAGCAGCAACATTTTAAAGATCATTTCATGTTTATTTAATATTTTTTCTTGACCGTACTCTCCAGTGATTTATTTAATGGAATTGAATCATACACATATCATTGTATGCTATGTAAAGGATCAGAACACCGTGCTAGCCACACAGAAGCAAATGCTTTGATTTATATGGAATGCATAATCTGATGAAAAATGTATGCAGCTTTGTATAAAATGTACATATACTACTGCTAAGATTTTTTGTGCAAGAATTCTCTCATCAAGGCTGCATTTATTTAATCAAAAATACGATAAAAATAACTGTAAAAGCTGAAGAAACAGTTCTTCTTATTATTTACTGTTTACTGTCACTTTTGATCAGTTTAATGCATCCTTTTTTAAACATTCTTACTGACCCCAACATTTTGAACACTAGTTTAAGTGTTTAAATCTTCTAATCTAACACTAATAACCCTGTTATTTTCACTATTGCCTGATTATTAATATAACACTGTCGTTTGTGTTCATTCAGATCAAATAATTACCATGCATGCTTTCATCTTTTCATCTTCAACCAGAGATCATTTGCTTTCCAAGCAGAATAAAGATACATTTGCATCTAGATCATTGATTCATTCAAGTATATGTCCGTTCTCAGTTGCAGTGGGGTGTAATTAGGACCTTTTAAAAGGTCATTCTACACATTCCTACATAATGATCTCCTAGCTAGTGCTTATGAACGTTGGATGGTGTGTAGAAACCCGTATGCCTGCATTTACACTGGCATGCTAGATACTTTGAATACTTTGTTGCTGTGTGGGTGCAACAGCAGCTGTGTCTTTTTTTAGCTTTTCTGTGAATGCATAAAATAGATTCCATTTATGTTTGGTTGCATTGAGGTCTGAAAGGGTCTTAGTTCCTCCTTAGATCTTAGTGTCATTTAATGATTATTGAGTGTTAGTCTGTAGTGAGTGTGAGCCAGTGGAGGTGAAAGCTGTGGTAATTGAAGCATGGAAATCCACCTCATGCGCACAATCCATTTGTTTATACTATATCAGATCTGCCAGATAGATTCCACCAGCGTTTGGCAAGGCTGTTTAAATAAATTAAATATAACAAACTGTATTTAGCTGTTTCATATGCTGAGCTTCTTCTGTGATGTGCTTTTCTCTGCAAAGGAAGGTTTAAATCAGTGGTTCTCAACGAGTGGGTCACGACACAAAACATGAGTCATGCTGATTGTGAATAATAAAATGCAGCTGATCATATAATTGTGCATAGTTAGGACAGAAAAACAACTAGGCTTTTTTCTTAAAAGCAAGGAGACAACACTTCTATTGTTTAGTTGTTAATGTCAAAGGTTGTGCATCCAATCAGATTTTACTTCAGTACTTTATATTATTAATACAGTATTTTAACTCTTAACAATTTGGTAGAGTGCATTTCAAGTCATACATTTTAAGACTAAAATCCCTCCGTCCATCCCTCCATCCATCCATCCATCCAGGATGCACCATCCATCCATCCATCCAGGATGCACCATACATCCATCCATCCATCCAGGATGCACCATCCATCCATCCATCCATCCATCCAGGATGCACCATACATCCATCCATCCATCCATCCATCCAGAATGCACCATACAACCATCCATCCAGAATGCACCATACATCCATCCATCCATGCAGAATGTACCATACATCCATTCAGAATGCACCATCCATCCATCCATCCATCCATCCAGAATGCACCATCCATCCATCCATCCATCCAGAATGCACCATCCATCCATCCATCCATCCAGAATGCACCATACATCCATCCATCCAGAATGCACCATACATCCATCCATCCATGCAGAATGTACCATACATCCATTCAGAATGCACCATCCATCCATCCATCCATCCAGAATGCACCATCCATCCATCCATCCATCCATCCAGAATGCACCATCCATCCATCCATCCATCCATCCAGAATGCACCATACATCCATCCATCCTTCCATGCAGAATGTACCATACATCCATCCATCCATCCATCCATCCATCCATCCATCCATCCATCCATCCAGAATGCACCATACATCCATCCATCCATCCAGAATGCACCATCCATCCATCCATCCATCCATCCATCCATCCATCCATCCATCCATCCATCCATCCAGAATGCACCATCCATTCATCCATCCATCCATCCAGAATGCACCATCCATTCATCCATCCATCCATCCAGAATGCACCATCCATCCATCCATCCATCCATCCATCCAGAATGCACCATACATCCATCCTTCCATGCAGAATGTACCATACATCCATCCATCCATCCATCCAGAATGTACCATACATCCATCCATCCATCCATCCAGAATGCACCATCCATCCATCCATCCATCCATCCATCCATCCATCCATCCAGAATGCACCATCCATCCATCCATCCATCCAGAATGCACCATCCATCCATCCATCCATCCATCCAGAATCCATCCATCCATCCATCCATCCATCCATCCATCCATCCATCCATCCATCCATCCATCCATCCATCCATCCAGAATGCACCATACATCCATCCATCCATGCAGAATGTACCATACATCCATTCAGAATGCACCATCCATCCATACATACATCCATCCATACATACATACATAATGGTTTGGTTATGGTTTATAAAGATCATTCAGACAGATGAGCAAGTATTATAGTGAATGTTTATTTTTACTCATTATTTTGGAACTCTTTTGTGTTTTCATAAATAAAAGTCTATTTTCTCATCTGTTTAACACTGTTTTTCAATGTAAATGATGGATGTCAGTGCAATATAGAATAATTAATTTACCGTTAGAGGCTCATTATAATAGACTGTTGATTTCCTAAAACGTTTTTTGGGTGATCCAAAAAACACACTACATTTTGAGTGAACAGTCTATTTTAGTTAGAGTTTCTGTTTATGACCGTGATTGTCGTTTTGATCTAAAAGCAATTGGTTCGACTGAATGAGTTTCAATGTGTGCTCCAAAGCACACTTAAAATGTTCCAGGTTCAAAAAAAGTTAATGTACTCAATTATTTGGTTTACTAATCATGACATAGTGAAATATTTCAGATGCATTTTCTTATGTTTTCAGGACTATGAATTCCTCTACAATAGTGGCGTCAGCTGTATCTTTGGCCCAGGCACCAGAATTCCTCAAGCAGCAGTGGAGGTTCTTGACAGCATTGAAAAAAGCCTGGAGAAGAACCGACATGCCATGTAACCACAAAACAGTCAGATTGTGTTCATCACACACATACTCAACATCTCAAAATGCACTTAAGCTTTGAGAAAGACAGCAATTTAGGATATTGACTGAGAATAATTAGAACACTTTGATATTTTAACAGTTATCGCAGCATGATGTAATCAGTTTGAAATAATCGAATTTCAGAGTGATGTTTGAAAGCTGTCATTGATTTTGTCTAAAAATTAGTTTGACATAATGCATTAAACTCAGTGTTGATGTGGTCACCAGCCCCTTTCTTACGCCATCATTTGCTATTTACAGTTCTTATGTGACAAGATGGCACACTTTCTTAATTTTATGATATTTGCCTCATCAAAGTGAAGCTGTTTTATTCAACAATAGAAAATACTATATGCACAGTAATGTATAAACATTTTAGATATGCATTAATAGAATCTTTCTGTCTTTGCTCAACGTGGCCTTATGGGCGTATTGTGCATATATCTTATTGAGCACCATCTGTTTCAGCTTCTGGTGGAAATGAGCATGTGGATGTTGCGATTTATATGTCAACTCTGGCATGAAACCGTAACCCTCGTGATGTGAAAGTGAGCTACATCTGCTTCCTCTGACTTTCTCTGCTTTTTATCTCATTTTATTGCATTACACCCATAAATCTTTCTTTAAATATAGTAATGTTCATGTGAAGTAATCTGAATAAAAAAATAGTTACAATAGTTAAAATAGTTTTTATAATATATTTTATTTTTTTTTTTTTTTTTTTGAAAGGAAGTTCACACTTTGGTGTCCATCAGCCTAAATGGAACAAATCTCAGTGGTCACTTCAAATGATCCTCATGTTAATGCCAGCGTATTTAGCCCTTACGTAGTGTTTGTCTGCTCGGACTGCCCCCTTAAAAAAAGCTTCTTACATCTAACTTGATTTACCAAACAAAAGAACCGAGTATGACAGGACATGTGATTGAGTCTGACGTTTTGTTTGCGTGTCCTGTGGGCTGTGAGCTTTGCAGAAGCCGTCGGGAGAGTCACTCCTGCTGTGGGCCTGTTTATGTTGTTGACAAGTTCATGAAATTTATATATAAAAAAAAAAATATATATATATATATATATATATATATATATATATATATATATATATATATATATATATATATATATATATATATATATATATATATATATATATATATATATATATATATTTTTTTTTTTTTTTTTTTTTTTTTTATAAAGTGAAAGTAACTCATTCTCAAACTATGATAGCTCTTGTATAAACATTACATATGTAGGAACATGTAATATGTTGCTAAAATGTTCCCTGACAGACATTAGAACACACACTCACACTCACGGTATTTCCACACACGTCACAAGTGTGACCTTTCCGACGTGATGGCGTCATACGTCATGCAAAAGCAGAACACCGAAGTCGAGCATTTGAGGTTAAAAGGTTTATACAATTTTTTTCCCAATTTCTTTTTAAGTCCCTGTTCCTCGGCTGGGATCGTGCAGAGCCTCTGAAGCCCTTCAACGTGCTTTGAAACTGCATTGATTTGGACCTTCAGTCGTTGGTTGCCATTGAAGTCCATTATGTGAAGAAAAATCCTGGAATGTTTTCCTCAAAAACTTTCTTTTCGACTGAAGAAAGACATGAACATCTTGGATGAGATGGGGGTGAGTAAATTATCAGGAAACTGGCCAATTGGCTGATTATATATTTGTGTTTATGAAATATGTTTTCAAAGCATTTTTCCAAAGATATTATACAAAATTATGTATAATATCATTTAAAATCTGTAAAACATCATGACTTTTAAACATCATATACTTTTATAGTGGCTTCCCAAAGACACTTTTAAGAACAGAGTCAGTGTTAATGTCTGGATCTCTTTCTGCTCGAAAAGCATCATATAGAAATCATCACATTCTGTATAAACTCCAGAAAAATAAAACTGAGAGGATTCACAAACATACTAAATCATTAATGTCACAAACAAATGTGGTTCTAATATCCAACAGGGAACATTTAAGTAAAGAATTGTAGATTAGGCTAAGATTTTGTTCTACACACTAAAAAAACTAAAGATCTCTCCAAAAAAACAGGCTTGTGATGCCCTTGGTCAACTTGTTACGTCAGGTTTATTATTTACATATAGCACTTTATACAATAGACACTGCTTCAAAGCAGCAACAATTCAGTTATCAGTTTTAGTTTTAGTATTCTTCTTTAAGGAAATCTCTATTCTAAGAATGGAGCCTTTTAAAAGCTCTCAGAGGGGATGTCGAGTGCTGTCAATACTGGCCATTACTCGCATCTTCAGTGGTGTGTAATTTTATCTGGTTAAAACTGCTATCTGAGGAATAGTGATGGCTTGAGGTAAGCACATCCGAGTGAGGTTCATCTTCACCAGCGTAAGCTCTGGTTGTCATGGTAATGCAGAGGTCAACCTGTGTCAGGTTAATCGCTTAAATTATCCGCAGATCTTTGCTGAAGTGTTCAACGTGCAGTATGAAGTGGGGTTAATGGGCTATTGATTGACGACCCAAAAAGCAGCATGTGCCATTGTTTGATAGAGTTCCCACAAAAAGTTTTAGATATGTTGTTTTATAGTTTTATTTGACCATATATTTTTGGTTCCTTCCTCCTTTTCTGTTAATGTCAAGTCAACTTCACTTTTTACAATGCTGATTGTTTCAAAGCAGCTTCACCGTGTTAACAGGAAAGTATTGCAACAGAATTTGATTTGGCTGTACAGCCTCTCTGGAGAAAACAGTGATGTCATTCAGCTCAGTTCAATTATCATATGTCAATGCGGGCAGATCGGTAATATAGTTGAATATTTAGTGTCCCCAACTATGCAAGCCAAAAGCCAAAGGCAACAGAGGCGACGGTGGCAAGGAACCAAAACTCCATCAGGTGACAGAATGGAGAAAAAAACCTTGGGAGAAACCAGGCTCAGTTGGGGTGCCAGTTCTCCTCTGGCCAACTAAAAGCAGTGTATGATTATGATTCAGGCAACATTACAAGTCAGAAGTCATATTAGATTGGAATATTCAGAATATTTGCACAGTTACATCTGTTTAAAGATCGGAGTCATCAAGCAGGGGATGGGTTTGTTGAGGATCAGTGCCACTGGATGTCGCGTCGATGAGGCCTTCACAGAGGAGAGTCTAGTTGACACGGTCTCTGCAGACCCTTCAGGGCTGCGCTGGTCGCGTCTAGGCGCAGGGTCACCAACTGATGGCCAGTTAATGCAATCATTTAACTGATTTGAATAATATAAATTGATAATGTTCTATGTGTATGCCATAGTAAAGAGATTTAAATTGACAGAGAGTGTCTGCTTCCCGAACAATGCTAAGAAGACTATCAACTGGCCAGAATTTTGAGACCGCAGTAGACGTGATGGAGTATAATGCGTTAAGAGCTCACCCAAGTAATGTCTGACTTGGCATCTGCTTCAAATGATTCAGAACGAGCCCAAAAGGGCCCAGATCACACCTCTCTTCATCTCGCTACATTGGCTAACACTCGCTGCTCGCATCAAGTTCAAGGCGTTGACGCTTGCTTACAGATCCACCACACGGTCAGCACCCACATACTTCGACTCGCTCCTACGAGTCTACATCCCCACCAGAAGCCTTCGCTCAGCTAAGGAGTGACCGCTCGTGGTACCATCACGGAGAGGTATGAAATCCCTTTCCAGAACTTTTTCGTTCACTGTTCCTTGCTGGTGGAACGACAACATTCAAAAGACAGCTGAAAACTCATCTCTTCCGTGAGCACTTAACCTCGTCTTAAAAAAACAACAAAAAATCCTACATTTCCCTCTGTTCCCCCTATTTTAGCTTATGCTACTCTAAGCAATGTCCAAAGCTTAGTATTTCAAGCACTTTTTGTGATTTTTTTTTTTTCACCTCTTGTATGTGTATATATCTACACTATATTGCTATAAGTATTGGGACACCCCTCCAAATCATTGAATTCAGGTGTTCCAATCACTTCCATGGCCACAGGTGTATAAAATCAAGCACTAGGCATGCAGACGCTTCTACAAACATTTGTGAAAGAATGGGTCGCTCTCAGGAGCTGTGAATTCAAGCATGGTACTGTGATAGGTTGCCACCTGTGCAATAAATCCATTCATGAAATTTCCTCACTACCTGCCACTGGACTCTAGAGCAGTGGAGACGTGTTCTCTGGCGTGACCAATTTTGGGCTTGGTTCCAGTGAAAGGAACTCTTAATGCTTCAACATACCAAGACATTTTGGACAATTTCAACATGACTGCGCACCAGTGCACAAAGCAAGGTCCATAAAGACATGGATGAGCAAGTTTGGTGTGGAGGAACTTGACTGGCCTGCACAGAGTCCTGACCTCAACCCGATAGAACACCTTTGGGATGAATTAGAGCCGGAGACTGAGTGCCAGGCCTTCTCATCCAGCATCAGTGCCTGACCTCACAAATGCGCTTCTAGAAGAATGGTAAAAAATTCCCATAAACACTCCTAAACCTTGTGGAAATCTTTCCGAGAAGAGTTGAAGCTGTTATAGCTACAAATGATGGGCCAATTCCATTTTAAACCCCACGGATTAAGAATAGGATGTCATTAAAGTTCATGTGCATGTAAAGGCAGGCGTCCCAAAACGTTTGTGTGTGTACTATAAAAAGTATAAAATCTATGAAAAATACAATACACTTTTCTTTTATAAGCACTTGATTGAAATAAGCCAGGAAAGGAAAATGGACACAGGACATATTTAAAGCTCTGGGCCCGTTCAGATGAAATGCGGTGCGATGTGTTGGAGCCCAGTGGCTAATATTAAAGGGTGTAATCAAAACATCATGTGACATGAGGTGGGTGAGAATCACTGATTTGAAACTCTGGTTGTGGTATTGCACAGACAGATCCATGTCACTATAAAATGAAAAATCGTATCTGCCACGCTATAGTCATGTTTTTTCCCCTCATGTTTCCTCTTACATGCTGTGACTGCGACTAAAGGACAAACACTGACTGGACTGGACTGGACTGGACTCCTCCAGACGTGACTGAAGGCTTGCTCATAATAGAGTATTGCATGTGTTGATGCACGGCCAATAGTTTTTTTATTAAAACATCTTCCCTTACAGACATGCAGAAGCTCATTAACTTAAAATTTTTTGGTAACACTTTACAATAAGGTCTCATTTTTTAACATTAGTTAATGCATTAACACGGACATACAGCAATAATTTTCTTACAGCATAATTAATGTTAAAAAAAAAAAAGTGTTGATGTTAGTCCATGGTGCATGGTGTTTACTAATGTTAACTTTTTTCTTAAAAATGTCATGTAAATGTTGAGAATAACATTACCTATGATTAATAGATGCTGTATTGTTTTTCATTGTTAGTTTAATATAGTCAACTAATGATAGCTAATAAAACATTACTGTAATGCGTTAAAAAATGTTGTTTATATGTTTAGGTTTAAATGTCTTTTCCTACATATATTACATATTTATTTTTGTTCATATATTTATTGCACATAATTAATCTGTACATTTTTGGACTATTGAGAATATATTACATTTCCCTTGACATTGACCTATGACTCCTTCCTTTATCGTTCCTTTATCATCTACTAATTATTTAGCAGTGTTCCAGGCAACCCGTAACCCGTGTTTTTCCAACCTTAAGGTGAAAGTGAAAGCGGCAGTCAAACCCGTGACTTCCCACCCGTGAACTCGTACTAGATCGATGTACTCCCAGTTACGAGCTCTGACGTCACATAGCCCGTGAAACAAAAATGGCAGCCCCTACGGATGCGGTGTTTATGAAAGTTGTACATAAAAAACCTATCACATTTATTAAAATAAGGTATTGCTCTAACGTTATTTATCCGCAAATGTTATGCATTATCAGCAACTTTTATAGCGTTAGCTAGTTTTCAGTCCATTAAGTGCAAGTATAAATGAATACCAAATACATTTCCAAATATGCAAATAATGTAAAATAAAAGGTATAACAGCTTCTCTTGCCTAATGTGCCGTTTTCTCCTCCGTTTCCCTCAAATAAGCAAGGAGTAAGCACCTTTGGCGATAGAAATATTGTAAATGAGCATAAGCCCCATATGGTCTGCCATGCTGTGTTTACATCTAGCTACCACAATTCCTTGCGCTCAGGCAGTTTGGCGTGAGTTTGCCTGGAACTCTACAGAAGTCATGAGTTGTAGTTTGAAGTCGTAACTTATGGCCTCAAAAGCCTGCCTGGAGCACAGCATAAGAATGGCACTTTAGCTAAATTGAATGCATCTGACTTCTGGTTATTTTTAGCTGTACAAAACTGCTTGTTATGCTGCTTGATATTACAAACTGGTATTTCTTACCATATTATTTTAATGTTTTGTCTTATTTATAAACACGCTAGTTCCCAATAGCGGCTAAATTAATCTGAAATCTAGCACAGAGAAAAAAGCTTAGGCCTACTTCCGCAGTGAAAAATACTGTGGCTACACTTCCAATGCAGGTTGTCTTGGATCAGTATTATTAGTGCTTCCCTCCACAATCTTATAAGGTGAGACCCTTACAGTACATGTCTCATATTTCTGCTTTGTCATGTTAAACACAAACTGGTCACGCAAGATTGACGTCTGAACAGAGAAAGCAAAGTCTGCCCACTTCTTGCTTTGATAAGCTTTAGATCTGGATTTAGATTTAATTTTGAAGATAATGTGTAAAAAGTGTAATGTCTGAACATATGTTCACTATTACAATGAAAAGATGACATTTCAATTGAAAAATAATTTTAAAAAGTAAATTGGCCAACTTCGCTTAAATTAAGGGTTGTAAATAAGACGCCAAACCTGATTGCATCCAAGAAATGTGTAAAATAATATTCTAGTACGTAGTATGTCCCCCATAACATACTCTGACTATTCTTGACATTTATTGTACAATTTCACAACAAATTGTTTACATCTATTCTGTTTAACTCCTGGAGTGTATGTCCTCCTCGAGTGAAGTGACCTCCCCATTGCCTCTGTATTTTCACCTTGGGAGATTGTATAGAGTCTGTGTTATGTTTAAAAATTGCTCATCAACCCATAGAATAAGGAAAAAGGGTAGCATTTTATTACATCATACAATGGTTTTGAATTCATGCCAGCACTGATTAAGCACAACTCCATCCCTATATAACAGCTTCATACCACTAAACTTCACTGTGGGGTCCAGGCACTTCTCACTCTACTCATTCCTCTGAAATGCCATTTTGGATGCTGTTATATCCAAAATGATTGATTTGGTCTCATGATTGTTTCATTAAAGGGTTAGTTCACCCAGAAATTAAAATTAGCCCATGATTTACTCACCGTCAAGTCATCCTAGGTGTATATGACTTTCTTCTTTCAGACGAATACAATCAGAGTTATATTAAAAATGTCCTGGCTCTTCCAAGCTTTATAATGGCAGTGAATGGCTGTTTTTGTTTTGAAGTCCATAAAAGTGCATCGAATCCATCATAAAACTGCTCCACGCGGATCCGGGCGGTTAATAAAGGCCTTCTGAAGCAACGTGATGTGTTTGTGTAAGAAAAATATCCATATTTAAAACTTTACATACTGTAATCTCTAACTTCAGCTAACTGTTGTACACGTGTTTGCGAAAGACTGGCGTTCCAGCGTGGTTTGAATATTGTGATAAAATGGTACGATTCCAAAAGTCATTCCTCTTAAGCAGTACATTTTCATTGTCTATGATATACACTATATTGCTTAAAAAAAAAAAAAAAAAAAAAAAAAAAGGGTCCCACCCTTTGCAGCTATAACAGCTTCACGAGGCTTTCCACAAGGTTTAGGAGTGTTTATGGGAAAAAATTCAAGCTCTTTTATCTCTAAGCTCTGTTTTGAGGTAGTCCGAATTTGAAGTTCTTCCCACAATTCCACCAAACACAACCTCTGGTCAATCCATCTGTGGCTGGAATCCAGTCTAAATAAATCCGATTCTATTGCTTTTCTGAGCTAATGAATTATTGTTTTATCAGGGGAAAAAACTATTTTCCATGATGCACTGTTTATTAGGAAAGGATTTGGTGAACATTTTTAGTGCAGTGAGTTTACACACAAAGACTTGATGTGACAGGACAAGTGGCACTCCAACTGGGACATTTCACTGGGTTTTAACACCTTTATCAATTATGCATGTTCATCTCAAATCTGGAAGTCTATGAAACAGCAAGTTTAAAAGCATGTGTTGGTATGTGTCTGACGTAACAAATCAAATATTTATGTTTAGTTCTAGATGCTGATATTAACCCTCAAAAGGACACTATGTAACTTTTTTTTAGTTAATAAGTCTATATCAGGGGTGGGCAATTCCAGTCCTGGAGGACCAGTGTCCTGCAGAGTTTAGCTCCAAACCTAATCAAACACACCTGAACCAGCTAATCAATGTCTTCAGGATTACTAGAAGGCTACAGGCAAGTGAGTTTGATCAGGGTTGGAGCTAAACTTTGCAGGACAGTGGCCCTGCAGGATTGGAATTGTCCACCTCTGGTCTATATCAGTGCTTCTTCCAAAACGTGTATTTGTCTTACCCTCCTTCACTATGTTACAACCAGCTATTTACACCGTCCTCACCTGGGTGGGACCTGAAAAGCACACGTTGCTAACTGTGTTTGAACTAAATTCATTTAAGCCATGCCAATCTAAACATTCAAGCACAAGGAGACTCAAATGTGAACTCGCATGCGTGCAAATATCGAGTCCTCTTTCAAGTCTTGCGCTTGAACGGACAAATTCACACAAAAATTATGTCAACATGCCTGTCTTGGCAAGTATCCTAGCAAACATAGTAGGTTATGTCTTAAGTGCAAGTAAACAGCCGAGAAAGACAATGCATGTGTACAGTATCAGTGTACTGGATCCGTCCATTCGCTCTTAAAGTGACAGCAGTCTAATATTCCTGCTGTCTGTTTTTCAAACCATAGATTTAGATTTTGTAACTTTAATAATGATTAATCTTTATTTAATATATACTGTGAAGATTATATGTAATGTTGTTTTACATGTTGCTTTAATCAACTGTTAGAAATGCACAAAAATGTTATTTGAATCTTTGCTCTGTTGTATTTATTTGTGCTGTTGCTTGTTCTTATTCTCTTTATTTTTATTTGACAGATAAAAACCGAATCGTGAGTACTTTGAACCAGTTCACCTCTACCTTTAATATATTTTCTTTTCAAATATTTTTATGTTCCTCCCCAAGTGTTAAACACAATGAAAAGTATTTTTTTTAATATGAGGATATCATGAGCTTCAAGTGTGAACCAGTGCAGACACTCTCATCAATGGTAGGAAACAACCTGCATATCCTACAGCAGAGTGCCTGTTCTTTCCCAGAATTCCCACTGATGAGATAAATTACTGCAGTCTTATACAACACCTCAAGATACAAACAACCCAGTTTTGGCCACAGTAGAGTCATTCAAGCGAAGGAACACAGCACTGTTCATCAAAGCCTCCACATGTTCTGTGTTTTTTTTTGTGTCTTTTCTGAGGATGGTTTACTTCAAAATGTACCACCAAAATCAAACAAATAAGTTAAAATAATAATTAAACACATTTTCATTTAACATGACAAAATGAGGATGATGCAGATACACAGATAGACCACTATATGACGATGAAGATTTTGATACCATATGTTTGATTCCTACTTGAATATGTTTCGCCTAACAACAAATCTCTGAATCACAGGTACAAGCTTCTCAAGCTAAAGCACTCCAGTGATGATACATTTTTGTAGCCAACCCAGAAATTAGCATCGCCCTAGTTCCCTCAAAAAAAAAAAAAAAAAAAACGAAATCCCAATAGGATTTTTCATTGGTTTTGGGATTATTGCAGAAAATAAGATTATGATTCTTACATGTTTTGGTCCCCATGATAATCTTCACAAATGAACTTGGCTTTATGAATTTTGATGCCTATATACAGTCGGCAGCAGTAAAAAGCTAAACGTTGGCTACAAACAAACACAACTTCGACATCACCACTAAGCTTCTGACAACTCTTCCGACAAAATCTTTATTTAACAAATGCATTTCCCTCAAAGTTCAAAAGTTAGAATAGTTTACATTTAACCCATTAAAAACATTGATTTCAGGAAGATGGAACCGAAGGTGCTAAAAGAAAAATAGTTTTGGCCACAAAAATGGACAAATCATCCCTGCAATATTCTATTAGCACCAGGTTTAAAGAACCTGACACCATTGACTAATTGGTTGAGTCTGTTCCTGACACAGCATTATTTAATATACTTCAGAAGACTTAGAATATAGTGCGTGGGTCATATTTTGACTAGTTTTATGATACATAATGGAGCAATGCGACGGCAGGCGAGACACAAGTGTGTTTTGCTAATTTCAGCCCGACGCAGTTATCATTTTCACATCCTGCGCCACATTGTTTAAATAGCAAATGTGCATCCATGAGCGTGCTGGTCTGAAACCGAGGTGTGTTGAGGTGTATTGTTGGCACATTGCTTTTCGAGGCAACTGAAAACGACTGCGCCAGTATTTTTTGTTAAAGGGCGCATTAGTAATGCGTGCATAGGCGGGTACACAACATGAGATGTTTTTTTTGCACGTTAAGCCCAGGCAAAAGTGCATATTGACACACCCTAAGTGCACTTGCTTCGTGCGCTTCAGACCATGCACTTAAATTGTTAAAATAGGGCCCTATGAGTGCTTTTTTGTCCGTTATGGAGTTTAGCATATAAATCACTATACACTT
Organism: Paracanthobrama guichenoti; assembly: GCA_018749465.1. Classification (NCBI taxonomy): domain Eukaryota; kingdom Metazoa; phylum Chordata; class Actinopteri; order Cypriniformes; family Gobionidae; genus Paracanthobrama; species Paracanthobrama guichenoti. The sequence goes on along the minus strand of CM031962.1, from coordinate 31,725,813 downwards.
ATTACATTTTTGCCACTATACACTTAAACCATTTTTGCCACTAGAGGTCGCTTATTCAAAACAATATCGTGTTTTGCTTCACCTCCAACAGGATTCAGGCAGAAATCATATTTATGGATGAGTTAATGTATTAACAATTTATTCATGTTAAATGTAGTATGAAGCAAGGTGGGGCTGAAAGCCATTGGAGTGGAACGAGGTCGCTGGAGCATTTGCTAATGAGAGACGAGCGCAACACACAAGCTTTTATTATTTCCGCTTCTTCCGGTCATGCATATGTGGGGTAACGCAGCGCTGTTTTATCATATTAGATACATTTGAGTGTATTGAAAGTTATGTTATAATGCTACTCTGTGTGTTTGCTCGGCAGCTACTATGAGAGACTTGCACACTGCAGTAAGCTAGATCGATATTAGGCATGGTAAAATATGGTAGAACATGGTTTCTTGGAAACATTTGGGATGATGTAAGTACACAAGTCCAAAAATCTTACTGTGGCAGAGGGGGTGTGGTTTAGTGAGGTCTGCATGAAGAGAGAGAGTCGGAAGCGTGGCGGTGAGTAAGTAGGTCAAGTGCAAATGATAAACACCTGTGTCTGATTGCAGTGATTGGCAGTGATTGGCATGGAGAGATGGTATGTAAGCCAGAGGAAAACAAACACTGCCAGAGAGAAAGAGACGGACTGGGCACTCGTGGACCAAAGATTGCTGGGAAAATTATAGGGTACTGAGTTGTTGAGAGCACTGTGATTGCAAGTTTATTTTGTTTGTGCTAAGAGTTCTGGATAAACACGAGTCCCAGTCACATCGACCCAGTCTTCCTCCTTATTCTAAGAACTTTGTTACACTTACATATTGTGCCTTTAAACCAATCCACAGAAGAAATAAAGCCATACAGGTTTGGAACAGCATGAGATAATGACTGGATTTTCATTTTTGGGTGAACTATTAGAATAAACATAATTTGTCTTGAAATCTATTTAAGTGTACTAAGCATGCTGAAACAACTGACTGCATGTGATACGTCAGTGAAATACCCTATATAAAGCCATCACATAACACCTAAACTCCTCGCTAATGCAATACAAGCAATGCGCTATGCCATACGTTGTGATATGGATCGGTATTGCAGCTTGTGGAATTTAAAAAAACAAATACGAAAGAACCACTCCATGTGCCTTTAAAGTTAGCATGAAATGGAAGTTGTGATAGTCTTTTCATCCCTAATGTAAAACAGCTTCTCAAAGAAGAAAAACATTAGGGTGGGACTTGAAGTATGGGGAATTGACTAGATGGTTATGGTTTGCTATTGGTGGATCTCATGTGAGAAAAAAAAAAAAACAATAATAAAAAAAAAAACAATGGCGTGCACAAAAAAATGCATATAATATTTATAATAAATATTGCAATAAACAATTTTGATTTCATGGTGACTTTAACCAGGCAAAAGTTACGGCTAACCAATGTTCTGTACAGATTCACTCATGAAAGTGCAATTCGGCATCAGTTGAGTCTCATTCTCCCTTCTCTTCTCTAACGTTTGTTCCTCTGCTCCAGGTTTGAACTTGTTTGCGTCACACACCAGGTAGATGGTAGTCTCCGGGCCATTTTTGGCATCGGATGTACGGCAGATTATGGATCTCCCACAGAGATGTCCCAACTGGTTGACTTCTCGTTTGAAGGTCTTGCTGAAGATATAGTAGATGATCGGGTTATATACAGTGGATGTCTTGGCGAACAGGCAAGGTAGCATGCTGACCTCAGGAGGGATTGAGTCACCAGGCCGGTAGACAGACCACAGGCTAATGATGCCATATGGCGTCCAGCCGCCCACAAACCCAATGCTGATCAACACAGCGATCTGTAAAAGCAAAGAATAACACATTGACATCTGTTTTGATGCTTGTTCCTGGCCAACATTGCATGTAATACTGGGGCTAATTCAGATAAGGCTATCATGGAACCCATTGACAAACCCATTTAGGGCCAGTACTGGGGCTAATTCAGATAGGACCAACATGGAACCCATTGACAAACCCATTTAGGGCCAATACTGGGGCTAATTCAGATAGGACCAACATGGAACCCATTGACAAACCCATTTAGGGCCAGTACTGGGGCTAATTCAGATAGGGCTGACATGGAACCCATTGACAAACCCATTTAGGGCCAATACTGGGGCTAATTCAGATAGGACCAACATGGAACCCATTAACAAATAGACCATTATAAATAACACTGCATATGTTGTGTCTTGCACTTATACAATGTAGTGATTGGCAGCTCTTTCTGAATACATTCACAGCGATATGAATGATGAATGTGTCTATAATCAACCTTCGGGTTATGTGAAGCTTCTGCCTACAGCAGTTTGTCTTACATGGGAAGAACATTCACAGATAAGAACATGGGAAAAGTTGACTTTACTGAAAGAATCTGACTTTGAGTAGGGTGTCATCTAAGGATTGCTAACTGAAAGGTTGCTGATTTGAATCCAATGTATTCTTTTTTTCTTCTGCTTGTCAAGGCTTTCCTTTTCCATATACTGACAGCAAACAAGGGAAGCAGTCAAGCTCCCCTAAAGAATCACTATAATGTAGTCCATACAACTGGAGTCCATCACTATATTCTAACTCTTCTGAAGCCATACGACAGCTTTTGATTTTTCCTGTGAACAATGTGAACTCTCATCAGTGTCATGAAACAGTCTTTTAGATTTTAGTATCATTGGTATACTATTTGTTTTTGTTAATATTCTATATTTTATTAAAATATTAAAATTAGATTTTATTTGTATTATTTTAATTTTAGTTCATTAATTGTTCAATTCGTTCATTTTAATTGTAGTAATTTAGTTGTTTTTAATGTTTATATAGTTTTTATTAAGTTTTCGATATATTTTCGTTATTTTTGTACTTCAAATGTGAATGTACAAAAATGATAAATGTTGCCTTGTAAACTAGCTGAAATAAAATAAGTTTATATTTTATTTGGTTTCAAGTAATGAAAAGGTTTTGTTTGTTTTTTTTTTTTTACTATAAAATGTATCTATAGTTTTTCAATAACAATAATAACCTCGGTGCACACATTAAAACTTTTCAATTAAAACACCTCAAATTGCAGGGTCTGACATGCCCAGGTTTATTTTGGCATATTGCATACAATGTTGCATAAAACAATACACTTTTGCACATTAAAAAAATGTATATGCCTGTTAAATGATGTATTCAGTAAGATGTGGGTAAAGTACATTAGAAACACATTTACTGAAAACAAAACAAAAAAATTCATAGATCAAAACAAACAGGCATGTGCCTCAGCTAGTCATGCGACTGAGCAATTTGCTTATGATTGGCTAATATTTTTACCCTCAATATCAATTTTACTTCTTTTTTGCATCAGATTCCCTGGAAGACAATTTGTATCCTCTTGAACACATGGAACATATGCTTTACTTGCAAATCGTTTTTTCAATGTTCTGAATTTTAAATGAATGGAAACATAGCTATTTGTGCAACACATCTTCAGGTGGCAAGTTCGAATGTGTGCACTAAAGCCTGGAAAACATCTTCAAAATCAAAATATCTTTTATGTTCCACAGAAGAAAGAAAGTCATGTAGGTTTGGAACATCAGGAGTATGAGTAAATATTAACACAATTTTGATGCAAACTATTCTTTTAGGATTGTTGTCTCTCTGTGCTTTATGTAAATGTAAATATGTTTAAATATGTATATAGTAACCCGATTCCAAAAAAGTTGGGACACTGTACAAATTGTGAATAAAAAAGGAATGCAATAATTTACAAATCTCATAAATGTAAATTTTATTCACAATAGAATATAATAACATATCAAATGTTGAAAGTGAGACATTTTGAAATATTGGCTCATTTTGGATTTCATGAGAGCTACACATTCCAAAAAAGCTGGGACAGGTAGCAATAAGAGGCCGGAAAAGTTAAATGTGCATATAAGGAACAGCTGGAGGACCAATTTGCAACTTATTAGGTCAATTGGCAACACGATTGGGTATAAAAAGAGCCTCTCAGAGTGGCAGTGTCTCTCAGAAGTCAAGATGGGCAGAGGATCACCAATTCCCCCAATGCTGCGGCCAAAAATACTGGAGCAATATCAGAAAGGAGTTTCTCAGAGAAAAATTGCAAAGAGTTTGAAGTTCTCATCATCTACAGTGCATAATATCATCCAAAGATTCAGAGAATCTGGAACAATCTCTGTGCGTAAGGGTCAAGGCCGGAAAACCATACTGGATGCCCGTGATCTTCGGCCCTTAGACGGCACTGCATCACATACAGGAATGCTACTGTAATGGAAATCACAGCATGGGCTCAGGAATACTTCCAGAAAACATTGTCGTGAACACAATCCACTGTGCCATTCGCCGTTGCCGGCTAAAACTCTACAGGTCAAAAAAGAAGCCATATCTAAACATGATCCAGAAGCGCAGGCGTTTTCTCTGGGCCAAGGCTCATTTAAAATGGACTGTGGCAAAGTGGAAAACTGTTCTGTGGTCAGACCAATCAAAATTTGAAGTTCTTTTTGGAAAACTGGGACGCCATGTCATCCGGACTAAAGAGGACAAGGACAACCCAAGTTGTTCTCAGCACTCAGTTCAGAAGCCTGCATCTCTGATGGTATGGGGTTCATGAGTGCGTGTGGCATGGGCAGCTTACACATCTGGAAAGGCACCATCAATGCTGAAAGGTATATCCAAGTTCTAGAACAACATATGCGCCCATCCAGACGTCGTCTCTTTCAGGGAAGACCTTGCATTTTCCAACATGACAATGCCAGACCACATACTGCATCAATTACAACATCATGGCTGCGTAGAAGAAGGATCCAGGTACTGAAATGGCCAGCCTGCAGTCCAGATCTTTCACCCATAGAAAACATTTGGCGCATCATAAAGAGGAAGATGCGACAAAGAAGACCTAAGACAGTTGAGCAACTAGAAGCCTGTATTAGACAAGAATGGGACAACATTCCTATTCCTAAACTTGAGCAACTTGTCTCCTCAGTCCCCAGACGTTTGCAGACTGTTAGAAAAAGAAGAGGGGATGCCACACAGTGGGAAACATGGCCTTGTCCAAACTTTTTTGAGATGTGTTGATGCCATGAAATTTAAAATCAACTTATTTTTCCCTTAAAATTATAAATTTTCTGTTTAAATATTTGATATGTCATCTATGTTGTATTCTGAATAAAATATTGAAATTGGAAACTTCCACATCATTGCATTCTGTTTTAATTCACAATTTGTACAGTTTCCCAACTTTTTTGGAATCGGGCTTGTGTGTGTATATATATGTGTGAAGTAATAATTAAAGAAATTCTGGCCACTGTGACTTAACATGACTAAAGTTAGAATTCCTCTGATTCTCTTGGGTTTCATGTCAATTTCAAATTAAAGTTTAATGTGCAGATCTTATATTTCATAGTACATATACTGTAAATCAAACACACTCACCACCATGAGCCGCCGCTGCATCTTTATCATGTTGGGTATGTGGTTTCTGTCGTCCATAGACTTGTAGGTGACATATAGTTTCAGAGCGATACCGGAGTAGCACAACATGATGATGATGGCTGGGAGGATGAGGTTCATGAGGAAGATTGTGATGATAAAAGATTGGCTTTGTTCCTTCATTTCCCTCCAGGCCAAAGTACAGGATAGGCCGAAGGACTCTGGACCGTATTTTCCCCATCCAATCAGAGGAAAAATAGCCCAGAGTAGTGCGTACAGCCATGTGGTTGCCACAAGTATCTTTGCGTTCCTTCTGCTAATTTTCTCTTCTGTGGACAGAGACAGACAGAGACAGTTCTAGGTATGAAAAGGGGATCTAAATTATTTCTTCAATGGATCATTTAGTTTGATCATATATGGGTTGGTTGAGGTCATGGTGTTATATGAATATAAATAAAATATAATGCAACGTAAATAATTAAATAATAATTCTAATTTTATTCAAATCCTTTTTTATAATAATAATAATAATATGTTTTATTTATAAAGCACCTTTCCCAAGCTTCATCAAACACAGCATCAAACGTAAGCTTCATATAGTACATAGATATACATATACACATACAAATATACAGTATCTAAACAGCAGAACACTAAACAGAGGAGGGTTGGAAATACTGTAAGAAAAGAGATTTAGTTGAGATTTGATATAGTAGCAGTGTCACGATAAGAAAGAGGGAGAGAATTCCACAGTTTTGGAGCCACCGCACTGAATGATTCCAGGGTATTCCAGAAAGCAGGTTATGTGACATAGCTGGGTATATTTAAGAGTAAGTAAGCGGATAACCTCAACTTTAAGTTAACCTTGCTTTCTGGAACACCCCCCAGGTCGCAGTCGGACAATATTATGAAGATGATATAGAATGCAGTCTTGGTAATAGAACTTATATGAGATTGAAATGTAAGCAATGAATCAAATGTTACACCCAGATTTTTAACAGTATGAGATGGAATGAATGTAGCCCCATCAATAGATTTGACTAAATTCAGACTTTATAAAAGGGATGGTGGACCAAAACAATAACCTCAGTTTTATCATTATTACATTTAAGGAGGTTGTAACCACATTTTAATGTCAGCAATACAGGTATTCAATGAGTCCAGAGGAAGAGCAGAGACAGAGCGGGCTAATATATAAATTTGCAAGTCATCTGCATAACAATGATAGCTGAGACTATGAATAATGTGACCAAGAGATAACAAATAAATATTGAACAGAAGTGGTCCAAGAACAGAACCTTGAGGGACACGGTGAAGATTTGAAGTTATGGACAGTCATAAAAAATTGTCTATCAGATATGATATAAACCAAGATAAAGCACTACCCATAATGCAGATAGCTGTTAGCAGAGAGGTAAGTATGTGATGAGATACAATGTCAATGGTGGCTGTTAAGCCAAGCATGATGAGAATCAGCAGATATTAGGAGGAGGTCGTTAGTAATTTTTACCAATGCTGTTTCAGTGCTGTGGCCCGACCGAAAGCCAGATTGATAGGGATCAGGAAGATTGCTGAGCTGAGAGGCAACTACGTTTTCAAGCATCTTAGCAACGAAAGGAAGATTAGATTAGATTAGATTAGATTAGATTAGATTAGTCATAACAGAAGAATCCAGCCCAGGTTTCTTTAAAATAAGAGTGACCGCAGCTGTTTTGGACGTATTTGGACTTCTTGGAGTAAAGCTAGAGAGGATGTGTTTTATGGGCTGAGGTGAGGACCAGTTAGAGGAGACTTCTGATGAGTTTGATGAAAATGTTTCATAAATAGATTTTACCGAAGTATAAAGTTAGGTGGCACTTTATTTCGATAGTCCACTTTAGACATTCTGTAACTTTGCAACTACTTAGCAGTCATTAGAGTATTAGTAGACTGTCTGCTTAATATCTGCTAACACTTTGTGTTACTGTGGGACAACTTTGTCCCACATACAACATACATTCTCCAGAGTATAAGTAACTTTGCAACTGCATGTCAACTTGTTCTACTAACCCAAACCCTCAGATAATCAGACATTTCTCTTTGTAATGAAATCATTTCAAAACAGGTTAAAGCCTAAAAACCTCAATCTCTGTAGCACATGCCTACTGTAAGTGGTTTAACGATTTTTGCTTACAAGCATCACCAAGAACACTAATATAGACCTACTGTAAGGGGAATTGTACAAGCTGACCTGAAATTCAGAACACACTAAATGCCACAAAATATTGGCAACTGTATTTCTAGTCTAGATGGGCCTGAACTTAATCTGTGGCTGAGAGAGCGGTTTAAAACCACTGCCGTGTGTTTGTATGCTTTATTTAAGACAGAGACAGAGCTGGAAGCATACTGAGTCTGTTCCCAGAAAACTGGAGAATGTGTGGTTTTGCAGATTAGAGATGCACAAATAAGCTTCTGCCACTAAACTAACAGAAACAAGGGTCTAGATTCTTTCATTTAGGGGGAGATCGGGAGTGTTATATGGTGTATGGTGATGTCATCAATAAATTTAAAGTCCTAAAAGAAATACAATATAATGGTATAATGTTACTTTAAATTATTCACTTTATTCAAAAGTGATTATTCTTTGTTCTTTCAATAAAGTTGCATGAATTAGATAGTGTGGATATTGCTTCAGCAAATGCTTACCTCTCACTGTTACATCTATCCCCAGCTAGAAACTCACCCCAGTAGTGGAGTAGGTTGTAACAATGAAACTCTTCATATTTGACATGAATTCACATAATCTGTGATTGTGTAGTACATGTCCAAGTGAGTTTTATTTGCAGTAGACATTTGTGGCTAGTGTGTATCAAAGTTTGAGATATCTAGCACAAACTACCACTGAGTTACTGATGCTCAAACAAAAAGTTTTACACTCTCCCCTAATGAAAGTATAGGTTGAGTAGTGCTTGTTAATGCATCTGTAGCCATTGTGATGCTAAAGTGTTCTGGGTTGTTGTTAGGATGTTGTTATGCAGTTATTTTGGTATTCTGGGTTGTTGCTAGAGAGATTTGGATTGTAGGTAGTGTAGGTGGTTGCTGGGATGTTCAGGGTGGTGTTAGGGCATTGCTATCCAGTTGCTGGGGTGTTCTGCATGGTTGTTAGGGCATTCCTATATAGGGGTTTCTGGTTGCTTAACTCAACATAGCCTACATAATGAGATCATGATTTGTCTGGCAATAAGAGAAAACAATAGATCCATTTATTTCTCTACACAGCAGTTTTTCCCATGCCAAGTTTCATTTCAATAATTCAGTGTTTACCTCCCGGCATAAGACTGCCAAAAAACCTCTATTAAGTTAGTATCTGAACTGTCATGTTGAGTTTGTGTGTAAATTACAGCTATCTGCTGTAACAGAGCTCCCCAGCAGCTCTCAGCATGAACATGACCCCTTACAGAGATGAAAACGGATCGCTCCGTCTGTCAAACCATTCCTGGATATCGAAACCTTGTTTTGCTATGTTATAATGGAATAAATCAGAAATGATTATCATAATTGAAATACATATTCATTATTTATATATACTTAAGACTTATCATAATGTATCTAATTATTTTTTTCTATGTTTGTATAGGCCTACTAAATATCCCTCCCTGCTATTTGCAACAAATGTTAATGTTAATGTTTTATTCTCAAGACTCAAGACTGATATTGTAATACTGGATGTATAAATTAACTCTCATGTTCTGTTTGGGGTTCTTAGAGACCTCAAGGCTGATTTTAATAACTTGAAAAGTATGGTCAAATGAATATTTCAGGTTTGGTACAAGTTAAGCTCATTTAACAGCATTTGTGGCATTATGTTGAATATTTCAACTCCCTTTTCCTTTAAAAATAAAATTGGAGAGGCATTTACAATGCAATTTCTGGAGGATTTAAAAGCAGAAATGTGGAGCTTATAACTGTATAAAAGCACTTGAATTAATTCTTCTGTTTATTTAATTTATTTTATTATTTGAGTGGTAACACTTTACAATAAGGTTTCATTTGTTAACATTAGTTAATGTATTAACTGACATGAATTAACAATAAGCAATACATCTGATACAGTTTTTATGAATCTTTGATAATGTTAGTTACTAAAAGTCCAGCTGTTCAGTGTTTGTTCATGTTAGTTCACAGTGCATTAACTAATGTTAACAAATACAACTTTTGATTTTAATAATGTATTAGTAAATGTCAAAATACATTAATAAAAATAAATGCTGTAGAAGTGCAGTTCATTCATGTTAACTAATGAAACCATATTGTAACGTGTTACCATTTGAGCTGTAAAGTTCATTAAGTTCATACACTCGTTAGGAATCCAGGCTGAAGTCTCAATAGAAATAGGTCTGAGGAAACTCACTGGGTGACTGGAGCGTTAAAGACACGATGAAGCGAACAATAGCCATGATCGTCAGGGTCATCATGCTAGCTGATCCAAAGAAAAATCCCATCAGGCCGTAGTACACACAGGTGTCATCTCCCCCTATCCAATGGTGGTTCCAAGCCGAGGCTACAGCCAGCGGGTACATTGTGACGGCTGCTCCCAGATCTGTCACAGCAAGATTCACGCTTAGAAGCTCAGGGGGCTTCATGTGGTTCGACCGCTTGTACGCCATCACAAGAACCATCAAATTCCCCAAAATGGAAAGAATTGCTGCATATGAAAGATAACAGGGAGAAAGAATTAGGTGTAGCAACATGTCATTCAACCGGTTTTACTCATTTGAAACACCTTCAATTTACTAAGAATTACATTTATAGTGCTTTGTTGGCAAAACTGTATATGGTAAAACATTTATGTTTCACTTAAATGTTTTGGGTCTGAAAAAATACAGTGAAAACTGTAATACTGGGAAATTATTATTACATTTTAAAACAAATGTTTTCTATTTGAATATATTTAAGTGTCATTTACTGCTGTGATGCAAAGCTGAATTTTCAGCATCATTACTCCAGTCTTCTGTGTCACATGATCCTTCAGAAATCATTCTAATATTTGTTGCTCAAGAAACATTTCAAAGCAAACCGGTGCTTTATCTACTGTATGTTAGTTCTATTTTGATTTTTAATTTTTGTATTAATGCATATTGTGTATTGCATTTACATTTATATATGCATTTTGCATTTACATTTCATTTGATCAGTTTGTGCATTTCCATTCATGGTCTTGGCACTCCTCTACAGTTTAAACCACAGGAGTGTATTGCAAATTGTGTTTTGTTTAATGTTAGGAGCAAATCCCAGAAGAATACTTCGGCAGTCTTATGTAACTCCATCTTCAAACAGCTTCTTGTGTCTCTGTCTCTCTTTAATCTCAGCAACCAACAGTGTCATCTTTACTCTTTGATAACCTTCTTGTTTTGCCCTTCGGCCATGTACAGTTTCACACCGAGATGTCGAGGTGCTTTATCCCCAGATTGTACTAGTTTGCGACTGTACAATAACTGTAGGACTTACATTTATGTTATACTGTATGCATTTGGCAGACCTTTATCCAAATCAACTTTTATTGCATTCAAGGCATATATTGTAATCTTGTAAACTTCATTTTCTGGGAATCGAACGCATGACCGTGGAGTTGCTAGTACCTGTAACGTATTTTACAAAGGTAATTCGAGACAAATCTAACTAACAGATTTAAAAGAAAAAAAGAAAAAAAAAAAGATTAATTTAATGTGTAAAGCCACGGTTTACTTTTGTTGTCAAAATGGACCCTGGACTTTCAGTTTGTCTTCATTCATCACGTGTTTCTTTCACTTGTCTTCCATTCATCAGTCTCCATGGACACAAACTAATCATCACAGCTGTTTGTCATTTGAGTAAATCATCTGTGTATTTAAGTTCCTCCTTCTCCTGTTCAGCGTCTGGTATTGTTTGTGTTGGCATGCTGTTTTTGCTGGTGCCTATTGCTGTGGATCGTCTTCATCAAACCTAAGTGTTATGATATCTATATAAACTAACTATAAATTATGTACCTCTTCCTGGTCAAAATGATACATTTATTAATTTATTTATCTTATTTTTTAGATTCTCATTACTGTAATGCAATCCACAAAAAAAAAGTAGTATATATATACACACACACACACACACACATTTAAATTTGTAAAGTGTTCACGTCTTAGTACTTTTTATGCTCATTTAAGTAAAATTATAAACAAATAAATAAAGCGTATTACTGCATTAGAGTAATGAGAATCTATTCAATTAAATGTAAAACACATACAGTCTCATGAGAAATTTCCCAAACAATTTTAGGCTCAACCCCAGATACTGTATCAGCTTCAGCTTGCACGACTAAATGAAAGAGACACTATTTTAAATAGCTGAATGTTACATTTCACTAGCATTATCATGTTGGATCTGTGCTGCGCTGGTGAAATCCTTCATCCAGGTTGACCGCTGAGTATGTGGCTTACATTAAATGCGAGCCATCTGTAGTCATACGCTTGAAAGAATTACATGTGAGACTCTAGGATAAACGAATAGACCTTTTTCACAGCAGCGGCATCTTTGATTTTTAATGGCAATGAAAGCGAGGCTATGAGGGATAGACATAGCCTACATCTCTTGGATTGTTTTTGGATGGTTCTGCTGTCAAAACACTGCAAAAATATATTTCCAAGGTATTTCAGTAAACAAAAAACTCCAGGCAAAATTAGCTGTGAAAATTTGTAAGTGATCTAGGAGCTTTATACAGCTTTTTACTGCGATGCCATTGAAAACATAGTAAGTCTATGCCTCACAGCCTCGCATACTGCTCTGAATAAGGTCTGTAGATCTCCCTGTGGTGACAAAAAAACAAACAAAAAAAAACAATAGCTACATCTGCTCCAACAAAATTAACAACAGCTTCCTGTGCAGGAAAGTCTGTCAAGTCTGTCAAGGACCTTCATTCAACAGCCTTATGGGTAAAGTGTGTAAGTCATAAGCCATCAGCTTTACCCATTATCCTCAGCTTGTAAATATGTTCAATGCTCCCTCTGCCAGTTGCATCAAAGATTTAACAAACACCTGCAGTTTGCTGTGACAAGTATTGAGGAGATTAAGGGGTCGTTTACAAGATTCAGTTTTAAAAATGGAAGTTTTTTTATGCGTTTTGGCCATTCATTTACATGACAGCTGCATTTTTGTTTACAAAGTGGCATCACCAACTATTGGCCTGGCTTGCATAAGCCTACAGTGTTTTTAATTGTTTTCTTGGATCCGTGTGAATGGGGATCATTTTAACAATGTTGTAATTTTCCATTTTTAGGGTGTGTTCACACGTGCCATGTTTGGTTCGATTAAAACGAACCCTGATGCGATTGCTCTGTTTGTGCTGTTCACTTGAATAAGTGCGAACACCAGCCGAACCCTGGTGCGATTGCTCTGTTTGTGCTGTTCACTTGAATAAGTGCGAACACCAGCCGAACCCTGATGCGATTGCTCTGTTTGTGCTGTTCACTTGAATAAGTGCGAACACCAGCCGAACCCAATGTGCGATTGCTCTGTTTGTGCTGTTCACTTGAATAAGTGCGAACACCAGCCGAACCCTGGTGCGATTGCTCTGTTTGTGCTGTTCATTTGAATAAGTGCGAACACCAGCCGAACCCTGGTGCGATTGCTCTGTTTGTGCTGTTCATTTGAATAAGTGTGAACAACAGCCGAACCCTGGTGCGATTGCTCTGTTTGTGCTGTTCACTTGAATAAGTGTGAACACCAGCCGAACCCTGGTGCGATTGCTCTGTTTGTGCTGTTCACTTGAATAAGTGCGAACACCAGCCGAACCCTGGTGCGATTGCTCTGTTTGTGCTGTTCACTTGAATAAGTGCGAACACCAGCCGAACCCTGGTGCGATTGCTCTGTTTGTGCTGTTCATTTGAATAAGTGCGAACACCAGCCGAACCCGGTGCGATTGCTCTGTTTGTGCTGTTCACTTGAATAAGTGCGAACACCAGCCGAACCCCGTGCGATTGCTCTGTTTGTGCTGTTCATTTGAATAAGTGCGAACACCAGCCGAACCTGGTGCGATTGCTCTGTTTGTGCTGTTCACTTGAATAAGTCACGAACACCAGCCGAACCCGGTGCGATTGCTCTGTTTGTGCTGTTCACTTGAATAAGTGCGAACACCAGCCGAACCCCGGTGCGATTGCTCTGTTTGTGCTGTTCACTTGAATAAGTGCGAACACCAGCCGAACCCGGTGCGATTGCTCTGTTTGTGCTGTTCACTTGAATAAGTGCGAACACCAACCGAACCCTGGTGCGATTGCTCTGTTTGTGCTGTTCACTTGAATAAGTGCGAACACCAACCGAACCCTGGTGCGATTGCTCTGTTTGTGCTGTTCATTTGAATAAGTGCGAACACCAGCCGAACCCTGGTGCGATTGCTCTGTTTGTGCTGTTCATTTGAATAAGTGCGAACACCAGCCGAACCCTGGTGCGCACCAAACAAGCGGATCGAACACGCTGAAAAACTGGGTCTCGGTCCGCTTCCAAACAAACTCTGGTGTGGTTTGAATGATATATGAATGCAACACGGACCAAAGACATGTAAACGAACCAAAAACGGGACATGATGTCACAAGATGCGACCCTAAACCGGACAAAATGCTTGAGCATACCTGTTTTTTCTCGTCATAGTCGTGATGTTGCCCATCACAGTTCAGTACAGGCATCAGAACCGCGTCTCCTCGCATCAGATCTGCGTTTGTGTGTGTGAGACGGAGGGATTCCTGGCGCTGTTTTGACTCCTTTACACATTTATAAGGTCTTCATGAGTTCTCAGCTGGCCAAAATACCATCATATGCAGGCTACGCAGATACAACAAGCATATTTAGCCCAGCACACAGCATTGTTTTTGATGTTCAATAAATTCCACTGTGAAATATGTGTCATAAAAGCCGACCAATCAGGTTGTGAAAATATCCCAATGCCTTTAGGTTCTGTGTCTTTAGGTTTGGTGTTAAAATGCCATTGTGAACGCTAAGCGGGCCAGCAAAAAAACTTTTTTTTTTAATCCAGACCAAACGGACACAGCAAACCAAACTACAAGTGTGAACACACCCTTAACGTCCCCAGTTGCAAAGACCTAAAAAGGATGTGGGGCAAAACTACTGTCAACATCCACAGGTATTTGTCAAAGCAGCTCAATGAGAAGTAACAGCCAAATCAGTGTGGTCATGTCTCAATATGTAATTTACAAAACAATTTTCTGAAGTTTGACTTTGAGGCATGAAAAGACTCGAGACTTGAGAGTTAGGCAAATGTAATCTGATTTGGTGACTTGGAGGTTAAATCTGCAATCTTGTAATTAAGGAAAATTAAACTAACATTGAACTAAATTGAGCTGAATAAATATACTATTACCTACTGTAGAGCTGCTTATAGCTCAACTGAATTAGTTTCGACTGATTGACTTCGCAACAATGACACTGTACTACACTTGAATTAACATTAAACTAAATTGAGCTAATGACAATTGTCCTATTGTAATTTTCTCTTGCCTCTCGAAATTCATGGCATGACTGAATTTTTTTATATCAATACTAAAAGAGTGAGTTAAATGAGTGATGCTGATGACAAATGATGAGAGAGAAGAGGATGCAGGCATTTATCGGTTCACAAATAAGGGAGACTGGGGCTAGTTACACTTTTTATAGCAAATATTTAGTCATTTTCTGCATAGAAACTGAATTTAAAGTCTTTGGCTACAAAAAAAAAGCTATTGATCAATGAAGACTTTGTATATACAGCATCCAATACCTGTGGATGCTGCTTTGAAACAATTGGACTTGTAAAAAGCGCTATATAAATAAAGGTGATTTGATTTGATTTGATTTATATAATACCTATTTTAAAGAAAGTAGAGGCAGAGGAATATGTGACTACCAGCCTGCAACCTTAACTGAAAAACTTATCCATTGTTACATCTAATAATGAAGCATCTGGATAAGTCTAAATATATAGGATGGGCTCTCTGTTTGGACTTTACCTTCAACTGACAAAAATGATTCAAATTAAAGTTAGTCCTTACCCGATTGTTTGGTACTACTCATTTTTGACAGGTAGAATACAGATAGTTAGAGTCACCTGCTATCGTTACTTATTCAGGAGCGCCTCGGGGTTATGTAAGCTCATCTTTCCTTTTTACCCTTTATACAGATGACTGTAAAACTGATATCATAAACACATTTATAGAACAGTTCTTTCTGGTTCTCGAATCTGATTGGCTGAGAGCCTTTTCCAGCCGTGTGATATTCTAATGATAACCGCACTATAACCGTTTCACCATTTGTTTCACTCTGCTTTGCGGCGACTGTCATGGCGGTCAAGAAATCCACTATATTTCAGATCAGACTCAGAGTGATTAAGCTATGATAAAGCATACCTGTTCTTTTTGTTACATTTTATTAAAATTTGATGCTATTTAGGTTTGACTGAAGTAAAAAATGTATGCAAAAACTGACAATTCAAATCAACATTTAAAAATAAAATAAAAATAAACCTTGACAAAAAGTAGTCTTTGAGAATGTATAAATACAAACCCACAACTTAATAAAAATAAGTATTTGTCTAAAAGCAACTAGAGAATTTAATCCACTTTATATAGAGCTATATCTAGTGATTACACCACGGCATTACATACGTTTTTCTTTTTTCCCACCAGATGACACTAATCTACCCTCATAAATTGGATTTTAAATGCATCGTCTCTGTGTTAACATGGAATACTTAAATTGAAAAATATTTTTAAATATATTAGAAAAATTGTGAAAATAGCTTATACAAATTGTATAAATATTGCATAGTATCATAAATATAATAATAATAATAATAATAATAATAATAATAATAAATATATTATTGAGCAAAAAAATATTACATTGGTTTTCCTGAGGAAAAAGTTAAGGCTTCTATCACTTTTGACCGCGAAGGAGCCAATTGTGACCCCTAAATGAAGAGGACCAGAGTTGCTGCAATATGTATCCCAGAACTTCTCCTATATGAAAGTATCAAAGCATTGAAACAAATACCTTTTGTGTCAGATATGTAAGTAGTGGATTTCAGTAATCCGTCTGGAATCAAACAGACTCACTATCACGCACCAGAATCGGTTACCAAAAAAGTTTGAGATCCAGAAACTTAATCTTACCAATGAGAAGCAGGAATGCACCAACTCCATAATCCACAGCGGGTGATAGTTTAGAGGAATAAATATCCATGAGGACAAGTGAGGTGTGCTCTTCAGCGAGACGAGATTATATTAATTCCCAGAAATAAACGCGTTTGGCATGGATCAGTGCAATTTAGAAAAAGTTACAGAAAACATACGCGCCGCGTAATGATGCACACTGCTGTCATGTGTCAGAAACATCTGTTGCCCAAGAGAGATAGTTGAAGAACGCGATTAAATGAAGCCCCGACCTCAATAACAGACTGAGAGAACGAAGCGATGCTGTTACCTTTGCGCAATAACGAGTAAAGCAGAAGAACACGCCATGAGCAGTGGTCACCCTCAATCCAGCGCGACTGTACTACAGGAGTCTGATAGCATCTCTACAAGGGTCCGCTATAGTCGAGTCCTCAACAGGCAAGAGGCAACAGGAGGGGCTTCATAATTAGCCTACAGGACCACACTGCAGTCCTGCCAAGATAGATTGATTGATAGATAGACGACGGACAGAGACAACTAGATTTCTACGATTTACGCAAAGATTTACGCAATGTAATCAATAATAAAATTCCATTAAATTGAATAATCCTTACATATTTTAATTGAATAATTGAGCAATCCTTAAATTAAATTAAAATTAAAATACGTAGCCTAAGGATTATTCAGTTCATACTAAATTGTGTACATCTAAAAAGGGCTTAAAATACATAATATAATATAGTCTACAGCAATAGGTTGGGCTCGGGTCCTTAAAAAGGTCTTAAAATATCTTAAATAAAGTTTTCCCAATAAAAGGCCTCAAAAAACATTACATTGTCTTAAATATTTTTTGGTCACATTACAGAAAAAATGTTTCCGTCTGACGGCCCCAATGACTGTTTACAATCATTAAAGAAGTCATGACTCATGTATAGATAAGAAACAGCTTTTCAACCACGCAGTATCATTATGTGTTTCAGATATTCATATTATCATAGAAGAACTGAAGTGTAGAGGAGCGCGGGGTTAGTCGTAGGCCTAACACACATGGCTTAACGCTTTCCACACATGCCAGCATGACGAAACTTTGTGTATTTACTAGTTGCCATATCATTATTTCGAGAAAAAATTGCACCAAAATTAATAGCAAAAGTAAATTTCTTACTTAAGTTTAATTTTCATCTCTGTTGTTTGTGTTTATTTAAAATGAGACAAATCTGATGTTATTGTAATCTTCTATCTGTTATTTAACAGTTGAGATGGTTCTTTAATGCTGATCTGACAGCAGAAGACACGAGCCGCGGTTTAACCCCAGTGGAGCAGGTGGGGTGCTGCAACACTGCCTTACAATGAGACCCTATTAGAAATATGCTGTTATATTCTATACTTTTATGAATTCTTTTGAGAAACCATGAGGAAAGGGTGAATAAAGACTGAGAGTCAATGTTCAGAAATTATTCATTATTATTATTATGTTATGAACTATGCTGTATGTCTGTATTTAGCGATGTGTTTGTGTCAAACTCAAAAATTAGTTTCTTTTTAATTATTAAAAATGCCATTATTTTATTTAAAAAAGAATAATTGTATTTTATTGACAAAATATTTTAGTTTGTCTTATATATATATATATATATATATATATATATATATATATATATATATATATATATATATATATATATATATATATATTTTTTTTTTTTTTTTTTTTTCTTGTATCATGTAACATTTTAAGCTGTCATTTGGTCATGTTACAATGTGCCCTCACATGTTACTGTGTACCCATGTTGGGGCATGTTGTCACATTTCACTTCCATTCTTTCGGGATAAATCAAGAAAAAGTATACACTGAATTAATGAAACAAAACCACATATTTGTACTAGACGTGTGAAATTAATGTGGGGAAAAATACACTGAACCTCAAGTGGATTTACACAAACTGAGAAAGGCAAAAAGCGTTAGGTTGTGCCCGCTCTCCCCTATAGTTCAGATATAAACACGGATGTCTATGTTAGCGATCAAAATACAGTGAGAACTTTTGAAAGTAAAATGGCTCTTCAAATAATGATTGTATCATTTACACCGTTACACCAGTAGGTGGCGACAAGTGACCGTTATAAAAAAAAAGATTTGCCATTGAATCGTTTATTCAAGAGATTCATTCAAACACTTAAAAAAAAAAAAAAAAAAAAATTATTCAGATTCATTAAACATTTTAAATAGACTGCAGCAATTGTCAAAACCTCTAGTAAATGACCTCCAAATCATTGAATTCAGGTGTCCCAATCACTTCCATGGCCACAGGTTTATAAAAATCAAGCACTAGGCATGCAGACGCTTCTACAAACATCTGTGAAAGAATGGGTCGCTCTCAGGAACTCAGTGAATTCAAGTGTGGTACCGTGATAGGTTGCCACTTGTGCAATAAGTCCATTTGTGAAATTTCCTCACTACTAAATATTCCACACTCAACTGTTTGTGGTATTATAACAAAACAGCAACTCAGCCACGAAGTGGTAGGCCACATAAAATCAGAGCGCGGGTCAACGCATGCTGAGGCATACAGTGTGCAGGAGTTGCCAACTTTTTGCAGTCAATAGATACAGACCAGGAGAACAGTACTTGCCTGACTGCATTGTGCCAAGTGTAATGTTTGGTAGAGGGGGGATTATGGTGTGGGGTTGTTTTTTAGGGGTTGGGCTTGGCGCCTTAGTTCCAGTGAAAGGAATGCTTAATGCTTCAGCATACCAGGACATTTTGGACAATTTCATGCTCCCAACTTTGTGGGAACAGTTTGGGGATGGCCCCTTCCTCTTCCAACATGACTGCGCACCAGTGCACAAAGCAAGGTCCATAAAGACATGGATGAGCAAGTTTGGTGTGGAGGAACTTGACTGGCCTGCACAGAGTCCTAACCTCATCCCGATAGAACACCTTTGGGATGAATTAGAGCAGAGACTGAGTGCCAGGCCTTCTCGTCCAACATCAGTGCCTGACCTCACAAATGCGCTTCTAGAAGAATGGTCAAAAATTCCCATAAACACACTCCTAAACCTTGTGGAAAGCCTAGAAAAGTTTAAGCTTTTATAGCAGCAAAGGGTGTCAATATTAAACTCAAAATATGCAACTCCAGAATGGGATGGACCCTATTTACTTTGTTAGCACACATTACAGGTTTTAGAGTGAACAATAAATCCGTGCAAGTTAATACACAGAAAAATTGTTTGTCTTAGTTTGTTTTAGAGAATCAAGGTCCTCTAGCCGTAAGAATGACTAATAGCCGTAAATTGCAATCATTAAATTCTTACAAAACACACTTGATTGCAGAAACATGAAAAAACACTGTATGAAAGAAACAAGTAGTGGATTTGTCTTTTACACATAGAGGAAATCAAATCAAAAAGCTTTAGTTGTACATTTTTGTCAAGAGTTCGATTCCCAACCTAAATTAAATTTAATGAAATAAACAGGGACTTCATCCCTAAGAAAAATATGAATAATTTACTATACTTCATTAACAAAACAAAGACAATTATGTTCTGCTCTTTTGGATGTCTCATTATGAAAAAGAAAACTTAAATCCATCAAGAATGGTCATGCTGTGAGATTGGGCACATTAACACATAAGGTTTTTTTGTGCAGAGCAGTAATTAACTAAAGTATGCAATAAAACTAAAAGCACAATGCAGGAATTTGTTTGTGCACAATTCACAATTAACAATTAAAGCAGTATTTTCATCTGCAATCTCATGTCGATTTCTTGAGCTTGGTTGTTTGCAGCAGAGAACTGTGAGTGTACTGTGGTTAATGAAGGAACTGTGCTGTGTCCCAGTTCACATACTCATGCTTATTTGTGTGGAATATATGTACTTTTTGGATTGTGTTCATGCAAAGCAAAATAACATCCTGGCTCATTGTTTTTAACATAGGCCTTCTTTGATTTAGAACATACATACTATTTGGGATGTTTAGCATGACGAAAATCGGGACTGATTCATTTTTTTCATGGAACGCATGAACTGATCAAATGTACCTTCAATGCACTGCACGTTGCTTTGGATAAAAACATCTGCACAAATGTAGAGGATGCTAACAAATAGCTTTCTCCAGGTAGTATAGACATCATGTTTCTGATGGCATGAGACAGTTTAGCCACTACAAAGAACTGAGTCTCAGATATGCAAATCTGAAGTAAAATAACTTTAATTTGCATATATGATTCAAGATTCAAGAGTTTTATTTGTCACATACACAGTTATATACAGAATATACAACCGGCAGTGAAATGTAAACAGGTCCGCTCCATGGACAGTGCAAATTCACAGTTAAAAACACAAGGAGGAAATTATAATAGAAATAGAATAAAAAAGTACTATATATATATATATATCTGTAGAATCTGTAGAATTATAAATAATCAAGTCAAGTAGAAGAAAAAAGTAAAAAAATAAGAATAAAGAAGTGGAATAAAATAAGTGAGGTAAACTGTGCAGTGAGTAAACTGTAGACTTATAAATATGTGGTTAACAAATGTATAAAGAGTATAATGTGCAAACAGGTTTATGACAGGTTGTTACACAGTAACAACGAGAACAGAAAGTGCAGTGCAATGTCAGTGTATCGATGTTTATCCAGAAGTGAAGTCACGTGATGTTAAGTGACTGAGTTCAGGAGTCTGATGGCCTGGGGGAAGAAGCTCCTCCTGAGTCTCTCAGTTTTGGCCATCAGGCTTCGGAAGCGCTTACCAGATGGCTGCAGCGTGAAATGAGGGTTTGCAGGGTGAGTCCTTGATGATTTTAGTAGCTCTACCTTTGCAGCGTTTGGTGTAGACATCCTGCAGAGCTGACCCTGAGATGCGCTCGGATAAGCGCACGACTCTTTGCAGGGCTTTGAGCAGCTTTCTATGAATGAAAACAAAAAACAAAAGAAAGAATGGTAATGCTGAATGTCAATTAAAGGTGCCCTTGAATGGAAAACTGTATTTACCTTGGCATAGTTGAATAATAAGAGTTCTGTACATGGAACTAACATACCATGAGCCTCAAACACCACTGTTTCCTCCTTCATATGTAAATCTTTTGTTTGAAAAAGACCACTGAAAAACGGGCGAATCCCAACATAACACCGACTGTGACGTAACCATCGGCATCATTAATATTCATGCCACCCCAAATTTGCATATAACCAGCCCATGTTCAAGGCCAGCAGTATTAACGTGGACCTGCACCGAATCAACCGGAGTTCTGCAGGTATTGTGAAGATGAGGACAATATAGTTAAAACGGCAGATCATGGATATAAATGTTATGTTCCAGGCTGTGCAGGGGATGTGAGCACTGGCAACAGGCATGGTTGATGTTTATCTATGACAGGATACAGCACCAGCTGAATTCAAAGTTGTTAGTTTGCTCTGACTACTGTCAATTTCGTTAACGAAAATATGACGAAAAATGTTCATTGACAACCTTTTTTTCCATGAGTCCTTGATGATTTTAGGGACTCATCTTGTCTAAGACAAGATGAGATGACACAAACGTCCTTAAATGATTATTGTGACTATGTAAACATGCAATATCGTTGACGAAAAAAGACAACTAAAATGCACTTTAAAAAATAAAAACTTGAATAAAAAGCACTCTTTGGTTTTCTCGGGGGTGAAGAGGAGCGTTCGTGCTTGCGATTGCCAGATTTCAGTAATTTAAATCCCACGATCAGAGCTTTTCTGGTAAAAGAACACGTATACTATCCGGTGTTTTACTTACACATGTGCAATCTGGAGTTTGTGCTGTTTGCGATTGTGTTAGCTGAACAACTGCACTTGTGTGAGCTGCTGAAATGAGCCAATCAGAGCCAATTATTCATGACCCTTCCAAATAAGGCAAAAACAGACCATTTCATTCTAGGGACAATTTCTAGGGTTGTAAATGGACCTGTAAAACCGTATATGGACAATTTTTGCCCTTAAATAAGCAACATACCCTCTATGTAGATATCAGAGAACACTTTAAAATATTGTTTCAACTCATTCTAGGGCACCTTAAAAAATGTAGCACAAGTCACATATTATTTTGTAACCTTAGTTGTCAGCTGAATAGTTAATCACATTTCTCATTTCTCTTCCTTTTCTAAGTGTTCCGGAATCTCTTGACAAGCTCGGGGCTGTGTTTCCCAAAAGCATTGTAAGCCTAAGTCGATCGTGACAATTTTTCTAGGATCAGTTTAGGCTTATGATGCTTTGGGAAATGCAGCCCAGCATGTTTAAACCTCTGTGTCTTCATAAATGCAGTCACTACCACCTCAAAGGACACTTAAAAATCCTCCTTTGCATGTAATTTAGCTGTTTTGCCTTCTTAATAACACGTTTGCATTGATTACTTACAGTACCTTTGAATCATTCATAACTCTTATCTCTGAATTCATTTGTAACTGAGTTGAAATTCTAATTAGCAGGATTTAGCACCTTTCATCTGGTGTTATGTTTGTATGCACTATTTTTATGTGTGAGCTGTTTGTTTCTTTAATAAAGACATGAAACACTAAACTAATTATGAGTCTTAAGAAAAGATAAAAATAATGGAAAATAGGTCTGGACATATTGCATTCAATATGCCATTAAAAACGGAGCAATCCCAGCCAACAGGGAACATTCTCAGAACATTCTGGCAAATTTTTCTCAAAGTTATGAACAAACATTATTCCAGAAACATGTTCATTCAAAGTTATCTGGTCTTTAATAATGTTCTGAAAATGTTAGCACAACAGCATTATTTATAACATTATTTTTTTATTTTTTTCAGCAATGTTTTAGTTGGATGTTCATCTAACATTCTTAAATGTTACTGCTTGTAACATTCAGAAGTAACGATTCCATAATGTTTGTAAAATTATATAATGGAATGTTCCCTTAAAGGTGGGGTCTAATGCTATTCCATGCATTCTGACATATTTACACTCTATTGAAGAGTTGAATTCTCATGCTAAACATGGCCAAAATTTTAAAAAGTGAGTTAGACATATGGCAGAGTATTTCTGTATCAAGTACACTCCTTCTGGATTCGAACAAGTTTCGGAAAGTTTGAAGTTCCTGTATGAAGTCATAAATGGAATTACTTGTATGGACACTTGAGTGCATGCGCACATGAGCAAAAGTAGGAGCACACACATCAACGAGCTTCGTTTGGGTTACAGGAGCCGTCGGCAGCGGTGTCATTTTGTTTTTAGACCACGGAATCAACAGTGTCACTAAAGAAGTGTGTATATGGATGTGAGGGAAAGATAACCTTGTTCAGCTTCCCAAATAACCCAGCGTTAAGGAAACAGTGGATGCAGTTTGTTTTTCTGGAGGGTTCTGCAAGTGTGTTTGTTTGTTCCTGGTCATGAGTCGAAACCACAGGTGGTGTGAAACTCGGCAATCGGCGCGTAAGTGCATATAATGTGAACAACACAAACGTATAGTGAATCGAAAGTTATCCAGGGATAATGTCATGATGTATTGTGTGTGTGTGTGTGTGTGTGTGTGTGTGTGTGTGTGTGTGTGTATGCTCTCTTTAGCTCAGCCTACTGCACTTCTCCAAGAGTTTGGCTGTTTTTGGAAAGAATCAGAACAGCGTATTTATCTTTTATAAATATGATAAAACTAAAGACTCTTCGGAGATATGAAGGATGCAATACTATAGGTACTCAAGATTAACATGAGATTGGTAGAAACTATGTGTTATGGCCCCTTTAACATTTGTATAACCAAGTAAAAAAAAAAAAAAAAAAACGTTTTGAACAATCAGAAATAATGTTTTTAAAATTGTGTATTTGACAGTTTAATCGGAATAAGCATTGAAAAAGAACTCCCCTTAGCACTGAAAGGAGGCTTTATGTGCACACAAAATCTGCAGGAATGAGTAAACTTATACGCAATACACGCAATCCCATAGCAAAATTCAAGCTCTGTAACACTAACAATATTCATCCGGAGCAAATGAAATGAGTGAATGAGGGAAGGCGGGTTTGTGTGTCAACTCTCTGTCGGAGAGATGAGAGAGAGAGAGAATCAAAGCACGGCTGGAATTGTGTATTCTGTGGAAAATGAGTATTGGAAGCGTAAGTGTTTCAGATATTTCAGTATCGATATGTATCTGTCACGGTCGCAGCACAAAGGAAAGCAGCTTCTTTTATTAAACAAACTTAACTTTACAAAACACTTGAATCTCGAAAACAGTAACAGAACACCCAACGTAACAATGACGTGGACAGGTAAAGAACTGAAAGAAACCCAGGGCTTAAATACACACCGAATGACGAATGATATTAATTAATGAGACACACCTGAACAGAACTTATGCAAGCTTGTTTACACCACAGAATAAAACATTTTAAAAGATAATTGCAACTTTTTATCTCACAATTGTGAATTATACATTTTTATGTGTGATATAAAGCCAGTGATATAAAGATATACATTTTATATTTAAGTGATATAAAGTCATAATTGTCATCTGACTTTACATCACTCAATTCTGACTTTATATCTCTCAATTCTGACTTTATACTTTATATCTCTCAATTCTGACTTTATATCTCACAATTCTGACTTTATATCACTCAATTCTGACTTTATATCTCTCAATTCTGACTTTATATCTCTCAATTCTGACTTTATATCTCACAATTCTGACTTTATATCACTCAATTCTGACTTTATATCTCTCAATTCTGACTTTATATCTCTCAATTCTGACTTTATATCACTCAATTCTGACTTTATATCTCACAATTCTGACTTTACATCACTCAATTCTGACTTTATATCTCTCAACTCTGACTTTATATCACTCAATTCTGACTTTATACTTTATATCTCTCAATTCTGACTTTATATCTCTCAATTCTGACTTTATATCTCTCAATTCTGACTTTATATCACTCAATTCTGACTTTATATCACTCAATTCTGACTTTATATCACTCAATTCTGACTTTATACTTTATATCTCTCAATTCTGACTTTATATCTCACAATTCTGACTTTATACTTTATATCTCTCAATTCTGACTTTATATCTCTCAATTCTGACTTTATATCTCTCAATTCTGACTTTATATCACAATTCTGACTTTATATCTCTCAATTCTGACTTTATACTTTATATCTCTCAATTCTGACTTTATATCTCTCAATTCTGACTTTATATCTCTCAATTCTGACTTTATATCACTCAATTCTGACTTTATACTTTATATCTCTCAATTCTGACTTTATATCTCTCAATTCTGACTTTATATCTCTCAATTCTGACTTTATATCACTCAATTCTGACTTTATATCTCTCAATTCTGACTTTATATCTCACAATTCTGACTTTATATCACTCAATTCTGACTTTATATCTCTCAATTCTGACTTTATATCTCTCAATTCTGACTTTATATCACTCAATTCTGACTTTATATCTCACAATTCTGACTTTACATCACTCAATTCTGACTTTATATCTCTCAATTCTGACTTTATATCACTCAATTCTGACTTTATACTTTATATCTCTCAATTCTGACTTTATATCTCACAATTCTGACTTTACATCACTCAATTCTGACTTTATATCTCTCAATTCTGACTTTATATCACTCAATTCTGACTTTATACTTTATATCTCTCAATTCTGACTTTATATCTCTCAATTCTGACTTTATATCTCTCAATTCTGACTTTATATCTCACAATTCTGACTTTATATCACTCAATTCTGACTTTATACTTTATATCTCTCAATTCTGACTTTATATCTCACAATTCTGACTTTATATCACTCAATTCTGACTTTATATCTCACAATTCTGACTTTATATCACTCAATTCTGACTTTACATCACTCAATTCTGACTTTATATCTCTCAATTCTGACTTTATATCTCTCAATTCTGACTTTATATCTCTCAATTCTGACTTTATATCACTCAATTCTGACTTTATACTTTATATCTCTCAATTCTGACTTTATATCTCTCAATTCTGACTTTATATCACTCAATTCTGACTTTATATCTCTCAATTCTGACTTTATATCTCTCAATTCTGACTTTATATCACTCAATTCTGACTTTATACTTTATATCTCTCAATTCTGACTTTATACTTTATATCTCTCAATTCTGACTTTATATCACTCAATTCTGACTTTATATCTCTCAATTCTGACTTTATATCTCTCAATTCTGACTTTATATCTCTCAATTCTGACTTTATATCACTCAATTCTGACTTTATACTTTATATCTCTCAATTCTGACTTTATATCTCACAATTCTGACTTTACATCACTCAATTCTGACTTTATATCTCTCAATTCTGACTTTATATCTCTCAATTCTGACTTTATACTTTATATCTCTCAATTCTGACTTTATATCTCACAATTCTGACTTTACATCACTCAATTCTGACTTTATATCTCTCAATTCTGACTTTATATCTCACAATTCTGACTTTACATCACTCAATTCTGACTTTATATCACTCAATTCTGACTTTATATCTCTCAATTCTGACTTTATATCACTCAATTCTGACTTTATATCTCACAATTCTGACTTTACATCACTCAATTCTGACTTTATATCACTCAATTCTGACTTTATATCTTTCAATTCTGACTTTATATCACTCAATTCTGACTTTATATCTCACAATTCTGACTTTATATCACTCAATTCTGACTTTATATCACACAATTCTGACTTTATATCTCTCAATTCTGACTTTATATCACTCAACTCTGACTTTATATCTCTCAATTCTGACTTTATATCTCTCAATTCCTGACTTTATAACACTCAATTCTGACTTTATATCTCTCAATTCTGACTTTATATCTCTCAATTCTGACTTTATATCTCTCAATTCTGACTTTATATCTCTCAATTCTGACTTTATAACACTCAATTCTGACTTTATATCTCTCAATTCTGACTTTATATCTCAATTCTGACTTTATATCACTCAATTCTGACTTTATATCACTCAATTCTGACTTTATATCTCAATTCTGACTTTATATCACTCAATTCTGACTTTATATCTCACAATTCTGACTTTATAACACTCAATTCTGACTTTATATCTCTCAATTCTGACTTTATATCTCTCAACTCTGACTTTATATCTCTCAATTCTGACTTTATATCTCACAATTCTGACTTTTACATCACTCAATTCTGACTTTATATCTCTCAATTCTGACTTTATATCTCACAATTCTGACTTTACATCACTCAATTCTGACTTTATATCACTCAATTCTGACTTTATATCTCTCAATTCTGACTTTATATCACTCAATTCTGACTTTATATCTCACAATTCTGACTTTATATCACTCAATTCTGACTTTATATCTCTCAATTCTGACTTTATATCACTCAGTTCTGACTTTATATCTCCCGATTCTGACTTTATATCACTCAATCTTCTGACTTTATATCTCTCACTTCTGACTTTATATCTCTCAACTCTGACTTTATATCACTCAACTCTGACTTTATATCTCTCAATTCTGACTTTATATCTCTCAACTCTGACTTTATATCACTCAATTCTGACTTTATATCTCTCAATTCTGACTTTATATCTCTCAATTCTGACTTTATATCACTCAATTCTGACTTTATATCTGACTTTATAACACTCAATTCTGACTTTATATCACTCAATTCTGACTTTATATCACAATTCTGACTTTATATCTCACAATTCTGACTTTATATCTCTCAATTCTGACTTTATATCACTCAATTCTGACTTTATATCTCTCAATTCTGACTTTATATCTCTCAATTCTGACTTTATATCACTCAATTCTGACTTTATATCTCTCAATTCTGACTTTATATCACTCAATTCTGACTTTATATCACTCAATTCTGACTTTATATCTCACAATTCTGACTTTATATCACTCCAATTCTGACTTTATATCTCTCAATTCTGACTTTATATCACTCAATTCTGACTTTATATCACTCAATTCTGACTTTATATCTCTCAATTCTGACTTTATATCACTCAATTCTGACTTTATATCTCTCAATTCTGACTTTATATCACTCAATTCTGACTTTATATCACTCAATTCTGACTTTATATCTCTCAATTCTGACTTTATATCTCCTCAATTCTGACTTTATATCACTCAATTCTGACTTTATATCTCTCAATTCTGACTTTATATCACTCAATTCTGACTTTATATCTCACAATTCTGACTTTATATCACTCAATTCTGACTTAATATCACTCAATTCTGACTTTATATCTCTCAATTCTGACTTTATATCACTCAATTCTGACTTTATATCTCTCAATTCTGACTTTATATCTCTCAATTCTGACTTTATATCTCTCAATTCTGACTTTATATCTCACAATTCTGACTTTATATCACTCAATTCTGACTTTATATCTCACAATTCTGACTTTCACAATATGACACTCTCACAATTCAGACTTTATATCACTCAATTCTGACTTTATATCTCACAATTCTGACTTTATATCACTCAATTCTGACTTTATATCTCTCAATTCTGACTTTATATCTCTCAACTCTGACTTTATATCTCTCAATTCTGACTTTATATCTCTCAATTCTGACTTTACATCACTCAATTCTGACTTTATATCTCTCAATTCTGACTTTATATCTCTCAATTCTGACTTTACATCACTCAATTCTGACTTTATATCACTCAATTCTGACTTTATATCTCTCAATTCTGACTTTATATCTCTCAATTCTGACTTTATATCACTCAATTCTGACTTTATATCACTCAATTCTGACTTTATATCTCTCAATTCTGACTTTATATCTCTCAACTCTGACTTTATATCACTCAATTCTGACTTTATATAACTCAATTCTGACTTTATATCACTCAATTCTGACTTTATATCTCTCAATTCTGACTTTATATCACTCAACTCTGACTTTATATCTCTCAATTCTGACTTTATATCTCTCAATTCTGACTTTATATCACTCAATTCTGACTTTATATCTCTCAATTCTGACTTTATATCTCTCAATTCTGACTTTATATCTCTCAATTCTGACTTTATATCACTCAATTCTGACTTTATATCACTCAATTCTGACTTTATATCACTCAACTCTGACTTTATATCTCACACTTCTGACTTTATATCTCTCAACTCTGACTTTATATCACTCAACTCTGACTTTATATCTCTCAATTCTGACTTTATATCTCTCAACTCTGACTTTATATCACTCAACTCTGACTTTATATCTCTCAATTCTGACTTTATATCACTCAATTCTGACTTTATATCTCACAATTCTGACTTTATATCTCACAATTCTGACTTTATAACACTCCAATTCTGACTTTATATCTCTCAATTCTGACTTTATATATCACAATTCTGACTTTATATCTCACAATTCTGACTTTATATCACTCAATTCTGACTTTATATCTCTCAATTCTGACTTTATATCACTCAATTCTGACTTTATATCACACAATTCTGACTTTATATCTCTCAACTCTGACTTTATATCACTCAACTCTGACTTTATATCACTCAATTCTGACTTTATATCTCTCAATTCTGACTTTTATATCTCACAATTCTGACTTTATATCACTCAATTCTGACTTTATATCTCTCAATTCTGACTTTATATCACTCAATTCTGACTTTATATCTCTCAATTCTGACTTTATATCATCACACAATTCTGACTTTATATCTCACAATTCTGACTTTATATCTCTCAATTCTGACTTTATATCACTCAACTCTGACTTTATATCTCTCAATTCTGACTTTATATCTCTCAACTCTGACTTTATATCTCTCAATTCTGACTTTATATCTCTCAATTCTGACTTTATATCACTCCAATTCTGACTTTATATCTCACAATTCTGACTTTATATCACTCAATTCTGACTTTATATCACTCAATTCTGACTTTATATCTCTCAATTCTGACTTTATATCACTCAATTCTGACTTTATATCTCTCAATTCTGACTTTATATCTCTCAATTCTGACTTTATATCACTCAATTCTGACTTTATATCTCTCAATTCTGACTTTATATCACTCAACTCTGACTTTATATCTCTCAATTCTGACTTTATATCTCTCAATTCTGACTTTATAACACTCAATTCTGACTTTATATCTCTCAATTCTGACTTTATATCACTCAATTCTGACTTTATATCTCTCAATTCTGACTTTATATCCTCCAATTCAGACTTTATATCACTCAATTCTGACTTTATATCTCTCAATTCTGACTTTATATCACTCAATTCTGACTTTATATCTCTCAATTCTGACTTTATAACTCAATTCTGACTTTATATCTCTCAATTCTGACTTTATATCTCACAATTCTGACTTTATATCACTCAATTCTGACTTTATATCTCTCAATTCTGACTTTATATCTCACAATTCTGACTTTATATCACTCAATTCTGACTTTATATCACTCTATTCTGACTTTATATCTCTCAATTCTGACTTTATATCTCTCAATTCTGACTTTATATCTCACAATTCTGACTTTATATCACTCAATTCTGACTTTATATCTCTCAATTCTGACTTTATATCACTCAATTCTGACTTTATATCACTCAATTCTGACTTTTATAACTCAATTCTGACTTTATATCACTCAATTCTGACTTTATATCTCTCAATTCTGACTTTATATCACTCAACTCTGACTTTATATCTCTCAACTCTGACTTTATATCTCTCAACTCTGACTTTATATCACTCAATTCTGACTTTATATCACTCAATTCTGACTTTATATCACTCAATTCTGACTTTATATCTCTCAATTCTGACTTTATATCTCACAATTCTGACTTTATATCTCTCAATTCTGACTTTATATCTCTCAATTCTGACTTTATATCTCTCTATTCTGAATTTATATATCACAATTCTGACTTTATATCTCTCAATTCTGACTTTATATCTCTCAATTCTGACTTTATATCTCTCAATTCTGACTTTATATCACTCAATTCTGACTTTATATCACTCAACTCTGACTTTATATCACTCAATTCTGACTTTATATCTCTCAATTCTGACTTTATATCACTCAATTCTGACTTTATATCTCTCAATTCTGACTTTATATCACTCAATTCTGACTTTTATATCACACAATTCTGACTTTATATCTCACAATTCTGACTTTATATCTCTCCAATTCTGACTTTATATCACTCAATTCTGACTTTATATCACAATTCTGACTTTATATCTCACAATTCTGACTTTATACTTTATATCTCTCAATTCTGACTTTATATCACTCAATTCTGACTTTATATCACACAATTCTGACTTTATATCTCTCAACTCTGACTTTATATCACTCAACTCTGACTTTATATCACTCAATTCTGACTTTATATCACAATTCTGACTTTATATCTCACAATTCTGACTTTATAACACTCAATTCTGACTTTATATCTCTCAATTCTGACTTTATATCACTCAATTCTGACTTTATATCTCTCAATTCTGACTTTATATCACACAATTCTGACTTTATATCTCTCAATTCTGACTTTATATCACTCAATTCTGACTTTATATCACACAATTCTGACTTTATATCTCTCAACTCTGACTTTATATCACTCCAACTCTGACTTTATATCTCTCAATTCTGACTTTATATCACTCAATTCTGACTTTATATCTCACAATTCTGACTTTATATCTCACAATTCTGACTTTATATCACTCAATTCTGACTTTATATCACTCAATTCTGACTTTATATCACTCAATTCAGACTTTATATCACTCAATTCTGACTTTATATCTCACAATTCTGACTTTATAACACTCAATTCTGACTTTATATCTCTCAATTCTGACTTTATATCACTCAATTCTGACTTTATATCACTCAATTCTGACTTTATATCTCTCAATTCTGACTTTATATCTCTCAACTCTGACTTTATATCACTCAATTCTGACTTTATATCACTCAATTCTGACTTTATATCACTCAATTCTGACTTTATATCTCTCAATTCTGACTTTATATCTCTCAATTCTGACTTTATATCACTCAATTCTGACTTTATATCTCTCAATTCTGACTTTATATCACTCAATTCTGACTTTATATCTCTCAATTCTGACTTTATATCACTCAACTCTGACTTTATATCTCTCAATTCTGACTTTATATCACTCAATTCTGACTTTATATCACTCAATTCTGACTTTATATCTCTCAATTCTGACTTTATATCACTCAATTCTGACTTTATATCACTCAATTCTGACTTTATATCTCTCAATTCTGACTTTATATCTCTCAATTCTGACTTTATATCTCTCAATTCTGACTTTATATCACTCAATTCTGACTTTATATCACTCAATTCTGACTTTATATCTATATCTCTCAATTCTGACTTTATATCACTCAATTCTGACTTTATATATCTCTCAATTCTGACTTTATATCACTCAATTCTGACTTTATATCACTCAATTCTGACTTTATATCTCTCAATTCTGACTTTATATCACTCAATTCTGACTTTATATCTCTCAATTCTGACTTTATATCTCTCAATTCTGACTTTATATCTCTCAATTCTGACTTTATATCACTCAATTCTGACTTTATACAATTCTGACTTTATATCTCTCAATTCTGACTTTATATCTCACAATTCTGACTTTATATCACTCAATTCTGACTTATACTTTATATCTCTCAATTCTGACTTTATATCTCTCAATTCTGACTTTATATCACTAAATTCTGACTTTTATATCTCTCAATTCTGACTTTATATCACTCAATTCTGACTTTATATCTCTCAATTCTGACTTTATATCTCTCAATTCTGACTTTATATCACTCAATTCTGACTTTATCACAATTCTGACTTTAGATTCTGACTTTATATCTCTCAATTCTGACTTTATATCACTCAATTCTGACTTTATATCACTCAATTCTGACTTTATATCACTCAATTCTGACTTTATATCTCACAATTCTGACTTTATATCTCTCAATTCTGACTTTATATCTCTCAATTCTGACTTTATATCTCTCAATTCTGACTTTATATCTCAATTCTGACTTTATATCTCTCAATTCTGACTTTATATCTCTCAATTCTGACTTTATATCTCTCAATTCTGACTTTATATCACTCAATTCTGACTTTATATCACTCAATTTGACTTTATATCTCAATTCTGACTTTATATCTCTCAATTCTGACTTTATATCACTCTCAATTCTGACTTTATATCTCTCAATTCTGACTTTTATATCTCTCAATTCTGACTTTATATCACTCAATTCTGACTTTATATCTCACAATTCTGACTTTATATCACTCAATTCTGACTTTATACTTTCTCTCTCAATTCTGACTTTATATCTCTCAATTCTGACTTTATATCTCTCAATTCTGACTTTATATCTCTCAATTCTGACTTTATATCTTTATATCTCTCAATTCTGACTTTATATCACTCAATTCTGACTTTATATCACTCAATTCTGACTTTATATCTCTCAATTCTGACTTTATATCACTCAACTTCTGACTTTATATCTCTCAATTCTGACTTTATATCACTCAATTCTGACTTTATATCTCTCACAATTCTGACTTTATATCACTCAATTCTGACTTTATATCTCTCAATTCTGACTTTATATCACTCAATTCTGACTTTATATCTCTCAATTCTGACTTTATATCACTCAATTCTGACTTTATCAATTCTGACTTTATATCTCAATTCTGACTTTATATCACTCAATTCTGACTTTATATCTCACAATTCTGACTTTATATCTCTCAATTCTGACTTTATATCACTCAATCTCTGACTTTATATCTCTCAATTCTGACTTTATATCACTCAATTCTGACTTTATATCTCACAATTCTGACTTTATATCTCACAATTCTGACTTTATATCACTCAATTCTGACTTTATATCACTCCAATTCTGACTTTATATCTCTCAATTCTGACTTTATATCACTCAATTCTGACTTTATATCTCACAATTCTGACTTTATATCACTCAATTCTGACTTTATATCTCTCAATTCTGACTTTATATCACTCAATTCTGACTTTATATCACTCAATTCTGACTTTTATATCTCTCAATTCTGACTTTATATCTCTCAATTCTGACTTTATATCACTCAATTCTGACTTTATATCACTCAATTCTGACTTTATATCACTCAATTCTGACTTTATATCTCTCAATTCTGACTTTATATCTCTCAATTCTGACTTTATATCACTCAATTCTGACTTTATATCACTCAATTCTGACTTTATATCACTCAATTCTGACTTTATATCTCTCAATTCTGACTTTATATCACTCAATTCTGACTTTATATCTCAATTCTGACTTTATATCACTCAATTCTGACTTTATATCTCAATTCTGACTTTATATCTCTCAATTCTGACTTTATATCACTCAATTCTGACTTTATATCACTCAATTCTGACTTTATATCTCTCAATTCTGACTTTATATCTCTCAATTCTGACTTTATATCTCTCAATTCTGACTTTATATCACAATTCTGACTTTATATCACTCAATTCTGACTTTATATCTCTCAATTCTGACTTTATATCTCTCAATTCTGACTTTATATCTCTCAATTCTGACTTTTATATCTCTCAATTCTGACTTTATATCACTCAATTCTGACTTTATATCTCTCAATTCTGACTTTATATCTCTCAATTCTGACTTTATATCACTCAATTCTGACTTTATATCTCTCAATTCTGACTTTATATCTCTCAATTCTGACTTTATATCACTCAATTCTGACTTTAAATCTCAATTCTGACTTTACATCACTCAATTCTGACTTTATATCTCTCAATTCTGACTTTATATCTCACAATTCTGACTTATACATTCTGACTTTATACTTTATATCTCTCAATTCTGACTTTATATCTCACAATTCTGACTTTACATCACTCAATTCTGACTTTATATCTCTCAATTCTGACTTTATATCACTCAATTCTGACTTTATATCTTCAATGACTTTATATCTCTCAATTCTGACTTTATATCTCTCAATTCTGACTTTATATCTCTCAATTCTGACTTTATATCTCACAATTCTGACTTTATATCACTCAATTCTGACTTTATACTTTATATCTCTCAATTCTGACTTTATATCTCTCAATTCTGACTTTATATCACTCAATTCTGACTTTATATCTCACAATTCTGACTTTATATCACTCAATTCTGACTTTACATCACTCAATTCTGACTTTATATCTCAATTCTGACTTTATATCTCAATTCTGACTTTATATCTCTCAATTCTGACTTTATATCACTCAATTCTGACTTTATACTTTATATCTCTCAATTCTGACTTTATATCTCTCAATTCTGACTTTATATCACTCAATTCTGACTTTATATCTCTCAATTCTGACTTTATATCACTCTCAATTCTGACTTTATATCACTCAATTCTGACTTTATATCTCTCAAATTCTGACTTTATATCACTCAATTCTGACTTTTATATCTCTCAATTCTGACTTTATATCACTCAATTCTGACTTTATATCACTCAATTCTGACTTTATATCTCTCAATTCTGACTTTATATCACTCAATTCTGACTTTATATCTCTCAATTCTGACTTTATATCACTCAATTCTGACTTTATACTTTATATCTCAGACTCTGACTTTATATCTCTCAATTCTGACTTTATATCTCTCAATTCTGACTTTATATCTCTCAATTCTGACTTTATATCTCTCAATTCTGACTTTATATCTCTCAATTCTGACTTTATATCTCTCAAT
Organism: Paracanthobrama guichenoti; assembly: GCA_018749465.1. NCBI lineage: Eukaryota > Metazoa > Chordata > Actinopteri > Cypriniformes > Gobionidae > Paracanthobrama > Paracanthobrama guichenoti. The sequence goes on along the minus strand of CM031962.1, from coordinate 31,689,210 downwards.
TCTGACTTTATATTCAATTCTGACTTTATATCTCTCAATTCTGACTTTATATCACTCAATTTTGACTTTATATCTCTCAATTCTGACTTTATATCACTCAATTCTGACTTTATACTTTATATCACTCAATTCTGACTTTATATCTCTCAATTCTGACTTTATATCTCTCAATTCTGACTTTATATCACTCAATTCTGACTTTATATCACTCAATTCTGACTTTATATCTCTCAATTCTGACTTTATATCTCTCAATTCTGACTTTATATCACTCAATTCTGACTTTATATCTCTCAATTCTGACTTTATATCTCTCAATTCTGACTTTATATCACTTTATATCTCTCAATTCTGACTTTATATCTCTCAATTCTGACTTTATATCACTCAATTCTGACTTTATATCTCTCAATTCTGACTTTATATCTCTCAATTCTGACTTTATATCACTCAATTCTGACTTTATATCTCTCAATTCTGACTTTATATCTCTCAATTCTGACTTTATATCACTCAATTCTGACTTTATATCTCACAATTCTGACTTTATATCACTCAATTCTGACTTTATATCACTCAATTCTGACTTTATATCTCTCTCAATTCTGACTTTATATCACTCAATTCTGACTTTATATCTCTCAATTCTGACTTTATATCACTCAATTCTGACTTTATATCACTCAATTCTGACTTTATATCTCTCAATTCTGACTTTATATCACTCAACTCTGACTTTATATCTCTCAATTCTGACTTTATATCTCTCAATTCTGACTTTATAACACTCAATTCTGACTTTATATCTCTCAATTCTGACTTTATATCACTCAATTCTGACTTTATATCTCACAATTCTGACTTTATATCACTCAATTCTGACTTTATATCTCAATTCTGACTTTATATCACTCAATTCTGACTTTATATCTCACAATTCTGACTTTATATCTCAATTCTGACTTTATATCACTCAATTCTGACTTTATATCTCACAATTCTGACTTTATAACACTCAATTCTGACTTTATATCTCTCAATTCTGACTTTATATCTCTCAACTCTGACTTTATATCTCACAATTCTGACTTTATATCTCTCAATTCTGACTTTATAACACTCAATTCTGACTTTATATCTCTCAATTCTGACTTTATATCTCTCAATTCTGACTTTATATCACTCAATTCTGACTTTATATCACTCAATTCTGACTTTATATCATCTCAATTCTGACTTTATATCACTCAATTCTGACTTTATATCTCTCAATCCTGACTTTATATCTCAATTCCGACTTTATATCACTCAATTCTGACTTTATATCACTCAATTCTGACTTTATAACACTCTCAATTCTGACTTTATATCTCTCAATTCTGACTTTATATCTCTCAACTCTGACTTTATATCTCTCAATTCTGACTTTATATCTCACAATTCTGACTTTACATCTCTCAATTCTGACTTTATATCACTCAATTCTGACTTTATATCTCAATTCTGACTTTATATCACACAATTCTGACTTTATATCTCTCAATTCTGACTTTATATCACTCAATTCTGACTTTATATCTCTCAATTCTGACTTTATATCTCTCAATTCTGACTTTATATCTCTCACTTCTGACTTTATATCACTCAACTCTGACTTTTATATCACTCAATTCTGACTTTATATCTCTCAATTCTGACTTTATATCTCTCAACTCTGACTTTATATCACTCAATTCTGACTTTATATCTCTCAATTCTGACTTTATATCACTCAATTCTGACTTTATATCTCTCAATTCTGACTTTATATCTCACAATTCTGACTTTATATCACTCAATTCTGACTTTATATCACTCAATTCTGACTTTATATCACAATTCTGACTTTATATCACACAATTCTGACTTTATATCTCTCAATTCTGACTTTATATCACTCAATTCTGACTTTATATCACACAATTCTGACTTTATATCTCTCAATTCTGACTTTATATCACTCAATTCTGACTTTATATCACTCAATTCTGACTTTATATCTCACAATTCTGACTTTATATCACTCAATTCTGACTTTATATCACTCAATTCTGACTTTATATCTCTCAATTCTGACTTTATATCACTCAATTCTGACTTTATATCTCTCAATTCTGACTTTATATCACTCAACTCTGACTTTATATCTCTCAATTCTGACTTTATATCTCTCAATTCTGACTTTATATCACACAATTCTGACTTTATATCTCTCAATTCTGACTTTATATCACTCAATTCTGACTTTATATCTCTCAATTCTGACTTTATATCACTCAATTCAGACTTTATATCACTCAATTCTGACTTTATATCTCACAATTCTGACTTTATATCACTCAATTCTGACTTTATATCACTCAATTCTGACTTTATATCTCTCAATTCTGACTTTATATCTCTCAATTCTGACTTTATATCTCACAATTCTGACTTTATATCACTCAATTCTGACTTTATATCACATAATTCTGACTTTATATCTCTCAATTCTGACTTTATATCACTCAATTCTGACTTTATATCTCTCAATTCTGACTTTATATCTCTCAATTCTGACTTTATATCACTCAATTCTGACTTTATATCTCTCAATTCTGACTTTATATCACTCAATTCTGACTTTATATCTCTCAATTCTGACTTTATATCACTCAATTCTGACTTTATATCACTCAATTCTGACTTTATATCTCACAATTCTGACTTTATAACACTCAATTCTGACTTTATATCTCTCAATTCTGACTTTATATCTCTCAACTCTGACTTTATATCTCTCAATTCTGACTTTATATCTCTCACAATTCTGACTTTATATCACTCAATTCTGACTTTATATCTCTCAATTCTGACTTTATATCTCTCAATTCTGACTTTACATCTCTCAATTCTGACTTTATATCACTCAATTCTGACTTTATATCTCTCAATTCTGACTTTATATCTCTCAATTCTGACTTTATATCACTCAATTCTGACTTTATATCACCAATTCTGACTTTATATCACTCAATTCTGACTTTATATCACTCAACTCTGACTTTATATCACTCAATTCTGACTTTATATCTCAATTCTGACTTTATATCACTCAATTCTGACTTTATATCACTCAATTCTGACTTTATATCACTCAATTCTGACTTTATATCTCACAATTCTGACTTTATATCTCTCAACTCTGACTTTATATCACTCAATTCTGACTTTATATCTCTCAATTCTGACTTTATATCTCTCAACTCTGACTTTATATCACTCAACTCTGACTTTATATCTCTCAATTCTGACTTTATATCACTCAATTCTGACTTTATATCTCTCAATTTGACTTTATATCTCTCAATTCTGACTTTATTATATCTCTCAATTCTGACTTTATATCACTCAATTCTGACTTTATATCACTCAATTCTGACTTTATATCTCTCAATTCTGACTTTATATCTCAATTCTGACTTTATATCTCACAATTCTGACTTTATATCTCTCAATTCTGACTTTATATCTCTCAATTCTGACTTTATATCTCTCAGTTCTGACTTTATATCTCTCAATTCTGACTTTATATCACTCAATTCTGACTTTATATCTCTCAATTCTGACTTTATATCACTCAATTCTGACTTTATATCTCACAATTCTGACTTTATATCACTCAACTCTGACTTTATATCACTCAATTCTGACTTTATATCTCACAATTCTGACTTTATATCACTCAATTCTGACTTTATATCACTCAATTCTGACTTTATATCTCTCAATTCTGACTTTATATCTCTCAATTCTGACTTTATATCACTCAATTCTGACTTTATATCACTCAATTCTGACTTTATATCACTCAATTCTGACTTTATATCTCACAATTCTGACTTTATATCACTCAATTCTGACTTTATATCACTCAATTCTGACTTTATATCTCTCAATTCTGACTTTATATCTCTCAACTCTGACTTTATATCTCTCAATTCTGACTTTATATCACTCAATTCTGACTTTATATCTCTCAATTCTGACTTTATATCTCTCAATTCTGACTTTATATCACTCAATTCTGACTTTATAACTCAATTCTGACTTTATATCACTCAATTCTGACTTTATATCTCTCAATTCTGACTTTATATCACTCAACTCTGACTTTATATCACTCAATTCTGACTTTATATCTCTCAATTCTGACTTTATATCTCTCAATTCTGACTTTATATCTCCTCAATTCTGACTTTATATCTCACAATTCTGACTTTATATCTCTCAATTCTGACTTTATATCTCACAATTCTGACTTTATATCACTCAACTCTGACTTTATATCACTCAATTCTGACTTTATATCTCTCAATTCTGACTTTATATCACTAAATTCTGACTTTATATCACAATTCTGACTTTATATCTCTCAATTCTGACTTTATATCACTCAACTCTGACTTTATATCACTCAATTCTGACTTTATATCACTCAACTCTGACTTTAGATCTCTCAATTCTGACTTTATATCACAATTCTGACTTTATATATCACAATTCTGACTTTATATCTCTCAATTCTGACTTTATATCACTCAATTCTGACTTTATATCACAATTCTGACTTTATATCTCTCAATTCTGACTTTATATCTCTCAATTCTGACTTTATATCACAATTCTGACTTTATATCACTCAATTCTGACTTTATATCACTCAACTCTGACTTTAGATCTCTCAATTCTGACTTTATATCACTCAATTCTGACTTTATATCACTCAACTCTGACTTTATATCACTCAATTCTGACTTTATATCACAATTCTGACTTTATATCTCTCAATTCTGACTTTATATCTCTCAATTCTGACTTTATATCTCTCAATTCTGACTTTATATCACAATTCTGACTTTATATCTCTCAATTCTGACTTTATATCTCTCAATTCTGACTTTATATCTCTCAATTCTGACTTTATATCACAATTCTGACTTTATATCACTCAACTCTGACTTTATATCACTCAATTCTGACTTTATATCTCTCAATTCTGACTTTATATCACTCAATTCTGACTTTATATCACAATTCTGACTTTATATCTCTCAATTCTGACTTTATATCACTCAATTCTGACTTTATATCTCACAATTCTGACTTTATATCTCACAATTCTGACTTTATAACACTCAATTCTGACTTTATATCACTCAATTCTGACTTTATATCACAATTCTGACTTTATATCTCACAATTCTGACTTTTATACTTTATATCTCTCAATTCTGACTTTATATCACTCAATTCTGACTTTATATCACACAATTCTGACTTTATATCTCTCAACTCTGACTTTATATCACTCAACTCTGACTTTATATCACTCAATTCTGACTTTATATCACAATTCTGACTTTATATCTCACAATTCTGACTTTATAACACTCAATTCTGACTTTATATCTCTCAATTCTGACTTTATATCACTCAATTCTGACTTTATATCTCTCAATTCTGACTTTATATCACACAATTCTGACTTTATATCTCTCAATTCTGACTTTATATCACTCAATTCTGACTTTATATCACCCAATTCTGACTTTATATCTCTCAACTCTGACTTTATATCTCTCAATTCTGACTTTATATCTCTCAATTCTGACTTTATATCACTCAATTCTGACTTTATATCACTCAATTCTGACTTTATATCTCACTCAATTCTGACTTTATATCACTCAATTCTGACTTTATATCACTCAATTCTGACTTTATATCACTCAATTCTGACTTTATATCTCACAATTCTGACTTTATAACACTCAATTCTGACTTTATATCTCTCAATTCTGACTTTATATCACTCAATTCTGACTTTATATCTCTCAATTCTGACTTTATATCTCTCAATTCTGACTTTATATCTCTCAACTCTGACTTTATATCACTCAACTCTGACTTTATATCACTCAATTCTGACTTTATATCACTCAATTCTGACTTTATATCTCTCAATTCTGACTTTATATCTCTCAATTCTGACTTTATATCACTCAACTCTGACTTTATATCACTCAATTCTGACTTTATATCACTCAATTCTGACTTTATATCTCTCAATTCTGACTTTATATCACTCAACTCTGACTTTATATCTCTCAATTCTGACTTTATATCTCTCAATTCTGACTTTATATCACTCAACTCTGACTTTATATCACTCAATTCTGACTTTATATCACTCAATTCTGACTTTATATCTCTCAATTCTGACTTTATATCTCTCAATTCTGACTTTATATCACTCAACTCTGACTTTATATCACTCAATTCTGACTTTATATCACTCAATTCTGACTTTATATCTCTCAATTCTGACTTTATATCACTCAACTCTGACTTTATATCTCTCAATTCTGACTTTATATCTCTCAATTCTGACTTTATATCACAATTCTGACTTTATATCACTCAACTCTGACTTTATATCTCTCAATTCTGACTTTATATCTCTCAATTCTGACTTTATATCACAATTCTGACTTTATATCACTCAATTCTGACTTTATATCACTCAATTCTGACTTTATATCTCTCAATTCTGACTTTATATCACTCAATTCTGACTTTATATCACAATTCTGACTTTATATCTCTCAATTCTGACTTTATATCTCACAATTCTGACTTTATATCACTCAACTCTGACTTTATATCACTCAATTCTGACTTTATATCTCTCAATTCTGACTTTATATCACTAAATTCTGACTTTATATCACAATTCTGACTTTATATCTCTCAATTCTGACTTTATATCACTCAATTCTGACTTTATATCACTCAATTCTGACTTTATATCACTCAATTCTGACTTTATATCACTCAACTCTGACTTTATATCACTCAATTCTGACTTTATATCACTCCAATTCTGACTTTATATCTCTCAAATTCTGACTTTATATCACTCAACTCTGACTTTATATCTCTCAATTCTGACTTTATATATCTCAATTCTGACTTTATATCACAATTCTGACTTTATATCACTCAATTCTGACTTTATATCACAATTCTGACTTTATATCTCTCAATTCTGACTTTATATCTCACAATTCTGACTTTATATCACTCAACTCTGACTTTATATCACTCAATTCTGACTTTATATCTCTCAATTCTGACTTTATATCACTAAATTCTGACTTTATATCACAATTCTGACTTTATATCTCTCAATTCTGACTTTATATCACTCAACTCTGACTTTATATCACTCAATTCTGACTTTATATCACTCAACTCTGACTTTAGATCTCTCAATTCTGACTTTATATCACAATTCTGACTTTATATCACAATTCTGACTTTATATCTCTCAATTCTGACTTTATATCACTCAATTCTGACTTTATATCACAATTCTGACTTTATATCTCTCAATTCTGACTTTATATCTCTCAATTCTGACTTTATATCACAATTCTGACTTTATATCTCTCAATTCTGACTTTATATCACAATTCTGACTTTATATCACTCAACTCTGACTTTATATCACTCAATTCTGACTTTATATCTCTCAATTCTGACTTTATATCTCTCAATTCTGACTTTATATCACTCAATTCTGACTTTATATCACTCAATTCTGACTTTATATCACTCAATTCTGACTTTATATCACTCAATTCTGACTTTATATCACAATTCTGACTTTATATCTCTCAATTCTGACTTTATATCACTCAATTCTGACTTTATATCACTCAATTCTGACTTTATATCACTCAATTCTGACTTTATATCACTCAATTCTGACTTTATATCACAATTCTGACTTTATATCTCTCAATTCTGACTTTATATCTCACAATTCTGACTTTATATCACTCAACTCTGACTTTATATCACTCAATTCTGACTTTATATCTCTCAATTCTGACTTTATATCACACAATTCTGACTTTATATCACTCAATTCTGACTTTATATCTCTCAATTCTGACTTTATATCTCTCAATTCTGACTTTATATCACTCAATTCTGACTTTATATCACTCAATTCTGACTTTATATCACTCAATTCTGACTTTATATCACTCAATTCTGACTTTATATCACTCAATTCTGACTTTATATCTCTCAATTCTGACTTTATATCACTCAACTCTGACTTTATATCTCTCAATTCTGACTTTATATCTCTCAATTCTGACTTTATATCACAATTCTGACTTTATATCACTCAATTCTGACTTTATATCACAATTCTGACTTTATATCTCTCAATTCTGACTTTATATCTCACAATTCTGACTTTATATCACTCAACTCTGACTTTATATCACTCAATTCTGACTTTATATCTCTCAATTCTGACTTTATATCACTCCAATTCTGACTTTATATCACAATTCTGACTTTATATCTCTCAATTCTGACTTTATATCTCTCAATTCTGACTTTATATCACTCAATTCTGACTTTATATCACTCAACTCTGACTTTATATCTCTCAATTCTGACTTTATATCACAATTCTGACTGACTTTATATCACAATTCTGACTTTATATCTCTCAATTCTGACTTTATATCACTCAATTCTGACTTTATATCACAATTCTGACTTTATATCTCTCAATTCTGACTTTATATCTCTCAATTCTGACTTTATATCACAATTCTGACTTTATATCTCTCAATTCTGACTTTATATCACTCAATTCTGACTTTATATCACTCAATTCTGACTTTATATCACTCAATTCTGACTTTATATCTCTCAATTCTGACTTTATATCTCTCAATTCTGACTTTATATCTCACTCAATTCTGACTTTATATCACTCAATTCTGACTTTATATCTCTCAATTCTGACTTTATATCACAATTCTGACTTTATATCTCTCAATTCTGACTTTATATCTCTCAATTCTGACTTTATATCACTCAATTCTGACTTTATATCACTCAATTCTGACTTTATATCTCTCAATTCTGACTTTATATCTCTCAATTCTGACTTTATATCACTCAATTCTGACTTTATATCACTCAATTCTGACTTTATATCACTCAATTCTGACTTTATATCTCTCAATTCTGACTTTATATCTCTCAATTCTGACTTTATATCTCTCAATTCTGACTTTATATCACTCAATTCTGACTTTATATCTCACAATTCTGACTTTATATCACTCAATTCTGACTTTATATCTCTCAATTCTGACTTTATATCTCTCAATTCTGACTTTATATCACTCAATTCTGACTTTATATCTCTCAATTCTGACTTTTATATCTCTCAATTCTGACTTTATATCTCTCAATTCTGACTTTATATCTCTCAATTCTGACTTTATATCACTCAATTCTGACTTTACATCACTCAATTCTGACTTTATATCACTCAATTCTGACTTTATATCTCTCAATTCTGACTTTATATCACTCAATTCTGACTTTATATCTCTCAACTCTGACTTTATATCACTCAACTCTGACTTTATATCACTCAATTCTGACTTTATATCTCTCAATTCTGACTTTATATCACACAATTCTGACTTTATATCACTCAATTCTGACTTTATATCACTCATTTCTGACTTTACATCACTCAATTCTGACTTTATATCACTCAATTCTGACTTTATATCTCTCAATTCTGACTTTATATCTCTCAATTCTGACTTTATATCACTCAATTCTGACTTTATATCACTCAATTCTGACTTTATATCTCTCAATTCTGACTTTATATCTCTCAATTCTGACTTTATATCACTCAATTCTGACTTTATATCACTCAATTCTGACTTTAGATCACTCAATTCTGACTTTATATCACTCAATTCTGACTTTATATCTCTCAATTCTGACTTTATATCACACAATTCTGACTTTTCTCAAAATTGAGAGATGTAAACTCGCTATTGCGATTTATAAAGTTTTTTTTTTTTAAAACACTTCATTGAACTTTTCATTGCGCTTTTTTCAGATGGCTTGTAGAAGTGACTGCGTTACACACCACTGCTGAAATACACCCATTTGGGTTGTTTGGTGTTAATGTGTTATATGTGTTAATGACATATAATGAACATCATCCAACATCCAATGTACACTAGTTGTTGTATCCATTTGTGCTTCTCTGATATTAGTAAAATAATGATGGGAATAGAAAGCTGCTGGGACATGTGTACTATGTGTTCTGGTCAGCCCTCTTCACTTTGATCTGCTTCCTGATTCATTAGGACACTCCTGCTGACAAATCAGAGTTGCTCCGCAGTGAAGCTATAGTGTCATGAAAAGCCATGGTCGGGGAAGAACCAAAAAGATTTGACCATAATCTCAAGTTATATATATATATTACATTAATTTAAATTGAGTGAATTTAAGATTGAAAGTCTGGGATGAGGCTAAAACAATAAAATATGTGCATAAAAGGCATTTGCAAAGTACCACAAATACAATATTACATTTTTAACAAGTTGAAAAATGCGACCATAGCTGAAGAAATTACCTAATGCAGCTTTAAAAGGACGACTCTGATTGGTAATACAATTCCTGTGAATAGTTTTCAAATAATTCTGTTCAACAGTGAAGTAGCATCTGTGCCTTAGCTTGACATGGTGAGCGTGACTTTTTTAATCAAGTCTCAATGGGGTGTTTGTATAAAGGAGTCACGCAAACAGCCATCAACAGGATCCTTCTTTCAATCTTTATGTCACCCGATGATCAGCCCCTTTCACTGATAATTGCAGCTTTGGATGCATTAATGTGGTACTGATAAAGAAAGATTCATAACCATTAGTGAAGAACACAGGAGGGAAATACAAAGCGGGAAAAAATATTTTAATGAGAAACAGGATCAATGGAAAACTGAAAGGAACATTCTGAGACATAAAAACATTGGAACATAGTTATAAAGCATTTATCATTTAGGATTTCAATAGCTTTTATCTCACAATAATCTGACAAAAGCAAAAAGGTTTGACTGCAATAAAAGATTAGATAAAGGACAAAAGAATGAGACATTGCTCAAACAGATATTGTCAGTGAACAGAGAACACAAGGAAGTGTGTTGATTCCATACTGGATCTCAGCCTTTGGGACAGAAAAAATCCTGAGAATATATGCTTGTTTCAGTGGCCTGTATACAGCAATGAAACTATATGAAATATTTCCAATAGTTTAAGTTTATTTGTTTTGTGTCCTACATTCATGCAATGCTCTACTGTGTTCTGTAGACACAGACCTGATACTCTTGATCATTGATCTTGATACTCCTGATACTCTAAGATGCATTAGCACACTGTGGCGATGGGGGCGTGGTTTAGCGAAGTCTGTGACAGGAGAGAGAGTCAGGGAACGAGCGGCACGTAAGTGAATCAAGGTCAAAGGAGTATCACCTGTCTTGTTTCAGTGATTGGCGTGGAGAGACAGGATTTAAGCAGCCCAGGAAGTGACAACGGAAAGAGAAGCTGGGACTCGAGGGAGCATGCAGAGAGGAACTGCTGGAGGAAAAACCGACGAAACCGACGGAGGATAAAGAGATTATTGTTTTATGTTTTGATGGAAAGTACATTGGAGTAAATAAAGAGAACCCACGAGTCCCAGAAAGCCGACCCCCCTGTCTTCTTCCTTATACGAGTGAACATTTGTTACACACACCAAGACCAAGTGTTTCTAAGCTGCAAACCATCCAACAACCTTTTTTCCTTTTATTTATTCATTGGAGCTCATCTCCTCACCTCTCAATATATTTTAGGGGTGACCTCTACCATTGTGTTTTCACTCTTCTCCTGTCTTTGTGCCCCGCTATTTTCCTCTGAGTGTTCTCTTCCTGTCATTTTGCTCACAGCATCCCAGCAGCCTTGGTAACAACACATCCGGATCTGTCGTAGCTCTCTGCGGAAAGATTTGCGGAAAACGTAGTAGACAAAAGGGTTGTACACAGTTGAGCATTTTGCGAAGAGGCAGGGTAGCAAGCTGACAATGGGCGCCACGCTGTCTTTGCCCTCAGAGTGAAACATGGTCCAGAGACTGATGAACACATAGGGCGTCCAGGACACAATAAATCCAGCGCTGATCAGGATACCCATCTGAAACACAGGAGGGAAACTTGAACTGACATAGTTAAAAATGATGCATGTTGAGAACCGCTACCGCTGTCGTTGTCTGGGGGAAAGGGCACTTGTGCATTAATCCAGAATGATGGTTCCACACGCACCATTTAATAATTTAAGGTTTATGAACAACATTGTGCTTAAATATCATATCAGAAATACCTGATAACCATTTGCTCTTACCTCCAGGAGGGATAGCCCTAACAAAACACCTTTAAGTTTTAAATGCAAGTTCCTGGAAAATGGCAAGCACACATGGGGCTATTTCTTGGAATTGGTTTACTTCCATTAGTGACCTTTAAGGTGAGATTGGCGCTTGTCCCCACTTCTATAATTTGGGAAGAAAACAGCAAAATATTCCTCTTAGGTTCAAGATTTCAGATTTGAAACCAGCTGAGCAAAAAAAAAAGTCATTCTGCAGTGGCAGAAGATGGAGCCGGGGTGTGAATCGGGGTCTGTCACTGTAGCGGGGAAAACTACACTTCCAGCAGATGTGTGAATGCTCCAGGGTTTGCACATACTGTGACCCTGCATCTTGTTAAACACTTAAAGGACAAGTTTGCCGGTTTTTAACCAGCTTTGTGTTGTTACAATGGAGAAAGAGTATAATTTGTTCATTTATATATACTACCAACAGTGTAACAATACAAAGCAGGTTGAAATTCTGCAAACTTGTCCTTTATGTGTTTAACAGCATGCAGGGTCACAGTATGTGCAAACCCCAGAGCGTTCACACATGCTGGAAGCTTAACAGAAATCAAAAAGACAAGCTTTCAAAGTAAATAGCTCTTCTTCTTTTTTAATCCTACCCTTTTTTTGTGTACATATTGCCTCTTTTCCATGAGGAAATTTGAAAAGTAAGAATTCATTCAAAAGATATGGTAAAAGAAAAGGTAAACTGTCTATTGTCAATAATAGCAATAAATGAAACATCTTACACATTAGTCACTTTAAAACAAAGCAGTTTTCTGTTGGTCAACTTAAAGCTCTCACAGGAAATTCCTGATTGCATAGATTCCTATTTAAATTGAATTTTACCTGAGGAATTTTGCCAAAATAACTACATGTATCCACACCTTAAAGTGAACAAAACTAGTAATAATACTCATAATTCATGTGTTCACACTTACATATACACTGTAAACCCTAACGCTCAAAATTAGTAATTGGTTTGAGTAGAGCCAACTCAAATTAAACAAATTAGTTCAAACAAATTAACTTTTATGAGTATTTAGAACTTTTTTCTTTTGAGTACTCAAAACTGACACATTTTAAGTAATCTGAATTATTTCATTGTTTTGAGTTTTATGAACTTGTTTCTTTTAGACTAGAATTGAAAAGAATTTAGAATTTAGAAATTAGAATTTAGAATGGCCTGGTATTTCTATTTCCCAGACATTTCTATTTCACACTCAAAAGGGACAGTAAATGCCAAAATTAAGTGTAATAGTATGTTTTTTTTGAGCAAGATTAACATTAAGTATGAGATCTAGAAGTGTTTAATGTTTTGCTGTGTTAGTTTAGAAGAGTTTCTGTTATGTTTTTAATTTGTTAGGATTACCATCATGGTGACAAGTTGAGCATGAGCTTAATATTTTGAGAACAGATATATGTTAAATGTTGTTAATTATATTGCTGTCCTCATTCAGCAAGTGCTATGCTATGCTAATGCTACCAAAGCATTGTGTGACCAATTAGCAAGGTGGCATTTATAGTTAAAGCTTGTCAAGTTTCCACTACTAAAAATTGTATATTACATTGTAACGTTGTTTGTATGTTCGGGGAAGAAGGAGGCAGGAACCGGCGAACATTTAAAAGACTTTAATAAATAAACAAACTGAAAGTAAAGGCGGCAGTCCCTCACGGACGACTGTTGCGCACATACATAACAAAACGTAAATAGAACACAACGTAAAATCCAGGCCTGGTCCTCTCTCGTCCTTCACTGGTGTCGCTCGTCCTTATATCCCTCCGAGCTCCCTCATGAGAGGACTCGAGACCAGGGTGGCGGTCTTGCTCCCTCCTCCCACGTCTCTCGCTCATCTACCTCGCCATATACATTATTTGTAAGTTAAATGTATAATGTGTAAACTCAAATATGTTCAGTTTCAACCAAGTGCCTCAATTTCTTTGAGTTTTGCCTACTTATTCTGTTTACAGTGTAATCAAATAGAGTAAAAAGTATGAGCATTTGGCATGTTGGCCAGGGGGAGGGCTCCGAGCTCGCAATGTGGCCTGAACCCAGAGTACCCCCTGTATCCTTGGCTGGGATATAATAACAGATAAATGTGAGAAGTTGGGGAGGAGAAGGGATGCGGGAAAACTATTAGCTATTTAGACATAGACCTCCTCACACTGATTGGATAGATTATGTGAATGTTCTCCTCCCTAACTTACTGTGAATTAACTGAAGTTCACAAATGTAATTTTGGGAGGAGTGAACCTATCTAATCTTTCAATTAACTGCTCACCTTGCTCTGGCATCAGATGTTTTGGCATCCCTCCACCTCCCCAACTCCACCAACATAATTTAGGCATTTTGCTACCATACTCATCATCCAAGCATTAGTTGTCCCACTGGGGGTACATCTAAGCTTGCGTTGAAGCTGTTTCCTGGAGCCCCTCCACTGCAGACAGAGTGGAGCCATATGGGCAAGCAAACTTGTGAAATCAAAATGAACAATTCTTATTTGTTAATGGAAAATTATAGTGTTTATTAGAAATGATTTATCAGTCCACATCAGTATTTGTTTTAAAATTCATGTGCCCTTGTAATCTTTGATCAAAATATCGCCCCTCCCATCTTTTCTTTTCTCTGATGAAGTGTTTAGTGGTGTGAGGGCGGGGCAACCTGTCACTCACATCATCACAGCAATACCAAAATCAAGTCCCGCCCACATTTTTTCTTGTTCAGGAAGGCGTTTCACAGGAGCCTACCTATTTTGAAAAAGCTATAAATATTTTTGTGTGCAATATTGGATGGCCTTACCATGGTGACTTTTCTCTCAACGGCCCCTGAGTTGGGCAGGCTATCATTGCTCTGGATGGACTGATAAGCCTTGTGGAGCTTCCAGGCGATGCCAGCATAGGAGAACAGGATGACTCCACATGGGATCAGGGTGCACAGGATGGCCAAAGACATAATGAACGAAGAGCCGTTTAAGGAGTGCTGGTACCCGGCCCAGTCCACAGAGCAGGCCAAACCATAGGGTTCCGGCCCGTATCCTCCCCATCCCAGAAGAGGAAACACTGCCCACAGCAGTGAATAAAGCCAGATGACACCAATCAATATACTTATAGTTTTTCTTCGAAACTTGCTTCCTGGAACAGATAGACAAAAAATGATTTGATGCTGTTCTAAAGAAAAGATAACTGAGAGGATTCAGAGTTCAAGATTTCAAGGCTAATTGCTGTCCATGTGTTTCACATTTATGGTACAAATGAATGACCTTATTAAAAGTACATATATTTACATAGTACATACAGAACATTATTAAAGCTCAGTTTGGATGATGAATCATACAGTTATATGGGTCATACAATTGTACGAGAGAGTTATTTTACAGATGTTTTAATTTTTTTATTTTACGTGTACTGTATTGTCCACAAATGCTTGAAAATGACAGAATAAATGTAATTATGGACTGTACTGTGTTTTATGGTTAAAGGAAAGTCTGTTAATGTCGTAATTAAGGTAAATAAGGAAAATGACCTTTTCCATTTTTTTTCTTACAGTATATCTATTTTCTAAAGGCACAAATGTCATTAACTCAATCTTCCAATGAAACAACAGACGTCAGTCATTAGTCTTAATATTGATTGCAAGCTCACATTCAGATCTGCATCCTTACAATGAACAACCGATAGAAAGTCCCCACCCTACATCTGTTTCACTCAGAGGAAGAAAATATTTTTTTGTTGCAGCATTTTCTAAATCTTTGCCTATATTTATTTTTTCATCAACCATTGAAATCTTTAATTTAACAAAATTGCATAACATATAATGGAACCCTTTATATTCTGTAACTTCCTGTTATTTGTGGTGACAGTGTATTGTTTGTGGCTTCCTGCCCTTTTTTGATAATTCTGCTTTCATGATCAAACAATAGAAACATGTTTCATCTATTTATTGTGATTATGTTCTATGTAATTTGCTGTATAGTACATATGGCTTTTCAAAATCTGCCATGTCCATCTGTTTTATTGGGGAGACAAAACAAAACAAAATAAAACAAAAGTTTATTAAACACACATTGACCTTTTGTTTTTGGATGCAATCAATCAATGTAATCAATGTGTCTAAATTTTCCAAGATGCTGTTTGTATCTCACTTTGGGACTGTCACGGTGCACAAGGGAAAAATGGGAGTGAGGACTCAATAGCAGAGAAATGTGGATATACTGACAAAGTAATAACCATAAACACAAAACCTCAAACTTGACAACTACAAACGACAACTAGCCGACACAAGACTGCAAACACGAGGAGACTATAAAGGGTAATAATCAGGAGGGAACAGGTGGGGTAAATTAAACAATAATGAGATAACAAGAAGGGCGGGGTCCAGACAGAAGACAAGAGCACATGGCCCAGATACAACCAAAACACCACATGTGCAAAACAAGATAGGGCAGGCATGTGACAGGGACCTAATGTGATCAGCACAGTACCTGATTTAGGAGGGTTTCCTGTCACCAGATATCTCACTAATCCCATGGCGGCCAGAGTCATGATGCTGGCCACGCTGAAGATCATTCCCATCAGGCCATAGTACAGGCAGGAAGGGTCACCTCCAATCCAGACATGGTTGAAGGCAGAGGCCATTGAGAGTGGGTACATGCTGAGAGCCATACCAATGTCAGTCACGGCCAGATTGACTGTGAGGAGCTCAGGAGCTTTGAGAACACTTTGACGCCAAGCGGCTGCCACCAGGACGGCTGCGTTGCCCAGTACGGAGAGGATGGCTGGAGAAAAACAAGTGGTAAACAAAGTAAAAATCAAATTCCAGATGATCACATGTCATGTAGGGGAGAGCAGGGCACAACCTAACATGGGGCTAGTTGTAACACACATGGTTTAAAACTTTGCACACATGCAAGGATGGCAAAACTTAGTGTATTTACTAGTCGCCACATCAACATTATTTAGAGAAAAATTTGTGCCAAAATGAAAAAATCTTTGGAAGATATCACTGAACATTTATTTAACCATAGTAAAAGTACATTTCTTAAGTTTATTTTTCATCTCTGTTGTTTGTGTTTATTTAAAATGAGACAAATCTGATGTTATTGTAATCTTCTATCTGTTATTTAACAGTTGAGATGGTTCTTTAATGCTGATCTGACAGCAGAAGACACGAGCCGCGGTTTAACCCCAGTGGAGCAGGTGGGGTGCTGCAACACTGCCTTACAATGAGACCCTATTAGAAATATGCTGTTATATTCTATACTTTTATGAATTCTTTTGAGAAACCATGAGGAAAGGGTGAATAAAGACTGAGAGTCAATGTTCAGAAATTATTCATTATTATTATTATGTTATGAACTATGCTGTATGTCTGTATTTAGCGATGTGTTTGTGTCAAACTCAAAAATTAGTTTCTTTTTAATTATTAAAAAATGCCATTATTTTATTTAAAAAAGTTAATAATTGTATTTTATTGACAATATTTTAGTTTTTTTATTATATCAGGTAACAATTTAAGCTGTCATTTGGTCATGTTACAATGTACCCCACCTATGGGGCATGTTGTCACATTTCACTTCCATTCTTTCAAGAAAAAGGGTAAATCAATAATAAAATATACACCGTATTAATGAAACAAAACCACATATTTGTACTAGACGTGTGAAATTAATGTGGGAAAAAATACACTGAACCTCAAGTGGATTTACACAAACTGAGAAAGTCAAAAAGTGTTAGGTTGTGCCCTGCTCTCCCATTTACATTAATGCATTTGGCAGACACTTTTATCCAGAGCGACGTAGATTGCATTCAAGGTACACATTTTTACATTTTTGTCAGTTCTTGCTTTCCCTGGGAATCGAACCCATGACCTTGGCGTCGCTCTTATTGTTTGAGCTCTCCCTTATCAATCAACTAACTAGCAAGATTGTTTGATTCATGACAAAGTCCCTATTAAGGAAAGTCTGTTCACAGAGCAAGACCAAATCCTATTGAAGTGGGAAATCCTGAAATCTTAAATGCGTGCTACACTCACATTTACATAAAATAGGCCTATTTCAAATCAGCAACAACAATTTGACATAAACCGTCCCATAAATGCTGTTACTTGCTAAAATAGCCTGGTGTAAAAAAAAAAAAAAAAAAAAAAAAAAAAAAAAGATCTGTCAGTGTTGCACTTCCTCCCATTCATAGTAATATGAGTCCACGTCTTGATATTTCTAAAGTCTTTGTTTATGATTCTTGGATGCCTGTATTTATATGTATGACAGTACTTGCATTCATTCACCACCAAATGCCAAATAATTTAGAAGTTTCAAAATAATCGAATTATAAATTACTTGAATTAACTTTAAATCGAACTACTTATTACTTTAGAATGCCATATTGAACGACGTGGCAGCGTTTACGTTAAGGAGGCACGTGCACTCTGCAGGCCAGAACAGGACAGCACAACATAAAAAATCTCCCAAAAATGGTTCAAAATGATGTATGTATGTACATAAAAGTATACTCGCATTTATTCTGTTTGTAACTTGAGGGGAACGTGAACGCACGCGATCCCTTTAAGATAGCTACAGAAGTTGTGGAAGTAAATAAACTCAAAGAGTACGTTATGCTAATTATCATAATATTTTAGTTCAATTAGTTCATTTCATGGTTTTGAAACCAACTACTCAAGTTATGGTAATTAGGCTTCATATATTCGACAGATCGCGTTTCACTGGATTACCTGGGTTTTGGAACATTTTTGGATATTTGTTTACGTTCATAAGGTAAGGTTGCTTTATTTATTTTGTATTTTTTTTTTTTTCTTTGGAAGGTTACAGATAGCAACAGTAGGAAAAATATAAGGAGCCATACGTACATCATCACAAAAGGTTATAAGAATTACACAATATAACATTTTGTTAATATGAAAAATTAAAGGTTAACCTTTAATGAATTCCTTAAAACAGACTTGAGGATATACACGTTTTATTTTATTTTATTTTTTAAAGGAAGTAAAAGGATTTTATATCAGAGGAGAACATTCTAAAATTGGGATTAGCCTACAGTGAATGGTCCAAAAGACAAAGCAATAATACAGTATAGCCAAGATTAACATCCTTCGAATGAAAATCAGACCAAGAAAATTACATTTGTTGTACCAATTTGTTGCAGCAGGAGAGTACTAACTGATAATACTAATGTAGAATTGATTCTTCTTCAGTATTACAATAAATAAATAATTAAATGCATACAAGATGCATGAAGAAGATACCTTCTCACTTCTCAAAAACCTGCTCAAAAATAAATTACAAGGTAATATCTATGATGAAAAGTCCTTAAGTTATTCAGATCAGAGTTTGGATAACAGACACTTCGAATAGATCATGCTTTCTTTGAAAGAGCATTTCTAATAAAAAATTAAGTGCATGGAAATGCATGAAGTTGTTTTTTTGTGTTTTTTTATCCAGTAGATGAACACCATTGATTGCAAGTGTAGGAATATAATTGTTTAAACAGCCATATCTTAAATGCATATTAATCAAACTTTATAAACTTACAGGAATACTTATAATCACCTTATTAAAACCTCTTACAATGAGCGTACGCATGTCTTGTCGACGTACTTTTTAGCCATGTGTCTTGTCTACTTTTTACTTTAATTTTCTACTTGAATTTTTATCTAGTAACTTTTGTAGTTGTTGAAACGTTGTTTGATGCTGTTGAAACATGTATGTTCTGTAGGCCTACTTTTGAATACAGAATTCATTTTTTTTAAACATAAAAGATTTTATTTGACCTTTTATTTTGACTGTCTTTGGGGTTCAAACCTTAACTATAGAGTCAGACTCTTGAATTATTTGTAATTCGCAAATTGGTTGTAAAGCTATTGGCAGAGCAGTCTAAATGTCACTAAGCAATCATGGTGACTCTTCAGATGAAAAAATATGTTCCACGTCATCTATGATGGGATGAAAATCCACCCAAAGATCAATTTCGCAGGGTTGAACAGCATGTCAATGTAGCCAATGGCAGTCAGAAAGCAGGGCAGAAATCTGACTGATTCTCTTGTGTGGTCAACAGTATTCTTGGAAATGGTCTTAAGAAATGTTGTCTTTTGAGAGATGGCATATCTTGCAGATCTGCAGTATGTAATATTTAATGTAATGTTATTTGGTTCCCAGCAGCTCCAGTCATGGTGCCTGAGGCAAAAAATAAAATAAAAAAATGTTACGCTATGGTAAAACAAAAGGTTTTGAGGTCAAAACACTAGTATTTTGCAAGGAACCATATTCTGCTAACTGTATGTATAGGTAGGCCTACGTTAGGGAAGTTTTAAAATGTAGGCAGAGGCACAATTGATTTTAATGCGTTGCAGCCCATTATGTAATGCAAAAGAACGCATCCTCAATTCAATTAGCCTAGCTATTTACACTGACAATTAATAGCTTTCCCAATATTAAAATCCTATTCAGGCAAATTTCTAATTAAAAAGATTGTGCTTTATCTATAGTTCTTTCACATTAGGTCTTTTCACATTAGCACACTTAATATTACATAATTGACATTTACCTGTGTCAACATCTGTTCATGTCAGGTTCATAAATAGATACAGGCAGAGACATTAACCTTATGACAGGGTTAAACAGGTTCTCAGAAAAGCCTAACAGGTATTCTTTGAAGCTTTCGCATGACAACAGATGCACTCTGACATGAATATGTCATTTCAATGCTCTTGCATTGATAGCAGTGAAAAAATGCAGGCAACTGCTAATTGGAAAAATAATTATTACAGCATGTTCTTTTTTCTGCAGTCTAATTTTTCAGACGCTCGGTCTCCATTGAGGTGCCAAAAAGTAATTAAGCGAAAGAACAACATTGCTTCCTGTTTAATCTCACTCTAATCAGACAAAGTGCCAGACGTGGAATTGCGTCTTTGGCAGAAGAGCATTAAAATGGTGTTTAATAGTGCACTGAGCAGTTAAACTGTTTATATAACCATATTTCATGCTAAAGTGCTTTTAAAGTGCTGCACGTTTTGTTGCACTCCTGCAACTGTATGTCTGACAGAAATGGGGCAAATTCATAAATCACTGTCAGATATTTCTTGGTGCATTCTTAGGAATTTGCATGGATCTGGTGTAAACGGTAAACACGTTCAAGTGAGCTGTCTCTGAGAGCATTACAAAGACGTTCATCATCTCTGCGATTCCCTTTTGTACAGCTCAGTGGAGCGCAGTCACATTCCCTTGAGCACATCAGGTCGGCGCTTTCAGGCTCTGCATGCAAAGAAAAGCTGAAAAATGCTGCCTTATGCAAGCTGTTTATATTACATCCTATCTATTCAAATGCTTCAGTTTGTTCAGTTTTTAAGTATCTTAACCTAGATGTACACTATAAAAAAATATGTTAAATACAACAGATTATTGGAGTACGCTATTTTACAAGAAAATACTATTTCAGTCTTTCTACTTCAAAAGTTCATGTTTAATTAAATGTGTTGCTTGTCGTTTCTTTGCAATTATTTGTGACATTTACTAGTGTAAGACTGGAGAAACTGTAAGAACTGTAAGAGATGGCAATTCTCTGAGAAAACAAAGGAAATTAACATCTGAACTCTCTCTTGTGAAATTAGCATCCCCATCCAAGACAAAATCAGTGAGTTGATCACCCAAGTATTGCCTTAATTTACATTTCATCCCCCTCACCCTCTCCTCTCCACATGTTGAGAGAACCTGAAATTCAACCAAGATGAATTAACATTATGGGTTAATGTGAACAAAATAAATACTATACAGACAGTATGCTTGGTATCATTTTAAATGTTTTAGTGCGACTGGTACAAAGGTCTCATTCCCACAGAAAAGGTAATAAAGGTTTTAAGAGTTTAGAGAGATTTATTTTGCTTACTGTGATGGGTGTGTCCTCTACCAATTGGTCTTTCATGCATATTACCTCCCGCCCTGAACTACAGGTCTGGAGGCTTGATTCAAGCAAATTCCCATTGTGAACTCATGTCTTGGTCTGAGTATTTAAAGAGATGTTGGAGGAAAGTTCAGGGGCTCAATCCTATACTCAGGTCCAGGCCGTAATGCTGGGTGTCTTTCAGATGTCAGGAATGCATCTTTTACTCTTTACTTAAGAGCATTTGATGTTATGTATTGATTATCTTTGAATTGATTATATAATTTGCATGATACATTTACCTGGCTAGTAATGAATTGTTACATTGATTTATTCTGACTTACTCTGGAATTATTAGATTATGTTAAGTCAATAACAGGTTAGTAACGGACTAGAACACAGTTTAGGTGAAGTAGAGAGGCGTACCAGACTGATGTTCTAGAGCTTAGACTGACACATTGGCATTAGTTACGTGTACTTGGACTGTAGAGGCCAATAGGCCCAATGTGTTTTTCGCTTAGAGCAACAGTGTTGTTAGACCAATCTAAACTTGGTAGCCTCAACATCTGATTATTGTAGTATTATTCTAACTACGTATACGTGGAAAACCACAGCATGATTATGCAGAGTTACCATTAGAGGAAGTTAAGTTGGTCGCTTGGTTCTATAGTAATGTTCATAGCCTATATAGTCTTGCCTTAATTATGTTCAGATCTATGGGGACTAAATAATATATTCTAGAATGAGCAAAGTGGAGTACGGCTGTCTAGGATATTAGTCAATCACCTCTGTCTAATGACTAAGACTGACGAGTTTGTGATTAAAGAGATTAATCAAATGTGTAGTTAAACTATTATACAAATGACCAAATAACCAATCGGCTTTCTAACCTAAATTTGAGGTCTTGTTAAAATGGAGTCAGATAAAAGTAAATTGGAATTAAATTATCACACTGAAAAGACAGAACGCGCAGAAACCTTCGTTGGGACGATTGGGTGGGCACAATTTCTGAGTGAAAAAATTCGTATTCTTAGTAAATTTTATACCCATTTTTAGTGTACCACAATCTTGTTTGGTTGAAAGAATATGAAGTGGTAACAAAACCAAATTATAAATGTCAATTGTTTACTTTTAGAAATATACAGTCACTGAAAATGAAATGTATTTTGTTCTAGATCTTTTCATGGGCCATGTGTCATGACAGACTCGAGGACACAGAGGTTAGTGCGCGGTAACAGGTTTTATTGAAGTCAGGCAGCGAAACAGTGAACGGATGCAAACACAGGGAAAGGTGCGAGGCTTAGCTGGAGTGGTGGACACGGAAGATATCTCAAGGACCTTTGGTGCGTGGAATCGTGGGCGCTAGGAATCTCGGGGAACCCAGAAATAGACTTGCGAGCCCGCTTAGGATGCGCCGTGTAGCGAGGCAGTCTGTGTAGCATGCGCTGAGACCAGACACAGAGTGTGGGGTGAGGGCTGGTGATAAAGGATTTCGGTGATGGGAAACAGGTGCGGGTGCTCAGTATTCGGATGATTGGGAACGAGTGGGCGGAACGTGGGAGTCTGGTGCAGAGGGCGTGGCTGAGTCCGTGACACCATGAAAGTGATATCTATAATATTCATGACATTTTCTATCTGTTTCAATAAGGATTCATGATAATAATTTTAAGTCCAAAAGTGTCCGATATTAAAAATTCTGTACTCTTTTGACTAAATATTAAAAATGAAACACTAGAAACAAATGTTTTAAATGCTACAAGTGAATTTAAGCATAATTTACAGTATTAAAAATGAATATTAATTGAGATTATTATATAGGCTACAGCAAAGGTAATCTAAATCTAATCTAACAATTAAAAAAACACTAATATCTCCCAATAATTTATAAGGTACTGCTATATCATGCATCCCTAACATAAACATAATCTATCAAAGATTATATAATGCAGTAGTGCTAGTTAATGTTTTTAATGAAAGCTATTATGAACTGCTACTGAGAAAATCAACCTCCACGACTGCAGTTTCCGCTGAGCGTTAGCTCGAGCAGGTCCTGAGCCACAGGGCGCAGGCATTTGTCCCTCTTCTCTCGAGAAAAGGGATAAAGGCGCACAGAGTTTTTTTTGTTTAGAAAACTCTCACAATGAGCACATTCGAGGACCAAACGTGCATGGTCCTCACCCAGGCACATCACGCAACAAGTCATGCGAGTCCCCAGGTGTCAGATACCTCTGACAAGGGGACACACACGTCTTGTGCTGGATTCTGTTATACTTGCCTTTAGAAACACGCTGCACACAAACGGCTCCCTGAAGTCAAAGAAGTGGGTGACGTGTTCTACTCTCTTGAGTAGGTACTTCTTTTGAATAAGTAATTACTTCACGACCGCTAAAAAAGTATGTTCTATATAGTATTGAATGTGTGTAGTATGACTGTAATTCGGATGTACTACATTCGCCATGTTGTCATTATCATGTGACCTACCAGCTGTCACATGCCTGTCCTGTCTTGTGTAGCACATGTGGTGTTTTGTTATTTTGGGCCATGTGCTCGTGTCTCTGTCTGATCCCTCCCCTCTTGTTATCTAATTAGCATTTGATTTCTCCCACCTGTTCCCTCATCATCAGTTACACTTTATAGTCTCCTTGTGTTTTGCAGTCAGTGTTGGTTTGTTGTCTATCGTCTCCTGTTCCCCATGATGGCCTTCTGGTATGTTTTGGGTTTGTTGGTTTTTGGTTATGGTTTTCCCCTCGTGGGTTTTTGTTTCGTTATTATTTTTGTTTTGTTAATAAAATTGTCTTACCCTGCATTTGAGTCCTCACTCGGTTTTTCCTTGTTTTTGTTTTCGCGTTGCTTCACTGCCATTCACAGATCCTTTCCTGTGGCCTCATGGGATAGTAAAGTGTCCATTGTATGCAGAAGAAGTTGGTCACCCGGGTACTTTTTGCCTACTCTTTTATGAGTACTGTGAAATGTGGACATAATACTTTTGTCACATACTGTTTTTCACCTACTGTATAGGAAAGTATGCGATTTCGGATGCAGCCAGTGCCATTTTCGCATTTTGATGCGCACCTCAGAAAATGGCGACAGCATTCCCCATATTGTCTTCTAGGGGGCGGAGTGTCTCGTTCCCCTTCTCAGGGAACCATGGTTACATGCGTGTCCTAAAATTATTTTTTTTGTACTGAGGTCCTTTGGATATAGTGTGGGACCTGTGTTTGTAAAGGTTGAAGACCTTCATTTTCTAGATTATTAGACATGACATTAAGATGCTGTTGAAACCCTTTTTTACCCAAATACTCCATGTTAAGTGTGAATGAGCAGCGATGCAGCTGTCTTATGTTTCGGACACTGCCATGTTCTCTCATT
The DNA here is from genome assembly GCA_018749465.1 of Paracanthobrama guichenoti. Taxonomy (NCBI): domain Eukaryota; kingdom Metazoa; phylum Chordata; class Actinopteri; order Cypriniformes; family Gobionidae; genus Paracanthobrama; species Paracanthobrama guichenoti. The sequence goes on along the minus strand of CM031962.1, from coordinate 31,663,594 downwards.
CTTACCATCATCAGAAATGCAAAGCCATCTGCAATGATTGCGTGGACTGCTAGAGATCTCATGTAAATGCACTACCACTCGTATAAATTTAAACATTTAAGTAGTTGCATTTGTCAAACAGGACATTTCAGAGAGCATGTACTGTAATTCTCATATTGTTTTGGTTATTTTGTGTGCTGTACATCTAACCCTCCCAGAAGGCATAGGAGGAACATGTTCAATGACCTTATTCCTCTTCAAATGAGATAGAAAGAGCATTTCTTCTGCTTCTCAATGGGATCAAATGCATTTTCATTTTATTCTGGTATGAACTTTCCAGAGTTGTATATGTACCTGCAGGTATTCTACTGTATGTGAATTGATTATCAAGTCAAGCCAAGACTTTGTTTTTGTATTTTGACTTTGGTATAAATAATGCTGCACATTCAACCGCAACTTGCTTCAGTGGACAATGTTACACACCGCAACAACATACTGTAAAAAAACAATGTGTTTCACAGTGGTGTACAGTAGGAAATGGGAATGTAGGCGTACTTGGAAGAATTTGATGTTGATATTGATCTCTGATTTCAAACTTTGGTTTCAATCATTTTTAATTTAGTCATTTTAATTTCTGCTTTAAAATCAGTTTTTAGGTTTACAATGTAATGTTTGTATTTTAACCCGTTTTTGCTAATGTACAGCAGTCTACATACATTCACTATATTTGTTTTCATAGGCTTTATATTTACACATTGTTTGGAGGACAGCATTGGGCAGGATAAGAAATAACATTGTTTAAAATAACGGATTAAATTGAAATTTGAATAAATTATAATAATGTATTAATTTTTTGATTTGCATCTAATTGAAAAAATAATCAACAGATGAATCGATTATCAAAATAATCATTAGTTGCACCCCATATCTCTGTTGTTATGCTTTTGAACTGGTGACAGTGAACATTTGTTGAGTGATGAGTTGAAAATGAGATTGAGAACTTTTAGAGCATGTTGCAAATGCGACTGCATGCAGTAGTGCTGGTTGCTGAGCTCATCTCTGATTATACAAGTGATTCATTAACTCACGTGCATAGTGGCTTTTAACACCTGCTGGCTGCTACAGTTAAATACCTGAGAGTCTATGTAACTTGTCCACAATGGATCTATAAAAATAGACTTTGATTTTCATGGATATCTGACTTTTTTTTCTACATTGCTGCTAATAATGGTGAATGACATAATATATCAAGGACACAATCTCCATCTAGATTTAAAGAGGTCATGAACTGCATTGTTTTATAGGGTTTCCTGGGTGCACTTATAAAGTTAGTATGATTTTTATAACAAAAATGGTCATAATATATAAATAAAAGGCATTTTTCCTGTCCTGATTATAGCCCTCTGATTTGAACGCTCAGTTTGAAGGGACGTGTCTGCTGTGAGACTTCACTGTAAATGAAGATGTATTTGGTAACACGAGTCATTACTAGTGGGTTACCATGATCTTCACTTTAGAATTAATTGTACGTTATGCATTATTCATGCTAATTATGAACCGGTATATAGTAGTTCTTAGTAGAACTGTCAAAATAGCTGAAAAGCTAAATTAAAAATTTTTTCTTAAATATTAGCAAAATTCTAATTATATTTGAATTCTAAAGGCAATACTTAATGTTAGAGGGAAAAAGTACTGAATTGTGTCCTATGCCCACAAGAGGGCGCAATAAGCAAATATAAACCAAATCAAGCACTGCATCTTTTATTGAAATGAAATTCACTTTTTAAAGTGCATTAACTTTTCAAACAATTGTTCTTAAATAAAATATAGTTTCCTTAATGAGCATGTAAGGTAAATTAGGTAACAAAAGTGCACTGACCATGTGCAAAAAAGCTCTGACCATTGTGCCAGGTATAGTGAAGTATGTCTTTGCCAGCTGCGCAATGTGTGGATACATACCGCATGATTTTTGCCACCAACCGAGAGGGTTTTCAGGTAGCATATCTTCTCGTTCATGCATATCCATCTCATGGTCCAAAGCCCTGATGCATTCTTCTGCACTGCTCTGGGTATGACTGTATACGGCATCGAACAGTTTGTCTATGGCAGACAGCGCAGTCTTTTTTCTTGCGTCTGGTTGTTTTACAACATCAATGAGCTCACTTTTTGACTCCTCCATTGTAGTTGTTAACTCTGACAATATCTTTGCCCGTACTTGTGCTTTGTGTTCCTCTGACAAATGGTTTAGACGGTGGAATCATGGGTCTAAATAGCTTGCTGTGTTAAGCAGCATGCCGCGAAGGCCTGCTTTTCATCAGGGTAACGGCTTTTGAGATCAGCTGCCAGTTTTGTCATCGTCATGTCTCGCGCGCCTCTTGACACACCAAAAATTCGAATGCACGGTTTTTGCATTCGAATGTGCATTTTTAATTCAACAAATATTTGAAATTCAAATTTTTATTTGACAGCCCTAGTTCTTAGTAGTCCTCTGAGAGGTATGAAAAAAAAATAGTAGTTACTGATTAGCTAATAGTGAACTTTCTCATTCAACTGAGCAATATTACTTACTAATTCATTAACCAGAGTTTCTTGTTAGTTAATAGTAGTGACCTCTAGATGTGAAAACGTCTCGGTTACGTATGTAACCGTCGTTCCCTGAAGGAGGGAACGGAGATGTACGTTGGAACTGACCGACGAATTGGGGATCATCTTCAGAGACCAATCTGCTTCGAGTGTATAGAAACGAGTCAATAACGTTGGCATGCGGTCCACACACTGCCCCACGCAGTGCAGGTATAAATATGGTGGAATACCACATCCTCGCTTTTCCAACTGAGGAGCCTAAGTGATTCGGCCCTTCAGCGAAAGCACAGCACCTGGCGACGGGACGTACGTCTCCGTTCCCTCCTTCAGGAAATGAGGGTTACATACGTAACCGAGACGTTCCCTTTCAGTCTGTCACGTTCGACGTACGTCGGAACTGACCGACAAATTGGGGATCCCACCAACACACCAGGGATGCATGCCCTTCCAGCACCCGGTTTGAGCTTGCTGGGGAGCCCCTATGTTGGGGCGGAAGTCAGGGCTTCAAACCGGGAAGGTCCGTCACAGCTGTTTTCCTGCAACACCCACTCAGTGACTATTGGATAACGCTGGGAAAGCGTGCCCATCTCGGAAGATGGAATGCTGCGGAGTCACGTCCTTTAATGGAAGGAGAGGTGGCAGAATACACATAGGGACTAGCTTATCAGGGTAGTGCTACCTATGGAAGTCTCTGGGGTGGATCCAACCTGATCCCAGGGGGGAAAGAACACCCCAGAGATGACAGAGCGGGCTCCGTCAAGGGAAAGACATGGGGCTTGCCGAGTAGGGTAGCTGGTACCGTGGAGAATACACATATGGGGTTGCCGTTAGGGAACCGCTACATATGGACACCCAGCCTACACACATGTTCCACAAGCATACGGATGTAGGCCTGGTGTCAGACAGCCGCCACATTTGACACCGAAGGGGTGATGGAGGAGCTCAACAGGGTTTGCCATTGCTGGGGAACACAACTGGAGAAGAATAGACGCATGTATCCGGCCCAGGGGGCGGGAGTGGCGTTGCAAGCCGACACAAAAACGGGTACTTCGCGCTTACCGGCCACTAGGGGCGAGTACGCGGGGAGAAACCGGTTCTACATGGAGGCTATAAAATCTAGCGACCGTGTTAGGTGTTGCCCAGCCCACAGCTCTACAAATGTCTGCCAGCCCGCAGCTCTACAAATGTCTGCCAGCGAGACGCCTTAAGCCAGTGCCCAGGATGAAGCGACACTCCTAGTTGAGTGCGCTCGCACCCCAAACGGGCAAGGCACGTCTTCCGACTGGTATGCTAAGACAATAGCATCCACTATCCAGTGGGCTAACCTCTGCTTGGAGACCGCCTTTCCCTTCTGCTGGCATCCGTAACAGATGAAGAGCTGCTCTGAGGTCCTGAAGCTTTGAGTCCGGTCAATATAAGTGCAGGGTGCGGACGGGACACAACAAAGCTAGGGCTGGGTCTGCCTCCTCCAAGGGCAGCGCTTGAAGGTTCACCACCTGGTCCCGGAAGGGAGTGGTGGGAACCTTGGGCACGTATCCGGGCCGGGGTCTCAGGACAACTTGAGAGTTACCCGGGCCAAATTCTAGGCATGATTCGTTGACCAAAAGTGCATGCAGGTCCCCTACCCCTTTGATGGAGGCCACTGCAGTCAGGAGTGCTGTCTTAATGGACAGGACTTTCAACTCCACTGTCTGCAATGGCTCGAAGGGAGGACTCTGAAGTGCCTTGAGCACGAGAGTTAAGTCCCAAGAGGGTATGGAGTTCGGGAGAGGAGGATTTAGCCTCCTTGCACCTCTAAGGAACCTTAGAGGTGCGACAGACTTACCCTCAACTGCACCATGATATGTTGCAGCTATAGTGGCACACACTTTAAGGGTGGAGGGAGACAGCCTTCGCTCCAATCCCTCTTGCAGGAAGGAAAGCACGATACCAATCGAACGCCTTCGGGGGTCTTCTTGGTGGGAAGAACACCACTCAACGAACAGGTTCCACTTCAGAGCATAGAGGTGCCTCGTAGAGGGGGCTCTAGCAGAAGTGATGGTGTCTACCACTGCTTGTAGCAGGCCACCTAGAACCTCCGTGTCCCGTCCAGGGACCAGACATGGAGTTTCCAGAGGTCTGGACACGGGTGCCCCATCTCTGAGAAAGATCCTTCCTCAGAGGAATAGGCCAGGGAGGGGCTGTCACGAGGAGTGTTAGTTTGGGGTTGGGCCAGTAGGGCGCAACTAGCAAGACATGTTCCTTGTCCTCCCTGATCTTGCACAGTGTCTGTGCTAGAAGGCTCACTGGGGAAAACCCATACTTGCGTAGGTCCCGGGGCCAGCTGTGTGCTAGTGCACCTGGTCAGGGAATAGTACAACTGGCAATGGGTCGAGTCCGGAGAGGCGAACAGGTCTACTTGTGTGGCTCCAAAAAGGTCCCATATCAGCTGGATGCTCTGGGGGTGGAGTCGCCACTCTCCCGGAAGTGCTGACTGATGAGAGAGCTCGTCGGCTGTCTGGTTCAGTGCACCAGGGATGTGGATTGCTCGAAGCGACCTCAGATGCTTCTGACTTCACAGGAGGAGATGGCGGGCGAGTTGCAGCATGCGACGGGAGCGTAGACCACCCTGATGGTTGATGTACGCAACGGCCGCAGTGCTGTCCGAACGGACCAGAACGTGCTTGCCCTGCAGCGGCTTTTTGAGGCGGCCCAGGGCGAGATGTACTGCTAACAACTCCAGGCAATTGATATGCCAATGCAATTGGGGCCCCATCCACAGTCCCGAAATGGCATGCCCGTTGTACTTGTCCCCCCCAGCTGGTGGACGAGGCATCCGTGGAGACAACAGCATGCCTGGACACTTGCTTTAAGGGCACTCCCGCCCATAGAAACGAAGGGTCCAACCACGGGCTGAGGGTTTGGCGGCAGTACGGAGTAACTGAGACCTGGCACTTGCCACTCTGCCACGGCCATCTCGGGACTCAGTCGTGAAGCCAGTGTTGAAGTGGTCTCATATGAAGCAAACAGAGCGGCGTTACCGTGGCTGCAGATGCCTTATGCCCCAGGAGCCTCTGAAATGATTTCAGTGGAACCGCTGTCCTGCCGTTGAATGTATTCAAGCAGTTCAACACTGACTGGACTCGCTCCTCCATGAGGCGCGCAGTCTGCCCAACCGAGTCCAGCTCCATGCCGAGATAACAGAATAACTCTGCGTGGAACAGAGTTTGCTCTTCTCTCGGTTGACCCGAAGTTCCAACAGGCTGAGGTGACAGAGCACCAGGCCCCTGTGTTCGCACAACTGCTCCCGAGACTGGTCGTCGAGATAGAGAACGCGGCATTTGCATTTTCAACTGAGTGGAACAATGGCTGCCTCTGTGACTTTCGTGAAGACGCGAGGCGACAGGGACAGCACGAAGAGCAAGACTTTGTACTGAAATGCCCTCCCCTCGAACGCAGAACGGTCTGTGTCGAGGCAAGATAGAGACATGAAAGTATGCATCATGTCAAGCTTCATGTCGATCGCTGCAACCCAATCCTGGGGACGGATGCATTCGAAAATGTGTTTCTGCATTAACATCCTGAACGGAAGCTTGTGCAGGGCCCGATTCAGGACACGCAGATCCACAACTTGGGTTGTCCTTGTCCTCTTTAGTCCGGATGACATGGCGTCCCAGTTTTCCAAAAAGAACTTCAAATTTTGATTCATCTGACCACAGAACAGTTTTCCACTTTGTCACAGTCCATTTTAAATGAGCCTTGGCCCAGAGAAAACGCCTGCGCTTCTGGATCATGTTTAGATATGGCTTCTTTTTTGACCTATAGAGTTTTTAGCCGGCAACGGCGAATGGCACGGTGGATTGTGTTCACCGACAATGTTTTCTGGAAGTATTCCTGAGCCCATGTTGTGATTTCCATTACAGTAGCATTCCTGTATGTGATGCAGTGCCGTCTAAGGGCCCGAAGATCACGGGCATCCAGTATGGTTTTCCGGTCTTGACCCTTACGCACAGAGATTGTTCCAGATTCTCTGAATCTTTGGATGATATTATGCACTGTAGATGATGATAACTTCAAACTCTTTGCAATTTTTTTTTCTGAGAAACTCCTTTCTGATATTGCTCCACTATTTTTGGCCGCAGCATTGGGAGAATTGGTGATCCTCTGCCCATCTTGACTTCTGAGAGACACTGCCACTCTGAGAGGCTCTTTTTATACCCAATCATGTTGCCAATTGACCTAATAAGTTGCAAATTGGTCCTCCAGCTGTTCCTTATATGTACATTTAACTTTTCCAGCCTCTTATTGCTACCTGTCCCAATTTTTTTGGAATGTGTAGCTCTCATGAAATCCAAAATGAGCCAATATTTGGCACAACATTTTAAAATGTCTCACTTTTAACATTTGATATGTCATCTATATTCTATTGTGAATAAAATATAAGTTTATGAGATTTGTAAATTATTGCATTCCTTTTTTATTCACAATTTGTACAGTGTCCCAACTTTTTTGGAATCGGGTTTGTAGTTTACTCAGCTTTGCTAACTGCTCTAAGGAAAACGTGAAGCCAACGTTTAAAGTTAATAAAGATAAAGTTAATAAGTGAAGTTGTTGTTGTTGCTGCTGTTGTGGAGTTAAAAGTGAATCTAGTGTTATTATTGCTGGTGCCCATGAGCCCACAGCAAACAGAACAGAACCGAACCGTGATGCGAATGTGATGGCACTGGTGTATCGTTACACCCCTGTGGCTTTGACAAGATTTACATTGCACACAGTAAGGGTATGAAATTATTTTTTCTTAGACTAAAAGCTTTAATAAATTTATGTTATGATTGCTGTATATCAAGCCAGATGCTCATACAGTAGACAGCGATTTGCTGGCATGTTGTGACTAAATGCTGAACAAGGAAATTAGTGGTGTCTCGTGATAACAGTGGTAACACACTGTGGCTCTGGGGTAAAGAAAAATGTAAAATGATATGTGTGCCAATCCCTTGCATTTAAAATTCACCATACCAGACAGAATTTATATACACAGTCTAATGTAAGATAAAAAGTATTTAGATCAAACAACTTCAAGAATAAAATGGATATGTTTTGTGTGCATGATTCAATCTCTCATTCAAGTCTCATTTAAAGGCATATTATTCAGATACCTCAGAATATATTTTTCACCTGTGACAATCATTACTATTTAAAAAACCCTGAAAGAAGGTTATGCAACGTTTTATCGCCCACTTTCTTCTTACATTAAACAAAGGTATAATTCAGAGGGTTGTCATTAATATTGAAAATGTAAAACCTCACTTGTATATTTCAATAGCAGTATGAAAAAGCGGCACTTACCAACCACCAGCAAGAACGTCCCCGCACCATAATCAACAGCAGGAGACAGTTTAGAGGTGTATTGATCCATTCCAGCTTCTCAGTCTGAATTGTTGGTGAATGTCATCCTGGGGTATTCAATTTCACCTCCACCTTGCCAGGAGAAACACTCCAATTTGACATCCTGTAATCATAATCATTAGCGCTGCGCACCCCCCCCTTTCATTCAGTGTAATCCCTCTACATACATGGACGACGTGCACAAACTCATTCACCCGTGTGCTACTTGAGCTTGAATATAATCATAGTCACTGCTGTGACAACGTGACAGTCCGTAGCTCTAAACTGTCCACCTCATTTCATACAAATTCTAGAGCTTCCTGGAGCTTCAGCATAGCAAGTTTATGCCAAGAAAATGTGTCGATCGAATTCTGGAATATGTCACTGTTGCAAACTTATCACAAAAGGGCATCTGTCATACCATTTTATATAATACAGAAGATATGAGCATGAAACTCAATGTTATGCGAGTGCATTAAACAGTATTGCATTAGTGTGCTAAGAAGAAAATATTGGCTACTACTTGCCTAAAATGTTCAAGTATAATATTTTGTATTGACAGTGTGCATATTTAATATTCAGTCATCACCATTTTTATTTTACATTATTAAATTCCAGAATTTCTTATTAACTATAGCATTAGGGGGTGAATTTGTATGCTACTGCAAGATATTATTTCATATTTAGAGATAGTCTTAGTCTACAAACCTACAGGAACATCAGTGGATCGCACAACAGTCATGTCATTTTATTACAATTAATTGAAATTATTTAATTAAATTAATTACTAGCTTCCTAGCTAATTCATTACTAGCTAATTACTAATTACTAACTTGAGTGTAATTGCATTACTGTACTAATTACTCTCTCTTAAAAAGTATTTTATTACTTATTACTAATTACTTTATAAATCCTATATCAACCTTGACCGGTTGAACAATACAAGGATAGACACAAAATATGACGTTTAATGTCCCTGACAACCTTGCTAGTCCCATTTTGCCACTTTTTAGCAAGTGACATTTTTAAGACACACAAAAACTTAAAATCCTGAGTGTAATGTTGTAATGTAACCATATCTCCCAGTTCTTATGCATTACTTTGTTCCGGGTTGTCGTTTTGTTCAATGATTTCAATCTGAAACTATAAATGCAAAGCATGCAAAATAATAATATCAATAATGACAATAAGACTGTATAACTCGTAAGATATTACTGGTGTATTTTTGCTGTAGAATAAAACATGAAAACATCTTGAGCTTTTGTTCACCACAGACCTTATTTCAGACATTGAATCAAAAACCCATTCAAAAAACCCATTGACTTTGCAGCACTATATTGAGGTAGAACATTTGTGTGACTGTATTAAACTAAATTAGAACTAGTTGAATATGATATATTCACAATGTAGGATCATTGGGCTAAAGGCATGAGTATGTCATGGGTTATTGCTCCCTATCATTAGAATCACACACTAACTTTTATAGCACATAGATTCTATGATCTTTCACACTCTCTATTCCAAGGAAATGTCTCTGCTTTTCTTCATTATCCAGCAATAATTTCCAGAGGTATGGAATGTGGATATTCAACAATCAACACCACCGACTATTAAACCATCAATGGACTTACAGTTAGCTTCATACTTGACCTTAATTAAATTAAATTCACATTTATTTGTATAGCGCTTATCACAATACATACCGTAAAGCAAACAGGAATCAAATGTTCCTGATTCATATTCATGTATGCATCCGAGTTCTTATCATAATTCTGCTGGCGCACACAAAATATGCATTAATATAAAAGCTTCAAAAGAGTGGCTTGCTCAGACCTTTTTCAGAGTTTGTTCACTATCATTCGCTTCCATTATTCACGTCCTTTATTTGCTGTTCATACATTTCCGTCCCTCTTGGTTGTGGTTCCTGATGGCCGTCAGTGGGTTGAAATCTTTATTTTGTTCATGGGCATTGTTTGGGATCTAATGTGGCAAAATATATATAAAAAAATGTATATGCATTTTATCATTCAAACGACAAACTGAGGCAGTCAGACCGTGCGTCATCTAGCACTGGCATTGAAAGAAAGTGACTGAACTGGTGAATAGGTTTTCAGCCTTCATTGTGCTTTTTTACCGTTTCACCCTTTCTTGCAGGAAGTCCTTTTAGTGTGCCATAATGGATAAATGTGCAGCTCTTGTAAAATGCACTGCAGTTTGCTTTGAGAAATGGTTGGCGACTAGTGATTTAGAAAACTCTTCTCAAACATAGTGACAACACAGATTGGTAGCAGCAGACCTGTGATCATCACAGCACATAAAGAGTTACGCTTTACTTTCAGGGTCACGCCCCGGTTGGTCAAAACCTGCAGTGTTTATATCAGGCTATATTAGGGGGCGGGTGATATGACCAAATCTTATATCACAATATGAGTCATTTTATTTCATGATAACGATATATATCACAATATAGTTATTTTTACTTTAAAAAATGTTTTTAAACTGCAATACTTGATGCATGCAAATGATAAGCTTTTGTGGCGTCAAATGAGCGTAACCCCTATATAGGCTATTTTAATGTAATATAGGCTATAAAGATTTTTCTATAAAGATGCGTGTGTGTGTGGGTGTGGATATGCATGTACAACACACACACACACACACACACACACACACACACACACACACACACACACACACACACACACACACACACACACACACACACACACACACACTGTGTTTCCATGTTTTATGGGGACTTTCTATAGACATAATGTTTTTTATACTGTATAAACCGTATATTCTATCCCCTTACACCAACCCTACCCTTAAACCTACCCATCATAGTAAACTTTCTGCATTTTACATTTTCAAAAAACATCACTTGGTATGATTCATAAGATGTTTTCCTCATGGGGACCAAAAATTGTCCCCACAAGGACAAGGATTTCAGATATTGCCATCTTTGTGGGGACACTTTGTCCCTGTTAGGTAGGGTTTACCAGGACAGACAGACAGACAGAAGCCACTGACTTCCATGGTAGGGAAAAAAAAATACTATGTAAGTTAATGGCTACTGTCAACTGTCTGGTTAACAACATTCTTCAAAATATCTTGCTTTGTGTTTAGCATTCATACAGGTTTGGAAAAACTTGAGGGTGAGTAAATGATGTTTTTGGGTAAACTATCCCTTTAAAGCATTTGCAAAATTTGACATTACTAATGTAATGTGATTTGGTGGATACTAATGCGATCACACAGAGAGTAAATGTTCGTCTTCTGTTGGCTTGAGGGTGAGTAAATCATGGGCTAATTTTCATTTTTGGTTGAACTAACCCTTTAAGTACCATTGATCATCCATAGCCACAGCAATAGATGGACAGCAGCTCATCTCCCATTGGCTGCTAGACGTGTACAATACCTTAACATAAATGCGTTTTTTGCAATGCATTTGATGTTACAAAAAACTTTTTTCCTGTAAGACATTTTGCTGTATTGTTTACATATCTTTCTTTTACTCATTCAAGTTTAACAAAATATGTGGAATTCCAGGATGACTAGTGTGCTAGCTCAGTGAAATATAAACACAAGATGGCAGATGAGGCGAGAGAAATGTAGCGAAAATAAACAGACTTAAAACATAGGCAGCGAGGCAGCACAATAGATTTTGGTACAGGTCTCCTTTCCCAGAAATATCTAGGCATTGAGAATATGCTTTGAATGGAATTGAACTCCATGAAAGCACAATTTTATTGACTTGTAAGACTTTGAGTCATGAATACGAATTATACTCTGTACTGACTATGCACAGATGGCTTTGCTTCATGAAGATTTTGCTCTATATCATCAAATAAGAGATTAAGGTCTTCGGTGACATTTTCTTGCAGTTCTCATGAAACCCTTCTCTTGATCAGCATGCACAGCTGTAAACACACAAACCTCAGGTCTTCGGCATAAAGTCTTTTCTCAACAGCCCCAGTCATTTGATTGACTGTGAGAGTGGTCTTTGAACCAGTAAACAATTTTAAATCACCTGTGATCAATGAGTGCCATTTATAAATGCATTAGTGACTTAGTTCATCACAGTGTTGAAACCGATGAACCGATGCTAAACGGATTCTAGGTATATTACAGAGTGAGCTATGGCAGCTGTGTGGACGTTTGGATCTTGTTGTCACAAACTTTGTTTTATTTTAAAGGCTGTCAGCTTCAAATGTAGTGACATTTGAATAGTGTAATAGTAGACTCTTAAAGATCCCCTGTGGTGAAAATCAAGTTTATAATGTTGTTTAACAAGTTAATTTGCTCATATAATCTTAAGATATTTAGGTTAAGCTTATTTGGCTTGCTGTCTACTGATGAGGGGCTCGATGAAGCAGCTTCAACTCGAGCTGTGATATACCCCCGCAGTGACTAAATGATTATGTAGGGCAAGGTACCTAAGATAAAGGTGGAGTTTGGAGAGGTGGTGGGATGCTGGAACATCTGAGACTGATGAGAGGTAAGCAGCGGTTTATAAACCCTGGATGTTGATTGGAAGATTAGATGGGCTCACTCCTCCCTAAATTATGTTTAGAACTTCACTTATACTGTATGTCTGTGTGGTGTTTTTAATGTGCTTTAAATCAAACCATGTGCAAACACCATTGCTGAGTATTTCGACAGTGATTCTGACGTCACAAACCTTACCTTATAACCAATCACGTCAACATGCCAGTGAGCTTTAACATATTATTAACTGTGCTATGCTGTGAAGCAGGGAGTCTCAAGAGACGTTGTATTTTTTTGTTGTTATGAAAAATCAGGTGCATTTAGGAATATAGCAGGCGAATTATATTATGATGTTATGATTAAATATATGTGTAAGAGCCATTATGCTCTATTTAAATGTCTGTTGTAATTCTACTATTAGACACCGGGTGGAGTGTGGGTTTAATGGGTATATAGGTAGCCAGAGAGGAAGTGAGGGCAGGTGTAAGGAGGGAAGCAAACAATTTTTGACCATATTTAGGAGTGGTTATGCAAAGGGAGGATTTTATGTGTTTGAGCAACGGAACTGTGACAAATAAAAGGGATAAATGCAGTACTGGACTGGAAGCGTCTTCTTTTGGAACTCAGATAACCCTACAACACCTCTAGCCTAAGTGACAAGATGGTCTTTTGTCGCTATAATATGCTTTTCTCCACTGACGTTCTATGATGTTCAAAGCGTTTCTAAGGATGCTGATTTTTAGAAGACAGACTGAGGTGGTGAACAGAAACATGGTTTGTGTAATGGCAACACATTATTAGCTGCTTGATAACGTAGTCAAGCCAAAGGCTAATCGTATTAATTACCATTATGTGTCCGATATTGTAAAGAGTGATCCCTTTGTGCAGCGTTTACTACAGTAACTTGAGTAAAAGTTGACCGAGTGGGTCTCTGAGCTGTGTGAGCGAGTGGGGGGCGGGGCTAATTTTAAGCAAGCGTGTAGCGTTATATTTAAGCTATGTTGAGGGATAAAGAATTTTTTTCAAAATAAAATGTCATTTTGGTGATCAAAGATGACAATTATTGACTACAGGGGTTTAAAGTGTCTGTTCATTACGTAAAAACATATAATAGTTATTAATCATTATAATAGATAATGGTTATAAGATAAAGTAGATGGGAACCAGTAACATACACTACCAGTCAAAAGTTTGGAATAATTTAAATTTCTTTTTAAATATATTTTTGAAAGAAATCTCTTATGCTCACTAAGGCTGCATTGAAAGCATGCAGTAATACTGTGAAATATTCCAATTTAAAATAACCTTTTTTTTTTTTTATTAAAAATATTCTTTAAATATTTCATTCACACAATCCTTCTGAAATCATTCTAATATGTTCTGATTTGGTTCTCAATTATTAATAATGATTCTTATTTTTAGTTTTTGCTGCTTAATCATTTTGTGGAAACTTATTTTTTTCAGGTTTGTTTGATGAATAGAAACTTTAATGAATAGCAATTATTTGAAATATAAATATTTTTGAAACTTTACTGTCACTTTTGATCAATGAAATGGCCTTGCTCAAACTATGATTCAAAATGTTAATACTTTTATTGTCACAGTTTCCACAAATATTAAGCAGCAAAAAGCAGCTTTTACTTTCAACATTTGATAATGATAATAATGTTTCTTGAGAAGCAAATCATCATATCAGAATGATTTCTGAAGGATCATGTGACACTGAAGACTGGAGCAATGATGCTGAAAATACAGCTTTACATCACTGGAATAAATACAATTTTAAAACATATTCAAATAGAAAATAGTTATTTTAAATTGTAATATTTCACAATATTACTGTTTTTACTGACTTCTTGACTTCTATCCAAAAAAATCTTAAATATGTCAAACTTTTTAGTGTATTTATGAGGAGCCTGAAGCCTCCTCATAAATATATTATGATTTATATCTAAATATATATGTCAGATCTGTTTGTGTGTTTTATATGTCTTTCATATTATGCATGAGGTGGGGCAGAGCACAGCTGTAAGAGTCTTATGCTGTCAGTCCAATTGCTGTGCTATGGAGCACAGGATTTACAGGCTGTCAGGGGAGACAGCTCTGCTGTTAGCTTCACATGCACTGAGATGGTGAGATAGAAGACGAAACAGAGTCACAAACAGATTAGCCAGACTTCAAGTACCTATAACAAATACAGTAAACACATAGTGGCTAAACAACAGCAAAGGGTCAGGGTTAGGAAGGTTAGAATGGCCTCTGCTGGCAGATGTTGTAACTACACCATCTTTATCTTTTGTGTCCATAGTATACAGTATTACACTAATATTTCATTATAATATAGTATAAAGTTTACCAGTGTTATAAATTATGCCATTCCGTTCCAATTAGACAGAGCATTACTTTTGCTGTATGACTTTGCTTTAATTTGCTTTAAATCTTTTAATTTAATCAGAAGGAAACATTAAAGGAGAATGTTCTTCATTTAATAAAAATCTCCTGTTAATAATGCAGCAACTCAGAGCTTTACAGCTTTATATCCAAGGGGTTTGCTCTGAATAACAAATGCATTTTGAGCAAACAGCATTCTATAAATAATAGTTCTTTACATTTATAATGAAAGAGAAGTTCTCCATCTGCATTGTACATGTTATGCGGTGTGCGTTTCATCAGGCTATTTGTCATGTGGTAGGTTTCAGTGTTTTATCAAACACAATATTAAATCAAGAGCTCTACCATCACATGGTGATTAAAGACAGACAGGATACTTTCTTGTCATGCAAGTGGCTTCCTTCTAATACTGTTAAACCCTAATTATTATTATTTATTTTTTTTTACAGTTTTTCTGAATTGCTAAAACATTTTTACAAATTTCTCGAAACCATCACCCACTTTCTCAACCTTAAACAAAACCTTTTTTTTTTTTTGTGTTCAAAATCAAATAATGCTTTCAGATCATACACACATCGAATCAATATTAGACACTACATCAAAAAATGGAGAACACAGAATCCAAAGCATGCAGTTAGGAAACAAATTTAGCAATTACATAAATTATAGTAATCACAACTTGGTAAGTAGTAAGGTGAATAAATTGTATACTCTATTGTATACTCTAGTAGGCTTCTTGAATGTCACTCTAAAAAATGCTGGGTTAAAAACAACCCAAGTTGGGTTGAAAATGGACTAACCCAGAGATTGGGTTGTTTAAACCCAGTAAATGGGTTGTTTTCACCCAGTGGTTGGGTTAAATGTTTGCTTAAAACAACCCAATCGCTGGGTTAAAACAACCCAATCGCTGGGTTAGTCCATTTTCAACCTAATTTGTTTTTAACCCAGCATTTTTTGGGAGTGTATATTCAGCACTTGCATACTGTGAAAATATAGTAACCCAACTGCAAAAGCCAAAAAGGTTAAAAAGAACCCTAAATGAAAAGCATGTTACAGTACACTCAAAAGAGTTGCGCAACAGCAAAAGCAAAGTCAATGAGAGATTCATCCTCAGCCTCTTCCTCCTTGTTCACCACCTCTTACACATGATACTCTTCCTCCCTCTCTCTCTTATTTAGTTTCCAAATATAATCATTAGATCATCATTAGAAAAAAGTGTGAACAATTTTGAGTCGTTCTGTGACAAATGTGTTTTAGTTTAGTGTTTTAAGTGCATCACAGTGCGGTACATGTTTTAGTGAGTGAGAATATGTTTAGAGTTTTGCATAAAAGTGCATGAAATTTGCAAATGGTGTCTAAACTACCTGAACTTGATTAATGCTTTACAGAAAGAGTGATTTATTTGACATCATTTTAGGCTATTGTGAATTTGGTTCACAGAATGGGATTTAGTGTTTAAAAAAAAAAAAAAAAAAAAAGGACACATAGGATTTTTTTAAAATGTTTTTAGAAGTCTCTTCTGCTCACCAAGGCTGCATTTATTTAATCCAAAAAATAGTAAAACAGTAATATTGGGAAATATGATTACAATTTAAAATAACTGTTTTCTATTTGAATATGTTTTAAAATGTAACTATTCCTGTGATGCAGAAATCATTCTGATATGAGGATTTGCTGCTCAAGAAACATTATTATTAGTAGTATTAGTAGTAGTATCAATGTTGAAAACAGTTGTGTACATTTTTACTGGATTCTTTGATGAAGAGAATGTTCAAAAGAGCAGCATTTACATTTGTTTTTTTATAGAACATTATATTTCTTTTTTTATAACATTATAAATGTCTTTACTGTCACTTTTGATCAATTTAATGTATCCTTGCTGAATTATTTTCTTTCCAAAAATAAAAGAAAATCTTACTGACCCCAAACTTTTGAACAGTAGTGTATAATGGTAAATATAAATGTATATTAAAAATGTTAAATATAATAATGTTAAACTTGATTTTTACTTTACATATATGTTTTTGGCTTCAGGCTGTTTTCTCAAACAAATTACATTTGAAGTCTCTACCAAGAGAGAGCAGTATTGCACAACCAGATGGAGAAAGATTCCATGATTTACTTTATAAAAACTCTATATTCAGGTTTCTTCAAGGCTACATATAACAAACCAGTATATAGCGTCTCTCAGATCAGAGAGGCTTGACCCTACGGTATTGGGTCAGTACATCGACACAAAGATAAAAACACAGAATGAAACATAATAAAATTATTGACTGTGAGATGAATGGTTTAAAACATCATTGTTTGGCACAGTGGATTTAGTTTTAGTAATATGTTCCTGAAGACTGTGTCCATGTTTGAAATGAATGCCAAAGGCTACTACTCAGTCTAGTGGCAGCTCTGGGCAGCCTGCTTCACTTACGAACCCTATTGCAAAACTGTCCAGTCATGGAAAACTGAAACCTTCAATCAGCATGTGCCTGTGAGTTAATGAAGGGGGAACAGTCCTTTGTCAAAGTTTTTTAAGAGGAGGCTGAGATTATGCTAAGTCTGTGGCTGAAACCCTTGTTGGTTTTTCCTCCATGGAGTTTGGGTGGTCCAGCAAAAGTGCCGCTGGGCTCAGTGTCTTGGCACAGGTAGCAAAGGGCTTGGATGACCGAAAACAGTCTCCACGACTATGTAATACAACTTACCCCACTAATTGTGGGTGTTTCAGCAATTAAATTACAGATGATATGTTTTTTATAAGCTCTTGCCAGGGACAATCATGACTGGTAAGAAGTTTAAAGCAGGAGGAAAAATTTAAATCACAAGCTGACGAGGTCTTATTTTTTCCAAATGTATTTAGTGTGTTTAATGTATACATTTCCAGTCATATCATGCTTCATGTCACAGATGATTTAAAATTGGATAAGGAATAATTTACCTCAAAATTCAATCCGGTTTGACTTTCCGGTCTGTGGAGCACAAAATAAGATGTTTTTAAGAATCCTTGCACTGCTTATTCATATACAATAAAAGCATATTATGATGCGTTTATGGATTTTTATCTTTTTTTGTCCTTATGTTGTGTGAAAGTAGCATGGGTATTTTACAAAATGTTTCATTTTGTGTCCCATGGGGTGAGAAGTCACACATGCAAAAGGGAAAAAATATATATAATTATAGGATATATTCAGTGCCAGTTTCAGATTTTAAAATGATTAAATATTATGTTTAAATATTGTAGTCCTTATTAGGATTGCAGTATTTACATTTCATGAGGTGTTTTTCAGTTTTGTGTCTTTGCTGCAAAATAACCTTGTGTGTTTCTCTGCAAGGACCCTAGACATGTTAAATTTATGCTGTATGTATAACCAGCTACACACAATCTTTAATTTGCCACCCAGCCAGGTTATGAAAATAATGTATATTTTAGTTTCAGCCTGGACTAATAGGAAACCTTTGGCCCCAAAAATGTCAAATAGTAACTGAATCCTTGTTGGCCGTTTATTAATGGTGGCGTTCCACAAACACAGGCCTCTGCTTGTTCCAGGTCCTCGTATGTGTCCACATTGAGAGTGTACAGTATAAACAGCTTGTAGAAAATTAAGAGTATTGAATTCCAATGGAATGAAACCACAAATGGGTGCTTTACACTGTGCAAGAGATGAAAGTCCTAATTAGGACTACTTACTAGATGATGTCTCGTAGAAATTGCTGTGAAATTGGCCCTAGTCACAAGACCAAATGAACTGTAATTGCATTTCCTGTTTGCCTTTGAATCCTGTCACACTTACAAACCAAATAGAGATTTCCTTCTCTCTGCCCCATTCAGAGGAAAGTCCAGTGGAGTTGAACATCGAGTGTGACAGAAAATGGAGAAAATATGTCAACCTACACCCAATTTCAAAACATGTTTTCAACAAATGCTGGCTTCTGGAGTCACTCAACTGGCATCCCAAAATCAACATCTAGAAATCGCAGTGGAGGCTCTGGGGATTGTTGTAACACATTTTCTTTTAATGGCTGAAATATTTGTTCAAATATTTAGAAAATTACGAAAAAGCATGTTCAGTGTGTACATAATTAGTCAACTTGAATAAAAAGTAAATTTTCTGATCATATATTTTCTTCCACGCACAGCTAACCAATTCAAAACCATATCAATCTTACTATGACTATTAAGATTGTATATAATATTTTTTATGTCATATGTAATTGTTAATTAGGAAAGTTGTATCTTAAAGTGATATTAGTATTGTAAAAATATTGATATGTATCGATTCTGAAATATGGATCCAATTCTCCTTTTCTGCAGTATTGATACACTGATACCATCTCCGAAGATAAATTGCCAGTTTAACACACACCCACCTCCTCTCACTCACTCCGTTTGAATAGTGTTGATGTTACATGTCCTGAATTTTGCTGTGGGGTTGCGGGTATTGCGCATAATTTTAGACATTTCCGCAGGTTTCACGCGCACACCAAAAGAGCTTTTACCACTGATCTATATAAGTGACTCATAAAGACGCCTCTCAAACAGCTAAGGAGTACCAAATTGACTTATTTTTCATGGCTTATTGCGCTTAACCGATCAGACACATACAAAATAATTTTATTTCATAAAAATGCAGAGTATTCAAGTAAATACAGTCAGTTTTGGAACGAAAATAGTTGAGAGAAAACACATGTTGTATAACCGTATGTGTAACAACTCTCTCAACGCTTCTCCGCCATTGACGGAAATTTCCAGCTTTCCGTGTTTTCACTGTTATACGGTAGGGGGCGTTAAAGAGTTAAAGTGACAGCAGCCTAATAAACCTGCTACTGTCTGTCATGTTAATCAAAGAACAAAAGACAAAGAAATTTTACATTTTATTACTTTCATTTCTGTAGGTCAGATGATGTCAAATTAGAGCAGCCTTTTGTCTGTACCATTTTGACTTCTTTGCTTGCTGTTTTGCTATTATTCTTGTGCACTGACTCCATTCATTAAGCTGAACAGCCAATCAGAGTTCTCTCTCTCTCTCTCTCTCTCTCTCTGACTGCCCGATGCCGATTCTACATGCTGAAACGACCCAAAAAACCCTGATAGCGTCCGACTAGAGACAACGGTGCAGAACACACCAAAAAAACGAAGTTGGTCGACGGTCCAATGGCCGATCGTTGGCTTGGTGTGTCCCAGGCTTAAGCTATTACAACAAAATTACCCAAATTATCAAAAATTATGAGGTAATAACAAATTATATGTATGGCGGTATATATGGCAGTTTTCCCCGTGGTATCGAAAATGGTATTGAATAACGATTTTTTTTTTCAAGGTATCGTATCGAGACTTCAGTATCATGACAGCACTAATAGCTATATCTATATATCAGTATTTTCACTGTTTATATGTGTGTGTGTGCGTATATGTGTGTCTGTGTATATAATATGATATATATATATATATATATATAATATATAATATATAATATATAATTTTTTTCGTGTGTGTGTGTGTATATATATGTGTGTGTGTGTGTGTGTATATATGTATGTATATATATATATATATATAATTAATCAGGCGTGCCTCTGAAATCCAGATTAGATCGGCTAAAAGAACCATTACTCTGAAGCATCCATCGCCTATGATGGCAGCAATTACAGGGAATTATTTCCGTTTAGGCATCCCTTATTTTATAAGAGGCCGCCATGAAAGAAATCTGTCAGGATCCGTTTTGGCATGATGCTGAAAGTTTCTGAGGTTTCAAAGCTCATAAAAAGTTGTCACTTTATTTCAAACAGCAACCACAGTTGAATGGACTTTGTATCCTTCTGGAGAAGCCATCAAGAGCTTGAGGTCTGCTGGTTATCGATGGGGGGACGGAAGTGGTTAGAGGAAACTTTTATTCTTCTGTTGTCATTCCAAATCATTAAGACTTTGTTTGACCCACAAGCCAATGGATAATTAAGGGTTTATTTCACTCGACTGCTATAGCGAACGCGCCTGTCTGGCGTCACTTGTCATTCTTCTGAGGAAAGCAAGATTATTTATGAGTCCAATGGTGCATACCTGACTAAACTGTGATGGTTGCGAAGTAGCCAAGACATAATCGCAAGGCCTGGAATTACATACCGTGCTGTGATATGCATGAACGGCTAATTTTTTTAAGGTTGGTTTACTTAGGAGGTCAAGTAACTGAGAATAGTCCTGAAATTAATGTTATTGTAATTGACATTCATAATATTTTCATATGTAAAATGTTCTGATTCACTATCAAAAACCGTTTGAAATATGCAACGTGGTAGTCGGTTGTTTAATGAGTTGCAGTTTATTGCTCTTACAGGGATGTTTTGGCACATTCTGATCCATTGATCTGATTAGCATGTTGGACTGAAACAGAGGTTCGGGCAGCTGAAGTGTTTTGGAGCTGCCAGTGCAGTGGCGCTACATTGTGAAAGCAAAACAAAACACATGCCCAAGTGAAAACATCTGGTCTCCGTACTGTAGAACGCTCAGGCTGAGATCGGATGAAATAAGCAGAACTATTACGCCTCTCATTCACAGGTTTAGACTGGGCTTGTCGTGAAATCAAACCAAAACATAATGTGTAAACACAAAGTACGGGACATTTGAGCTCACTCGCCTTGGCTAAGGCATCCAAAGCATTGAGGTTTCTTCTGACGAGAGCTGGTCCCAAGTGAAAATGACAATGGAGGGCCTCAGAAAGGAGTCCAAGCATAAAATGTGTTTGTTAAATGTCTGGGTTTCCTTCCGAACAGTGAATTTTAGTTAGTTTAGCTCCCACATACATACACACATAGCCACAGACCCTCAGTACCCCTTAAAAACTACATTTACAATGTGATCTAGGAAAAACATCTAACTTGTATTCATTGTCGTATATGATCCAAATGCAATATCAGGCTCATGGATACAATTTTTGCATAATGAGTCCATTATATTATGGTTTAATGTGTCAAATATAGGTCTATATATACACCACGCTTTTTAAAAAAAAATATTTTATTCAGCAAGGATTAATTGACAGCAAGGATTGATTAACAGTGACAGTAAAAACATTTATAATGTTAAAAAAAAATTATTCAATTAAGTATTTTTTGAACTCTCTATTCATCAATGTATCCTGGAAAATAGATGATAAATGATAATAAAATAAATGTTTCTTGAGCCGCAAATTAAATCTTCATGTTACACCTGAGAAACGCTCAGAAAATGCAGTGGTAACACAAACAAGACTTTGCAAAAAAAAAAAAAAAGTAAAAACACAGGGCTTATATAGGCAGTGCTAAACAAGTTAATGACACACAGCTGAGCCTAATCACATCATAATGAGTCCAGGCAATGGGTTGTGGGAATTGAAGTTCATGATGAATTAGCCCAGGAGTGCCCTCTGGTGGAGATCATGGGTACTCCAGCTGGTGGTTGTGACAGGTAGTGTGTGTGTGTGTGTGTGTGTGTGTGTGTGTGTGTGTGTGTGTGTATCTCTAGTTGTTTTGTGCAGATGCATAGAAACAGATCTAAGTTGCACATGTACCGTGTGTTTACACTGTGCAGGGGAAGCTTAAATGTTTTTATACTGATTCAGTGCTGTAGGAAAACGTGTATAATGTTCAGATGGAGCCTGCTGATGTCATGACTGTGCTGCTGTAGTTTGCTGCTGTAGGAGCAGATTTTTCCAGGTCAAACTGCTACCTGTGATCCAAAAGAAAGATTTAGGAATGGAACTTCTCATTTAGGACAAGAACATTTAAATCTCCAGTGCTAAACCTGCTATATCCCCATCAGATTCACACTTTTTAATGACGGAAATAAAGAAAGATTTTTTTACTATTATTTATGATACTAGAACATATTTCAGTATGGAAAAAGGTATCTTACCACTGATAAAATTGCTTGTATTCAACTGTGGGTTACCATGTCATTGTTCATTCACCCTCATGTTGTTTCACACCTGCATGGTATTTTTTTCTCCACTGTAGTTTCATTGAAATCTTTGAAATTTAGTGTAACTTGCATTTTCTTTGTAATTATTTGTGAGATTTACTAAAAATAGTACAATTTATTACAAATTGTTTGTCCTGAGTAGTAAATCCTACACTGATTTTTTTTTCAGTGTATGCAATCCATAAAATCTAAAAATAATAACCATTTGGCAAACGAAATACAAAATAACTAAAGGAATCACCTCTAGCACATTAAATGATTATATGATTGAAGGGTTCACGGTTTTCAGATGGAATTAAGATAAAGCCTGCGATATAAAACACAATATTATGACAGCTTTTCCCAGCATTAGATCCTGTGGTTTGTGCTGCCAAGACAATATCTTCAGGCACATTACGAACACACTGGTCTCTAATTGCTGCATCATTGGCATGAAATAAGTGTATATACAATCTACCTACAAGAGTCCTCTGAAACTCCATGCGTGTAATTGAAGAAACTCCTCACACAGTTTTGTTCTTGCAGGAATGAGGTTGATTCTGAGGCAGGACCCCGTCAGTCACATCCCGCAGTCCCTTTCATTTCCAACAGCCCCTTTTGTTTAACTGTTGATCTACAGGCTCTAAACTTTTCAGCTTGACACAAGGAATGTGTGCATTTCATCATGTTTTTGACAGCGCAAAAGAGGACGGTTTGTTCTCGTGCGCAGCAAAAGCTGCCGGCCCGTGTTTGCCTTGGACGCCAATGAATAACATTGTATGTGGAGAGGAAATTAAAAATGCAGGGTTGTAATTTACAAGAGAGTGGAACTGATTTAACGCACCCAATCCTCTCCTTTTCATTTTTTTCTAGCCGCTGCTCTTCCAAGGCAACCAAATCGGCCGCAGCTGAGAGATGGTAGAGCTCTCTTGTGTCGCCAATATCAAGAGTGCTGAGGCTGCCAGTTTCTCTCGTCTACTGGGGTGTGATGGTGTGAAAGGTAAATGAGTTATGGAATCCAAATGCTGCACGTTTCTCAGCTCTCTCTTGCACTGATCTGCCACGTTTTATGCATTTGCAAGGAATGCTTAATATCTATGGTTAAACTATATGGCAAAACTCATTTTCTGTGCATCCTGTTATCCTATCCTACAGAATGTTTAGATATTAAAGCCCCGTTCACAACGTCAGCGACACAATCCCATTCTTTTCAATAGAGAGCTGACGATTTCCGGCTGATAATCAGAAAAAAAGAGTTTGAAAAAAAGAGCTGCAAACCTCCCATAGACGTATTTAGAACTCCCATAGAACATAAACAGAAGCTCAGTCATACTTGCTTGATGTGCAAGAACAAACCTCATTGGTTCTTGCGGAAGCTTAAACATGCTGTGTAACATGAGAATGAACCTCATTGGTTCTTACTGAAGCTCAAACGTGCTGCGTAACACACGAGAATGAACCTCATTGGTTCTTGCGGAAGCTCAAACGTGCTGTGTAACATGAGAATGAACCTCATTGGTTCTTGCAGAAGCTCAAACGTGCTGTGTAACATGAGAATGAACCTCATTGGTTCTTGCGGAAGCTCAAATGTGCTGCGTAACACGAGAATGAACCTCATTGGTTCTTGCTGAAGCTCAAACGTCCTGCGTAACACGAGAATGAACCTCATTGGTTCTTGCTGAAGCTCAAACGTCCTGCGTAACACGAGAATGAACCTCATTGGTTCTTGCTGAAGCTCAAACGTCCTGCGTAACACGAGAATGAACCTCATTGGTTCTTGCTGAAGCTCAAACGTGATGCGTAACACGTGAATGAACCTCATTGGTTCTTGCTGAAGCTCAAACGTGATGCGTAACACGTGAATGAACCTCATTGGCTCTTGCTGAAGCTCAAACATGATGCGTAACACGAGAATGAACCTCATTGGTTCTTACTGAAGCTCAAACGTGCTGCGTAACACACGAGAATGAACCTCATTGGTTCTTGCTGAAGCTCAAACGTCCTGCGTAACACGAGAATGAACCTCATTGGTTCTTGCTGAAGCTCAAACGTGATGCGTAACACGAGAATGAACCTCATTGGCTCTTGCTGAAGCTCAAACGTGATGCGTAACACGAGAATGAACCTCATTGGCTCTTGCTGAACCTCAAACGTGATCCGTAACACGAGAAATTTGGACTATACCGCTCAATACATAGGGATTGGTTTTACGATCTCCCTATGAACTTTTTGAAGTGACAAAGTGGTAGTTGCATAGACTGTCAATAGAGGTACAGGAATTGTTCAATTTCATTTAAAATATCTTAATTTGTGTTCCAAAGATGAACACAAGTCTTTTGGGTTTGGAATGATGTGAGGGTGAGTAAATGATAACAGAATTTTTCATTTTGGGGTAAATTATCTCTTTAAAATGCCAGTCAGGTTAAATTCTTTAAATAAAGTTATTGGCATTTAAATATTTAATTAATCTTATTAATTTTAAGTACCATAAAATCAATCCATTTATTCAGTATTCTATGAACCTTAGGATTTATAAACATTTGTATGTCTCTAAAGATGTATAGGGCCTTGCTATTATGTATCTAAACCTTTAAAATTGGGTGCTAAACCTTACTTGAATACCTGATAAAATCTTAATAAATTATATGAAGGCCAAATATGGTAACCCATACTCGGAATCTGTCCTCTACATTTAACCCATCCAAGTTAGTGCACACACATTAGGAGCAGTGAACACACACACACACACACACACACACACACACACACACACACACACACTGAAAAGCGTGGACACACACACCCGGAGCAGTGGGCAGCCATTCACTGTGGCGCCCGGGGAGCGATTGGGGGTTAGGTGCCTTGCTCACGGGCACCTCAGTCATGGGTATTAAGGGTGGAAGAGAGCACTGTTCATTCATTCCCCCAACTACTTTCCCCAAACCACATTACCCGCAACCTTTGAGTTACAAGTCTGACTCTAACCATTAGGCCACGATTTATATATAAATAATTCCACTAACACCATTGCATCATTTTGGTTACCTTCACACTATCAAGTTTTTTTAGATTTGTCAATCGCATTTACTTGCAGGTGTGAGTCTCAAAATGTCTCTTTCACACAGCAACTTACAGTGGCGTATCGAATACTGTCTGCATGAACGTGCAATGGGAGTCGAGTCTGTATTCCGTTACATGGCACGGCATTTGAGTTGCACATAGAACACAAAACTGACGGGAGCTGCTCCGGTGGAGAACAGTGACTGGATCTAGAAACTTCAGATGATGCACAGCTCATATCTCCGTCACTGTTGCCAAAACCGAAACCACCCAAGAAACCCCTTAGCAGAGCGACTCTCTCGTACTGTATGACGTGGCGGTGTGGTTCTGTTCAGTGCAGGTTTTCAGAGAATGCGGTACGGGTGTGAGTTCGGTTATAGAATGCGGTTGTAATTCCCGTAAATAACCGTACTGTGTGTGAACGTAACCATATTAAGGACTCAAATGCAGGACTGACAACCGTATTCTGCTGCTGTGTGAACGTGGCCTTTAAGAATTCATTATCAAATATTATTATGCAGATTAGTAAAATATCATAGATTAAAAGATTTTGTTGCCTTGCCTTGCTTTTATCTTATTTGAATTATAATGCATTATATTATTATTATTATTATTATTATTATTATTATTATTATTGATAAAATTCTACATATTTAAAAACTAAGTTATATTGGTCTAATATATCATATATTATAATTATAGCAGTTTTTGTGGATTTGACATGTCCCTTTCCTTTCATCTTTTTTGTTACAAAGTACTTTCAACTTGGATGTTTAAGTCATTGCAACTTCTTAACATTTAATTGACTTAAAAACATGAGTTGACTCTTGTTTAACTTGTAAAGAAAAGTTTAAAATTACTTAACTTATTTTGATGAGTAAAAGCAGTGTAAAAACATACAGTACTGTGCAAAAGTCTTAGGCACGTTGGTATTTTCACACAAAAAATGTTTTTAAGCCAGTTATCTATATCTTTTACTGTAGGGTGTCAGTAGGAAATATCAGTTTACATTTCCAAACATTCATTTTGCTATTAATTGTAATAATCCAGTGACAATTTTGTTATGCACAAGAAGTCTGACAACAGCCGGTATGATCTGATCTCTCCATCATGGAGTCTGTCTGTGATTACATGAAGAAACAGAAAAAAACTGAGACAGACTAAATCCAGAAGAACTAAGGCAACGTCTCCCAGACACTCGAGGAAACCTTCCTGCAAAACTACAGGACTGCTTTAAAGTGAGAATGCTGTCAAAAATAATAACATAAATAGCTTTTATTTATGAATTAACTTCTGTTAACTAAATCAAATGGATATTTGGGGTGAGCACCCTTTGCTTTTGTCACCTCATCTATTCCGACACCTGTTCCTGTAGTTTTGCAGGAAGGTTTCCTCGAGTGTCTGGGAGACGTTGCCACAGCTCTTCTGGATTTAGTCCATCTCAGTTTTTTCTGTTTCTTCATGTAATCACAGACAGACTCGATGAAGATGAGATCAGATCTCCATGTGGAGCATAGAGACTATTGTCAGACTCTTTATGCATACAAAAATCTCACTGAATTATTAAAATTAATGGCAATTCATTTATAAATGTAAACTGATATTTCCTACTGACACGCTACAGCAAAAGATAGAAATAACTGGCTTAAACCCACTTTTTGTGTGTAAAAATACTAGCGAGCCTAAGACTTTAGCACAGTATATGTTGTCATAACTTATTGATCATATCATTTTTTGCAGACTTGTGCTGGATTGAGAGTGGCTGATGTGATGGCTCAGTGAATGGTGTTTTGCATTCGGAATTAGCCATCATCAACACTCCAAGCCGTCTTTTCATCAATAATGATATCTCAGCTACCTGGTGACCGGTTAATTTGACTGCCCTCATCATCATTACTTCTTAACACAGCAAAATAAATGGCGAATACTTATTTTGAATGCCGTAAAGAGATAAGAGATGAATTCGCTAGTCAGTTATGCCACGTTTTTGGTGGAGATTTCTTTTTTTTTTTTTTACCCTTTTACTTTCTGTGAGTTATTTTAGTCTTGGTTTTGGTTTCAGAACTTCAGTAGACTTTCAACATAACGCTTCACTATAAATCACCAAGAGATGGCGACATTGCACAATCATACACGTGTGCGACCGTCTTACTCAATATTTCCTCTTTTAAATGCCCTGTCTTCACTCTTCCCGCTGTTTCAATAGCATTGGAGATGAATTATGTGACAAGGAAGGATGTCTGGGCGCTTGTGCGGCCGTAGGGCACACGGACACGCACCGCTGATTTACGGATATGTTTGAAACTCCTTGATAAATATTTGATGCAGTGGCAGCAGTCAGTGGGAGCTAAAGGAGGTGCAGCAGACAGGTCCGAGACCACAGGGAGGAAAACCCATGCTATTGTGTCGGAAAAATAGGAAAGAAAAAAAAAATGTCATTTAGGAGCAGCATGAAGTTTCAGGGCAGGCTAAACGAGATGGATGAAGTGGTAGCTGAGCTGTTTGCATAGGACAAACAGAAGACGGGGGTCTGCTTCTAATGATCGCAGGGAAGACGCTGGGCCTACGGGGTCGCGCCAGAGGAATTTTCCTAAAAACACAGACTTCATCCCAGCCCAAGATAGACAGGAAAAGAGCGAACAGTCGAGCGAGGACCCTCCAGAGAGCAGTGAATTTTTTTTCCAGGAGGGTTTGGCGTGTTCTTGTGGCGCCGGCATGGGTGTTAGCTGACGAGAGGCCGTCATTCCCAGTTGATGCTGCGAGCCCGCGTGTAGTTACTAAGCGAAGGCTCTCGGCGTGCTGACTCGTAGGGAGAAGACCCTATTTGCAAAACCGAACCCTAAGAAAATTAAAAACTAGTTAGGAAATTACACATTCGTTGGTGCAGATGTTGAGTGGGAGTGGAGAGCTAATATTTTCTGTCTTAGCACACACTATGACATCCTCATAAATGTGTTCTTCCCAAGTGAGATGAGTAATCAACTTTGATAGACAAGCTGCATATATATATATATATATATATATATATATATATATATAACAGTAATGACATCAAATACACACACATGTAAATATATATTTAGATGTACAGAATGTTTATTATACAGTTTATTAATATCATTTATGTATACTTACATTGTAACACATACATTGTGTTGTAAATGTACTATTGTTATTGTAATGTAAACTAATTAAATTAGATACTAGTCTATTTATATATAATAAAATGTATATATAACAAATATGTATTTTTAATATATAAAATACAATGTGTATGAATGTATATGTGTATATATAAATATAACAACAAATGAATAATTCTTCATAATTCAATGATTTTAAATGCAATTTGCATGTTATGTCATATAATTAGTTTGATTTTTTTATTTTATCGATTGACAACACTAATAAAAACACATAACTCCTAACAGTTCATCTAAGCTTAAGTGGAGCGTATATGAACTGTAAATCAATCATTAGCATTGATGTAAATGTAATAAGCCATTACAATCTGTGTTAGAGCCTTATAGTGCTTTAACACAGTAATTGACATCAAATGTAAATAACATGTCAGCACAGGCACGTTCGCATCATTTAGCATGATTTATACTGCACGATCTGTTCCAAACTGTCAATGGACAGAATGATATGAAAATGATGTGAGGCATGAAAAAACACACACGCACACACACACACTCATGGCATTTGAGGTCTAACCAGAATTTTTTCATTCGTCATGATGACTGACTGATAACATTTTAATGCACTTAAGTACTTTGTAGCCAGTACAGATTCAAAAATTGCAGATTCAGGAGTTGAGAAGAGCACAAACATAGATTTCTTTGTTTGTGATTGACAGGTCATAACAGGATTAAGGCAGTTGGGTGTACAATGCAGTACCTGGGATTCATTTAGCTCTTTCCAAACACTCGCCGCAGCTGTTTGTTTTTACTATTGCATTATGGACACACTGGAAGCTCTGCTTTCTCATTCCAACACAGCAAAAAAAGATCTAATCTACACCTTGTATAAAACAAAAGAGAGAGAATAAAACCTCCCAGGCCATCTGATTTTTTTTTTAAGCTTGTAAAGGACTTTTCCAGGCAACTTAGGATCTTTTTTGTTTGTAAAATTAACAAGCTATACTGAACAAACCAGATAATCACAAAAAAAGTTACCCCCCAAAAAAGACTCTTATTAGAGAGGCAAAATCATGTGTTACGGTCCTGCTACAGTAATTAAGGGGCAAAGTTGGAGTTGGCATTGTAAAGAAGGACATCATTGTCAGACAGTCAATGGCTTGAAAGGTCAGCAGCAAATCACAGTTGAAATTGTTTAAACTGAGCAACGCATTACAGTAGCTATGTTTCCATCCACCTATTTTTATGAGCATTTTGGGATTATTGCATTAAAAAAACGCTGGATGGAAACACCAAGATGCGCAAAAATTCACATAAAAAGACTTATACATTTTGATTAGATAAGAAGACGTATGCATAAAATATAATGGAAACACATTCTTCGATCCTCGATGCTGCAACAGCAGAAGAAATGGATGTGATGAATTATGATAACTGACTGTCAAAAAAATCACGACTGCATCTTGGTGTGATCATTCTGAAATGATCCAAAGAGAGCCAAAGTCTGTCATCAACATGATTTGGTTTAATTCCCTCCCAGAAGTGTCTCATAGGATTGCATTCCCAAACATATACCCGGCATCCGAACGCAAAATTACATGACAGCATTTATTGCGTTTCATCTGAGCACTCTGAGTCTTTTATGATGGAGGAATAAAGATCCACAGAGGCTTCCCCACTTGCAGAAACTTCACATATATTTTGTGCCAATTTCCCAGGAAGTGACGGTTTTGTTCTCTTGAACACATGGGATGGAAACAGTGCTTTATTGCTAATGTTTTATGCAATATTCCAGTTGTGCGCACAAGTTCGCAACTTTACTCCATAGTAGAGCTGATGCTTTACTCCATAGAGTTCAATGCATTGTGCACGTGTGAAAGGGTCTTATGGCATAAAGATTCAGTTGTAACCAGGGCTTGACATTAACATCCGCCAGCCCGCCAAATTGCCCTGGGCAGTGACAACATCAGGTCATCGGGAGGAGGTGGTGACTTCTGTGCAGTGGTGCTGTTGTGAGCTTCAAAGCGAGCAAAGAAAGTGTTCAGCTCATTCAGCAGGGGTGGAGCTGTCACAAGCATGTGGGGTCCGTGCAGGGGCTTATAATCTGTGATGGTCTGAATACCCTGCCACAGGCTCTCTTGTGTCATCTGCTGTCGCTGAAACGATGGGCTATCCTCCTGGAGTACTGTCTCTTAGCCTTCCTGATGCCGCTCCTTGTGTCTCTGCTGTCGCTGAAGCGATGGGCTATCCTCCTGGAGTACTGTCTCTTAGCCTTCCTGATGCGCGTAGACAGGTTGGCCCTTGCTGTCCTCAGGCCTACCTCATCTCCAGCTCTGAAGGCAGCGTTACGCGTCTTCAGAAGTCTGTAGACATTTCCTGTCAGCCACGGTTTTTGGTTGGGCCAGACGGTGATGGTCTTTGTGACTGTTACATCCTCCATGCACTTGGTGATATAAGAAGTAACAGTCTCTGAGTACTCCTGGAGGTCTGTGGTGTTGTGGTAGGTTGCAGCCTGTTTAAACATGTCCCAGTCAGTGGTGTCGAAGCAGTCTTGAAGAGCCTCTGATGACCCTTCAGGCCAGACTTGAATCTGCTTCTGGACTGGTTTGGTGGCTTTCACAAGTGGTCTGTATGCTGGCAT
This sequence comes from Paracanthobrama guichenoti, assembly GCA_018749465.1. Classification (NCBI taxonomy): domain Eukaryota; kingdom Metazoa; phylum Chordata; class Actinopteri; order Cypriniformes; family Gobionidae; genus Paracanthobrama; species Paracanthobrama guichenoti. The sequence goes on along the minus strand of CM031962.1, from coordinate 31,632,024 downwards.
TAACATAACAGTGATGGGTAAGGCAGCCACTCCCACTAGCCACTTTGGCGGGTTGAATATAATTTCAGCCTACAGCCAAATGAAATGCCAAGACCGTCGTATCACAAAATTACAATTCAATTACAGTTCTTTATCGATTAGCTTGCAGTTAGTGAAGGCGGGATAGGCGGAATCGCACTGAATGACACACAACAGAAGCGCTCTCACTCTGTCGCACGCGTGATCAGTTCTCTTTGCGCCTGAATAGTCAAATACACGCACATACAGATATCAAAATGTCCATCGTGTGGAGTATCTCACATGAACACAGTTGGTTTTGGCTTGAGTGTATGTAAACAGGTGGGTAATAACTGGATGTGCGTCAGAATATTACGTCCATGCATTCAGCAGCCCAATTAAATACCTGCCTGTCATTAATGTTAATCAAACAACTACAGATGCTAAATAAATGAATACATTAAACCTACTGTATCTGAAAAAAGATTTTTATTTATTTACTATTGTTTTTGGAATTTGCTTCTTTGTTCTTTTATATAGCCTAACAAAAATAACTCATACCATATTCAATTTCTCATATTTCCCACCTGCACACACCAGCTGATATACAATGTAGTCTTGATTTGGGTGGTCACTCTGCATTTGAAAGTTTGAAAGGGTTTTAAATCTTCTAAATCAAGTACAATGGCTCAATTTAAGCATGCCAGAGTCAACTTTAATCATATAAAATGTAATTTCCAAACAGCAAAATTGTGGCCAGTGAAAATGCTGAGTGGCTAGTAACTTTGGAAAACCACTAGCCATAGTGGCTGGTGAGCAAAACAGTTAATGTCAAACCCTGGTTGTAACGTACATAATATAGTATAATAATGTATAAATTATAAAATGTATATTTAATGTAGTGGCTCTTATTCAGAGCTGTTATACCAAAATCAAATGTTTTTAATTGCAGATTTAAAATCTGAATGTATAGTGCAAAATATGCAAAATGACTGTTATAAGCTGGTGCTTATTAGCGAATCAAAAATATACAGCGCAAGCTCTTTGTTCCAATTTTTTAACAAATTATTCTTATGAACCTGTTCTTTTAATGAATCAAACCATTCAACACGACCAGTGTAGTTCGATTCCCAAAGGAATGAATCGTTTGAGCTAGAAGCAAGCACATACACTCTTTAAAAATAAAGGTTCTAAAAGGGGGTTTCAGTGAAAAGTTCTTAATAGTGATCATTATCACCTTTTATGCAATGGAAAGTTTCTATGGATGTTAAAGGTTCTTCAAGGAACCATCAATACCAAGAGAACCTTTATTTTTAAGAGTGCAGAACTTATAAATGACTGTTATGTTGTACTCAAGGCTTGTGATACTTAGTGTTAAGATCAGCTTAAAGATGCGCATTATGAGTTTTGTCAGTGGTATTTTATCATTATGAACCAGAATCGTTAATAGGAATCAGATCTGAAATTGTTAAATTCTGTGTGAGCATAACGATGCATAAGTTATAGACAATCTACAGTACTGTACATATGTATATGGCGTGACCTTGAATATCTAAACCAGAATGGGACGTTAGATATATACTGATGTTTTCCAGAATTAAATCAAATATTCACAGATTTGTACGGCGGGGTTTTAGGCTTTAGGTTTTAGGCTTCCCTTGAAAAGCCTCACAGAGCTTGATGGAGCTATGTGACAAAAGTGAAGCTGATAAATTCATCTGTCATCCAGCAAAAACACATCAAACCCCGGATCATGTGAATAAACACTCCTGTTTACTTAGGGGCTGTCCCAGCAGCTTGAGTTTTAATTCGTCCTTGTGCATTTTTACAGATCCATAAATATCCAAACGCGCACTGCGGCGTAGCATAACAAGGACCAAGAAAAATAATCCCGGGGAAGTCGAGATACAGAGACCGTGTGTTCATTCTGAGGGAGAGGAATTCGATTGCTATACATTAATTAAGTCGTGGCTTCTCTAGAATGACAGGTAGGAGTAGTCACCAGAGGGCCGTCTGATGACGTGCCAAGAGTGCACTGGCCGGTGTGTGTATGAGTGATTTATGAAGCCCTCAATATGTGAGGGGGTTGTATTCAAAGGCTTGTATTTTTAAGCTTGGTACACATATGTGAAGTTTTCGGCAGGCGAGCCTCTTAAGACATCATTTATCCTTTATCACAGCCATGTTGATAACAACCTCCGGTGCACACGAGGCAAATATCTATGGGGATTCTGGCAGCCGTCAACTTCCAACCACTTCCAGGGCAAGACACATAAATAAAAAGGCCAGTGTTTAGATCCCAGCCAGCCTGCCTTTATTCGTTTATAATACCAGGATGTTAAATAGGAAGTAATAGCACAGTGTATTGAATTGTTTCCTTCCTGTACAGACAGTGCTCTAATTTGGACCGTCCCATGACACCCTAAAGGCTGTCGCTATGTTCTTCTCGACGGAATATTTGATTTAAAGTTGGTTTAATCTGTCAATTAAAAGTGCATCATTAAAGAGCAGTGAATTATAAAATAATTGGTGTTTATTGAGGAGGTATAATGTCATTTTTAGTTTTGAATTAGGTCGTAACTATTGGAACGGTCTGACCCCGATAATTAAAGCTTGATCCCACCCAAAGGAAGTCAGAACAAAGGTTGAGACTTAAAACATCCATATTAATTTAATGTATGCGCATAACATTTGAGAAAACAAGTCGAGAAAAAAAAAAAGTGACATCACAATTCATCAATTTGATATCACAGCAATAAATTACATTTTAAAATATTGAAAAAAAATTATGGAAAAGAACTATTTTAAATTGTAATAATATTTCACAATATAACTGTTTTTACTGTATATGCAGTCTTGGTGAGCATAATAATACATTTTTTTCAAAAATATTAAATCAAGAAAATAATAAAATGCCACAGATTTTTTTTGCATAATTTTCATGATTTCCCTTACTGAATATTGTGACTTGTGCTACCAATATTCGGTCACTAAGTACTTGCTTATCTTGAATAAGTGTGTACTTTGCGAGCGCTAAATGTTCTAAATTGTATGAATGTGTGTAGTATGAATCTGGACCACATTCGCCATGTTGTCATTATCCAGTTTCCATCAAATTGTTCGGGCGGATCAACAGTATTATTTACCAACAGTAAATAAAACATGGCAAGCGTAGAAAATGGAGACAGATCAGCAAATTGAATGCTATGCCCAGAAGAAGAAATGCAGAATTATTTGATGAAGGCACTAGCAGCAAGGGCATTAGGACGACATCGATCCCCATACATATGGGAAAGACAACGTCAGCAGGATTTTTGGGAGGTCGTAGTGACCAGACATTTTACTCACAACCTTTGATCACGACATTTCAAGATGTCAGAGGTCACATTTGAAATGCTATGCGACATTGACACCCTCAGTGGAAACAGCTGATTAGTCAAGTGGGTTTAATGTTCGAATGTCAGAATTTATTCAGCAAATGCGTTTCAATCTCCCATTATTCGCATTAACTCTTTTTGCACAAGTTAAAAACCATCTCAAGCGAGCTTAAAAACGTAATTTTCCTGAAATTTGTCATTTCCATCACTCGTTTCTGAAGTGATACTTCAAATTGTGCATAAAAACAAGGTGATGGAAACAGCAGCTATTGTCTTTCATAAATCCTCTCCCGTGGACTCATGTGATAGAAAAGTGTCTATCCTATGCACACTTCAAAATATCACCAGAAGTTGTAGGTCATATGGGTACTTTTTAAGTACTGTGAATACAGACATGCCACTCTTGTCACATGCTCTTTTTCATCTATTCTATAGTAGGGAAGTATGTGCCCCAGTTTTTCCTGAAATTCATAGAGAGAGCCTGTAAGCCATGAAGGTTTACCTCAATACAACCTTGGAAAGATAATATATAAAGAACAAACATTTATGAGCTGTAAAGTCTGTCTGGGAAAAGTCATTTTAGCTTCTAAAGTTGTCAGTAAGACAAGTTTGTTTGAATAATCCCTGGTAGATTTAGATGTACTTCAGTCGATAATGTTCAAGACCACCTCAGAGTGACTGAGCCAACATATTTTGTAATTATTTCACTGACAGCACTGTAGTAAAACATAATACTTCTATTAGAGCCTGTTACTGATAATGACAATGCTAGTAATGACAATTACATTATGATTACAATTATCATTATTTGTGTTTTATTCTAATTGCAGGTTGGATTCAGGGAAGCAGTGGAAATTTTAGCAGTAGCTATCGTTTTCACTTTCCTGATACAAAAAAAGTATGATTAGGTCATTTTGTCATATTAATATGCCAACATTTCCATTTCAAAAGAAAATGAATGACTCTTCCTCATCCTAAATTAGCATGAGATGGTTATACGATATAAAATGTATTCTACATTTCCAAATCCACTAAAAAAAGGGGGCAAAATTGAACTCTGCCAGGACGTGGCTCTTTTACAAGAAAATGTAGCGACCGCAAATTGCTCTCAACAATTCCAGTGCTCCTGGAGCTGACCACTTTAAAAACGTCCTGCTTCAGGATTATAAATGCTGTTTGATGGCTCCGTCATTACATCCCGAGCAGAGGGGGCGTAGTCGGCAGGCGGGTGTCCGCCATCTTGTGGGGTCAGGAAGGGTCTGGGATCTTTTTGATGTGGGCGGGGACTTTAAGCCCCCATCACCACAAGGTTCTGAGGTCTACAACAGGAAGTACACAAGGGAGCAGGCCTAATAAAAAGACAATCACATAACTCAGTGTGCAGTCAGACTAGCAGAATCTAAAACGTACACCGTTAAACAGTGTTGGGCGATATTTAGAACTGAAGTATTGGCTTCTGTTCAGTTCATGAGTGTGAATTTGAATTGAATTGGAATTTGAATCAGTGTGACAGGAAGATGAATGTACTAATATGCAATTTAAAGAAATTTAGCAGTTTATTTCACCATACACTGAACAAAATTGTACTCAGCAATTCTTAGTCAATTTCACACTTAATTACAAAGAAATGGCAAGTATTTATTTGTAAACACTCCAATAATCTTTTATTCACATTTTTTTTACAGTGTAATAACATTGATTTTCCCTATTTATGCTTGCTTATTTAAGTATATGTTTGTTTTTTTATTACTTCTTGAGGTGTAGAATAATTTTCTGAACTGATTAGACATATTTTTACTAAAATGAAGTTCAGTACTGTCAAAACAAAACTGTTTTTAATTTTGCCATACAGCACTACAAGATGTCTTCTTTCAGATCACTGTATGAAAATAATCATTGCCATAAAATGTGAGTCTTTAACAAATTGGAACATTCTGGTAAAACTATGGCTCCTCCACCCTGATCCATATAGTGAAAGTTAATTTATTAAATAATATAAAATATATAAACCACACACATAAATATATTTACATATAACATTCATGGGCAATTTATACTGTGAATATAGATGTGATCTTAAAAGCTACTACAGTTGATGAGTTTTATTAGATTTTGTGTATACATAATTTCAAATCTGAACTGCATTTACTGATGCTATTCAGTTCTGAATTGCACATAACCCTGCTGTAAACATGCTCTCATGTCGCATGTGAATTAAACCGATGACTATGAAATTACTATTATGTAGTATGGATTGCTCACTAAACATGTACAAAGAGCCCATTGTCAGAACCTCTCATACGAGTGTAAACACTCTAAACATAGAGATGTGATGCTGTGATCATACTCCATTATCATCGCGCTCTGACATGAGCCACGTGTTTGATAATTGCTTGATCACATAATATCAGCAGTGATGATTCTCCAACACGTCACACTTTCCAATGCATCAGTAGACCAGCGTGTTTCGAAGCTCTGACCCCTGGATCTCAGTCAAACGCGTGGGATCAGTAGGTCAGAGGAGGTCCTGTGGAAATGACGGTTGTCTCTTAGACTTTTATTGTCTGCTGTGAGACATGCTTCCAGTAAACAGGGCCGTTAGTTTGGTAAGTGGGTTATGAGGTCAACATTGGCCAGCTCAGAATAGACTGCATACAGCACCCACTCAGGTTCAGTTCAGCGCTCTGTGTCACTCCGGCTATTTGCTGTTTGGATGATTCAGTTGACTAAGCGTTTTCCCTTCACTCTCATGTCTAAATAACAGTTCTCTTGCTTTTCAATCATAAATTGCTGCCATATGTGAATCTGTTTGCCCATTTTTCTTTAATGCGGTTCTTGGCTTTTTTTTTTTTCTTTATTTCATTATTTTCTCTGGGCAGATACATTTGACAAATCATTATTTAATCACTCTTACCAATTGCAAACCAAAATTCAGTATGCTAAACAGCCCATAGCGGATGGATGGGATGGATGGATGGATGGATGGATGGATGGATGGATGGATGGATGGATGGATGGATGGATGGATGGATGGATGGATGGATGGATGGATGGATGGATGGATGGATGGATGGATGGATGGAACAAAAGAACAAACGATAGATGGATGGATGGATGGATGGATAGAATGGTAGAACAAAAGGACGATAGATGGATGAGAGATAGAATGGTAGAACAAAAGAACAATGGATGGATGGATGGATGGATGGATGGATGGATGGATGGATGGATGGATGGATGGATGGATGGAATAAAAAGAAGATAATAGATAGATAGATAGATAGATAGATAGATAGATAGATAGAATGGCAGAACAAAAGGATGATGGATGGGTGGATAGATAGATAGATAGATAGATAGATAGATAGATAGATAGATAGATAGATAGATAGATAGATAGATAGATAGATAGATAGATAGATAGATAGATAGATAGATAGAACAAAAGAACGAACAATAGATATATAGAATGGTAGAACAAAAGGATGATAGATGGATGATAGATAGAATGGTAGAACAAAAGGAACGATGGATGGATGGATGGATGGATGGATGGATGATGGATGGATGGATGGATGGATGGATGGATGGATCAAAAGAACGAACAACAGATGGATAGAATGGTAGAACAAAAGAACGATGGATGGATGATGGATGGATGGATGGATGGATGGTTGGATGGATCAAAAGAACGAACAATAGATAGATAGAACAAAAGATGGATGGATGATAGATAGAATGGTAGAACAAAAGAACGATGGATGAATGGATGGATGGATGGATGGGTAGATAGATAGGTAGATTGATTGTTATTTAGACACGATCGATCAATCAATAGAATGGTAGAAAGAACGATAGATAGATCAGAAAAATCAAGAATATGAGGAAGTGCATAAGCGGAAATATTGTCAAGACTTAACTAGAGCAGTCAATTGATTTTACAGTTGAGTCAAATTTTATTTCAGGGATTTTTGTTATTTCTGATTTGTTGACATCTAATCACATATAATCATCATCATCATCATTAGAGCTAATTATGTAATACATAAATATTATATTAATATATAATAATAAAAGAGACGAATAAATGTTCAACAATTCATCTCAACGATTAATGCACATTAACTTCAGCAATCCTACTTAGAACACATTAGACTGATAGAAAATCCTAAATTGCTCAGGAGGAGATGGGGTGGTTCCTCGTGAATTGCATAATCTTTGTGATTTACTGCTGAGTCTGAGAGAAGTAATTCCACTATAAATCTGTTAAAATATATGTGGGCTGGATCCTTAATAATAGATGATTATCCACTATATTGCATCAGTGAAAATCCAGCCCCCCTTCTTAAAAAAACTCAGGGACAAAGGGACTTTTTTCCTTTTTTCCCCTCCTAAATGTTCCCATGTGAAGCAGCACACAGAGCCAGTGAGTAAATGAAGGGTTTTGCGTGGAGATCTGAGAGAGCCTACAGCAGTGATTGATGGGCCGCAGGAGGGTGGGGAGGTTCTGCTCCTGACAGAGAGAGCTCATCCAGGCTCTGCTGGAGATCACAGGGGCCAGAGCGGCTCTCCTTGCCCCACATGGCCGCACGTGGTGTGGGAGAGAGAGAGAGCGAGCGAGATGTGCCTCATATTCAGTCATTTATCCCCACCCAGAGAAACTCAAGGCGTTCCAATTTATAATGAGTATCTGGAGAGCAGACGAGACCACAGAAGAGAACCTAAGCTAGAACAGCAGGAAACACCTTGAGAGGTGAATTCTGGGAAAGATACACATAGTGGACAGACTTATGACTTCATAATTAAAGATTTTAGTTTAGTATCATTGATATACTACTAATACTAATTTGTTAATATTTTGAATTAGATTTATACTTTGAATTGTAAAGTTTTAGAAATGTAGTTTTTGTCTTTTTATTAGTTTTATTATCTGTATACATCAGTTTTAGTTTTTAGTTTTGGTTTAGTTTGAGTTATTTTAGTACTTAAACTAAACAAAAATGAGATGAAATACAGTATCTATCTATCTATCTATCTATCTATCTATCTATCTATCTATCTATCTATCTATCTATCTATATCTATCTATCTATCTATCTATCTATCTATCTATCTATCTATCTATCTATCTATCTATCTATCTATCTATCTATCTATCTATCTATCTATCTATATCATGTATTTATTTCAGATAAATACTGTTCTTTTAAACTTTCTATTCATCAAAGAACTGTTTTCAACATTGATAATAATCAGAAATGTTTTTGAGCAGCAAATCCTCATATCAGAATGATTTCTGTAGGATCATGTGACACTGAAGACTGGAGTAATGATGCTGAAAATTCAACTTTGATCATAGGAATAAATGACATTTTAAAATATATTCAAATAGAAAACAGTAATATTCTGAAACATTATTAAAATGTAAAATAACAGTTTTTTTTGTTGTATTTTTAATAAAATAAATGCAGCCTTGGTGAGCAGAAGAGGCTTCTAAAATCATAAAAATCTTACAGCTCAAAAATCTTTGAAACGGCAGTGTGTGTGCATGTATACACACACACACACACACACTGCCGTTCAAAAGTCTGCTATCATGTTTGTTTGCCAAGGACACAATAGTGAAACGAACAACCCCTGTGAATGAGCAACCACCGATTATCAGCTCTGACCCTTAACCACTATGTCGTGCAACACCGTGAACCATAGAATTAGAACTGTGCAGTTATAGAACTGTGTATTTTGCTTTTTACAGGTCTTGTTTAACATAGAGGGAAGAACTTAGGCAGTACATTTATTTATTTTAGGTAGTTTCATGTCTGAGATTGTTGTCTCTGGCCTTTAATTGCTCTTTCCAGCAAAGGGTCAGTGAGTCAACTGATCATTTATGTACAGAGAGATTTTATCTGATGCCTCATAAATTCATGTTCAACACAATTTCACCCAAAAATGGACATAGATGGAACTATACATGGGTTGTGACATAAACTCATATACTGTGTGTGTGTGTGTGTGTGTGTATGCGTGGTCTAGGTAAACCCTACATTATGAGGACAAAATGTCCCCATAAAACAGGGCTGCACGATTGAAATCATAATTGTCGATTATTCCACTGAAATTGTTAATGTGATTATTAATTACGATTATCACAATTTACATTGAATGATGTTTTTAATAGCTTTATGCCATTGTTTGAAGCAACTGCATGCCATATTGTTATATCAAAATAAACAAGCTGAAAACACTCTTCTTGAAAAACTTGTATTGCATTTTTAAGCATTAAGCCTCAAATGCCAAATAAAATTTTATTTAAGGAAACCAAACCCAAATAAAAATATGGATGGTATTATAATGTTATACTAAAACTAAAATTAAAACAATGGGGGGAAGAAAGTTACATGTAAGTGGACTTTTTTCTGTAATTGCACTTTTGAACGATTACATAATTGTGGCATCCGTGATTGTAATCATGATTACAAATTCGATTAATTGTGCAGCCCTACCACAAAGATGGCTGTGGGGTGATGTGGGGACATTTTTTGGAAAACCACTTATAAATCAGACTAAATGATTTTTTTTGAAAATGTAAAAAGTTTATATAGATTATACAGTTTGTACAGTATAAAACCATTTGCATAATGCGCAGAGTTTGTATTCCTTTGGATGCGTCGTGGTTATAAAGGGAAGTAGTAATAGATATGTGAAATCAATTTGCTGTGGAAGTTACAGTGAAACAACCAATCAGAGTGAAAATAAATGACTGAACTTCAAATATTCATATATAGACTTTGATTTGGCAGGAAAAATATAAAACATTTTCACAAAAAAACTTTTTCTTTACAGTCTCCACATTGACACCACATTCTATCCATTTATTTTATGGTATATGCATGACTCGTTTTTGTGTAATAATTTGTATAATATCTATTTTTATATCTATTTTCTATGTATTTTTTCTTAATTTCCTCCATGATTCATTTGAGGTTTTTCAACCTGAGGACATGACACTGCCCTGCACTTGCTTTTGTTGATTCAGTCATAATTTAAAGCCAAACGTCCAGCTCTTTGAGTGGGCGTCCTTCAGAATTAGACCACTATTTATTACATAAGACAAATGGCTGCTTTGATGTGGGTGAAAGGAACTCCCGTGTCTGGCCTGAGCAGGTCAGACAGAAGGTCAGCCTTCCCTCAGGGTCTCTATGACCCTCACGGCTGCCAAAAGCGCACAGGTAAGCAGAGAGGAAGTCTTTACACTCATTGGAACGCGTCCATGAGCATGTGAGGCCCAGCTGTGTGTGTATGTGTGTGTGTGTGTGTGTGTGTGTGTGTGTGTGTGTATGTCTTTCCACCTGGACAAAGCCTGCACACGCTGTTAAAACTCCCACTCAAACTTCCAGTTCCTGCTTTTAAGGAAATTCCTGATCTGGTGTTACTTATAACTCTAAAGATTTATTTCATTTTCAGAAAGCAGACCCAATGTTCTTTTGAAAGAGCTGGCATCACATTCCGATGAGGTATGAATTTGAAAAAAAAAAAAAAAAAAAAAAATATATATATATATATATATATATATATATATATATATATATATATATATATATATATATATATATATATATATATATATATATATATTAAAGTATCTAAGTATCTATCACGTACAGTGCCGCCCAAACAATGAAAGCAAAAGTGGACAATATCAGCATAAATCCATATCATTTTATGATGACTTTGCATTAATAAGGGATAGTACAAACTATACAAAACTTTTATTAAAGGTTTTTTTTTTTACTCACCCTCAAGCCATCCTAGGTGTATATGACATTCTTCTTTCAGATGAATACAATCAGAGTTATATTAAAAATGTCCAAGCTTTATAATGGCAGTGAATTTTGGATAATTTTTGAAGTCCATAAAAGTGCATTTATCCACCATATAACTGCTCCACACGGCTCCGAGGGGTCAATAAAGGTGAAAAGAGTAACCCTTGACCCTTGAATCCTTGATGCATGTGTACTGACGAACGCAGAAGAGCAGAGGATAGAGCAAAACAAAACACCGGTCATGAACTAGAAGTCTAAAATGAGAATTTTTAAAGAGAAATGATAAAAGAGAAGAGGGGCTTGAGTTTGTTGCCCAGCCATATCCACGAGAGGCTTCAAAGCTTGCGATGCGTCAGTAGTTATTTTAGTCTGTAAAGTTTTAAATATGAATATTTTTCTTACACAAATTCGCCACTTTGTTTCAGAAGGCCTTTATTAACCCCCCGGAGCCGTGTAGAGCAGTTATATGATGGATACATGCACTTTTATAGACTTAAAAAAATGACCCAACAATTCACTGCCATTATAAAGCTTGGAAGAGCCAGGACATTTTTAAATGTAACTCCGATTTTATTTGTCTGAAAGAAGAATGTCATACACACCTAGGATAACTTGTGGGTGAGCAAATGGGTAATTTTCATTTTTGGGTGAACTAACCCTTTAAATATAAAAATACTAGAGCTGCTAATCATCTATAAACTGTGTTATAATTGATCTGTTTGTGTACTAACTTTAATTAGCAATCAATCAGCAATGCTATAAAGATGTGTTGAGCCAATAATCTTAAAAAAAAAAAAAAAAGTTTAATCCAGTAATCAGGCATCACAGCTGCCGAAGGGGCATATGGGACTGTGATGAGTTTATATATAGACAGTATTATGGAATAAAAAAAATCTTTATTCCTGGTCTACCATTCCTTTAATGGTAATTGCAAGTTACTTTAATGCATTTAAGCCAAGAAATTATAAAGATTTATGCTGATATTTTCCTAAAACGCAGGCTGTTTCCAAACTTTTGGAGGCCATTGTAGGCTCTTTCGTCTTGGGCCAATAAGTAACCACCTAGCAACCACCCAGAATACCTTAGAAGCCGCATACGTAGCTATGCCCTGGAAACTACCCAGAACACCCTAGCACCATGGCAGAGTTTTGCATGGGCAACAACCCCACATGTCAAAGTTACAGCACTCTAAATTTAATAGAAATCTTTTAAAGATGACATGACCGATTTTTACTCAATAGTAAATATTTCAAATGCAAAGTTGAGGGAAACATCATGTGTTTCATTTCATTTGGTTATTATTATTATATTTTTTTCATTTGTTACCCGCAAAATGTATTTGAATTTCTCAAAATGTATGCTTTTCTGTGTGATGATTTACAGAACAGTTGGCATCGGCTTACAAGCACCAACCCAAATATGCTAGACACTTTTGTAAACATGATTTTCCATGGAAGTTCTAAATGAAATCATTCAAGTATTGACTGTATTTGACCAAAAAAAGAACTTATCCAGATGACGCCAAATGTGTCACTTTCAGATTTCACACACAATTTTGGAACACTTGTTCGACGCGAAACACAATGCCCTATGCGCATGCCAGACACAAGTCAATTAACTTCTTCGGTTACTCTTCTGCTGCTTTTCTTTCAGCCGATGTTCTTGGAAGCGCTCAGTATAATAAAGTCAAGAAGGTTTATTCTGTTGGGGATTTCATCTGGTTTCAGTGAGTTAATTCTAGCGGCGTGTTTCAGACGTTTACTGTGAGGCTGCATGCAGTAGGCTATCTTACTTATTTCCGAGGGGCCGAAGCTGTGCATGCACAGACTCAAAGGCTCCTGGGCATTAGAAGGGCGGTGTGCAATCCTCCGAGCGCCACCGTAATCCAGCTGCCATCATCTATTCTGCCGTGGTTTAAGATGAAACGTCCCAGCTGTCATCGGCTCTTTGAGGTTTCATTTTTGTATTTGTTGTTTTTCCCACCTGTTCTCATTTTTTTCCCGATGCGTGCATTGATAATAATTTTACAGCAAAGGATGTTATTTCCAAAAGCATCACTCTGCATCACTGTAACGTTTTGTGGTTACGCTGCTGATTGAAAGTGGCACCCAAAATTACCTTGGCCTGGCTGAGGTCATTACGTATGCCGCCATCATTTAGGGGCATGACTGCGCAGCGAAATCTAACTCGCACAGAAAGTATTGTTTTTGTTTCGGCATGGGATAATTAGTAAAGTCCTGCAACAAACCCTCGTTCTGCGATTTCAGCAGGGCTCAAAATACTTATTTTCTTCTTCTGTTAGGAATCAGTCAGACCATTTGGAAGAATTATTATAATCAAAATGGAAGTCAGTGAATGTATCTTTTTTATGTTAATGCATAACATTTATGTAGATGCTTTAAAACAAAATACATTTTGGTAACTTGTAAAGTTTTGGATATGGTTTGCATAGGCAAAATTTATCTTTTGTTCTTATCTTTTAAGGCCTTTGTTTCATAAACCTAAACTTGCAAAACAGATGTGCACATTTCATATGGAAATCATTACAGGAAGTGATAAAAGTTGACACCTTATGTACTTTTATTGTTGAATACAGGGGTGGTTGATGCATAACAGGTCAATAAGCTTTTTTAAAATCAACATTTAAGATTTAAGGTTGAAATCTTCATTAATTTCATTAAGTATATTTTAAGTTCTGTGACTGTTCTGTTGGCATCATTTTAGTCACCGTTTTACCTCTTAGTTCATTTTAAATGGCCTGCCTGTGGTGTGAGATATAGGAAGTCCAAATACTCTAAATATATAGTCTCTCAATTAATGAACTCTGCAATATGCTATTCAATATAATTTTAGATGAAGTTTAGTAGTCACACTACAGGACATGTCAACTTCTCATAAGTTGAGTTCCCAAAAGCCTTAGTACATTTTAATTCATTTTTAATGCAAATGTTCTAAATCAGCCTTTTGGGTTGAAAAAATGATGCACAATATCAGCTCTTAAATATATGAAGCTCTTAAGTATTGAACAAAAAAAATACACAGATCTGATTATATTAAATTATAGTAGGCCTACATGGAAGCTTATAAATAAAAGCATAAAAAATAAAAAGGTAATTCTTTTTTTTTTTTTTTATGAGAAAAGTCAGAATTGTGAGATAAAGTCACAATTACCTTTTTATCTTTTATTCAGTGGTGAAAACAAGCTTTACATACATTATATACAAGATAGATATATCCCACTGCTAGTTAGCTGTTGTTTGTTAGTAGTTGAATTACCTTTTCCAAAGGTTGACTGTAGCTACTTTAAATTTCGGAAAACTTCAAAGTAGCTTTCCAACACTGGTCATGACCTCAAAGGCCACAGGGAATAAAATGGTTAAATTAAATTACTTTTATACCTAATTTAGTTCAGACTAACTGTTTATCACAGTTTGTGTACAGGTGGTTTTCAGCAGACACATTGTGATCTGCAGCCTCCTCTGACCTCACAGAAGTGTCATTTCCATCTCACACAGCTTCACCAGCTCAAGTAGAGAAGACGGGAGTGCTTGTTCTCTGCTAGTGTTGCGTTAAACCAGTGGAGAAAACTTTTTATGCACTGCTTCTGTTGCTTGAGAGAACTTATAAGCTCTCAGGGACTCACCAAGACCAAAGGTGATTCAAACTAGTTAAAATAACATCACCACCCTTAATAAGGACTTTTTGTGCTAATATTTTTACTCGGACGGGGGAAAAAAAAGGCTCAGTCAGAGTGCTGATATGTTTTGGTCTCTGTTCAATAATTTATCATTTTTCATAGCACATCTAAATTTTCCATTTCCCAACGACACGGATCCCTGCTGGAAATCAGATGGTCATTTATGGCGTCGCTAATTTGATTTAAAAATATTTTAACACGCTCTGAAAATACAAAAAGGTGCAAATTGACACAAATTTATGGGGAATATTTTATGGTAACACACACACACACACACACACACACACACACACACACACACACACACACACACACACACAGACACAGACACACATACACACACACACCCACACACACATATACAGTAATATATTTGGGTCCACTCCACTGTTACACAGATAAAATCACAAACTTATTGGCTAAATATCAAACAATATTTTGACATGCGAATGGAATTTTCCATGTTTTGGTAGTTTCAAACTACAAGGTTTGTTTTTCCACCTAATAAAAACCGAATCGCACTAAAGACACACAAAGGAGCAGCTTTTAAATCACGAGTCCCGACCAGATTCTGCTTGAATTAATGCAGCAATCATATGGAAGCAATCTTTATGAACCCCAGTAAGACAAAAAACAGGAGTTAAATGAGGACCATCTTCTCTCTCAAGACCTCTCATTTGTTTGTATTGCTTATTAACTGAAACGCCTCATTTATCAATGTCAGTGTTCGCACAAAATGATAGCTGTCCTCATGTAAATGAGTAAATCTGACGAATGGTTCAGAATTAAGTGGCTGCGTTCTCATGAAATGCGCACTCTGTCGGTGGACTGACCCCGGTAAACCACCCACGACCAGGTTTTTTTTTTTTTTTTCTGTCGGCATTTGAGGTGGAAAACTGTCTGAGAACGGTGTGAAACTGGACGGATCTGGCACAGGACGGGCCCCGTCCCGCACCGCGTAATGCAGCACAGAGTGGAGGTGGTTAGAACTGACTCTAAGTGAAACACGTTGGTTTTTGTTGCTATGTAGTCTAATTACTGTCGGCCTGGACCATCTTTGTGTTAAACAGATTAACAGAACAGTGCAGAGAGAGCCAAACCACTGCTCTCCACAGAATAAGTGATGTAATGAGATGACCTGACTATTAAGATAAAGCCCAAAGCATGCATTTAATCATGCTGAATAAATCATTTAAATTAAGCGCCCAAACAAACTTCCCAAAGAGATGACATAGAGAGAGAGAGAGAGAGAGAGAGAGAGAGAGAGAGAGAGAGAGGATATTTTAGGAGAGCACATTGGGAAGTAACAAAAGTGATAGTTTGAAGATATTTTGAGGATATTTTGTGGCTGTAACTGATGTAGGCCAGTAAGATGTGCATGTAAACCTCACTCTCCTAGCCTCGAGAAGCATGCTAGTGACTGATGATAGAGGCTGCGGTCTTTAGCATCCTTGTTAACGAACCCATCTCCCACACCGGAGACCCCGGTTCGAATTGGTCAAGTAGGACCTGTTACATTTGGTGCCATTGACCTGGATAGGTGCAAGGTTTAGGGGGATGAGTGTAATGGACGTAGGCCAGTAAGCACTGTGCATGTAAACCTCACTCCCCTGGCCTGAAGAGACGTGCTAGTGACTGATGCTAGAGGCTGCGGTTTTTAACGTCCTTATTAGCTTGCCTGCCTCCCACGGAGGAGGTTTGAATCCCGCTCAGAACGGGTCATGTAGGACCTGTTACATTTGATGCCGTGACCCTGATATGAGTGAGGTTTCAGGGGGATGAGTGTAATGCATGTAGGCCAGAGCTGTGTGTGTAAACCTGACTCCCCTGATCTCAAGAGCCGTGCTAGCGGCTGCGGTCTTTAGTGTCCTTGTTAGCGTGCCCGCCTCCCGTGCCAGAGACCCCAGTTTGAATCCCGCTCTGAGCAGGTCATGTAGGACCGGTTACAAGTCCATAAAAGGAAAGTCAATGGAGTCCAGTATTTTGTACACCTCATTGACTTTCAGAGTATCATCTTTTGTTTTCCACAGAAATCATACAGGTTGGGAAAAACATGATGATGAATAAATGATGACAGACTTTTCATTTGAGTGAACGTAACTTAATTTTCAATAAAGCTAGCAAGCTGCTGCTCACCCCCCAAATGAAATATGAATTGTTAGGAAGTCTGATTCATTTGAATGAATCGCTTGTTTGGATATTTAATTTATAGTAACCATTTAGATTTAATGATTTGCTGAATAGTTTAATGTAGCATTTTATTTTAACGATACACAAATAATACTATATTTATTTAAATAATTTGACAAAACATATCTTGTTACATTCTGCTGCACACCTTAAAATTGAAAGTGTTATTGTAGTTGTAATGTACTTTTATTGCCTTTAAAAAAAAAAATTCAAAATTGTCAAAGACTAAATTATTAATACATTTTAAAGCTTAGACAACATTGGTTCTTAGTCTAATCTTAGGTCACTACAAAAACTGGGATCAGCTGTTAGTGGAGGCCATTTTACAATATGAACATGACCTTTTGAAGTGGGAAATGATTTAATGCAACTTAATTATTATTATATAAACATTTATTCATGAACTTGAAAAAATTACTTTTTTTTTTCTCATAAGACATACAAACCACATATGAATGCTGTTTTGTAGCATTTGTTGATATCTAAAAAGATATAGTCAAAAAAACACACCACCAAATTTCACTAAATTGTGAACAATAGCATGATTGTGGTCTCTTCCTCTTCTGTTACAGAAGGTTAAGACTTTTTCTCCCTGTATTTGTTATTCCCACTAAAGCTAGCAAGCTGCATAAATGGTCTTAGACTCTCTGAACCGGCCCTACAGGGCCAGGAAAAACCCAAAGGAGCCAGACAAATAAAAGCCAAAGAGCTAAGACGCCGCCGCTCGGCTCTGAATCTGGTTCCTGTCAGGGTACATCAAGGGAACACCCGCAACGCAATCTCCAAATGCTGCCTCCCCGTAACCATACGTGTCTCGCTGACAAGACGACTGAACCATCGCCAACTCTCCAAAGAGGATGGCTTTTTTCCCCCTTCTTCTTCCACTCCTTTATTTATTCCTTTTCACTCTCCCTCTTTTCTTGGAACTGACCCACTGAAGATCAATTCTGGATGATCTGATAATTATGCTGTCAGTTCCAATTGCCATGTAATGAAGTGAGAAATCGGACAGAGAGTAAATACTAAAAGGATTTCTAGCTTTTCTGTACATGTGTGGGTCCCATATTCACGAGCAAAATTCTGAGCTGGCCATTACTTGTTTAAGACCTGTTTCATAAGCTGATAAATCACCATTTAACAGATGACATCTGCTTGAACATTGATTTCTTTGCCATTTCCATTCAGTAAATGACACATCATTAATAACTGTTTGGTTGTAGACTTATAATTAGAGATCCTGATTTGTGATTTAAACCACTAACCCATTATATGGTTATAGGTTCAATCCAAGAAGTTCAGTGATACCTGGAAAGAGCTATCCGTTAGCATTCCCATTCATCTCAACGCCAGTTCCTCAGCTGGTGCAGGACCCAGAAAGTACACCATTTGAAATTGATCTGCCGGAGAACTGATGCCAAGTTGTTTGAGCCATAAATGAGGTAATTGAGGTTAAAAGAGGATGCGATTTGAAAGGTTTTTTTTGTTGTTTTTTTGTCATTTTTAAGACCATTTTATGACAAATATTATATGAATTGGATGTATGGATGGGATGGTTGGATGGATGGACGGATGGACTGTACAGACAGACACAGAAATACAAAAGATGGATGGATGGTACAGACAAACAGACAAATATAAAGGATGGGTTGTTTGGAAAGAAGGAAAGATGGATGGACAAATGGACTGTACAGACAGACAGAAATACAAAGGATGGATGGATGGATGGATGGATGGTACAGACAGAAATGCAGAAGAAGGATGGACAGACATACGGTACAGACAGACAGAAATACAGAAGATGGATGGATGGATGGTACAGACAGACAGAAATGCAGAAGATGGAAGAATGGACATATAGATGTATGGATGTATATATGGAAATTCCAGTTACAGTTATTCTAATTCTTATTAAATATATTTTTAAGGTAATTCTTTTGGGGCATTTATATTTAATAATTTTGCATTTATTATGTATTATGACAGTCTCTAGTGTGTTAAACTTCCTGTAGGATGAGTCCAATTCAACTCATGATCTGATAGAGAGCCAGTTATGGATTCTGAATTTTATGAGGTAATTTGAGAAACAGCAACACTATAATATACTGAGATGTTTGCAAGTCATATCTTGCTTGCATAAATCAAAATACGCAACTACTATTAAATTTTTCTTTCTTTTTTTTTTTTTTTTTGGAGCCAGGAGTAGTAGTTAGGGTATCTACCAGCAGGGGCTAACTGGATCATGTTAACCATCCCAGGAAGAGCTCCACACACACACTGTCTATTTCGTTCAAACTCCTGATCTCCTGTATAGGAATATGTAAAATAGATAATAAGACAAAGTTTTTTGGTTGACATGTTTTTGTGCTGAAATCCTGAGTATAAAACTGGCACAACTATATAGAGAATTCACTCCTTAGCCTCAGGGTTTACTTAAGAGACTGTCCTTCCAGTTCATGTACTGTATGTTCTCTTGGAAGAATATGATAGAATGACAAGTAACAAAACAAAAGCTGTTCTAGAACATGCTGTTCAGTCTGTTGCAGCTGTAGAAAAACAGACAGAGTGGATGTACACAGTAGCCAGTGTGAGCGCATTGGTGTTGGACTGATCTATGGCCTGTACGCTGGCTGGATTTGTTTAACCCTGAATGTCAACTGGTGCTGTCTGGAGCATGTGTGCAGGTAATATGTACCAGATGACTAGAGTAGCAGCCCAGGCAGACTGAATACAAAACGAGTTTTTTTTTTTTTTTTTTTTTTTTTTTTTAAACCTGACAGCAGGTCAAATCTCTATTCAGTGAGCCTGAAGTAGCATGTAATGGACGATGTGAATTGCTGGTTGAGTTTTCAAAGATTTACAAAATATGGGAGTATAGGAGTTGTATGGCATAGGTGTTGTAAGAATTATGTAACTACTATTATCATGTTTACATGTTTACAGTTTGATAATTGCCTTCCATCCATCCATCCATCCATCCATCCATCCATCCATCCATAATTTTTTAATTTATTTATTTACTTTCTGTGGCCACTGTATGTAAGAATACCATCGTAGTATTGGGTGCTATTAATGTACCATATTACAGTTTTTCTCAATTGCTTTGGCTCAATTCTCAAATGAGACTTTCAGTTAGTTTCTTGTTCACATCAGATTAGAATTTCTTATTGATTTCAAGCAAATTGCATTTGTCTTGGCACAAGTGTGCAAAAGAGTTACAATTGTCTACAGTTTGCTCTGACTAAACATACATGGCTTGTTGATCAAAACTGATGAGATAATTCTCAGTGAAACAGGGAAAATGGGCAAGCGTAAGGATTTGAGCGAGTTTGACAAGGGACAAATTGTGATAGCTGGACGACTGGGTCAGAGCATCTCCAAAACTGCAGCTCTTGTGGGGTGTTCCCGGTCTGCAGTGGTCAGTATCTATCAAAAGTGCTCCAAGGAAAGTGGTGAACAAGCGACAGGGTGAACAAGTGGTGAACTGGCGACAGGGTCATGGGCGGCCAAGGTTCATTGATGCACGTGGGGAGCGAAGGCTGGCCCGTGTGGTCCGATCAAACAGACGAGCTACTAGAGCTCAAATTGCTCAAGTTAGAAAGGTGTCAGAATACACTTGCCCATTTTTTGCTTCAAACACATCAACTTTGAGGATAAAATGTTCACTTGCTGCCATATATATCTCACCCACTAACAGGTGCTGTGATGAAGAGATAATCAGTGTTATTCACTTCACCTGTCAGTGGTCATAATGTTATGCCTGATCGGTGTATGTATATAACAAATATTTCCATGGTAAAAAACATCTACACATTTTGACCAGTGTGGCTCACACAATGACAAAAACACTTTTTATTTTGGTGGTATTGGCCCATTTACTGACACAATAACTAGGTTTTAAAGCTTGAATTAAATGTTTTGGATGAATAACTACATTTTGCAGACATGCAATAGAGTTCTGATTTTCCAGCAAACAGTTGTGACAATTGCACTTACAGTTTAGAGAATGATAAGACTTTTAAGTTTGATAAATGTGCCAAAACAATTAGGCATATTTGTGGGCTACAAAACGTTTTTCCCTGAATATTAACCACTATTGACATCTTCTGCATATTTTTGTGCTGCGCTCAGAAAGGGTGATTATACACTTGGATTGGCGAATAAATGTTTGCCCACTAAACTGAGAGTGGGTGGGGTGTGCCAACGCGCCTTGGTCATCCGTGTATGCCAGCCAGTGTCTGAGCAGACCAACCACAGTCTGGGCGGATGAACGACCTGCTGTTAGCAGGATGTGCTAAAGAGGATTGCACTTTCCATTTTGCATATTCATCCTAAATACAAATAAATAAATCTCAGAATCCAAACATTCAAGGGGCATCTTTGGCAGTCTAGACGACCACCCAGACTGCCATGGGGTTGGGTTTGAAACCCTCACAAACACCCAAACAAATAACAAACAAGCATAGATCCTCATGACGCTTTGAGCTAATTAAATGTGATAGAAATAGTAATGAGAGACGTTTGTCTTTAACAGGGTTAACGGTCCTCGTTTTTGGTGGTCTCTCATGGGTCTGTGAAGTGCTCGTTCAAACTTTCATACCTCATATTCTAGACATCGTACATGTTAAAAAATTATTGCATACAATGCCATTTAAATTTACTCTTTATTTTATATTTCTGACTATTTTTCTTTTCGCTTTATTTTATTGCAATAAATACATGCACTGAATAAATGATAGATAATAATGCTGAATAACATATCATTCATCATAGTGACGGTGCAAATTGATAACATCATCAAAGTTAACAAGCTTTAGATTAACATATTTATCAACCAAGCTTGCCATGAGTTAATCAGAACAGTCTTTACAGTTCATAAGTGTGAATGTGAGAATGGTTGGGAGGGAGTATGAAGAATCATTTTCACACATGAATTGGCACCTCTGAGTCCAGACCTTAAATGCATTGAAAGTCTTTGGGATGTGCTGGAGGAGACCTTACAGAGTGCTTGAAAGACAACATTTATGTCCACACGAACACGGGTATTTTCAAAACCGCATCTCTTTCTATGCGGTTTGGCTGTTCGTCCACACGCAATATCCGGTTTCTGAAACGGGACTTTTTTGAAAACTCCGGCCAGGGTGAAGATTTTTAGAAACTCCAGTTGTAGCGTTGTCGTGTAGATGGTGAAACCGGAGATTTCGGCTTGTGAAGTCAAAGAACGCCGTTCTCTCCTTTGTTTGACGTCAGATTGTGCGCCGTTGTTGCCTTTGTTTACATGAGTCGAGTCTATGCAATGGGGGACGTAGCTTTTAATAACTCTGCTAACAGTGCTTATCACATGTATACAGATACATGTTTAGTTATCTAATTGTATTGCAGAACAGAGGCACCAGAATGCAATAATACAAAATAGTAAGGCAAGTGTGTGAAGCTATTACAATCCACTTGGGCCCTTGGGCCCAGTTACCTGTCACTGAGTCCAAAGTAAAGGAACTTGTAGAAAGGTTTTACCGAGCCCATGGCATACCTCAGTGCATCAGTGCCGTAGATGGGACCCATGTGGAAGTCAGGCAGCGTGTTTTTGCATTTTCATGTGGACAGAGATTTTTTTTTTTAAAACCTTGCTTGTGTGGACGTGATTGTTTTTTAAAAACGGAGGAGGAAAAACTCTGGTAATCCTGTGTACATGTGGACTAGGCCTTACTTCCATCAAGAGGTGCATCAGTTAGGGTTAGATGAATTGTCAATAACATGCAAGAAACATAATCACTGCAATAATGATCCAATCACTGATTCTTAAGCACTTGTGCGTGTAGCACGTGTATTAATATTGGAAATTTGATTGTTGCTGAAATTTACTTTTAAAGTTGGCATGAAACTCGATAGTCACGATAGTCCTTTCTTCCCTATTGTGACGTATGTCTGAGTGAAACAGCTTCTCAAACAAGAACAATGTTGGTCAGGACTTGTCCATCAGGAAATGATTGGATGGTTGTGGTTTGCTATTGGTGGATCTCATGTGAGTGACAGGTTGTCCCACCCTCACGCTAGTAAACACGACATCAGAGAAGAGATGTTGCTGCAAGAGGAAGAAGAAGTTATTTTTATTAAAGGTACTGAAGTGCCTTAAAACGCGCACCATTATTCAGTGTGTTGACGTCATTTCCACTGAAACAGGAAGACAGGGCGGGACATATAGAACAGCTCCTCCCCTTTTTTTAAATGGCCGAAAGCTTTGGTTTGTCACAGCTCGGCCAGAGCCGTTGTGCTCAGTAAAGTCGCAGTTTCCTCCTAATCTCTAACTTTTTATCCTCCTAATCCCTAATAGTGCAGAATTCGAATGGGTCTGATATCTGTTCTGCACCGACTCGCGCATATGAACCACTTACATTGTTACGTTGTCGTGTCTCTGGACTGGAGCAAACTGTGCACGCTGTGGTGGTTCGCGTGACACTAACGTGATACCAGACTTCATTCGTCTCAATGGAAAGCATATTTACACTGTCTGAATCGTTCCCCATCCCCTATATAGTGCACTGTGCCATTCACCATGTAGAAAATAGTAAACGTGTGAACAAGTGACCGATATCAGCCACAGCTTCATAGTCTATTTGGGGGCGGGACACTTTAGATTCTAGAGAGCATTTGATTGGACAGAAAATCAGATGAGAAGCTGAAGTGCAGAGTGATGTCATCAAAATCGTTGATCCATATTGGTAGAAGTGAGAGATTGTAAATTTTGAAGGATTATATGTTCTAAATGCAAATTTTGTCATTTATTTTGGAGCACAGTAGATAACAGTAAGGCTAGCATATTCAAGACAAAAAAAACTTACATTTTCATATATGAGGACTTTGAAGATTAGGAGGGCACATGCATAAAAAAACGATGTGTACAGATAAATCATTAATAAAAAAATACTGCAATATTCCATAAAGAAATTCCATTTTGATTTCATGCTGACTTTAAGAAATCAGGTCAACTATTTACTAATATCTGCATTCAGTGGCATACATTTGTGAGTGCTAGAATGATAGAGTCTGAGAGTGTCTCGAGATTGCTCCAAATGGTTCTCTTATTGCTTTAGTCCTCCCAAGTGAGTTGCATTTCAATATTACCATCAATAAATTTGCAGCCAACAAAAAGGAATTAAACTCAGTAAAACGCCTAGCACTATTAGTTTGAAGAGATAGAATACAGCTCTTCCAAGCAGTCCATACAGAGCATCATCTCCTGTGGGTCAAATAAATCTCTACGCCATCCTTTCCACTCAGTAAAACCATTTAACTTTACAGGCAAATGTAGCATAAGAAAGAATGAAAACAAGTAGAAAATTCAAGAGGCAGAGAAGTCAAAGTCGAAAAGAGCACAGTCTGCAGAGGCACTTTACAACCAAACTACTTGTAATCAAAAAGAGTCTTAGCAGCCCATGTTTTACGTGAACATTTAAATGCATTAATCATGTGCAAAGGCACAAGGGACCTCTCTCCATCACCCCGCTGTAATTTACAGTGCCGGCCCCCCAAGAAGGAGGAGAAAAAGAAAACACAAACTAGGCCCATGGGTTTGATAAAGATGTTAGGTGATGAAAACTGACTTAAAACGATCGCACACAAGAAAGAGTCTGGCCAACTTTTGCACCTGGCTCCGAAGGAGCAGCTAAGCAAACTTCCTTTTCCCGTTGTGACGTCTTTTTTCATCCACGTTTCAGCCTGTAAATGGACAGGACAGCTACAAGTGCTCTCGGCTACATTTGGTCAAACCACCACGACTCGATCAACAGAACCGCTATTTTTGCTGATCGCGAAACTTTGCATAGTAATTTGACATGCACACCTCAGCGAACACAGAGGCCATGCGCCATCTGTAAAAGCGCTACGAGTTTGCTTGATTTAATTTACACTGTCATTTCTGTCTCGTAATGTAATTTGATGACACTGCCTTCTCTGATCCTTAAAAGCGTGTCAAGGGAATTTATTTTCCTGTAAAAACTGTTTCCTCATTGTGTTGGTTCTAATGACTGAAAGACCAACATAATGAGCTGAATTTGTTTCCTCTGAGTTGCTCTGCTAAAACAGCAAAGTATCATAATTAGTTTTTCTGATTATTTGTCATGTTGGTAAAACTGCTTTATGTGGCAGGATGCTTATATGATCTGTACATTATGGCTTAGTTTTTTTCCTTTTAAATCATGCTGCTTTTCCGTTGCAAAGATGTTTTATTGATTATATTTTGCCTCACAATATGCAGGGTCCTACTTAACTCATTACAATTTATAATGTATGTTTGAGTGATTTTTATCTGAATATTCTCTTTCACATACTGCCAAAGGCAAGACTCTTTTAAAAGTTATAGATGTATATATTACATGTGTAATCAATGTTTCTATGTATTTTATCAAATCAAAGTCCTGTTTTCCTCTTGAAATTACAAGTTCAATTCATATTCCATCATGACAATCAAGCACAAGTCCGTTTCGAATCAGAACTACCCTGGTCCAATTCAACCAAATAATTTTTTTTTATCTGCTAATTTCAGTTAATTATTTTGAACAGCTCACTCTCACACTTAACTGTTCAGAGCTCATTTCATATAAACACTTCAAAATATTTTAGCACACAGAGAACAAAAACTGTTTGAGGTTGATATTTACTTAAAATGAAACCTGCAAATACATCATATGATTTGCCACTGATAAAGAAAGTGTTTAACACCTGCATGTGAAGGGTAAACACATTTTCTGAGAAAAAGAGTAATACATTAGCACTGATGCATGACTTTGACTTTTGTGTACATTTATATATACAAACCAATCAGGCATAACATTATGGTGAAGTGAATAACACTGATGATCTCTTCATCACGGCACCTGTTAGTGGGTTTGACAAGGGCCAAATTGTTGATGACTGGACGACTGGATCAGAGCATCTCCAAAACTGCAGCTCTTGTGGGGTGTTCCCGGTAGCTGTGGTCAGTATCTATCAAAAGTGCTCCAAGGAACGAACCGTGGTGAACCGGCGACAGGGTCATGGGCAGCCAAGGCTCATTGATGCACGTGTGGAGCGAAGGCTGGCCCGTGTGGTCCAATCAAACAGATGAGCTACTGGAGCTCAAATTGCTCAAGAAGTTAATGCTGGTTCTGATAGAAAGGTGTCAGAATACACAGTGCATCACAGTTTGTTACGTATGGGGCTGCATAGCCGCAGACCAGTCAGGGTGTCCATGCTGACCCCTGTCCACCGCTGAAAGCGCCAACAGTGGGCACGTGAGCATCAGAACTGGACCACGGAGCAATGGAAGAAGGTGGCGTGGTCTGATGAATCACATTTTCTTTTACATCACGTGGATGGCCGGGTGTGTCTGCGTCACTTACCTGGGGAACACATGGCACCAGGATGTACTATGGGAAGAAGGCAAGCCGGCGGAGGCAGTGTGATGCTTTGGGCAATGTTCTGCTGAAAAATCTTGAGTCCTGCCATCCATGTGGATGTTACTTTGACACGTACCACCTACCTAAGCATTGATGCAGACCATGTACACCCTATCATGGAAACGGTATTCCCTGGTGGCTGTGGCTCTTTCAGCAGGATAATGCTCCTGCCACAAAGCAAAAATGCTTCAGGAATGGTTTGAGGAGCACAACAACGAGTTTGAGGTGTTGACTTGGCCTCCAAATTCCCCAGATCTCAATCCAATCGAGCATCTGTGGGATGTGCTGAACAAACAAGTCCAATCCATGGAGGCCCCACCTCACAACTTGCAGGATTTAAAGGATCTCCTGCTAACATCTTGGTGCCAGATACCACAGCACACCTTCAGGGGTCTAGTGGAGTCCATGCCTCGACGGGTCAGGGCTGTTTTGGTAGGTGTGTGTGTGTGTGTGTGTTAAAATGTTTTTTAATATTTCATAATTACAAAAATATACTAACTGTTTTCATATATATATGATCAATAATCTATGACAACATATGTTTTTACATTGCTTTAAGTCACCAAAATAAGTTAAGCAACTTTCATTTATAACAATTTTTTAAGTTATACAAGATTCAGCTCATTTTTTTTTAAGTCAATTTAATGTCATTTAAGTTGTCATTTAAATGACTTGAACATCCAAGTTGATTGTACTTAAATATTTAAGGCTGCATTTATTTTACAGTTTAGTAATATAACAGTTTAGTAGTATTTTATTTATTTATTTTTTTAAGTTAGCTTGCCCTGAACAGTATCTTATGATTCTAGCAACTGTAATGCATTTCACAATGCGCCTCTGATCTTCAATAGCAACACTGGTAATTGCAGTGTTAGTTCACATTAATCAAAGTGTCAGCTGCAGAGAACTACAGGCTTTGTTTTGAGAAGGGCCTCCACCTAGCTTCCACCAGAGTGCATCTATTAAGGGGTTAAATAAACACTATTTGCTAATATGGCCTTTATTTCAGCTTGAGTGGAAGGAAACGGAGTCACAGAGTGTTTGCAGTGCAGGTATGGAAGCAATCTCTTGAAAAAACGCAAACATTGTGGACTATCCGCAGTGTTTGTGTGAGTGTGTCTGTGAAAAAGACAGATAGAGGGAGAGTTGATCACTGAAAAGCTACTGCAGATGCCGCTGTGCGCACTGTCAGGTTGAGGGCTGGGGATGATTGCACATCTGGAGTGAATTTATCGTATAATTCGGCGTATTACTGGTGCAGTCTCCATATAAGTAGCATGACCACGTTTACAGTCCAGTCCGTAAGCCTGCAAGTGCCCTCTGCCCTACGCTAATTTATACTTGTACAGGGTGGAGAGCACAGAATTTATTATAGTCTCTAAAGTACTTGAGCGAATCATGCAAAAACATGCCATATTTCACCCGCAGATTCAAAATAAAAGCAAAATATGTAAGTAAATACATTCTCCTTGCTGTAATACCATATATTTTTTGCTTTAATACTTAATACAATGTTTATTTATTTTTTAATTTTTTTATTAAATCTGCATCAATTAAAGGCAGTACAACAAATACTACAATGTTGTATAAATACATTTGATATATCACTTTTGCATTTAAGGTAACCCTCAAGCCATCCTAGGGGTATATTAATCCAGGGGGTTAATAAAGGCCTTCTGAATCGAAGCGATGCGTTTATGCGTTTAGAAAAATATAAATTTTTATAAACTTCCGGTAACAGCCATACGAAGTGGAAGAGTGTCCTTTTTAAGAGTTACTTTTATGATGGATGGATGTGCTTTTTTTGTGCTTCAGAATCTAAAGTACCATTCACTCCCATTATAAAGCTTGGAAGAGCCAACTGCAATTGTGTTTGGCTGAAAGAAGAAAGTCATTACAAATAGGATGGCTTGATGGTGAGTAAATTATGGGATAATTTAAATTTTTGAGTAACCGTTTAATAGTTATGAATAATGTTGTGAATTTTTTTTTTTTTTTTTAATGGTCCTAAAAAAATTATTTTCTTTCTTTTAAATATTGGGATAAAACCCTCTCTTGACAAATTTCTCCACAATCATTTAGATTACAAAGTCATCCTGCATAGAAAAGTTACAGTACCAATAAAACCTGCAATGTCTAATTCTGTCACTAAAGCCTGCATATTTCCAGACATACATTGATTGTAATCAAAACTCCAAATGTCTGATTGGTTTTCTTTGGCGCCTCAGTATTTGTTTTGACTGGTGAGATTGGATGTGGTTAAACTCCATGTTCATTATCATCCAATATCTATTTTATCAGTAAATTGTTTTTGATACACATCCTTTTATCACATTGTGTGGTTACAGGGAGAAAAATAGATGATATCCAAGCCTAGATGGAATCTACACCTGCAGAGAACGCTCTACACATCCACCTCCATTTGTGTGTTTATTTATTAAATATTTTGGCTTTAATTAAAGCTGTGAATACATGTGTATTACCCCCGGCTACCTTTTTAAAGGTGCAGTCTGTAGTATTTATGAGGATCTATTGACAGAAATGCGATATAGTATACATAACTATGTTTTCAGTGGTGTATAAAGACCTTAAATAATGAACCGTTACGTTTTTATTACCTTAGAATGAGCCATTTCTCTCTACACACACCTCGGGTCCCCTTACAGTGAAGTCACCATTTTGCGCCACCATGTTTCTACAGTTGCCCTAAACGAACCAACTGCTCTACACAGCGCTAGCTACTCTCTGCTGTCTCAGACGACATCTTTGTCCTGTGTTGGCCAGCTAGATGCGCTAAAATGTACAGAGTGTGATGTTTTATTAACAAATTTTGGGAGGAGCACGTTCAGATAATTAAACCTAATTAAACACGAGCACATTAAGCTAAACAGGGAACGATAAGAGGGGTGGGTGTGTGTGTGTGTGGGTGGGTGTGGGTGTGGGTGTGGGTGTGGGTGTGGGTGTGTGTGTGTGTGTGTGTGTGTGTGTGTGTGTGTGTGTGTGTGTGTGTGTGTGTGTGTGTGTGTGTGTGTGTGTGTGTATAGACTCACCTAAAGGATTATTAGGAACACCTGTTCAATTTCTAATTAATGCAATTATCTAATCAACCAATCACATGGCAGTTGCTTCAATGCATTTAGGGGTGTGGTTCTGGTCAAGACAATCTCCTGAACTCCAAACTGAATGTCAGAATGGGAAAGAAAGGTGATTTAAGCAATTTTGAGTGTGGCATGGTTGTTGGTGCCAGACGGGCCGGTCTGAGTATTTCACAATCTGCTCAGTTACTGGGATTTTCACGCACAGCCATTTCTAGGGTTTACAAAGAATGGTGTGAAAAGGGAAAAACATCCAGTATGCGGCAGTCCTGTGGGTGAAAATGCCTTGGTGATGCTAGAGGTCAGAGGAGAATGGGCTGACCGATTCAAGCTGATAGAAGAGCAACTTTGGGCTACAACAGCAGAAGACCCCACCGGGTACCACTCATCTCCACTACAAATAGGAAAAAGAGGCTACAATTTGCACGAGCTCACCAAAATTGGACAGTTGAAGACTGGAAAAATGTTGCCTGGTCTGATGAGTCTGGATTTCTGTTGAGATATTCAGATGGTAGAGTCAGAATTTGGCGTAAACAGAATGAGAACATGGATCCATCATGGCTTGTTACCACTGTGCAGGCTGGTGGTGGTGGTGTAATGGTGTGGGGGATGTTTTCTTGGCACATTTTAGGCCCCTTAGTGCCAATTGGGCATCGTTTAAATGCCACGGCCTACCTGAGCATTGTTTCTGACCATGTCCATCCCTTTATGACCACCATGTACTCATTCTCTGATGGCTACTTCCAGCAGGATAATGCACCATGTCACAAAGCTTGAATCATTTCAAATTGGTTTCTTGAACATGACAATGAGTTCACTGTACTAAAATGGCCCCCACAGTCACCAGATCTCAACCCAATAGAGCATCTTTGGGATGTGGTGGAACAGGAGCTTCGTGCCCTGGATGTGCATCCCACAAATCTCCATCAACTGCAAGATGCTATCCTATCAATATGGGCCAACATTTCTAAAGAATGCTTTCAGCACCTTGTTGAATCAATGCCACGTAGAATTAAGACAGTTCTGAAGGCGAAAGGGGGTCAAACACAGTATTAGTATGGTGTTCCTAATAATCCTTTAGGTGAGTGTGTATGTATATATATATATATATATATATATATATATATATATATATATATATATATATATATATATATATATACCTTTACCTTTTCGTTGACAGTTTTTCTTAGCATACCTCCAACACCCTATCTCCTCACTTTGATTTAATAAACTCTTATTAGATGTCAACACAATCCATAATTCAATGCAGTCTAGTTCTAGACTATCTCTATCACGGGGCTACTTTCACTTTTGGCTACTATCACTTTTGGCTACTCTGGGTTCGGGCCAAAATTCCGAGCCTGGAGCCCTCCCCCCGGCCAGCACGCCAAATACGCATAATCTTTACTCTATTTAATTTGATGTAAGTGTGAACTCGTGAAGCACCTTTTAACACATTTTATTTCCTTTCTGCAGATTTACCTTCCAAAATCAGTGCAGAATATTCCTGCAGATCCTGTCTGTGCCTGTAGATCTCCAAGTCTGTTTACACTGCAAGCCAAAGAGTGCTGTATCATCTGATCCATTTCATCCTTATAACAGACAAAAAGGAGGCCCGTCTGCGCCTGGACTTCTTTGATGAGACGCTGTTGTGTCTGGCTGATGAGGTAATAATGAGGGTCTTATAATGTTGATATATTAACACAAGTTCATTCCTGCACGCGGCAGCTTTTTTCTGCCAATATTCAAAGCAGCCAATGTTGTGACAGGGTTATGAGTTTTTTGTGGAGCGTGGTGGGGTAGATCTTCCCTGGAGATTATATGTTACATTCTCATCCAAAACAACTGGCAGGTATAGATGAAGATGGATTTTGGACTTATTATTATTATTATTATTATTATTGTTATTATTATTGTTTACTATGAATTATTATTTACTATGTCAACTGAACATGCTGCTAATGACCCTTTTTGGCATCTTCCAACATGTCATTTGAATTCAAATGTAATATCAGGTGATGTTCTGATGCATCAGATTTCAGGAATGTTGACAAAGCCCATGGGCTAATTTGACAGACTAATTTGCCACAGCAAAAACACATACTCAGACATAAAAGGTTGGAAGAGCTTCATTCAGTGGGACGGGCAAAAGTCTCGGCATGCCCAGATGCGATTCTGCGAGAAAACGGTTACCTTGCAAAAAACTTTTACACATTGTATTAAAAAAAAAAGTTATTAATTTTAATTGACTAATGCACTTTAGGAGGATCTCCCACTAACTTGTGGATAGAGTTCAAAATGCCCCAAAAAATGTTCACTTCTCATTACTTTTTACGCCCACACACCTGAGGTTTTTGGAGTTTTTGATCCCTGCATAGATATTTGGCTCAGATATTCTTTACATTTTTGTCATTTTAATGGAAAAAAGTATAGGAAAATCAGTGTTGGGTGTAATGACTCAAAAATTTTCTGTAATTTAACTACAGTTACTTCTGATGTAATTACATGAAATACTGTATAGACTATAGAACAATTCTATGTATAAAAAATAGTGGATTTAACATCGATATTTAACATCTAATTAGGTAAAATATATGTTTTTAATGTAACTTTCTCCCTTGGAATACGGTGGTCAGTCCAAGAATAATTTATGCAATTGCATATTGTTTATTTGAAATAATTAAAAGAGCAGTTTCATGTCTATCCTTGTATTGTTCCACCGGTCAAGGTTGATATGGGATTTCAAAAGTATTTAGTAATAAGTAATGCAATACTTTTTAAAGAGAGTAATTAGTACAGTAATTTAATTACACAGCTGAAGATGTAATTAGTAGCTAGTAATGAATTACTTTTTTAGAGTATCTTACCCAACACTGATGAAAATGCAGAAATAAAATGGTTAAATTTGCATTTTCTTACCATGTGTGCAGAAAATGTACGGGAAATTGTTTCAACTTTTGTTTCACTGTTTGTGGTGCTTTAAAATTTTACGTTTAGTCAACTTGAAATGTGAAGTTGTACTAAGTAACAACTTGGATATTTGAGTTAACTAAACGTAACATTTTAAGTTAGCACAAACACTTTTTTTATGTTGAAACCATTTTTTAGAGTGTGTATTTTTACTGTTTATTTGTTGTGCTTTTGCATCTGATTTTTTACATTTATTTATTGTTGCCTTATGCCTAGTCCACACGTACACGGGTATTTTTATGAACACCAAAAACCAAGTTTTTCCCTCCTCCGTTTAAAAATTGCATCCACATGAAAACGCGAAACACGCTATGAAGCGCTGTCAAGAACATGCCAAACCAACAGGTGACAATATAACCCTAACTGTAAAGCCATGTTGGCCAATCAAAAGCCTGGAAAAAAGGATATTGCCAGTTCCGGTTCAGACGCAACAAGCCAAAATCTCAGATTTAACTGTCCACACGACACCACTGCAACCAGAGTTTCTAAAAATGTTCACCCTGGCAGGAGTTTTCAAAAAAGCATGGTTTCAGTGTCCGGATATTGCGTTTGCGTGTGGACAAACTGTTTTGACAGGGCCTCAGTTCTCTAGTTAGTTTCCCTAGTTGTTAATCAGTTCGCACACCTGTTCCGATTTATCCTTGATTACACTCCCCATGTATTTAAAGCCGAAAGTATACTTTTTTACGCATACGCGTGCATATGCGCACAGTTGAGCGCACAGCCTTGCAAAGTATACTTCTTTTGACTTGTACACAGGCGTTCTACACATACAGTTTTGAGCAATCTCGCACCACGAGTTGCAACCCATGTAAATACTGCAAAAAAATGAAATGCACATATGCAACCTGTTACAAATTGACGTTCAGTATGCACATTCTCTTCTGATGATGAAATTCACGTCACGCACACTGTACGCTAACCCTCGCGTACGCATAAAAAGTGAAGTATACTTTGGCCTTTAGCCCTGTGTTTTTGTTTAATTCTTCATCCGGTATCGTCAGCTTTTTTTTTTGTTAACGGGGCTGTGTTTGTTAGTCCTCCTATGATCTTCTGAGTATTCCATGTGGATTTAAATGAAGACTTTTCACGCTTCTTTACAGCCACATGTAACAGATCATTCATAATGAATAATTTGAATGAATAAAATGTTGCCCTCTATTTTACCACCTGTATTATGGTGGCAATTGTCATATTTTAAGGTACATGGAAGATTTTTGTAACATTCAGTTAATGAAATTAAGCTTGTGAACCATATAAAAGGCACAAAAATAGCAGTTTTTACAATAAATATCTGGCAACCACGGTTGATATCTGAGCTGGTATCATGGAAGTGGTTTGTGAAAGGACTGTCCAGTTTAATTGATGTTACTTCTAAAAGTGTTTCCAGGCACACGGACATGGATTTGATTACGTAAGAGAATCCCCCCTTAAATAGGAAAATAGTCACTTAAAACAATGGTTTGCCAACCATCTAGCAGGTGATGAATTGTTTCCTGACAAACTGAAGATGCAGAAAACCACATTTAAAGACACTCATATAAGGTTTAATTAGAGACCTTCAAAATAAAAGCAAAAAAAAAAAAACAATATGTCATTAAATGGCGGTTTCTTAGTACGCAACATTTAACAACCATTCTTAAAAAGACAAAAGTAATTTAATGTGAATATATGCACAAATCAGCCAGGATGTGAACCAGCCACCAAAGCAGAACTTTAAAGTCTTTTTCTTGCTTTGCATGTTTCGTCGCCTCCATCTGACTTTGACTTCACAACATGTACTGTAAAAGTGCATTGTTCTGTTTCTTTTTTCTCCATTGTAAAAGCAACATAACACATCCAGCAAACTTGTAAAAGCCTTTTAACTTGCTGTAAATAAGAGAAAAAGGAAGAGTTAATTGGGAATGTTTTTTTTGACCTTTAAATGCATGTTAAGATCTAAGACATTCTTTACGCTTCACAAAAAAAAGGCAAACAATGCACATCTCTCAGGGAATATTAAAAGACAAAAGAAAGAGTAAATATAACCAGTTGAATCTATTCTGAGCTGAATTTAAAATCCATGCAGGAATTTAAATTAAGAGCAATAAAATAAGGCAGGCAGCCGGAAAAGTTTAACGCGCGTTTTTCAGGCGTATGCTTGTTATCCTTACAAGTAGCTTTTTTCAAAGTAGCTTCTTGGTTAAGGAAATACTCACACACAGGTGTGGAAATTAACCATGCATGCCACCCACACGCCACCTCTCTGCGCTGCCCAGTGGTCGGATACATGCTTTGGTGTGTTATGGCGGCAGTATGGTCGTGTTTATCCTCCGTGTCTGGTCTTTTCCAGTGACTTTTCCCTCTCCACTCAAAACGCTCTTAATGTTAAAACACTTCAGACCATTTTACAGAGTCAAACATTACGAGATTTGTCTTTCAGGACGCAGGAGAGATCCAATATGAGCCAATTAAGATAAACACAGAAGTGGTGACTATGCAGAATCGCTGGAAAACTGTAGAAACGGTCTGACTCACTTCTCTTCACTGTGAAATGAAGCGTTTCAGGAAAATGAGCATCAAAATATACATTGCCACCTTTGAAACGAACACTAACCCGTTCTCGGGCTACATAACTCAGCTGGTGGTCATGTTCAAACCTAACATGGGTGTGTGTGGAACAACTGAACATGCTGTAAATCTGAGTATGTGTTCCGCGACTCCAAACACAGTCAGCTAAAACTGCACTCGGTTTACATTTATTTCCATCTGAGAGAGAACCTTCTTGGAAATAATAGCTATTCAGTGGTTCTTTACATAATCTTTGGTTCAGTACAGAAACTTAGCAACAATCATTTTTTAGCTGCTTTTTGGGGTTTTAAGTTAAACTATAAGGTTCTTTAGAGGTTAAAAAATATTTGTTATATATTCCCCCGGTTTCACAAACGATACTTAAGCTAGTAACTGAAAGCAGCTTGCTCTGACATACCTTAAAATATGTCAGTGTCATTGTTTTGTCTCAAGATGCACACCAGTAATGTTGTTTTATAGGGCACGTTTATAAAAGCTACTTAAATGCCCTTCTTGAACTAAGGCTTATCCTGGCTTAGTCTAACCCCTGTCTGTGAAACCAGGCCTATAGGTTTTTCAGACCATCATATTGTTGTTTTTTTCTACTAGAGAATGAACTAGAGAATAAAATGTTTATGTGGAACATAAGAATGCTATAAACTTCTAACTTTTTTGGGACATAAAATTACGCTCTAAATGCACAATCCAATTCACATTACAGCAGTGGTTCTCAACCTTTTTGGCTCCAAGGCCTCCCATCATCCACAACAATATTCAAAGACCCAACTCTATAGTTTCTGTGAATTTTCTCTGTTTTTTTTTTTTTTTTTTTCAAAATGTAGCTTTTTAAGAATGCATGAAGCTATAATAATAATATTTGTTTCTTAAAAGCAGAGACAAAATATCTTATTTTGTTTTTTTGCTGAAGAACAAATTTTACAAAGACATGAAGGCGAATAAATGTACAGAATTTTCACTTTTTGGGTGAACTATCCCTTTAAGACAAGCAAATCGACACATCGTTGCATGTCTATAAAGCTAAACATACAGAAGATCTCCATATGTTATGGCCTCTGGCTGTTCACACATCACGTTGGGCGTTCGACATTGAGTACATATGGTGTTCTGAGACTGTTTCTTTTGATGCTGCACATACACAAACCCTCCCACTCTGGTTTATAGATCAAACTGTTAACGGTGGATGTGTCATGCCACACTGCTCAGCAACAGAGATGTTTTGGACGTATTTGTTTGCTGTAATCTTGAAGGAGTTTATCTGTTGATGATGCAGTTGTTTGTTTAAAACGCACAGTGTAATTTTAATCAAGGCAACAAGATCAATGTTGTATCTGGACCATAGAGGTCTGCAGGGCCAAGACACCAGTGAAAAACACTTGTAAGCTATAATTTGTGTTCGTAAAGCATGTTAATCATAGACCAAGTGTGCTGTGCCGTCAATGCACGATGACTGACTTTGTATCAATAAATGGTGTTTTTTGGCAGATTTTTGTAGTAGCCAATGAGTGGTAAGCCTCACAGAGTTCTGGAGACTTTGTCAGTGTTTTGTCTATGGAGGAAAGCCCCGTAATTCATAACAGTTTTGTGAATTTCTCCGTTTGTTAGTCTGTGTGGCTTTTGATCTGGCACAGCTACGCACAAACAGGCTTTGACTACAATCATTCGTTTGTCTTGCAGTGAAACACAAGAAGCCGAGAACAGCACAGAAAATGTAAAGGCCTGTTTATAGTCTGTACTGTATTTATGAGAGCAGGCTGATGACACTGATTTGATTTAAAAGGCAGACAACGTAAGGAATTATGGGGAAAATACATTTAAGAAACAGGGTAACATGCATATATTTTTTAATTTTTAAGTCTGAATAAGTTGGCAAAACTCAAAGTTCAGGTAATCAGTTACATCAACATTTTGAAGTCAAGAAATTCAAAGTTTAAGTAAGCAGAACTGGCAGATTTTTATTTTGCACTCATACGTTTTAATTGCTCTTAGCAAGCTAATTCATACATTTAACTTAAATTTCTCATGTAACCTCAACTTTAGCTTTAACAGCTTTAACTAGCTAATTCAGTAATTGCTAACTTGCTAATTGGTAACACAATGATTTGATAGCATTAGCATAGACTAGCATAGAAATTGCGGAAAGAGTGCAACAATATAGAACAATTAACATATATCTGTTTTAAAACCAGACTTATGCTCCACTTGTCATCATGATGGTAACCCATCAAAAAACTCAACATACAGTAACAGAAAAGCTTCTAAATTAGCATAACAAAACATTAAACACTACTAAATCTCCCACTTGACATTACTCTTCATCATATGGCAAAGCATGCTGGGAAATATAAATCCCAGCCCAGTTTGAGTTAATTTTAAGTTAGTCTAAATTAAAAGAAACAAGTTCATAAAACTTAAAACAATGAAACCATTCCGACTACTTAAAATGTGTCAGTTTTGTCTGAACTCAAAAGAAAGTTCTAAATACTCATAAAAGTTCATTTGATTGGACTAATTAGAACTAATTTAAGTTTACCCTACTCAAACCAATTAATTATTTTGAGCATTAGAGTTTACAGTGCATTTAATATTTAAATTGTATTAGTGTATATTTGATCAATTTCTTGGATTCAAATACTGTAAATATATCATATGAATTTATTGTTAGATGTTATTTGGCTACTGTCTTTTAACATGAAGAAATATTATTAGATATATTTATGATTATGCTCACATAAGCTGTTTAGACTAATTTGATTATACCGACCTGAAGACCTGAAGTTATTTTATATTAAGTTTTGAGTATTATCACTTCACCCAGTGATAATAAATGCAGTGTCTGCAATATCAATACTTTTTGTTCAGTAGAAAAATCACTTATTGCTTTGCTTTTTGCAAAGTGTTCCTCCACCATCATAATCAGACAAAAGCTTGCGGTCTCCAGGGATCTTCATCCAGTGCTCTCTGTAATTATTGTCCGGATTGCATGCAGTCTTGATGGGATGAAAAATCTAAACTGTAACCAACAGGAAAAAATTGCATGCGAATCATCTGAAGTAGAGTATTGTATGGCTGCCCTATATTACTTACAAATCACTGGCTGCCTGCTGCATTGCCGTTCTACATCTTCTGGTGATTTATCGGTTCAAACTTCAGCTATCTATTGAAAACATGTGTCTCATATTAAAGTCTTCCCCTCCACTTCAAATAAATCAAGCATACTTGACACTCAAGTTTATTGAAGCCATATTACTCAGAGCCAAGTAGAGACGGCTGCCTCTTAAACATTTACATATTTGGGATGACAGAGTTTTTAGAAATACAAAATGATACACATTTAAATTAGTTCCATGAAGCCAGATAGATTCAGTTGCAATTAAAGTGACACTGATCAGGAGTGCAGCCACGGTACGAACAAGACGCCGTGCAGTTGGCTGATGCCGTATTTCCACTGAGTTGACAGACATGAGCACAACAAACAAAGCGGAACTGCCAAAACGGACCTGCGGTCTCTCCACAATGACAACGGCTGGAGTAACTCTGCCTCTTTGAACCGCTGTGCACTCGCTTTGCATTATTATTAATGGGCTAATACGATTATGGGGTTTTCAGCATATGAACGCCTCACCTCATTAAAAAGCTTCCTGTGCAAATGTCTACGGTCCAAATCAAAGCGTGTCATCACCTTATGTTCATTTGTTATTTTCACCCCGCTCCAAATTCAGACAATCCAAAGACATGAATTCAATAGGCTACGTTCACTGCAGGCACAATATCTTTTACTTTTACTATAACACATTTACATATGTACTATAATTATGGGCACAATACAGTGCTGGAGATTAGAGTCACAGCGTGCACCCCAATTATTGTTGTTATTATTATTATTATTATTATTATTATTATTATTATTTTTACTATTTGCTGGTTTATTTTCCTGTTGCTGCTTTTTTTTTTGTGGGGTGATAACACGTTTAGACATTCTACTAACTATAAGTAGTGCTGGGTAGTACTGATTATATGTAATCTGGATTACGTAATCAGATTCCAAAAATAAAATACTTATAGTAATAAGATTATATCACTAATAAATACTCATAATCAGAATACAGTTACTTTTTAATTGATTACATGTTTACTTAATGCTCACAAAATGGCAGTAAATTACTCTTATTACTTTATTCATTGACCCTAATTATTATTATTTTTTCTATTAAATTTTCCTTTCTCAAAAGTTTTATGGAATTGCACACGCAGACCGGCCACTAGTCAGCTGACTGATTACATGGAAAAGTGACATTACCTAAAATGTGTAATGTAATGTAATAGATTATGTTACCAACTACAATTTTTATCATGTAATTTGTATTCAGTAATTGACTACAGTAATTTACCCAGCACTGGCTATAAGTAACTTTGCAAATACATCAGCATCAACTATAGCACTCATTAGAATATGAATAGACTGTCTGCTTAATAGCTGATCCACTTTATCCACTTTATTATGATGGTCCAGCAACAGACATTCTACTATAACTTTGCAACTACTTGTCAATTTATTCTACTAACCCTGAACCCTAACTTAACAGTCTACTAGAGTCTACTAATACTTTAATGAGCGTTAGTAATTTAATATAATGTTATTTCATGTTATTTTACATATTTTATGTTGACTTCAGGTGAAACATTTTACACTATTATGCTACAGTGCAGTTATTTATATCATTTTATTTATTATTTTGTAGTTTAATTTCCTGTGTTATGGGAGAAAATCCCAGAGCATTTCCAGTAAAATATTGCATGCAGTATTTTAATATTTTCTCTCTAGAATTCTTTAATTTAATATGATTGATATAAGCTAACAGCCTGACAATAGTAATCTTGGTTTGTATTAGTGTCGATGGAGGCCTTTTGAAGTTTCTCCTGTTTGGTGCCATTCCATTAAATATTATGAAGGCTGTCAGTTAACACTGAAATACCGTAGATATGCTCTGTCCAGATAAATAAACACAGATAGCTCCTAGTGGTGGACGTGAACGGGTTATTTTGTTCGCTTCACCGGCCGGCTCCAGTCATATAGAAATACTGCTTATTTTGGTATGTTTCAGAATATCAAACTCATGTCTGTTAATATTAAAAACAGACATCAGCGCTGCACGCCATGCTGTTTTTCTTTGGCACTGCTTGCGATTGTGGAGAAAAAAGGGCAAAAGATGTATTTAAAATTCCTTTAGAAAATGTAAACGGCTTGATTTATATTTTACACTGGACTTGTTGAAGTTCAAGAGGCCTTGGATGTGAGCTGCAGAGATAAGTAGTTGAAAACCCAACTCTTGAGTAAGCCCACCCAAAAATAGAAATGGTACATTCCAAACCAATATAACAGTGGCAATACACCATCACACGACCACAGTAAATGGTAAAATTGTTGTGCGTCCATTCTAAGGCACGCCTAAAAAAGACCACTGTGTCTACACGCGCTACCGCAAGCATCAGATAGCACTTATGAAAATCCCTCTTCCTAATGTATGACTAAACATGCTGGTCAGTCACAACAGGACAGTGCGTACTGTATGAGTTTACTCTGTCACAATGCAGCAAAGCTGCCATCCCTTCAATAACAGGATATGGTCACAGTTTGCAATGCTTGAAATGCACTTAAATGGCATTTTAATGTTTTTCTGCCCACTTCCAATGGCATTTTGGAATTTGAACTTCGTTTACTGTTTAGCCAAGAATTCTATGCCGATCCATTCAGCAGAGCTGAAATGTGATTAAAAAAGGAAGAGGTTCTTATTACAGACGAAGAGAAAACTCAATTAATACCGCCATTAGATTACTTCCAAGACAGAGGAAAATGTCCGACCTCAATAGGTCATGGTTTAATGCTGTTAATCGTCTGCTCTATAGCATGGCCTTGATCTGCATACTTCTGGTGAGGTTCTTGGGAGTGTCTAACCCACAGCAAAACCAGAAATATATCTGCACCACAGTTGGTCTTCAAACCACCCACTTAAAACTTCCTTTAAGGACAAAGAGAACCAAAATGACATTCGCACACCAAGCAGAAATGCACACACATCTTGTGCCAGTGTTTTGATTGATTTTTGTTTGTTTTGTTTTTGCCTTTTATCTAGCATTGGATAATTATTTTTCTTTTAAAATGGGTCATGTCTTTGTAAAACTAAATATAAATGCTTACATGCAAAGTTATGATTTATTTTAATTGTATTTTCTGCTGACCAGTATTGGCGAGTATTGGTGTTTTCATGGAATAAACAATATAAATTAAAAAGTAACAAATTAAAAAATCGTATTAATGATGCATTGTTTAAAAATATATATTTCCCTTATAGCTTCAGTATAGTTAATGGATAAATGGATGAAATAAAAATTTCCATTGAATATTCCTTTTTACTCAAGAATGTCATATTGAAATTGAAATGTGTTGTGAATGCTGTTTCATGTTGTTTTCAAAACCCAATTTAAACAACTGTCAAAATCTTTTAATGTCATTAAATCTGGTTTAGGCTTTTGGCACATGGAGATGGCACTGCATGCAAGTGGCACTGCCAGTGGCCAACACTCACAAAACAAACAAGAACGGCAGACTGTTTTTGTTATGGTTACTCCTGATCCGGCTGAAATAGTAAAATCTTATATTAGCAGTTACAGTATTGAAGTTCTGTTGTATTATTTTACATATTTGGGATTGGTATTTAAAAAAAAAAAAAATACATTTTTAAAAGTTATTATTACCAAGCCTGCATTTGTTTTTGCTCAAAACACAGTAAAAACAGTAAGACTGTGAAATATTATTACACTTTGTATGTTACTGAGACTGTACAGCATCACACCACCATTGTCATCCAGACACCAGATTCAGTTCTTTAAAATGCTGAAAGTCTGGTTGACTACATCACATAAACGGTAGAAAAAAAGAAAAAAGTTAGTGGGCTATGTAAACATAACTCTTTCCCTGCCAGCGGTTTTAAAAAAAAAATTTTTTCAAGTTGCCAGCTACCACCAGCGTTCTTGATAATTTTCACAAAAATGTAATGCCGCCAAGAATATTTTGTTGTATGAATATCTGAGCATGCAATATATCAAAAGAAAGAACAGAGTCTCTGCTTTTAAACCCAAAAAACCAAAACTTTTATTCTAGCTTCATGCATTCCTTTTTTTTAATAAACACTTTAATTTCATAAAAAGAGCAACATTTGAGCAAAAAGATGAGAAAATTGTGTTGTCAAAGACTACATCAAGATCGGATTCAGAGCGATGATCAAAACACAGATGGAGTCCATCAACTCTCCCAAAGCTTCACAGTCCTATAGCTCATCCTGGGTCATTCAGTAACATTAGGCAGATATTTCTATTAAATAGCATATCAATCTTGATATAATTCAAGATTGATATGCTCTTTAATGTTGATGATTGCGTTATTTTACATATGCATGATTACAAATTATATCACTTGTTTCTGCATCTTGTTCGCATGTGTTGTGATCAGGAGATTCTGTACTTTTTCAGAAGATGTGTCATACAAGCAGATGGTTATTTGAATGGCCTTCTGTATTTAGTCTGAGATTTTATGTTCAGAGCATTTTGTTTTGTAAACGAGGCACAGTGTGATGGAGAGCTCACAAAGAACCTTTCGTTAAAGGGTGACGCAAGCAGCTTTATTGTAAGTAATTGTAAGTAAATAGTTGCTTAATGCTTTGCCTGTAAATGACGGGTTTATATGGATAATGTTTTCAAAACACTTGCTCACGTGCAATAGCGAGTGGGCGTAGATACCTATGCAATGACGTTAGCCAATCACAACAGTGGCCATTTACTGACAAGCCTTAAAAGAGCCGCCCCTTAAAAATAAATAATTTCAGACAGAGGGTCAGAAAGAAGGTTGAAAATAAAAAACAATTATGCAAATATAAATAAAAAAATAATAATAATTATATGCATTAGGCCTATAAGTGAACCTGAAGGAACATTAAAATAATTAAAAAAATCCATGCTCTGACCCCTTTAATAAATAAAAATATATTTTTGTATATTTTTCTTCAGGTGTATGCCGAACCCTACTGAGCATGTGTACAGCACGTGTCATCAGTCCAGCTTATTTCTGATTGAAGTAATTGAATGTTTCAGTTGCCCCCTCACCCATTACGGAGTCAGAACGAGCGGTAAGCCAGCAGTCCATGTACTCATAAAACAAAGCTGATGGTAGATTTATTTCACAGACGTGATTAACTGCACAGGAAAACTGCACATTCAGTGACTTAATGTTGAAATGGGCATTTTCAAGACTCTAAAGTGAAGAATTGGGCCATCGAGTATTATCGTCACTGTATTTCATAGTACAAATGTGTTCCATTCAGCAATACTTCATTAGTCTCACGCCAACATTAATTACACTGTCTGCATTCAACTTGAGCAATATATAGTTAGTCTGCGCCATTAAACACACATCTGTAAATCATGGCCAATGATGCAGAGTGAGGACCTGGAATGGCTGGTGAGACGATCTTTGAGATGCCGTGTGGACGGATGATGGACCAGGAGTCGCTCCCTGCGTTGCCTGCTCCTGATTACTCAGATTTGCCAATGACTGTGGGTTTACTGAGATACCGGCGTCTCTCATCAGCTCTCAGACTACAGCATTCAAACCATATGTGAGGTGAAGACATAGAGGGGGTGTTATTGACTGAGGAATCACCTTGAATCACAGCACTGTATGTGTTACTGGAGCAGAGCTGAATCTAGTAGGATCTCAGAAGCAGACATTTTATTTTACAGCTTATTCTGGCTATTTATACTTTTAGAAAAGATGTTCATTGAGGCTTTATATAGAATCCTAGGGTTCTTGACTCCATTTTTGTTACCTGGGCAAAGAAATTAATGTTTATTTGTCAGCAGAAATCTGTCGGATGATGCAAAACGCATCATCCGGCGGACTTTGGCAGCTTCAGGTCTTTTATAAAAACTGCAGATTATACTTACTCATTTTTGTATCCCCGTCCACAGACAGTTGGATCGTCAGAGGGTTATGAACTGTCTTTTTTTGTTTTTTTATACTGTTGTCTGAGGTCCACTTATGACATTTGTGTGATTTTTACATTCAAAAACATCATAATGAATTCAGCAAATAGGCTATTTTCTACCCTGGTTTTGAGGCTCTCTCCTGGAATGCTCGGTTTTTATGGGCATGCTGAACTGAAGACTTGGAAGTAAACG
Organism: Paracanthobrama guichenoti; assembly: GCA_018749465.1. Classification (NCBI taxonomy): domain Eukaryota; kingdom Metazoa; phylum Chordata; class Actinopteri; order Cypriniformes; family Gobionidae; genus Paracanthobrama; species Paracanthobrama guichenoti. Next base: position 31,587,639 of record CM031962.1, on the reverse strand, counting down.
ACCACTGCTATGATAAAAAGTGCTAGGATCAGCTTTGCATATTACAGTGAGCTCTGTCTCCCCCGTGAGTACACATGAGGGATTGTTTTGAAAGTGTGTGGGAAAACGGCAACCGGAATGATGATTCGCCCACAGGGATATCTTTATCAAGCAGACATCCACCCGCAATTAAGTGGAATGTTATTTTTTATTGCCTTGCCTATCCGATATAACCGCGAACAGTGCATCGCTAACACGCGCACGCACACGTACAAGCCTCACTGCAGAGTCAGACAAATCATCATGATCAAAACTTCCGCTATTTTGTTTTCCCTTAAAATATCAAATCAAAAGAATGAACAACGCACATCAAGAAAGGAGTGTTATTTCACTCTTTAAGGTTAACCGGCCTGCCGACGGGCTTACGTTTTGGAAACCCGTCTTGAAAACATATAGCCCTGGGACGTTAATGTTCTAGTCTGATCCTGAAATGCAGCACAATGAACCAACAACACCTCAAATAAAGGATTCTCCAGTACTGTGACAGCGTGCTAAGTTCTGTTCAGTTAGACACGTACACATAATCAATAGATATCAAACGATCTGTAACAATGCAATACTATCACATATAAAAAAATTTTTCACTCACAAGTGTGTTGCTTCATTCATTCATGTAATCTCATCCTGTCTGCAAATCCAGTCTCTTGTTTACAAACGAATCCATGGTGAAATGAAGGAACAAACGTGCAATGTCTTCCCCACGTGAGCTGGATCTTCATTAAAAATAAAGTTCAACCACACATTCCTAATATTAGAATCCGAAGGAAGCTTATGCAGCATCTGCGTTCTTCCACAACCAACATTAAAACATTTAAACAGCATTATGGTAAAAATGGAACACTGTGTACGTGACGCCATTTTGCTTCAGGGGGTTGTGCGGAACTGACAGAATGGCACTCTGTTCGGCCTAAAACAATCCAGCGTATAGCATCAGTTCTGGCAGGTCTGTCAGCTGATCAAGTCTACCTATAGGAATACAACGTCTATCAATGGAATACGATAGAATATATATATATATATATATATATATATATATATATATATATATATATATATATATATATATATATATATATATATATATATATATATATATATATATCTTCTCAGTACTATCAGCAGCTATTGCGTTTATCCATCCCCAGCTCCTCCTCTTGTCAGTCAGGATTTGGTATTCTAATTCCCCTTGAATTAGTCTAAATTCCTGAATTATTTTGTACATTTAATATCACCATTAATGATATCTGCAATACATTATGTTGGTTCTGTTCTGTTTACCCTATTATTGCTGCTCTCCTGCTCTTATCCATGCTAGGCTACATGGATGCACAGGGAGTTCTTGCCTAGAACAGAACCATACCAGCAATCCAAACTATATGCTAATAGTCAATTGATCATCTTTGACGATAGTGGTCCTGACAGAACTGTGTTTGTGGTCATCCCATTTGAAATGTTCTCTCTGTATTTACGATTCTTGCACCTTTTAGCTACTGCCTACAACGTGTTGGAGCCTTTGCTTAAAATAAAAAGTAACTCACTTGCGCTAAATGTTTACTCTGAATTCTTGCACCTGGAACAAGTCAACACCATTATGACTAAAAGTTTGCTAAGGAGTATTTCCTACTAAAGCAAGGTGGCATATGACTCTAGTAAGCATATCCATGGCAAACTGGTCGGAGTGGCCTTGGACGGTAGCATGCTCAGTGCATTATGGGTAATGAAGTTTTCCTATAAAAGTTTATTTTATTATTGAGTGGAAAGCGTGCAGCACATTTTAACAAATTCATCTAAACGGCGCTCTCAACAGTGTGGGTGGCGTCGGTAATTTATTTTTTTAAGAACACTCTTATTCTCACCATGTCTGCATTTATTTGATTAAAAAATAACTTTAAAATTGTGAAATATTATTACAGTTTAAAATAACAATTTTCTATTTTAATGTTTAAAATTGTTACTCCAGTGTCACATGACCCTTCAGAAATCATTCTGATGTGCTGATTTGCTGCTCAAGAAAAACTTATTACATTTATTATTACTATCAGTGTAGAAATTCTGAGGGACAAAAGTTTGTCAGTTTTATACTCCGTTATCTACACAGCAGTACAGCATATTAAATGGACTGTTCTTCCATTACATATTTCATGTATGTCAAATGAATTGCAAAGTCTTCCCTGACTAAAGTCTAGTCCGCTTTGCTTGTTTGTTTGTAAAAGGGACATCAGGTTGTGTAATCCTTTTGAGTTGAGTAACAGTACAAAGATATATATCAATACATCATATATATCGATCAGAGATGGAAACAAGCTTCCTTCTTCCAGTTTCCTTTCAATCTCTCTCCATCTCTCTTAATTCAGTCTTAGTGACCACATTACCGCAGAGAGTGTTTACTGATCAATTCAAGATTTGATTTACCACAAAACCAACAAATCTGTAGATTCACGTAAATGTTATTAGTGCCACTCAAGTTTGTAGTTAGAGCCTCATTCGCTTTTATTCGTCCTCGATTAGATTTGACAATACGCTAGCTGTGCTAGTCCATTAGCACAGCGTAAACAGAACAAGTGCTTCATTGTGAGTGCAGCTCTTTCCCAGAAAATAATACTGAATTATACAAAAGCCAATATAGTGCATATTAAAACAAATTAACTTTTTCTTGTTATGCTATGAAGGTCCCATTATGTGTATTCATTTTAATTATTTAGTTTTTTTATATATAAAATATAATATGATAAAATATGAAAATTAAAAAAAAATCTTATAATCTAATAATATTAATAAACCTTTTCCATATCCTATGAAAATATGTATTTTATGATATATTATATTGTATGATAATATGCATTTTTACACACATTTTGTGTGTGTAAAAGTGTGGCCTTATTTCCCCTACGACCGAGAATTTTCCTTGATTAAAAATTATCACTTTTTTCAAGAATATTTTTACTGTAGGCCTATTGGACATCTTTTCCATGATATTTAGTCAAATTATGAAAAGTGTGAAAATATTGTTTAATTATGTGTACTTAAAATACATATAACATGCTAGCTACAAGACAACACAATTAGCCATTTTATTCCATAAATGTCCACCAAAGTATAGTAAACACAGACATGATGTTTTAGAAAAATGACAGAATTGTCCTGTAATGTGTGTAGATACTGTTGGACATATAAACAATAAACAAATAAAACTAGTACGAATATGAAGTGTGTTTTAACAGAGTTTATTTTCTGAAAGGGCCTATAGTTTAATAAACTCCCAAAACAGATTAAATGAACAAACTGAGTTTTCGAGACATCACCAAGGACAAATCTAATGAAGCGGATGAAGATTTTATTGCAGAACAGTACAAGTCTTACGGCTCCCTTAACATTATTACAAACGTCTGTTGAGTATAACCAATTGACTGAGACCTGTAATACAATCATGGAGGGAAATTAGTATTCTCCTGACTACTGAAAGAGAAATTAAAGCGAAAAGGAAAACCTGAAGCAATAAATTGTCATACAAACAGACTGTTTTAAAAGTCAAATGGCCCTCATTATGACCACCCAAGAACTAGGTGTCATTTCGTCTTACTATGGACCTTACTGAAGATTTTCACAGCATATGAGTTCTGCCTTATTGACCACACACACAAGTGTAATCGTAAAACAGGGAAGATATTAAAAGGAATAAAATAACACATTTCCTTGAAAGGTTAGCAATAATGGAAGGTTCTTTTGAAATGAACACTGTATCCGAGTCTGCAGTCCTCCAAGGTTTGCCCTCACACTTCCAAAGCAAGCAATCCAAGAATATCAGATCCGTGCTCAAATCTCTCCCAACAAAGAAAGATCCATTTCAGCAACATTAAATGTGACATGCAGACAAACTATAGAAAGAAAAAGAAAGGTGCTCAGGTTCAAGAGTGCTGTCGTAGTCTTTAGTTTGTCAGGTCTTAAGTTGATTTCCTGGTGAGATCCTTCAGAGAAAACTCAACTTTTTCACTATGTTTTTACAATGCAGATATGGTAATGTTGTTGAACTTAATACGGAAGATGTCAGGCTGTTCTAAATTAAATAAACTAAATTAAAAATTGTAGGGGATAATCTACCTATCCATCCATCTGTATATTCATCCGTGCATCTGTCCACCCATCCATCCATCCCCTCTGTCTGTCCATCTATTCATCCATCAATCCATTAATCTTCTGTGTTTCTGTCTGTCTGTACCATCCATCCATCCCTGTCTATCTGTCCATCTATTCATCATTCATCCATTCATCTTCTGTATTTCTGTCTGTCTGTACCGTCCATTCATCTCTATCTGTCCATCTATTCATCCATCCATCTCCTCTATCCATCTATTCATCCATACATCCATTCATCATCTCTATTTCTGTCTGTCTGTACCGTCCATCCATCCATCTCTGTCTATCTGTCCATCTGTTCATCTATACATCCATTCATCTTCTGTATTTCTGTCTGTCTGTACTGTCCATCCATCCATCCATCCATCCCTGTATACCTATCTGTCCATCTTCATCCAGCCATCCATTTATCTTCTGTATTTCTGTCTGTCTGTACCATCCATCCATCCATCCATCCATCCATCCATCCATGTCTACCTATCTGTACATCTATTCATCCGTCCACCTATTTATCTTCTGTATTTTTGTCTGTCTGTTCCATCCATCCATCCTTGTCTATCTGTCCATCTATGCATCCATCTATGCATCCATCCATCCATCTATGCATCCATCCATCCATCCATCCATCTTCTGTATTTCTGTCTGGCTGTAGCATCTACCCTGTCTAACTATCTGTCCATCTATTTGTCCATCCATCCATTCATCTTCTGTATTTCTGTCTGTCTGTCTGTACCATCCATTTTTTTGTTTTTTTACCATCTCTTTACAGATGTACAATTTTTTTGTTTTCATAGTTAAAACACTTTATATTTATGTTTTTACATACATTTACAAATTTTTGGTTACATTATACCTTGAATGCAGTGTAAGTCTCATTGGATTAGTTTCTGCCAAATAAATAAATGTAAATGTATTTTTTTAAATTTTGTGGTTAGTAGAACGTTTAAAACGTTGTGTTGTGATTATAGCTGATTGAAACAACCAAAATGAGGCATGATGTGTAGAAATCAATTAGAAATCAGAGTAAATATCACTCTTTTTATCATTAAATCATGAATGTAAATGTGTTATTTTAATTTTACAGTAAGTGTAGACATTTTTTTTTTAAACATTGTGCTGTGACGGTACAAGATTGAAACCTAAATGTTGTGAAAACGTTTGCGCTTGCAAGGGAAACTACTGTCTAAATTTGGAAAACGTCCTTCACCCATTGTTTCCCTACCAATGAAGCCTAGTAATACCAACAGAAAGGTGTAAATTATGCGTGAAACTGTGAACTCTTGAAAAGCTGGGTTTTATTACAGGAACTATAATATTTTGTGAGACATGAGCTGGTCAGATTCAGCATCTTGCTTGAGGTAGCAGTTAACCAAACCAAGAAATTCCCCTAAGCTTATTTTTAGTGGAGCTTGGTACATTTTGCATGCCTAAATAAAAACACTAGCTTTTTTCCTCGTCATGCTTTTCTAAATGTCAAGATGAGGAAAAACTTTTATTTGTAGTTAAAATTAAGTCTGGGTTGAAAGAAGACATTTGATGGGAAGGAGAAGAACTTGCATATGGTCATTTGCACAGGGTCAGTAATTTGAAGAATGGTCAGCAAACAGTTGAGCAAATATATTTGTTGGATCCAGCCTTAAAGATTTTGCTTCTGACCCAAATCTCATTAAATCAGTGGCAGGTTCATAACAAAATTGCCATAATCACGAATCCATTTTCTCTAAATCGTGTGTTAATATTATAAACCGTAATAGCATTCAAACTAATTAAAGTTTCAATGAATTTTAGTATTGAAATCCCAAATCCAGTCATCTGTGATTATCATCAGGCTTTACTCCACAGGCGGCCTTCCTTACCCACAGTCCAACACTAGCTGAAGGGGTGTCACGGTTACTGTTGAATCATGATCTCTCAGGGCGATAAAACCGTCCGTTAGTATCTGAACTCTGTAGATTGAACAGACCACCAGAATGGAGGATTGTTGGCACGAGGCAGACTCTTTGGTGAGGCCATTAAATCATCTTTGCCTGGTTCCATCTCAATATAGCAGCAGAGTAAATATTTGAGTAATACTTACTGAAGGTACAGCTCTGGGCCCGGGCCAAAATCACCACTACAGGCAAAATGACTGAATAGGGAGCATTCAGTATAGCCACCGATCATCACAGAATTCAACATCTCTGTGTCCCTAGAGTAAACCGGGAATAAAATGATGCTGCTAACAAACTAATCAGAGGAAGGCCATAAGCTATTCTTTGATGAAGAATGGGTAGAGAGGTAAAGATGAAGTGAATGTGGGTGGTGTTCTTCTCACGCTAGATCAAGTGTGATTTCCTTTACACTTAGGCTAATAAATATTATTTAAAACTATTGATGAAAACTGGAAAATGTATATGTTCAGTAAGTGTGGCTTTTGGTTTTAGCTTATATTCAGTGATGATGGGAGTAACTAAATAAAAGTAGTGATTTCGAGATTAAAGTGCCCCTATAATGCTGTTTTTAAGGTTCCCAGTTTTGTTTTGGAGTCTCCTACAATAGGATTACTTGCATCCATGGTACACAAACGCTTTCATTTTCTCCATTACAGCATTACATCGTTGCTCACGGTGTCTGAAACAGTTCGATAAAGGATCCAGTCTCTCTAAACCTCCATTCCGAGAGCCTACTCTGCTCTGATTGGTCAAGTGGCCCAGTCTGTTATGATTGGTCTACCACTTGCAGTATCACTTGATATTACCATATCCGAATTTCAGCTCCGGACACTTAGAAATCAGTATTGACTGATGATTGACTCATTTCAGCAGTTCAGAATCGGTTCTTTCTTTTGGCACACAAACAGCTATACTGCACACTACATGAAATATACTGTAATATCCAGCAGAGAGAAAAAAGCATGATATCGGCACTTTAAAGGTGCTGTATGTAAGAATGACAGCTAGTGGTTGAAATGGGTGCTGCAGTCCCTATTCAAAATATTGTTTGCCCCGCCCCCCTCCTCCTCAGACTCGGTTGCCAGTATGAGGACACGCTACAGAAAATGATACACACATTTCAAAGTAAAATTTTCTGTTTTTCAAAAAACGAGTATGTGAACTCTACATATATATATATATATATATATATATATATATATATATATATATATATATATATATATATATATATATATATATATATATATATGCTGTTTTCTAAATATCTGCAAACATTTTATGGTATTTTTATGCTTTAGTACAGTCAAAAACCACAATCAAATAAAGTCTGATTAATTTCAGTGAATAGGTCACTGAATCATGAGTCATCACTCCAATAGTGTTCACCACAATCACTGCATTTTAATTGTTCTTTTTATGTAGCACAGTTATATACTGTATATACAGTTAAATGCTCCTGTTCTTTTCTACAGATCCAATTAAAGGTGCTGTATGTAGGAATGAGTGGTTGAAATGGGTACTACTGTCCAAAGTAAAAATATTGTTTGCCCCGCACCCTCCTCCTTAGACTTGACACTCATGTGGGTTGCCAGTTTGATGACACGTAACAGGAACAAGCACAATTGACAATGGAAGGCGAGGAGACTCACACACTGTAAGCTGATGAGTTGATTTATCCGCATTTTAATGTGCTTCCTTTCATAGAGATTTTAGATGGATTCTGTAGAATTAGATGGTAGAATCTGCAACCGTGGACTCAGTTTGTTTGCTGGCCTCCATGGCCAGCAGTATGTGGGGTTTTCCACCAACTGGCAACCTGTGAGTTTGCTATTGAGAATACTGTTACGTAAATTGGCGCTGTGCGTCCAGACATTTACGAAAACACATTTCAAAGTAGAATAACTGGCTGTAACATTGTTTTTCAGAGAAGCGAGTATGTGAATTCAGCATGTTTCCTAAATATCTGCAAACATATGATGGTATTTTTATGCTTTAGCACAGTCAAAAACTTACATACAGCACCTTTAAGTTTTTTCACTTTATTCTTTTGACTTCTTCACTGAAGACACCTTCACTGAAATCATCGTTTTTTTAATTATATAGTTATCTAATATAATATGTTGTCCACATAATAGCATGTATTTGGCTACATTTTGTTAGCAGCTTAAGTATTTTAGCTTTGTGATTGCTTCTGCATAGTGCTTTCTCTCTGTTTTTAGTCTAATATTTGTATAACTCATTATTGTAAATAGTTGTGCAAAGGTTTTAAGTATATATATTCAGCAAACTCTTTACTCTTGTACACAATTTTGTTTAAAAAGCACATTTTAACCCAGACCACTTCATCAACATGTTTTATGAACTTCAACCTCAAATCAGCTATTTTTAGGTGCAAAGTGTTCACTTCTGTCACACATATTATGGCTGGAATTTCTATACATTTCTATATCAATGTTTAGGTTCTGTTCTAGATTTGAGATGATGGTTTAGTTTCCTTTTAATACTCTGTTTTCTGTGAACATAATTCAGAATCTGAAAATTGTCTCGATTTCTATCCATGATATAGAATTGGCCAAGACTAAAGAGAATATTAAACCAAACTCAAAGATCAACTCAAAACAGAGATCAGAAAGACGACTTGGCCCTGTGATGGCAGTGTCAGATAGGACTTGTACTTTAAAAGTTAGAGTTGAATGAGGATGGGGATCTTCTGTCACGTTATGGCACTGTCATCCAGTCTCTGTTAAAAGGCTCTTTGAGCAGACAGAGCTGTTTTTGTTCACATTATTGTTTACTGTGCAAGATCACAGTGACATAAGGCTTGTTTCTCTGTAAAAGTGAGATCTTTCAAAGAAATACTGTGTGTGGCCCTGCTCACATCACAAGATCTGTCTGTCTATTTTTCTATCCATCCATCCATCTATCCATCTGTCTGTCCATTTTATATTTTAAGAGACTTTTGCTTTAAAAACTAACTTTTTAATGATAGTGTATATAATTTATTTAAAAACGTTTTCTAAAATGATGTTTCATTGTGAAATTATGTTTCTTCTTTGACAACTTGGGGAAAAGTTAAAGGTGACCTATTATGCCCCTTTTCACAAGATGTAATATAAGTCTCTGTTGTCCCTAGAATGTGTATGTTAAGTTTCAGCTCAAAATACCCCACAGATAATTTATTTGGCTATAGCTTGTCAAACACACTGTTTATGTGTGTGTCCCTTTAAATGCAAACAAGCTGCTTCTGGCCCCTTTTCCAGAAGAGGGCGGAGCCTTTACAGCTTGGGCTTCAGATACTGTGCCAACAACAAAACTGGAGAATGTCACGCAGCCAAAATGCCAGAAATTATCAGGTGCTGTGTTTAGCCTTACGTGTTCGAATAAGTTACAACTTTTAGAATGCAACTGGACGTTTCTGAAGTGGGAACTGGAACGTACATTTCCTGAAGAAAATGTGAGTGGTTCTTGCAGTGGCAAAGTCACCACTTGGTTGCTAGGGTTTCTATGTTGTTGCTAGGGTGGCATGGGTGGTTGCTAGGGTGTTTGCTAGGTGGTTGCTAAGGTGTTCTGGGTGGTTGCTAGGGCATTGCTAGGCGGTTGCTAAGGTATTCTGGGCGGTTGCTAGGGCGTTGCTAGGCTATTACGGGTGGTTGCTAGGGAGTTGCTAGGCAGTTGCTAAGGTATTCTGGGTGGTTGCTAGAGCATTGCTGGTCACTTGCTAAGGTGTTCTGGGTGGTTGCTAGGCAGTTGCAAAGGTATTCTGGGTGGTTGCTATGGTGTTGCTAAGCTGGTAGTTGTCACAGATGGTTACTATGGAGTTTTTATAGAGTTCTTAGCATGTTCTTAGCCTGGTTTAGCACATAGTTAATCACTATTAGCATGTGTAACATGTTGGAAGTGCTGTTTGCTAGCATCAAAAGACCCAAGTCAAAAGACCCAACCCCCATGTCTCTATGATGTAGTAATGCAGAGATATAGGTATTTTTGCTAAACAGGGTACTCTGTTTGGTTGCTGTGGAGTGGCTTGGCAGCTGCCAATGATGATAAAAAGCTCCTTGTCAGTATGAATGATATAAACTAACCCCATGCCTCTGTGACGTTCAGATTAGAAGATATCCGTCTGTGGATTTGGGTTGCTAGGGTGCTTGATATTGGTTGCTATGGCATGGCTAGGAAGTGTTAAAGGTGATTTGTGATTGTCTGTTGATGCCCTGGGTCAAACAAACCTACCTTTGTGTTTCTATGACACTACTATCCAAATATATCCCTTTGATCTCTTTCAATGGAAGTCTATGGGATCAGTTACTAGGGAGCTCTAAATGGTTGCTAGGGCGTGGCTTGAGAGCTTCACAATGATCCTGAGATAGTGATTGGTTGCCTGAGTAAATTGACCCCACCCCCTTGTGTCTATGACACTGTGATCCAGAGTTATGGTCAATACAAAATCCCTATGTAAGTTACCATAGTAGGAAAAACACATGCGTTTAATGGGCCGTCCCTCACCATAGTAAGTCAATGGGGAAATTTGGGCAGCTCTTGCACCCCAGGGGTAAAACTTACATCCCATTGTGAGGTATGTTCTGACAGAGCCTGCCAGCCTCTCCAAATGTGGTAACCCACGAGTTTCTATGAAATCCTCACTCTGAGCTATGAGTGATCAAAGTTCACTGCAATGTTAAGTCTATGGGATTTTTCGGCTACTTTTACGCCTCCCCCCGGGCGAACATCGTAGACCCGATCGCTTAGAAAAGATATAGCATACCATTCCTCAATAATCTGCACGATTTGACGCCTCATTCATGGGTTTACAATAAACGGTGTGGGAGGAGTAGCGCGGCAAACTTTTGTCCAGAAGAATAAGAAGTATGGAGAAGAACAATAGTGATGCCTTGCTTTCAGCAAGCACCACTAAATATGGAACCTGCTTATGATTTATGGGGGTTATATACATTATATACAAAAAAAAGCAGTGGGTGGATTTTTACCATTATAGGCTGGTTGTTCACACACATCTGTGTTCAACCCCCTTATATAAGTGAATTTTGCACAGTAGGTCCCCTTTAAAGTGTCTGCTTAAAATAACTGTTTTCAAACAGGTTTCCCCAAACAAACCTTAGACCTTTTCATATTTATTCATTCGTTTCTTTCATTTGGTTGTCTTTTTCTATTGTTTTCTTTCTGTAAAAGTCTCCAGTTGACATGTAAAGCTATTCATAAATCACAACGAAGGAATATAGATGGTTGTGCGTAGGTACTAATGCCCTCCAACAAGTAATTAGACTTGTGAAGGAAACTTTGGAAATCATCGCTGAAGTTCCCCAGAGACTCTGGCGTTTTGAACTGCTGTGTAGGTAGACTCGTGTTTATACTGGATAGGATTCTTGATTAAAATGGCAGAGAGTAAGAAATTGGCTGAGTTTGCAGTGGTTAGGCCACCAGACTAAAATATCTTCTTTAGCAAAATAATGTTGTTTCGATGTTTCTTGTCTCTTTTTTTTTCTTCTTCTTCTTTCGTTCAAAATTTTTGATTTAATTTCAGTTCTAGGAGTTATTTTTAATTCATGTTGTACTTGTAAGAGAGCCATTCGATATTAAACATCCCCTCTGCCCACCCAAACCCCCCCATCCTACGCTGAGGGCGATTTTTATTTTCCTTCCAAGCTGCAACTCCAAAAACAGTCGAGCAGACACCACAAGAAAGGCCCTCTAGGTCACTGGAAGATGTAGACTCACCATTGGACGGCAAAAGAAAAATATCTACTTTCATTCAAATTATATCTTACAGACCATACCGAACAATTCACATCAAATATAAACATCCTTTTGGAAATATTACTTCACATATTGAGTTTCTCTCTCCTTGGATGCGCCATGGACTTTCTAGAGGGTGAACAGTATTTTACGAGTCCCTCTCCTCTGTAATACGGTGGATCGCCTTAATATAGTAGATCCCCACCTTCAACGATGCCCAATATTTGTATTTGTAGCTCCTGCCAACAGGAACTGCTTGCAAGTGGTGTTTGTTTCCTATAAAAGCATGTTAATTCAGAGGTGGCCACAGTGTAAACTAGCCTGGCGTTTTACAGATGTAGCCTGTTAAACTAAATCACTGTACCTGCCTGTTCGTTTCATATGGCTAAGGCAGGATATCGAGCCAAGTCTTAACGTGTGTATATATATATGATCTCTGTTATTGCAAATTTATTTTTAACATTTTGAAAACATTCTGCCTGCCAAATTGGTCCTCCATTATGTGGTGTTCATTTGGAAATTTTTAAATATTACATCTAAAATTAACTGCCTTAAATGACTTGGTTGAATGGGAGCTTGGAAAAAATTCAATCAAATCACAAATTCAGTGTTAATTCATGCATTGCATAAAATAGAGGAAGTGGTGCAGTTAATTATTATTATATATATATATATATATATATATATATATATATATATATATATATATATATATATATATATATATATATATATATATATATATATTTATTTATTTATTTATTTATTATTATTAATTTATATTTATAACTTATATATATATATATATTATTCATAAAAATATTACTTTTGCTTATTTTATGAAATCATATTCTGTATTTTTTTTTTTAAATGTCATTTTTGCCTCAGCCATTGATCAGGATGAGATCAGGAGTTTTTTTAAGGAATTAAAACTTTTATTCAGCAAGGATTTGTTAAATGTTTCAAAGTGACAGTAAAGACTTTTATAATGTTTCTATTTTATTTAAATGCTGTTCTTTTGAAATTTCTATTCATCAAGAATCCTGTTTTCAACATTGAAAATAAAAATAAAAAATTGTTTCTTGAGCAGCAAATCATCATATCTGAATGATTTCTGAAGGATCATGTGACTCTGAAGACTGGAGGAATGATGCTGAAGATTCAGCTTCGATCACTGGAATACATTACATTTTAAAAATATATTCAAATAGAAAACGGTTCTTTTAAATTGTAATCATATTTCACAATATTACTGTTTTTACTGTCTTTTGATCATGCAGCCTTGGTGAGCATAAAATGCTTTTCTTTTTTTTTTCTTTTTTCAAAAACAAATATCTTCTTGACCCCAAACTTTTGAATGGTAATTTTAAATGTATTCATGATCATTTATTTACATCATGTGATAATATTGAGGGCTGTTGCACTACCAAAGTGGCACATTGTCATATTTAGATGCATTGAGTTATAAGAGACACTTCTAATATTTACATTTGTGTTTTGCATTTATGATGTGGGTGTGAAGATAGAAAAATATTTACACTAGAATTGGTAATGAGCTTTGAGCCGCTGGGTATGCCAGGATAATGTTTATTGCTTCTCATAATTAACATAGACAGCAAAAACAAGCCATAAATGAAACATGTTATTCAAACTGTATGATGTGTTTCGCTTTCTGAAAGCGTTTAAAAGTTCAGTTGAAAGTCCTTTAAGGTATATTGTGATATAGATGTTTTTTCCCCATATGTCACATTATTTTGTATAATTTTGTATAATTGTATATGTAATACAATGGCATTGTTTAGCAGCCTTACCAAATTATATTCAGAGCTATGACTACAAGCTATTCAGTTAATCTGTAGTTAATACCTTTTAAAGTAGCTTGCTACACTGACAAAATTATATTGAAGGCATTTAAGAGGGCAAGAACTTTTGAATACTACACTGTAACATTTTTAAGTACAATCAACTTGGATGTTTAAGTCATTTCAACTTAAATTACATTAAACAACTGACTTAAAAAAATGAGTTGAATCTTGTATAGCTTATAAAAAAGCTGAAAATGGTTAAAAGTTAAAGCAATGTAAAAACATGAAACGTTACAATGTATACATACAATATAAAATAAAATAAATATATATACAGTACTGCGTAAAAGTCTTAGGCACGGTGGTATTTTCACACAAAAATGTTTTTAAGCCAGTTATTTATATCTTTTACTGTAGGGTGTCAGTAGGAAATATCAGTTTACATTTCCAAACATTCATTTTGCTATTAATTGTAATAATCCAGTGACAATTTTGTTATGCACAAGAAGTCTGACAACAGCCGGTATGATCTGATCTCTCCATCATGGAGTCTGTCTGTGATTACATGAAGAAACAGAAAAAACTGAGACAGACTAAATCCAGAAGAACTAAGGCAACGTCTCCCAGACACTCGAGGAAACCTTCCTGCAAAACTACAGGACTGCTTTAAAGTGAGAATGCTGTCAAAAATAATAACATAAATAGCTTTTATTTATGAATTAACTTCTATTAACTAAATCAAATGGATATTTGGGGTGAGCACCCTTTGCTTTTGTCACCTCATCTATTCCGACACCTGTTCCTGTAGTTTTGCAGGAAGGTTTCCTCAAGTGTCTGGGAGACGTTGCCACAGCTCTTCTGGATTTAGTCCATCTCAGTTTTTTCTGTTTCTTCATGTGATCACAGACTCGATGAAGATGAGATCAGATTTCCATGTGGAGCATAGAGACTATTGTCAGACTCTTTATGCATACAAAAATCTCACTGAATTATTAAAATTAATGGCAATTCATTTATAAATGTAAACTGATATTTCCTACTGACACGCTACAGCAAAAGATAGAAATAACTGGCTTAAACCCACTTTTTGTGTGTAAAAATACTAGCGAGCCTAAGAATTTTGCACAGTACTGTATATAATTTTTGTAATTATATGTAATATGTAATTATATTTGTAATTATGTTTTGTATTATATGTTTCATTATCTGATACGAAATCAATGAGGAGCCCAATTAAGGCGAAACATTAAACTTGAACAGATAAATACATGATGAACAGCAGACATTGCTTAATTATTTTGTTTTAAAAGTACACACAATGTCACACAGGAAACCTGTGAGTTGTTTTTGAATTATAGTTCAGTGAGCATCAGTTCACTCGTCTCTAAAGCTGCATGCACAAAACAATATGACGCATAAACCAACAATGTCTCATTTTGTCACGGAACCTCTACTGTCGGAAAAAAGGTTATTAGTGTATGTTTAATTAGTTACTCCCCTCGATGTGTGTTCCACTAGGTTAAACTTGAAATAAAATATCTAACACATTCCATTCATTCCAGACTTTCGATACATTCTAACGACAGCATTCTTTATCTGTTTAAACAAATACCTACAAGCAGGATCACAAAGCTATCCATTAGCCACTGCCAGGCAAACGTCTGCGTGCCGTGTGAAACCGGTGAGTCACCGAGCGTGATAGTGGTTTGTCACATGTTTGGGAGGCATCTCCTCATCACACACCCGGCTGTCAGGTACAGAATAATGTATTGCCTCTTACAGGAATTGCTCATTTGGAGAACAGAGAGGCCGACTCGTTCACACACGCCTACTGAGATAGATGCAGCGCACCAGGCATATGTTGTGTCTATGAGTAACAAACTGAAAGAAGAGAAGGGCCACCACATTATTATTTATGTTTATTTGTGAATATTTTAATTTTTTATTTTGCTTAGTTATTTTTATGAAATCAGATTCTGTATTTTTTTATGTCGTTTGGTTACACTTTAGATTAATTTTAGATTAGTCCAATTCTCACCATTAACTACAACTTTTACCTCAATAAACTCCTAGTTACTGCTTATTAATAGTTAGTAAGGTAGTCGTTAAGTTTAGGTATTGGGTAGGGTAGAGATGTAGAATATGGTCATGCAGAATAAGGCAATAATATGTGCTTTATAAGGACTAATAAACATCCTAGTAATGTGCAACTAGTTAATAGTGAGAATTGGACCCTAAACTAAAGTGTTACCATTTACAATAAGGTTTCATTTGTTAACATTAGTTAGTGTATTAACTAACATGAACTAACAATGGGCAATACATTTGTTACAGTATTTATTCATCTTTAACATTGGTTAATAAAAATAAAGCTGTTCATTGTTTGTTCTTGTTAGTGCATTAACTAATGTTAACAAATGCAACTTTTGAGTTTAATAATGTATTAGTAAATATTAATAAATGCTTTAGATGCATTGTTCTTTCTTAGTTCATGAAAATTCAGCTTTACACAGGAATACATCATATTTTAAAATATTCAAGTAGAGAACAATTATTTTAAATAGTAATACTATTTCACAATGTTACTCTTTTACTGCATCTTTCATCAAATAAATGTAGCCTCGGTGAGCAGAAGACACTTCTCTCAAAAACAAAGATCTCACAGACTGTAGTTGAATGACATGCACTACTAAAACAGTGACACACTGTTATATGTAGATGCATTGAGTTCTAAGAGACAATCCTTCCACATTATGAGCAGCTATCCTCACATCACCTCAGGGTCAGAAGAGACAGGCTACTGCATGGATGGAGAGGTAGAAAGAGAGCAAGAGAGACAGAAGTACACACACGTGTCAAGGGAGAAGGCTGAGCATTCACGCCCCCCTTCGAAGCCTCATGACTCATGAGTAGCAGCATCTCACCCACCCCTTCCCTCTCCGGAGTGCCAGGAAGAGCCGGCGAACCACGCGTCTTCAGAAGAAGGAAAACAGAGGAAGGCAGCGGAGGAGCAAAAAAGTTGGCCCGCACGACTCCAGTGATGTCACGAGCATGTGACCCTGCTTCTCCAGTGACAGTGTTCTGAGGGAAAGAAAAAAGATTTTTTAAAGGCTCGTGCCTCTTTGGGTTTGTGTGAAGGCTCCGCTCACCTCCCGAGCAACCACAGAACCGCAGAAAAGTTCGGCTCTGGATTTTTGCATGGGACTGTCGGCGGCACGTAAATGGTTAATTGTCGCCGGTCAACTTCAGGTTTGAGGACCACACCAACCAGTAAGTACGCTTCAACCGCACTATCCTCAGCAGCAAGCTTGGTTCCATCCTGTCCAATAGGGCGACAGATTTTTGCATTTTTTCCTAAACCAGACCTGGTTATTACAGTACTTGTGGTCATGAAAATAGTTGATACAAAAACGCATTTCTTGTGGATGTTTTTTCCTTTTTTGCATCTTCCCCTGGCACGCTGCGTGCTCCTAGCCTAAGAGGCATCAAGGGTCACCGAAAACCGCAGAGAAGTGAAAGTTGGGACCGACGGTGGCGACCATGGCATCCAACAGCCTCTTTAGTTCTATGACCCAGTGTCAGCAGAACTTCTTCTGGGGTAAGTGCCCAAGGATTTCACCCTGTTTTTGACCGTTCCACGTGGTAGACCGTATAATAAGGAACTGCGTCTTGAGAAGCAACAATCATGTGTTGATGTTTACAAACATTCGGCTAGGCCAGCCATCGTAAAGCCTGACTGCATGCAGGAACTGTTGTAGAGAAGCTTGGGTTCTGAAGTGTCATTTTTAAACGTAATGCAGGCTTTTTGGGATATGCATCAAAAAGCAGATGGATGAAATCCAGTATAAAAGCAAATAAGTGAATGTTTGACAGACTGTTGGGTTAGTGGGTGTGTACAAGCTGAATGCCCAGAAGGGTTACATGTGAAAAGTCACCTTAAAGTACTAGAAATGTGCTAGATATTCTTTGCAAAATGTATTTAATTAAGAGTATAGTGTCCACGTGTTTAGTAAGAATCTTTCTCAGACTGCTTGGCTGTGGTGTGTGTGTGTGAATGTATGTGTGTGTATATATATATATATATATATATATATATATATATATATATATATAAAATGCAGGCATATATTTTAATTATTTGGGACAGAATAAGTTCTAGTTTCTTTTTAGTGACGCTCACTGAAAACCCTACTCATTTTATAATTTCTTATGTTTGTTGACACCTGAAGCAGAGCAGCAATATACAAAAAGAGAGTCTGAAATTGTAGGAAATTTAAAAACATTAAATACACAAGAATAACAGGCAAGCACAAATCCATATTGTGCATAAAGAAATATGACTTTCCCATGTCACGGAGAAGTAAGAGAGCCCATTCATTCTGATCTATGGGTTTTGCTGATTCCTCCAAGAGAAATGTTGTAAAGCCGTTTTCGAGTCTGAATGTCTGCTTTCCAAACACAGCTGTGCGAGGCCTGCTCCTTCAGCACGCGCGGTGTTCTCTGGCGTGCGTGAGCGGGGAAGCGAGAGCCACTTGCAGCAATCAGCGCCCTCTATTAGCATGTTAACCTCTGACCCTCTGCATGCTCTCAGGGGTGAGAGTAGACCAGGATGAGAACAGGACGAGGGAAAGGTTTGTGGCTAGTGCAGATATGTGCAGATGTACAGTAGAAGACCTCCTGAGACCCTCACTATCAGTTAATGTGTGGTTTTATTTTATGCATAGTTTTTTAAATAGCTACATTTTGCACTGAAATAACATTTTACATTTAATTGACAGTATCATTATGATTCAAAAACTTGAAGACGTTACTTCTGTGTGAGTTGTTAGAGACCCCAGATATAAAACCTTTATTAACATGCAATATGTTTTTGATGAGGGCTATTTTTTTACTATCTTACATTTTGCTTTCTGAAAGTGCAAGTAGACTTTGTGATTTAAAATGTAAGCTTTTGTATGTTATCTGCTTAATAGATTGATCAGTTTAGAGTAACATATTATTAAAAGAATTTGAGGTTAATTTAATTAATAAATAAAACTCTTTGTGTGTGGTATTAGACAAGGGCGCTGAATTTTGATCAGTTTGATTTGCATTCCATGTTTTATATGTTTAATAAATACATTTATATAATTTGCTAAATTCTTAACTGAGATAGTTTTAAACTTTGCATATTAGTGTGAAATGATAGATGTCACGACCAGTGAAGAAGAAGGAGGGAAAAAGAAAGCAGACCCAAACAGACACATTATATTTCATTCAGGCTCCACTATTGAGAGATTTGGATTTAATTAAGTAGAAAACATTCTCTGTAACGCTGCCTAATGGCAGATGGGTGTGGAGTAATTGTCTACATGTGTGGCATGAGACAGACTCGCTAGGTTTCTCCAGGGCATATTTTGTTGCTCGTTATCAAAACCGAGCTACAGTATTGACAATTATCCCATGGTAGCAATTATCATTTAGCGAGAATGCAAGACATTTTAAAAAATAAAAAAACTAAGATTGATGAAAGAAAAGAAGACGGTTTAGTGACTCCATCCATAAGCATTCCAGAGAATCCCAAATCATTTGAGACGAGTATTAAAAGGCAGCTTCTGTTGCATGCATCGTCTGCTGAGATCCCACCGCCCGCCGTCATTCCTGAGACATCTTAAAAGCAAACCAGACTTGCTTTTTCCGAAGCAGTGCCAGAGCAGGGAAGCCCTCTCATCAATAGGTAATTGAAGCGAGGGGAAAATCTCTGACCCTGAGCTGCAGCTTCTGTGAAAGGGAGAGGATCATCTAAAAATATCATCAAAGCCATATTCATTTAGCACTATTTAATTGTAGCTGGCGAGCAAACATGTAATTTCGACAGCAATTTTTAGATATTGAATGGTCCTTGGGGTGTATTCATTCGGTAATAGTCAGGTAGAGTTTTGTGTGCACACTACGCCTTTTGTGAAAGGACTTTGAGGTTATAGTCTCGTCCTTCACTGTTGCCCAATTCTATAACTAAAATAACATGTAAATTACAAAATGAAATTGAGTGAGAAATATCATTACAATTATGAAAGTGAGACTAGTTTGGTTTTGAGATGTCATATGATATCTGGTGATAAGATCTGAACAGTTGCCTTTTAATATTAATAATTAAAATGAATGAATATTTTAAATAAATATTTATTGCTCTTTCTGTTCTACTTACATCCTTGATAAATCATAATTTAAATTAATATTTATTTGTCCTATGATATCCTCTAAATAACTGCTACCATGGAATAATTGTGCATTTGAAATGTCTCATAAGCGCAGTCAGATGTAAAAATATAAGGGCACTATCAATGGTCCCTTTTTTGATTTGATCACTATTTATAATAGAGTGGTGCAGGTGTGACATCAGAACCCGGAAGTCTAATTCGCTGCTGATTCCTTTGAGATTTTCCTATGGGGTTTTAATATGTAGTTTTTCAATTTATGAGTAAACTGACTGTGGGAAACATAACTTAACGGTACTTTGATGTTTTGTTCTAAACAATGTACACTGCAAACATTCACAACCCAAATGTTTTTATCGAGTTACTTAATAGAAACTTTTCACTATGGGTTTATGTAATTTACAACTTTACTCATAAATTGAAAAACCCCATAGGAAGTTCTCAAAGGAACCAATGGCGAATTAGACATTTGACGTCATGCTGTATTTTTATGTCTGTTTTATTGTGTAAAGTTCCTTGAGAAGCTGCTTTAAAGGTGCTATATAAAAAAAGTGTTATTATTTATTTGTTCTGGCACCAGAGGATAAAGAGCCTCCGTTGAGCTTGTGTTCTCTTAGGCCGCATTTACACTGCAGGTCTTGATGCCAAATTCCGATATGTTGACTATATCTGATTTTTTCTTACAACTTCTTTTAAAAGTGACCCATATCCGATGTCTGCATTTGCACTATACACTTAGTGAAACAACCCAAGGTAGACATACTGACCTGGAAAAGCTTGGGTCGAAAAGGAAGTAAAAATGCTGTGACTTGCTTTGGGTTGAGACTTCATCCTCCATTGCGCCATTGTAAAGCGTCATATGATTGTGATTCGCCAGCGTCACTTTTTCAGTGACGTACGACTCACATTGACATGGGAATATCTGATCTGTCTGCTTACATGGCAAACACAAATGCATGTATCCAATTCATATCAGATTAATTTCCACATATGAATGATGCCTGAAACCAATCTGAGAATGTCAGAATCCATGTGTTGTTTTTCCCTGCTTACACGGTCGTGGGTCATATTTGATCTGTGCCACGTGGGAGGAAAGAAATCGGAATTGGGTCACTTGAACCATCATGTAATGTAAATGCAGCCATAGAGATCCTGAATTTAAAGGTACAGGCGAAAGTAATGTGTCAGGAAGGATTACAACAATGCTGTGATTGGCTGACTGCCATGTCAATATGATAATGTTGGAATGGAATGAATATTAATAATATTTTTGATTTTAATGTTTTTAAAGCAAATTTATAAAATGTTTAAAAATGCAGTGAGACTTCATTTTAATAAAAAGAATGTTAAAGGGATAGTTCACACCAAAAATGAAAACTCCATCATCATTTACTCACCCTCATGTCATTCCCAAAAAACAAGTTATTTTGAAAATTCTGTTTTTGTCCATAAAATGAACATCAGTAGGATCCAGTGTTGTTTGGACCACAACGTTCTTGAAAATTTTGAGGAAAGAAGGTCATACAGGTTTGGACCGACATGAGGGTGAGTAAATGATGACAGGATTTTTTTTTTTAGGATTTATAATTTTTTTTTTTTTGCTTGTTCGTATTGTATGGTAAATAGTGTCCATGAAATCATCAAATGAGAATGCAACATGAATTACTGAAATTAGTCCAAGCTAAAATTACATTCAGTGTTTAGATGTGACCCAATAGTAGGTTTTATGAGATAAATAGGTAAATAAATGATGAATTAGATAAATAATAGATAAAGTCTTTTAAATTTTGATTAAAGAGTTACTCTACACTTTGTGTGGGATGTGTTATAGTGTCCGACACCGTCCTTTGATCTTCCAGATGAAGCTGGTAGGAACTGATGAATGAGAAAAGGAAGAGGTAATTTGATTAATGCACTTAGTCATACAGTTGAAGAGCATGAAACCGATACCTTTTGTCATGGTCAGAGCATATGCACAGACTAAGCGGCGGAAATGAAAAAAGGTTGGACATATAGCGTCACGATGCAACAGGTACCATCTCTTAATTTGGTTCAATTACCAGCCCACACACCCCCTTAAGGGTAGAGGTGTTAAATGGATCAGTTGCACACCTGAAGAGTAGTTTGCTGGCAGTGGGACGCAAGTTCTTGCTGTGAACGCCCACACAAGCCTAATGCTGTAATCTGAGCGGACCAGTGACACGTACAGGAAGAAGTAAAAAAAGGCAGGGATCACCTTGCGCCTCTGAGCTGGTGCAGTAGTATGTCACAAGAGACAAACGGCTAGATCAGACACCACCCATCTGCTTCGACGAAGGCCTTTGTGGTGTCTTCATCACCCTTGTCTTGTTTCCTCCCACACGTTTAAACGTGATAGCTCAATCACACTCGGCACAAAAGACCCTATCTGTTGTAAAACCCCCTTGAATCACTGACATGCCACCTGCGCTGCGTCCTGCACCGGACACAAAGGTTTCTGGGAGGCGTTCCCGCCCACAGCAGCCCACACACACTTTCACAAAGGCAGAAATGAAATATGTGCGAGGCACAAAGCCCAGAGAGGGAGAGCGCACACCTTGGCACTGTATTCGGTAATTGCCTTTGATGTCACACTAACAGTGTTTGGGGGATGCTGGGAAATCCATGCATGGGGAACGAAGGGGCAGAGATCTTCTTTTAGGCTCTCTATTCACTTTTACGCAACATGTATTTTAGACGGGATGGAGAGAGAGAGAAAGCCTCCAGAACAAGACTTTGAACTTCAGTCACTCGTGAGGAACATTTGTGTTTGCCTAAATAGGTCTTTTACACTTCAACAAATCCTGTGTTTGTCCTCCTGGGTTTTATTTTAGATGCTCTTTAATGTTCTTTGAATAGTAGGGGCAAATATGCACAAGCAGCAAATACTAGACTCTTCAAAGCGGTAACATATAATTACAGCACATTAGTTGATTTGTTGGTGGCGTGCATGTCTCTGTTGTTTTGATGTGTATGTGGGAAATGGAATGTCTGTTCTCTTGAGCGAGAGAATGGCAAAACACTGATTTAACAAGAAAGTTCCCAGAGGATTTAAAGCATATTGTGAATGTTTTTTTTGTTTTGTTTTTTCACATCGGCTCTCTTCCAAAACTTAGTGAGCTGCCTTACTGCATACTGGCTACATAGATGAAATTCTAACCATCAAATGTTATAAGTAGCTTATTTCTAACACTCTGCAATATAGAAACTCATGGGATAATGTTCAAAAGTTTGGGGTTGGGCTTTTGAAAGAAGTCTCTTAGGTGTGCACCAAAAGTTCACATTCACATCGTTACTCACTCTAGATTACTCGCGGGATTTCTTGTTTTTCACGTCAGCGTCTTCGCGCACATCAACAACAACAACATTTCTTCTACCATTTTTTCCTGCTCGCGTCGCCCAATTCATGTAATTTGCATCGCCTGGTGCACATTCACATCTATTCATGTCTTTGCATTGAGCACATATCATTATGCTCACCAGTGCTGCATTTATTTGATCAAAATACAGTAAAAACTGCTATTTAAAATAACTGTTTTCTATTTTAATATATTTTAAGTGTAATATATTTCTGTATTGGCAAAGCTGAATTTACATCACACAGTCTTTAGTCAAGTCACCTTTATTTATATAGCGCTTTTAACAAGTCCAGTTGTTTCAAAACAGCTTCACACTGTTAACAGGAAAATATTGCAACAGAATTTGTACAGCCGTTCTGGTGAAACGGTGATGTTATCCAGCTAATTTCAAGTATCATATAGTGTCAATGCGGGTAGATCGGTAATATAGATTAAATTTAGCTGTCCCCAACTGAGCAAGCCAAAAGCCAGAGGCAACGGTGGCAAGGAACCAAAACTCCTTCAGGGTCAGAATGGAGAAAAAAACCTTGGGAGAAACCAGGCTCAGTCGGGGTGCCAGTTCTCCTCTGGCAGACGAAACAAACAGTGTATGATTATAATTCTGGAAACATTGCAGGTCTTAAGTCATATTAGGTAAATAGATATTCGTAAGATTATTCGAAAGATTGGAGTCGTCACGCCGGAGACGGGTTTAATGAGGATGTCGTGTCGATGCAGCATTTACGGGGGGAGTTTATTTGACATGCTCTCTGCAGACACTTCAGGGATGTGTTGGTCATGTCCAGGCGCTGGTCCACCATCTGATCTGGATACGGCCCGGATCCGGCTGACTGCAGTAAACCTCGGGATAAACAGAGAGACTAACATTAGCATAGATGCCATTCTTCTTATGATGTAACGAGTACATCAGGTGTTATGGGAAGTGTTCCTGGTTCCGGCTGACCTAGTTAATGCAGCCTAACAATCATTTACTGATTTGAATAATAGAGATTGATAATGTTTTATGTGTAAGCCATAGTAAAGAGATGCGTTTTTAGTCTAGATTTAAACTGACAGAGTGTGTCTGCTTCCTGAATAATGCTAGGAAGACTGTTCCAGATTTTAGGCGCTAAATAGGAAAAGGTTCGACCGCCTGCAGTTGATTGTGATATTCTAGGTATTATCAACTGGCCAGAGTTTTGAGACCGCAATAGACGTGATGGAGTATAATGCGTTAAGAGCTTGCTCAAGTACTGGGGAGCTAAATCATTTAGTGCTTTGTAAGTAATGAGCAAGATTTTAAAATTTATACAGTGTTTAATAGGGAGCCAGTGCAGTGTTGACAGAACCGGGCTAATATGCTCATACTTCCTGGTTCTAGTAAGAGCTCGAGCTGCTGCGTTTTGGACCAGCTGGAGTTTGTTTATTAAGCGAGCAGGGCAACCACCCAGTAAAGCATTACAATAATCTAGCCTTGTGGTCATGAACGCATAAATTAACTCTTCAGCATTTTGCATTGAAAGCATGTGCCGTAATTTAGATATATTTTTAAGATGGTAGAATGCAGTTTTACAGATGCAAGAAACGTGGCTTTCAAATGAAAGATTGGTATCAAAAAGCACACTTTATTGTCACATGATCCTTCAGAAATCATTCTAATATGATGATTTGATGCTCAAAAAGCATTTCTTATTATCAATTGCAAAATGGAAAATTTGAAAGTTCAAAAGAACAGCATTTATTCAAAATAGAACACTTTTGAAACATAAATGACTTTACTGTCACTACTTTTTTTTTTTTTTTTTTTTTTTTTACAAAATTGATATGAGCGAGTACATCATACAAAGTGACATGATGTGAAGGCTGAGTATGGAAACACACACACCTGGAGCAGTGTGCGGCCATTTTGCTGTGGCACCTAGATTGGGGTTTAGGTGCCTTGCTCAAGGTCGCCTCAGTCATTTCCTGCCAGTATTGAGAATCGAACCCGCAACCTTCGGGTTACCAGTCTGGCTCTAACCATTAGGCCACGACTGCCCCACGAATCCATCTTCCAAACCGTGTTTTTGAGTTATCATGAATCACTACGGTATGCCTTTATAATAAGCGTTTATATTCTGTCTATTTTAGACCAAGCGAGATGCCAACCGCTGCAGAGTATCCCAGCACCTGCGTCATAGACATAAATAGAGAGAAGTAGCTCTGGCTACAAAGTTCTTAAATAAGACACATGCAGTTTTGTGTATTAACTGCGCCAAAAGTTACATAGTGTAAGTGCAGTCCTCTGAATAACAGTAAAAATTTCTTTAAAAAATCCTGCCCCCAAATTTATATATCTTTAAATAATTTGATGTTTTTTATTCACCATTTCCCTCACTTCATCAACCATCTTTGTCATAGTGCTTTATGGGATGGATTTCACAATCACTACAGTGTTCACTTAGAATTTGATCTGAGGATGCTGCCAACCTTTTGGAAAAGCCTTCAAATAATGAGCATAGCCTTGAAATGCTGCTTTTGTAGGAGTTATTAGCTACAGTATGTTGCCAAGTGTAATTTTTGTGAAAAACTATAATATCACAAAAACAATTTGTAAATAGAACAGCATTTAGATACGTGACTTTTTTTTCCATGTGCATCTCAACTAAAAATTGTTTCTTCATGGGCGCATATACATTTTTGTTTAAAATTGTATTCATGTCTCTGTGTTTTCATCCAGCGTTTTTTATGCAATAACCCAAAATTTTCATAGAAAATGTTGGCAGAAACCTGGCTATTTTCCTCATACTTTTTGGGACGACAGATACTCTGTGTGAGAAAATGCACTTCATGTGTTTTTCTTCTTTAATGTCTTTTTTTTTTTCTTTAGAAGAAAAACAATATTGTCTTGGGAGGATTATTCTTGACATACATAAATGTGCTTTCTCCAGTCATATTTTGGTCTCTCAATTGTTATGTGCCACAGTTCAAATTAATCACAATTTAAAAAGCATTAATCTGTGGGAACAGTTTATTAAAAGTTATTATTGTAAATATAAGATAAAAGAAGAGTGTGAAGACATAAATTCCTCTCCAAATATTGTCCAAAAACGTTATGCTTGATCTTACTGACATCATGTTGCTTTGCAATTTCACAAGTTCAGAAATTTCTTTTAATGACAAATGAATTGTGAAACAACCGAAAGACACTTTGTGGAAAACAATGCAGCTTGTTCTCATCTAAATTCAAATAGTCCTTAAAACAATCCCACATATATGTTAACTAGCCACATGTTCATACCAACCTACACTTGACCACCAGTATACACA
The DNA here is from genome assembly GCA_018749465.1 of Paracanthobrama guichenoti. Taxonomy (NCBI): domain Eukaryota; kingdom Metazoa; phylum Chordata; class Actinopteri; order Cypriniformes; family Gobionidae; genus Paracanthobrama; species Paracanthobrama guichenoti. The sequence continues at coordinate 31,561,114 of CM031962.1, read as the reverse complement.
CTCAGCCCACACGCTACCCATGACCTTCCCCTTCAGGCACAGTGGAATTTATCTCTCTGGTAAACAGCAAGCAAATGGTCGCTGGGACACTCCTCATGGCTTCAGAATTACAGTACGGTTAACCCAAGTCTAACGAAGCCAGCGCTTTACTGCTATTTGCCTTTACCTCAACCCTGTGGCGACGTTTCGTCATGCTTGCGTTTGGGTCTACGTGCTGTAGCTACTGATTATTGATCAATTAATTAGGTTCAAACTTTATTTATAGCAGTGGTCCTCAACCCCAAGGTATGGCAAGCCGTTTTGATGTTTATTCATTTCCAGGATATGTATTGATCAACAATTAAATTTTCACTAGTTAAAATGCTAATTCTTGATATCAGGAATTAGATTTCTACTAGGAACCGTAGTAGGGTAACAGTACACAAAACTGACGGTTCGGTACAGGTACAGCAGTTTTACAAAATTGCTTTTTATTTATTTTTACTCAACAGTGTTTTTCTGAAAAATATAATCATTTATTCACAGTGTCTATCATTTTCATGACAGATTTATTTAAACATATTAAACAGTCAAGACATCATAACAGGTTCAGTAGAATATAATGAATATATAGGCTAATATAGTGCATATATTTAGTGAAAGAGTTCATCTCTAGTGAACTCACAGCTGTGGACACTCAATGACTCCTGAGGTAAATGTGATGCTACGGGACATTGTTTACAAGCTGTTTTATTGTCTTTCCACGGTTGAAACAATGATTGAGTGATTACATGAGATATGATACGTTTCAGTAAGTTGTAATGTGTCCTCAACATACATCAACTTAAGAGATATTAATTCATGTTTATTCTTTAGGAGGAGATGATCGCGTTCACTCGCGTGCCGCCGCTTAAACTGACGCACCGATACAGTGATCAGTCACTCAGTCATTAAAGAGCGTCATTTTAATTTCTTGATAAAATGGACAGAATACTTAATATGTTCGTGTGGGAACTCGGATTGAATATGTTTGGCATTTAAAACAAGCCGACTGTTAACTGTAAAGATTGCATTCAGAACCGTTCGGTACACATGTGCGCCGTACCGAAAGATGATTCGGTATGAATACATGTACCGTCACACCCCTATACAACCCCAATTTTTGATATGAGTAATTACATTTCCACTTGTAAAAATGTTAAATCTTGATATCAACAATGGCATCATCACTCGCAGAAATACAAATTAGAATACATTCAAATTCAATTGTTGATCAAGAACTGATTTCTCACTAGATCAAATCCAATTTCACATATCAGAAATACAATTCTTAATGGTGAAAATCATAATTTTTTTGATATCAATAATTCGATTGTCACTAGTGACAGTAGTGTTAATTTCTGATATCTTGAATGTGATTGTTACCATTTTAGAAATCTGAAATGACTCCTAATTATTGATATCAGAAATAACAAATGAACATGTTGAAATACATTTACAGATATCAAGGATTAACTCTTCAACTAGTGAAAATATTCTTGATATCAACAATTGAATTTGAATGGCAGTCTATGGTGACATTTAACTAATGAAAACCGATATCAGTTATAGTTTTAACTAACTGAAATTTAATTCATTAAATTAATTTGTATTTCTGTGAGGGATGACTTCATTGTTGATATCAAGAATTAGCATTTTTACTAGTGGATTCCTTATCAAAAATTGCCAATGTTATTAGTAGAAATGTAATTTCTGATATCAAGAATGAGCATTTTATCTAGTGAAAATTGAATTGTTGATTATCAAGATGAATAAAACGGCTTGCCATAAACATAGTGTAGAAGCAAACTTGTTTTCTTTTGCACATATATAAAAAAGGATAAGAAAATTTGATTTGCATGTCATTTGCATTTAGTGTTTTTCAATCAATCAGAACAAACCTGCACTTGTGTCGTGACACCAGTTGAGAACCACTGATTTATAGTTCCTCGAGGGGAAGTTCATTGGAGGCTACTGTTTAGGTTCAGATAGTTATCACTGTATTCTGTTTTGTTGTGTGATTTATTTTCAGTTAATTGGTGAAAATGATGTTTTAGAAAGATCAGACAGTCTTGCCCTAGAGCTAGTTACATAATAACATGTATAATTAGTGTTATTGGATGGCCTCCTGGGCTTTTAATCAGCAAAGTAACTGATTTAATTAGACTTAGATGTGTTTCACATCTAGATCAAGATCTTAATGTCTAGAGGATAATTAACATCTCTTTTATTTTAAAATGCTTCTTTTTTTTCTTTTTTAAACACATTAAATTTATGTGTATCCTTTCATGTTAATGATGTTAATTAAATTATCATGACATGTAGAGAATAAATATATGATCCTGGAAGGCTGAGCAGTTTTATTGTCGTTTAACCCCCCCAGTTTAGGAGTTAAATAAAACGAGTAATACAGCACAGTGAATATGAGACATCTGAGATCCCTGCAGTTTAATGCCAAAGAGTCATTTTGTTCAATTCTGAAAATGTCTAGATTGCACTGGTATGTCGCAGGCAAACCACAGGCGTATCACTCCTAAAGTGCTGCGATTACCAATAATATAAATTCTCCCAATGGGATTCGGGAAGTCAGTCAAATGTTCCTTCACGAGTTTGGTTCAACACCCTAAATTAGATATCATTTGGATTTCAAAATGTGGCGCACATTTTGGCTGCTACAGAAAAATCGCTCCAACTTTTGTAAGCAAAGACTTTTGCATTTACTGTAGTTTTAGTATAGCTGAACCAAAACAGCTGCAAAAGTTATTAATCATTTCAATCTTTTGGAACACGTTCACTTGTATATCATCTTCAGGGGTGCTTCAAGAATATCTGGATGTCATTTTTGTGTGGACAGAGAATGGGCAACCAAAACTTTTTATCATGCTCTGTCTGGGTATAGAAAGAGTTTCTTTTTTGGGCCATTTAAACTCCTACAATCAACGTCCAATGCTATAAGGGCGAGAGAGTTCAAAGAGGTTGAATATAATCTGTGCAGACTGGAGTCGGTTCCGAAAGAAAATATTCCCAAACCCTAAAGTCATTGTGGCAGTATCATTACCCTATACTTGCAGTAGCGTTTTCTCTCAATTACCTCCCTGCTATCACATTTAGCCTGTTGCAGTAACCATCACGAGAGTCAGAGACTGAGAAGACTCATTTTTTTTCGTAGGTTTTTGGGTTGTATTACCATTTTCCCTTAAGCACTGGGAACGACGAACTGTAGTTGAAATGTCCTGAAAGAATAGAGAGCTGGACAGGTTTGCTCCCCATGAGAATGATTCGATTTCGAGCAAACAATGGCAGCCTTATTTTTATGTTAAAGAAATATCAGACTAGTAGCCAAGCAAATCACCTGGTTCCACAGATTTTTTTGACGTCCTGGAATAATTCATTTAATCCACTGCTGTGCACATATGGCCAGGTTATATTTTACCCCCTTCCTTTACATTCAAGAGAAAGCAACTCTTTGCAGCTGCGTTAATATCCCAACTTTCCCTTTTTTCCCTTTCATCCAGACTTTTTCTTTTTTAAACACCTGAGCACAAGCCCTCCTGCATCCAAACAGGGAATTAAAGCCGGAGCTGTACAGCAGCGAGGTGATAGGTGATAGCTCCCTTGCGAGTTGCTTTCTGGATACCTGCCTGTTTGGGTTGTCCTCTAGTTACTCAATCCATCAGTAGTTCATATTATGCAGCCAATAAATCATCCTCAATCTACTGCGGGATGAGGTGAAATCCCCCCACATAAATCTGCTATTAGTTTTACCTCGCACACAAAATAGAACTAACTGACTGTGGATACATGAGAACGGCGTAATAACTATAAATATTTTTCAACTAACCAGGCCGTTTCAGAGAGGAAGTAGACCCGTGCAATCCACAGCGGAAGGGGAAAGTGTGAGGTGGAATTCTGAAGGTTAATCTGGTCCAAAATAAGCACGCTCTTGTACAGAAGTGATACCCGACCCTCGTCCGTGGAGTGCCTCATGTGAGGGTCTGCTTTAGACTGATTCCTTGATTATTCCTCGGACTCTGCTGAATAAATCACTAATCCACACTCGCTCAATTACACAGCAGATAGCAGGTTGGAAATGCAACCTAACATATGCATGTAAAAGGAAGACCCTTTTTGTGGCCTGAATGTTTCATTTTATGTACAAAATAATATATAGTTTACATATATAAAAATATTTAAAAAAATAATTTGAATGGTACACACTTTTCAAGCAAGTATTTCACACACACACACAAAAACATAGGTTTTTAATTATGATAAAACTATATATACAGTAATTAACTGTTGTGCGTCCCGTGCAACACATGGTAATACCGTTTAACGAATTGCTTGATTGAATGATTCAATGACTCACTCATAAAAACGGTTGCTAGTTTTGTTCCTGAGTAAATCTGTGCTTTGAATTAATTGTTTGAACGAGTGATTCAGTGAGTCATAAAGTGAAATTTTTTGTTCTTTTTTTGCTGTGTCTGAAATCACATACTCTCATGAGTAGATTATTATTTTGAATAAATAATTACTTTGTGACCGCTAAAAAAATGCTCTATATAGTATGTATGTGTTTAGTATAAATGTAACCTGGAAGTACTATGTTCACCATGTTGTCATTATTATGTGACCTACCAGCGTCGGATGCATTGCTTCACAGCAATTCACAAATCTTCTCCTGTGGCCTCGTGGGATTAGTAAAGTGTGCATAATATACGCACTTCAGAATCCCTCCGGAAGTAGTAGATCATCCAGGTACTTTTTGTCTGCTCTTTTATAAGTACTGGGAATTCAGAGTTTTCATGGCATAACCATGTAACCTGCAGAAAGAATCACTGAAAATCCACATGCTTTAATGCATGTTTTGTGATATTACATTTTTAAATTACATATTTTTGTCGAGATGTTTGTGATGGAAACAGCCTACTACTGTTGCTATGATTGCCTGCTCATGCAAAGACGTTTGCAAGCAGCAGATAAAAATATACGTGCTCAAGCTCAGTTTATATATACTTTTTTTTTTTCCAATATTTAAAGAGAATGTATTTTTACCTGCCGCCAAATTGCAGTTAGGCTATATAGAATATCAGTGTTACTCGTTTCTCAACACACAATTGACTGATGCGTGGGAACTGAACTCATACACAACTAGTCGCATGCTTGCTTGAAGTCATGGAGTATATAATAAATCGCTGAGCTGTCGCCATGGCAACGGCCCTCAATCTCTTATACTTAACTTCAGTGTTACGGGTATTTTAATGGGAGCCTTTGTCACATATTACCAGACTTTTTTATTCCCCTTTTCCCCCTCACAAGCCGCAAAAGTTCCTTTTCTGTTCCTATTTTTATGTACAAGTGATCTCAATTAAGGACCTCCATGAAGGCTAGAGGCGGCAGACAGTCATGCCAATGAGAGCAAAAAGGAAATTGTCTTTGTAGCCTGCCACCCCCCCCTCCAAAACCAGCCCCCACTTCTCCATCACCACCACCACCACACAGGCCCCCCACTCCACTTTCCATAACGAACACAGCTCACATCCCAAAAACCATCATGTTCCTGAAATTTGCGACCGTAACACGGGTCCAATTTGCTGTAGGAGCCAGTTCTTGTGCCTCACTGGCAACTCAAAGTACTGAAGATCTCGTCTGCAGTGATGATGTCACTGACCAGTCAATGACAAAACAGCAATTATAGGCTCAGATTAAATCTGGGGGTTGAAAGGATGTTGAGAAGGTCTTCCTGATGAGGTAAGGCCATGAATTCTGCATACGAATCATCACCGTCCCGCTCGCGCGTGTATGTTCAGCGTGTAAGCGTGCCAAGGATGGAAAGTAACTATTTCAAATTGGAAGCCTCCATAGTCCCGTCAAATTGCTCCCCACATAAAGCCATAATTAAGTGTCTCAAAAAATGCACCACTGTGAAATGGAGCCCTGATCCAGGGACTTAAGTGGCTGTACTTTTCCTCTCAACCGTCGAAAGAATGCAGGACGAGAAAGAAGCGGAGAAAAACACTCATGTAGCACGTTACATAATCCCAGGGCTGTATGAATCTGAATTGGAGTCATTTGGATATCATTAAAGCCCTTGAGCTCAGTGTCTCTTCGTGTTTACATTACCAGTCAACAATGGTTTCTTTGTCCCGTGTCATCACTTATAATTCGCCGTGAGGGGGGGGAAGTGTTGCTAGCTGATTTTTTTTGCATGACTACTTGTCTGGTTGTGTTGAAACTGGCCTCTCTCAGCCGTTTCTGATGAGCTACCCACGCTGGATTACGCTGTCAGCTCGGCGTATCACGGCATCAGCAGATAAGGGTTCGGTTACGTTCGGCTTATCACATCATCAGTGTTTGAGCTGGTTCGAATCCAGCACGAGTGTCTGGTGACAAACAGCTCAGAATAGCACGCAGTAATCCCAGGTTCTTGCTCTGTGGATGCCTTCTAACCCCTCATCTTTGTAGCACATCATAGCCAGCTGTGTGGGCTCCGTTTGGCTCATTAGGAGATCAAACGAGACGCCCGAAAAGAAGTGGGCAGAGCTCTCGAGGCACCACTCGAATCACGTGCGTTCGCTCCACGCTGATATTGCTGGCAGATGGCGGCCATACTGTACCGGCAAAGTGGATTCAGATGTGATAAATGCTCTTTGATATCTCGTTGTGTATATGATTTAACACGCCTCTCTGTTTGGACATGTTGACAGTTGCTTTATTTCACTTATTAAGTTTTATTTGTTTCAGTGATAGCCACGGATCTCGAATGCAGGGATGGTTTGGCATCCATCTGCGAGGAATTATTAACATAAATCATTTTTCATCAACATTGATTTTATATCCCAAACAAATCAGTGATTGAGGCTTGAGCAAAAATCAGGCGAGCTGTTGGAATAAGACAGGGTGTATTTTATAACTTTGTGAATTCAATAGTATCTACTCTGATTTATCTTTTTATGAATTGAAAATTGATCTTTAGTAACGTTGGCCAATCTTGAACACATTTTCAGTGCTCGGGGCAAACGGAGAGGCAGTGTAATTCAATCGCAACTTGTATAACTCAAACAATTTTTTCTCTCTCTTAACGATGTGCCAGATGCATGTCAGTGCTTCCTGAAACTTTTTCTATCCCTCCCACATACAAGAGACTCAAAACGTACCCAAGAGACCATCGCCACCCCCACTCATGCCACCCTGCAAGACTTTTATACAGTTTATGTGAGCAATACTAAGTTTTCTGCTGTAGTTATGAATCTATATTTCTGAACAAGCAGTCAGTAGATCACTTTTGCAGTTGATTTGTTGTTTTTTTTATGACAAAATGGTAAACTCAGTGTTAGCTGGAGGATACTATATTGTAAATGTCTTGCTTGTTCTTCATGTTCGCTTCAGGAACATGTTTAAGGCATATGCTTTTCCCTACTACAGGAATATTAGATTAAATGTTAAAGCTGAAGGAGGTACCAAGACAAATATTTGGCAAAATTTTGATTGACTGCTGTCGCTGATTGAACCAGTCTGATTTCTCTTACACGGTTCTGCCAAGAATAATTAGACGCTTTGTTTATATCCTATTTTGTTTATTGGCTGTGTCTGTGTTCCCATCAAAATTATGCACCTATTATTCCAATGATTTTTTAAATGTGTGAAACATATTGCAACATTTATGACTTGGGTTAATCACAGTCCGTGAGCCTGTTGAGTCAGAGGGAGAGATTGCCATCTACAATATCACTGAGAGGTGGAGAGTCAGAGTTATTAAATGATATGTATTTTACACGGAAGGCTGTCTATGGATACTCTGTTCAGGGAGTTAAAAGAAGCTTTGCGCAAAGGGTGTTAAAACTGCAGCCTGTTTAGTCTGTTCTTTATGGGGTAGAAGTGTGTGTAGAAAGTGTATAATATGATTCTGAAAATATTCTGTCATTATGGCTCTCTCAAATTATCCCAGCGTGTTGCTCTGAGTCACACTTTTTTAGACAGAGATATGAATTTTCAGTTCAACTCCACTTAAGTTTCTTTGTTAACACTTTATTTTACAGTGTCCTTGTTACAGGTAACATGCCGTTTCTATAGTAATTACTATAAAATATGTATAATTACATGCAACTAACTCCAAACCTGATATAACATAACCCTATAATGAGTACATGTAGTTAATTAATGTTGCTCAGTACTTAAATGTATTTTAGCACTGTAACACGGACACTTTAAAATAAAGTGTAACCGTTTCTTTAATTAAGCTCCATTATTTTTGGATGGGAGGGTATTTTTTTAATAATAAATAGTTGGGGCAAGATGTCACTTTAAATGTTACACATTTTAATATTAGAGTATTTGTCAGCCAAAACAATAATTTGATATTTTATGTACATTTTTACTGTTAAATTAATTGTTTTACTATTAAACCTAGCTAGAATATTAATGGCAGATTCTGTTGTGACAACATAGTTATTGGGGCATGTTGTCACAAAAGGTCAATGTGTTTTTCCTGGGCTATAATAGTGAACATATTCAATAGTTTGTTTTGTAGTCAAGACATTGTACAGAAATCGACTCAATGTATAAATGCTCACTTTATTAAGACACGTGACAGCAGATACTGATTACTAGATATGTAAAGTGAAATCAGTTCATTCTGAATTCTAAACATAATCTACATTTGAAAAATTCAGTGTCTAAAAAAACGACATACTCAATATGCCAGTATTGTGAAGTTCTTCTTGTAGCCACCATGCGTGGTTTAATTATTTTATGCATGTTCCATTGCCATTGTGCGTATAGAAAAAGTACCAATTTAATAAAGTCCTTTCTGCGACTGAGTTCAAAGAAAACATAAAAATATGATATTTTCTTAATGCATTAGGCTAATTGAATCTATTCAATCATTTCCCCGGTTTCCATTCAGACATAAGTGATAATAGCAATGCAGTTTTAAACTTTCACAGGCAAAATATATGCATGATTAATGTTGAGTTTCAGCTGAAATTTTATGATGTGAGCGGGACATCACGTGTTTGAGTGGCATCACTTTAATGATTGCCCGATGCTGGAACTATATGAACCACAAAAAAGAGAAATCCATGTCTTCAAAGACCAACCACACTGGAAGCAACAAACATTTCGCCTCCTGAGCTCTTTTCATCCTTGGAGCTTAATTTGATCCTGCGCTCTCCAGGGAACTTCACTGATCCTACACACCAGAGACAAAACACCGCCTTATATTTATTATTATGCTAATATAACAGATATTGTTTATATGCAATGAAATCCGACTGTCTGTAGGCTACTGTACGTCTTCATCCGATTGCGTGCCAGCGCGCTCTAGTGCCGCTGCTAACACCTACGTTTTCTCATTTCGTTTTTAGAAATTTTGTCTAATCCGCTATAATAAGATTCATACAATCTTAAATCTTTTTCAAAGACCTGACCAAACCGTACACATTCACCTTGTGGCGATGAATTAAGCGCCTTTTAATACAGGAAACGTAGTTAATGACGACTGCGCGCAAAGCGCCAATTGAAGTCTGGTTGAGTGTGTGTAACCCGCAGCACTTCCCAAACTCATCAGACTGCAGCGCTGAGCGCACGGAGAGGGACTGGCGGCGCTCCTTCTACGCAAACAGAGGACACACGTTAGTCTAAACGGCTAATTTACACTGTTGTGATGCGCATTCCCGTAGATCCCAGCGCCGGCCGGAGGTTCAGTCCGCCGGTGTCGGTGAAGATGAATGATGTGAACCCGAGCGCAGGACAACAGCAACAGCAGCAGCAGGACAGCGCGGTGGTGCCAAGACTCCGCGCGCAAGAGAACCGCTCCATGGCCGAGATCATCGCCGACCACCCCGCCGAACTGGTTCGGACCGACAGTCCAAACTTTCTCTGCTCGGTTTTGCCTTCTCATTGGAGGTGTAATAAAACCCTACCGGTTGCGTTTAAGGTAAGAACTTATTTTTAAATATGCGTCTTGTAAAAGGCGTTAGTCTTTATGGCTACATAAACTATAGTCATTTATTAGACTGACGTGTTATACATGTAACATGGCTGTAATGTAAAGCGTTTGGACGATTGTTGTTTGTTAGTTTTTTAGGTCTTAACTTAGTTAAGTGAAAAATGAAGCTTGTGCATGTCAAATTTTCTATGCAGTTTTAACACGCTGCACTGGGGAAAAAAGAGTAGAATTACAGTAATATAGCTGACTGTCTTAATTTAATAAAACATATTTTAACGGCTTTAATAATAATATTTAATAAGTGCCTTTTTTTAGTTTAACATGTGCTAGGGATCAATATTACTTTTATGTTTTAATTGTAATTATTGATAATTCCCATCTATCCCCAAGGACCCATCAGCTTTAATTTATACAAAAAGTACTTCATATAATTGTATTAATTTCAGTCAGTTTTGCTGAATGTGTCTGTTTTGTCAATTTGTCACGGATAGTTACTGTGTCAGTACACTGAATCGTGCCTTTGTACTATTTATACTTTAGTAAGAGTGTGTGAACAGCATTTTTTTCTTCTTCTTCTTAATAGCAGAGTAGCCTTTACTGGAACAAATCTTCATTTAATAAGAAATTATGAAATTGCTCTGGCATTATTCACTGTTTGATGTATAATTCTGGCCTGTGGCAGAATCATTGCTCTTGGCTTGTTTTATAGTCAGGCCTGTGCAGGTGTGGTTAGCTATTAGGTAATTGCCAGATTAGTAGCTAGATTAGTAATGATGAAATAGAATTCCAAGATCATATGCCAATATATCGCTTGAGGTGCAATATGCTGATTCATGTAGCCACTGTACTGATACCGAAATGCAGTCTGGTGTAAACTAAATTTTAAAATGTTTAATAACGATAATGATAGATAGTCACACAAGCACTGTATAGACATGCAACAAATTATTTAATGCATCATATTTATGATGTTTATGCCAGGACCTTTTTAGCTTCACTCATGCATTGAAAGCCAAATGCATTAAAATTTAAAACTTGAATTCATTCATTCATTCTTTTTTTTTTTTTTTTTTTTTAAACAATGTCAAATCTGCATAAATACACACAGATGTTCGATTGTTTGCATGAAATCCTGCTATTAAATAATAATCATTAGTCACAGGAGCTGTCTGAAGAAGCTGCTGAACATCTTGTATATGCGCACATGCACTGTTTGAACCGTTGCATCACGGTCCTGTCCACAGGTGGTGGCCCTGGGAGAGGTTTCTGATGGGACGGTGGTCACAGTGATGGCTGGGAATGATGAGAATTATTCAGCTGAGCTCAGGAATGCCTCAGGAGTTATGAAGAACCAGGTGGCCCGCTTCAACGACTTGCGCTTTGTGGGCCGAGGCGGAAGAGGTCAGTCCACTTTTTGATAGATATTTAGATGGTTTTTGGATTGTTGAAATTATTTAAATCCCTTATCATGCAGGTTACACTGGGAATGTATTTATATACAGGATAAAAAATAAAAAAATTAGCTTAACTGTCACTCAAAAGTTTGGCCACACCTTTTTTATTATTACTGCTTTCATGTTTTTAATATCATGGAGCCCTTAAGGGGACAAGTGGTGTTGGAAAAAATGAGATGTGAGGAAAAATAAGTAATTTTGTGAGTGAAAGTACACAAGGGGAACGTAAACATTTTGAAATCAAACGTAAAGTTTCTTGGGGGAACGCAAACATTTTGAAATCAAACATAAAGTTTCTTGAGGGAACGCAAACATTTTGCGATCAAACGTAAAGTTTCTTGAGTGAACGCAAACATTTTGAAATCAAACGTAAAGTTTCTTGAGGGAACGTAAACATTTTGAAATCAAACGTAAAGTTTCTTGAGGAACGCAAACATTTTGAAATCAAACGTAAAGTTTCTTGGGGAACGCAAACATTTTGAAATCAAACGTAAAGTTTCTTGGGGACATAACATTTTGAAATCAAACGTAAATTTTGAGGAACGCAAACATTTTGAAATCAAACGTAAAGTTTTGAGGGAACGCAAACATTTTGAAATCAAACGTAAAGTTTCTTGAGGGAACGCAAACATTTTGAAATCAAACGTAAAGTTTCTTGAGGGAACGCAAACATTTTGAAATCAAACGTTAAGTTTCTTGAGGGAACGCAAACATTCTGCAATCAAACGTAAAGTTTCTTGAGGGAACGCAAACATTTTGCAGTCAAACGTAAAGTTTCTTGAGGGAACGCAAACATTCTGCAATCAAACGTAAAGTTTCTTGAGGGAACGCAAACATTTTGCAGTCAAACGTAAAGTTTCTTGAGGGAACGCAAACATTCTGCAATCAAACGTAACGTTTCTTGAGGGAACGCAAACATTTTGCAATCAAACGTAAAGTTTCTTGAGGGAACGCAAACATTTTGCAGTCAAACGTAAAGTTTCTTGAGGGAACGCAAATATTCTGCAATCAAACGTAAAGTTTCTTGGGGGAACGCAAACATTTTGCAGTCAAACGTAAAGTTTCTTGAGGGAACGCAAACATTTTGCAGTCAAACGTAACGTTTGTTGAGGGAACGCAAACATTTTGAAGTCAAACGTAAAGTTTCTTGAGGGAACGCAAATATTCTGCAATCAAACGTAAAGTTTCTTGAGGGAACGCAAACATTTTGCAGTCAAACGTAACGTTTGTTGAGGGAACGCAAACATTTTGAAGTCAAACGTAAAGTTTCTTGAGGGAACGCAAACATTTTGAAATCAAACGTAAAGTTTCTTGAGGGAACGCAAACATTTTGAAATCAAACGTAAAGTTTCTTGAGGGAACGCAAACATTTTGAAATCAAACGTAAAGTTTCTTGAGGGAACGCAAATATTCTGCAATCAAACGTAAAGTTTCTTGAGGGAACACAAACATTTTGCAGTCAAACGTTAAGTTTCTTGAGGGAACGCAAACATTTTGAAATCAAACGTAAAGTTTCTTGAGGGAACGCAAATATTCTGCAATCAAACGTAAAGTTTCTTGAGGGAACGCAAATATTCTGCAATCAAACGTAAAGTTTCTTGAGGGAACGCAAACATTTTGCAATCAAACGTAACATTTCTTGGGGGAACGCAAACATTTTGAAATCAAACGTAAAGTTTCTTGAGGGAACGCAAACATTTTGCAATCAAACGTAAAGTTTCTTGAGGGAACGCAAACATTTTGAAATCAAACGTAAAGTTTCTTGGGGAACATAAACATTTTGAAATCAAACGTAAAGTTTCTTGAGGGAACGCAAACATTTTGACATCAAACGTAAAGTTTCTTGAGGGAACGCAAATATTCTGCAATCAAACGTAAAGTTTCTTGGGGGAACGCAAACATTTTGCAGTCAAAGCGTAAAGTTTCTTGAGGAACGCAAACATTTTGCAGTCAAACGTAACGTTTGTTGAGGGAACGCAAACATTTTGAAGTCAAACGTAAAGTTTCTTGAGGGAACGCAAATATTCTGCAATCAAACGTAAAGTTTCTTGAGGGAACGCAAACATTTTGAAGTCAAACGTAAAGTTTCTTGAGGGAACGCAAATATTCTGCAGTCAAACGTAACGTTTGTTGAGGGAACGCAAACATTTTGAAGTCAAACGTAAAGTTTCTTGAGGGAACGCAAACATTTTGCAGTCAAACGTAAAGTTTCTCGAGGGAACGCAAACATTTTGCAGTCAAACGTAACTTTTGTTGAGGGAACGCAAACATTTTGAAGTCAAACGTAAAGTTTCTTGAGGGAACGCAAATATTCTGCAATCAAACGTAAAGTTTCTTGAGGGAACACAAACATTTTGCAGTCAAACGTTAAGTTTCTTGAGGAACGCAAACATTTTGAAATCAAACGTAAAGTTTCTTGAGGAACGCAAATATTCTGCAATCAACGTAAAGTTTCTTGAGGAACGCAAACATTTTGCAATCAAACGTAACATTTCTTGGGGGAACGCAAACATTTTGAAATCAAACGTAAAGTTTCTTGAGGGAACGCAAACATTTTGCAATCAAACGTAAAGTTTCTTGAGGGAACGCAAACATTTTGAAATCAAACGTAAAGTTTCTTGGGGGAACGCAAACATTTTGAAATCAAACGTAAAGTTTCTTGAGGGAACGCAAACATTTTGACATCAAACGTAAAGTTTCTTGAGGGAACGCAAACATTTTGAAATCAAACGTAAAGTTTCTTGGGGGAACGCAAACATTTTGCGATCAAACGTAAAGTTTCTTGAGGGAACGCAAACATTTTGCAATCTAACGTAAAGTTTCTTGAGGGAACGCAAACATTTTGCGATCAAACGTAAAGTTTCTTGAGGGAACGCAAACATTTTGAAATCAAACGTAAAGTTTCTTGAGGGAACGCAAACATTTTGCAATCAAACGTAAAGTTTCTTGGGGGAACGCAAACATTTTGCAATCTAACATAAAGTTTCTTGGAGGAGTGCAAACATTTTGCAGTCAAACGTAAAGTTTCTTGAGGGAACGCAAACATTTTGCAATCTAACATAAAGTTTCTTGAGGGAACGCAAACATTTTGAAATCAAACGTAAAGTTTCTTGAGGGAACGCAAACATTTTGAAATCAAACGTAAAGTTTCTTGGGGGAACGCAAACATTTTGAAATCAAACGTAAAGTTTCTTGAGGAACGCAAACATTTTGCGATCAAACGTAAAGTTTCTTGAGGGAACGCAAACATTTTGAAATCAAACGTAAAGTTTCTTGAGGGAACGCAAACATTCTGCAATCAAACGTAAAGTTTCTTGGGGGAACGCAAACATTTTGAAATCAAACGTAAAGTTTCTTGAGGGAACGCAAACATTTTGCGATCAAACGTAAAGTTTCTTGGGGAACGCAAACATTTTGAAATCAAACGTAAAGTTTCTTGAGGAACGCATAAACATTTTGCAATCAAACGTAAAGTTTCTTGGGGAACGCAAACATTTTGCAATCAAAATATTTACCTTTTATTATTACTGCTTTCGTGTTTTCAATATTAATTCAATATAGCCCTTAAGGGAACATAGTGGTGGAAAAAATGAGTGTTGGAATCATGTATGGTAAACAAATCATCTTTCTAATCAAACCCTATCTAGTCCAACTCATTCAATTTTGTAATAATTTTTATTATTAAAATGCACAATTACAGTTCACAAATTATATACAGGACCAATTTATATTTATCTTCAAAATTAATTTTTAAAGTATTTTATTTAAACTTTTACATCATAAGGTTTTGAACGTCATGAAAAACTTAATTTCAGTTAAGCTTGTCCAAACGATGCACTTTATACAACTTTACCACTGTTTACACAGGCTTACCATATTCTAAATGATATTATCACACCATGCGTTTTTTTATCAAGCTTAATCATTTTGGGTTTATCTACACTTGCACAATGTCATGTGGAGAAATCCTCCAGGGAGATTTGGTAACAGAGGCACGCGGTCACACAGGGACGCATGACATTCTTAGAATAATTATAGTCAGTCTGTGTACTGAGCTATCAGTTACGAGCCAACACCGTTGTGAAACCACATCACCACATTGGCGGTAAGAATGCACTCATTAAATTACAGGTCTGTGTGCTTTCTGCACTAAGGTTTCTCATACCATCGACAGCAACTTAGGTTAGTGCCAGCGTAGCAGTGTTTTGTGTGTTGGATAATTTTGCATATTGCTCAGATTATTTTTGAAGCATTAAATTATGTGCTTTTAGAATCACTACATGAAATTTTGTAAAAAATAATGATTCTTCCTGAAAACTCTTCCTGTCTGCCATAGAGAGCAACAGTCAGGCTCCGGAAGTAAAAATGCCAATAATTTTCTCCATCGGAGATAACGATAATTTATAAAGCTTTAAAGACAGTCCTACCGGTTGTTAATCAATGGTATTTGTTTCTGTTGAAGTCAACCTTATTTCAGCATATTTTTAAAATAATCATGTTTAACAGTCGTGGTTATAAACTACATTAACCTTGATGCTGTACAGAAAAATTCCACCAATCAGAGTCGCAAGAAGCAAAACGTACCAAAAGAGCTCTTTAGCTCCGTCCACTCCCATGAAGCACTGTGAATGACCGGAGTCGGTCTCCCTTCGCCCTCAAAGTACTTAAATATTTGTGTATATATATATGCATTCTGTGCAATAAACTTCATTGTTTTTTATAATTATAATATACATTTTTAAATAAGTAGTTTGATATTTATCTATCTTTTTTAATCCGATTATGCTGTCCACAATGCTTCCCTGGTGTGTAGTTTTTTTGTCACTAAAGCTGTTAAGTAAACTGTCTTGTACTTTTGTAATTTTGTCAAATACTGTTTTGCTTCAAAATCGAAGTTTGTAATGTTATGATTCACCTCATCGCTGATTGGTTTGGTTCATGGCTTAAAATGCTTTAACAAAGACTAGTTTTGAAATCCATATGGGAGATATAAATGGAAAAATTACTTCCGGAACCAGCGCCACTGAAAAAGTCAGTCAAACAGATAGCCACGCCCCCAAACTCACACCATTGGTTGAGCCAAATTTATTTCTTTTTGACCAACCAACCTGCAAATAACTTTTATTTATTGTTGTTCTATTTATTATCAATTATTTATTGTTGTCTCTGCATTGGGAAAAGTAAGAATTACACACAATTTAATATACTTTTTTTTTGTTAACGTATACACTCTATAAAAAGATTAGTTGGTTCCTTGATTCTTAAAGCTTCATGATTTTTGACATTTGAGATTTATTCGATTTTCAGAAGATTCCAGGGCATGATGACATGCCATATATTGTATTACCAATATGTTCAAATTATTTTTACATTATGAGAGCCATTTGGTCGTATTTAATTATATTTTATGATCACAAGTCTTATGAAATCAGTGTCAGCAGATCTGTGCTGCTGTGTGGTGCTGAGATTCCACGCGTCTTGCCAGCTGTTTCCCAGCGTTGCCAAAGTATTCCACCCACTACTTCCTGTCTCCCCAGCAAACCAGGGGCATTCATGAGTAGGAACCATTGGAGCGTCATGTTAATCCCTTGTTCCCCCGTGTTAAACCACCAGAGAGCACAAATTGTCTGGAAACAGTGTTTAGGGAAGTGAGCTGTCTAGATTGCTGATGCCACATTGTAGCGTTGCACAATTTCCCAGCAGCCCACTGTCCTGTTTATGTTTTCCATTCTGAGAGCAACAAAAGGTAGTACAAAACGATGCTGAAGACATTATTGCTAATAGCGAAATCTTTAAATATCCCAGGATTATAAGCTCAAGGAGCTCAGTCTATGCTTTGACACCGAGTAAAGCCCTTAAATGTTTCTGTGTTTGCACAGGGAAGAGCTTCACCCTGACGATTACAGTATTCACAAACCCACCGCAAGTGGCCACTTACCACAGAGCCATTAAGGTCACGGTGGACGGACCGCGGGAGCCCAGGAGTGAGTACACCTTATATTACATACGGCTGTGACTAACCACATCCATGAGGCCTGTCATCACGTCCACCTCTCTATTGGGCCGCAATCACACCTCATCAAAGACCTGCGGCCATTCGGTGCACGTGCTAGTGATTGATTTATTTATTTTCTGATTTCTGCCTCAATCGGTTTGTCATGAAATCATTGCCGAAGAAATTCTCTCTGGGTAGACAGACTGATGACTTTAATTTTGCTTTGAACAGACTGGAGACTTGGTTTCAGGATTGCTATTAGGGCTGTCAAAAATAAAATGTTACTTTCTGCAATTAATATTTTCTGTTTAACTTAAAAGTATAGTTGTGATTTTTCAGTTTTATGTTTAAAAATATGAAACACTACCGCAATCCCTTCCATGACTAATTCACTGGATATAGGCCTACTATAATTTCGGAGAGAAATGGGATATTCAGTGGAATAATTGAATGCATTGCAAAGTTGTGAACTTGTGTGACGAGAGAGGAAAATCTTCACGTAGCATGTGCACTCCAATTCATGAACGAATCACTAGATTTGGTTCTTTTCAATGAATCAGTTGAGCCAATTGGTGAATCATTTCTAATCAAAGACTGGAGTCTTTGGACTGAATCAATCAGACAACTCACTTCCGGTAGTCTAATTTACTGAGCTGCAGATTATCGTGTCCTATACTTAAAACGAGTCGAGCGCCATTACTGTGATGTGTACTTTTAGAAAGCTTTGTGGGTTAGTGAAACTGAGATCAGTTTATTCTGAATAGTTGTTTATATGACATGTGACATATAGTTAAAGATGATAGTTTTAATAGGTATTAATATTTTATATTTTTTTTTTTTACATATTTATATGTTAATATTAAATTATAAAACAGATATTAATATGCTTATTGTGAACAGTGCATGTTTTTCCAATTGTTATTATTTTTTCATCTGTGTAATCTTCAAATATGAAATAAAAAAATTTTTTTAAATATTTAAACATTTTATATTGTTATTAATGTTTAAATTAACATTTAAATATTTTAATAATATTTGTAAAATTTTGTAAAATATTTACTATAATATTTAAAGTTAATATTTACTTACTGATTAATAAATATTACTTTACTATGATTCATAAATATTTTATTTAAGTATTTTGGGATATTTTATATTTAAATACTATTTAATTCAATATTAAATATTATTTTAATAATATGTAAAAAAATGACTATGATTTATGATTGATTAAAATATTATTTACGTTTTTTTATATATATATATTTTATATATATATATATATTTTTTTTTTTTTCTCCAACATAAACTCCAGTGGGAAACACTTGTGTACAATAAGACCATGCATGTGCACCAACATAATAAACAGTTCATTTTGACTAGAGAATTCACACTTTTCCAAGTTGTTTCTGGTAGCCGGCTGGTCTGTCAGTGTGATCTTAATCAGCTGTCTGTGTGAGCATTAGGTTAGTGTCTGCACAGAGGTTCTACCACGGTAACATTGTGCTTGCATCAGCTCGTTTTAATGGCACTTATAAAACAGTGAAAAAAGTCTACTACATCTGTCAGTGCCAACTGGTCTGGCAAGCAGCTGTTTTACTTTATTATGAAAAATATATACTTTCGTCTTGGCTTAGAAATCAAGCCTATCACATCCCTAACAACATTTCTGCCTCTCTTTTTCTCTCTGACTTTCAGACTATTCTCAATGAACACATATGGTCCTAGTATTTAGAGGCACTTTGACACAACGGCTGTATATGGTCTTGATTCTTCATTGTATTACAATGGCCTCTAGCAACTACAGGCCTCGTCTTTGATGTTGAAGACTTCCTCTCTTTCTGCCTTATCTATAAGTGAAGTTTTTGAAAGGCTTGCAGGCCGTGTTATTGTGCGTAGGAACAGATGAAAGGGTCGGCGGACCGGAGGTCTTTTACGCGTGGAGTTTTGTGTAGCGCTGACCTGATATTGTAAAGCTCCTGTCTTGGCTTACAATATGCTGTCAGATGGCAATTAAGAATACCACGACTCTGTTCGACTGAAAGATTTCACATTCCACAGTTTTAAAGTTTAGTGCATATAGTGCACAGTATTGTCTGTACACTGCTTATTTTTTAAAAAGAAGTATGTAAAGCAGTATGCAGCGTTAAATGTTTCAAGCACTAGTATGCTACATGACCTTATTATGCTAAATTCTGCTTTGTTAATTCACCTTTTAGTGCTTTTATGTATTTTTTACTATTATTGAATGTGTCCCATAATGCAATGCACTGGACTTGACCATTCCTTTCCAGCCACAATTGTTAACATAGAGTAACTGGACGCCACTTGCCTGAATTGAACATGCAATGTAATGAGGTCATGTGACTAACATAGTGAGCTACATGTAATTGTGACCTTTTGTACCTTTTTTTCCCAAAAAATGGTAATATGCCATATTTTTCTGAAGACAGTGGCTATGTCTGAAAGCTGCAAAATGCAGCATCCGCAGGCAGCATACAGAGGTAGCAAGTCAACAAGGCATGTCCGAATCACGTCCTGTCTACTGAGATACTTCCAGCGTAGATGTATCCTTCGCTGCCTTTGATATCCCACAATCCTGTGTACCATTATTTGACAGTTGAGCTAAAAAAATTTATATGGCTTCTGAAAATTGTGGTTGGTGGTCCGTGAAAAAAGTGGTTCCCACTTTTTTATTGTCATTTGTAGTGAGTAATTAATATTGTAGTATTTAAATATTTGCTTAGTTATCACCAAAGTTCTCTCTGTTTTGCTGTAGATCATTAAAGCATTACGCTGCCTCAGAAGTCTGTCTGAAATCAGTTTTGTGAAATGCCTTCATGCGCAAACACTACGGCTATTCCCTACATTACTCCACTAATATAGTCCACTTGAAGGAGTGAGTGTATTCAGACACTGAGTGCGCCGGAAGGGATGCCGCTTTTGCATAGTTTACTTTTGCTGTTTAATAATCATTTGAAACTTAGCAAACTGGCAGCTCCAGTAGTAATGAAAAGATTTACCTTGAACTCTGTCATGGAAAATAGCATGTATAAACCGTAATTAAACAATAATATATTAAAAAGGAATTTATACCTGTATGATATTACTATGTGGCCACATTGGACCAGCGGTTTGGAAAATGGATTGTTGGATGATTCAGCAGCAGGCACCATCTTCTAATGAGACGCTGGAATTCATTTGGCACGACCATCACAGTGCATTATGGGTATTCTCTAGCCTGTAATTTTCTAGAATGTACATTGGTTGTACACTAGTTATTGTGGTGCATTGTGGGATTGAATGAGTGCACTCAATAACATCCACTATGGTTTTGGACACCAGTACAAATGGCTGACCCCTCAAATAGTGCCATATTTAAGGGTATAGTGGGCGATTTCGGACACAGCCTACATGTCAAGTCATTGCCTGATCGTGGAAACAAGTGAGCTTTCAGACGCAGCCAGTATAGACACAATTTAAATACCAAAGCATCAAAGTCTTGAAACATCTGCTGTACAAGAACAGGTGTTTGGAAATATTTGGAACACTTACTGCAATTAAAAGAGAGAGCAGTCATGCAACGCGTGCAGCTATGGCATCAATTAAGCAAAGACCAGTGGGAAATAAACGAAGCCAGGAATAAAAGTCCTGGTCAAACATCACCTGCGCTCTGAGCCAGTGCAGATGTCCATGCGATCCTTATGGGACTAATCACACGTGCCCTCTTAATAATTTCACATTTCTCAGTCCGCACTGATTTTATCGAAGAACGCTTCATTTACAATTCTGCCTCATTAAACCTCAAATTGGTGTTAATGAGCAGGTAATTTGGGAAGAGGCCCGTCTCGCACGTTCAGACAATGCCTACAGTGTGCTGTCAGAATGTCCTGATGGAACATCTCTGTGTGTTTATATATTCGGAGAATCATAGAAATAACTGTAACATGTTTTTGTACATAAAATTATTATTATTTCAGTCAAAATATCCTCATTATGTCCAGTACAGGTGGCTGTAATGCCTGTTTGGGTCGTGTTTTTCCTCGTCCACCACACAGGCCTCATTCTGAGGCTGATATCCAGTACAGGAAGTGTATTAATGTGTTTGTGTATTTAATAGATCTTGATGGGTGCCATATGAACTGTGAATCAATAGGGCCAGGAAAGCACTAGACAACGAGAGCGTTGAGTATTTCTCTGCGGCAGACGTCTCTCAGTGAGTTTGCTTCTTGATTGGCTCACACATGGGTTTTTCTCTTAGCCAGAAGTGCTCAGCTCAAGTCCATACACCTGTTTTTTATTGCATTTGTATCATAACAGTACACGCTGTCCTGACATTTGAATCAAATTATGGAGAGAGTTTTTGTTATTTTAAAGGTTACTTCAAGAATGAGAGTCAGGGATATGTCACAGCTACTTGTTGCTAAATGGCTGCCGTTCTATAAGCTGACAAACATCTGAACGGAATAAAAAATGCAGTTTTTTTACTTGCAACCACAAAGAACGGTATCATTTTATTATTACATTTATTAATTAGTTTGACACCGTTGCACTTTATTTCTTCCCATTTAATTTTTTAAACATAAAAGAACTCCGTTAATAAAAGTAAAAAAACATTCTATATATACACTACCGTTCAAAAGTTTGTGGTTTTGGTGCTCATTTGAGGCTGCATTTACTGGTTCAAAAATACAGTAAAAACAGTTAGTGATATTGTGAAATAATGTAAGAATTTAAATAACTGTTTTCTATTTTAAAATGTAATTTATTCCTGTGATGCAAAGCTGAATTTTCAGCATCATTCCTCCAGTCTTCAGTGTCACATGATCCTTCAGAAATCATTCTAATAAGATGTAACTTGCTGTACATAAAATGTACACGACCCAAATTTGGTGCTCAAAAATGATTTCTTATTATTATCATATTCTTGGTCTACATGAGGGAAACAGTGTATAAATCGAGTGTATTTGTTGAAAATGTAAAGCTGCAGAAAGTTTTCTGTGATGAGTAGGGTTAGGGATAGGGTATAGAATATACAGTTTGTACAGTATAAAAATGATTATGTCTATGGAAAGTCCCCCTAAAACATGAAAACACAGCGTGTATGTATGTGTGGTCCAGGTAAACCCAGTGGTGTAGTCTATGTGAGACGCAGGTATACGCCGTATACCCACTAGGAAAGGTCAAGGATTTCTGTATAGCCACTAACAACATTGTTTTGTGACAGAACTTTCACACTTTCATTCTTAAATTCTCCCCATCGAATCACGAAGTCCAGTCACAAATGGAACTTACTGTGTAAAGCACAACATCACAGAATTTGGCCATTTTTGAATGAATAAATCAAAAGTAGGGCTGTACAATGAATCAAATCTCGATATGGACTAGTGTCTGTGACTATATATATATATATATATATATATATATATATATATATATAAGCTCAATAAGACTGCTATTGAAATCTGAAGTCTGCATGTTCTGCGTGTCTCTGTGAATGAGCGCCGCAGTTTCATCTACTACACACACACAATGTTTTCGCCGTCTGCCATCTCACTTACAATATGAGGACACGGACACGTGGGTTTCATCGCAGAGCTGCTATGAGAGTCACTTCACAAGCATTTCACAATTTAATTTGATAAAACTATCTTCATTCATTCATGTCATATAGCCTACACACAGAAACTCTAATCACGACAACCCGTCAAAATAAAAATTCGGTATAACTTGAAGAAATTATGAAAAACATTGCGAAGTGAAATATACTTCTTAAAGATAATAATAATAATAATTAAACATTTATATATAATTATATAAATAATTAATAATTGTGTCCTCATAATTCAGTTCATAGTATTCTGTGATGATTGAGTGTTGGTGATGGAATGTTCATTGTTAATACTGCTACTGATAAGCCTCAGATTTCCATTATTGTTAAGAATAGTTGCAACTTGCACACTTAAATGTGTATAAAAAATTGCCTGCTGATTAAACTGGTCCTCCAGGGACCATATTCATAAAACATCTAAGGCTAAATGTAGCTCTTAACCGGCTGAGTTAGATAGTGATTAAACAGTAGAATATCAGTCCAGTCTCCCCAGCTGTAAATGTCATTGGCTGTTAAAGTCTTGTGTTGCCTTATAGTAAATTGACATGTTTATAACTCATAAGCAATCTTTCAGAATGCTCTCAATTACATGTAGATGCATTAGTGAGTGTGCTGGTGCTTATGGGGTGTCGCTCTGGGACGGGCGAGTACGAGGCTCGGAAGGGGAAAAAAATCACAGTACAGTATACTCACTACAAAAAACTAGACTACACCACTGGGTAAGCCAGTTTTGGTTTTCAGACTAAATTATGTTTTTTGAAAATATAAGAATGCAGAACATTTTCTATGATGGGTAGGTTTAGGGTTAGTGGATAGATTATACAGTTTGTACAGTATAAAAATCATTATGCCTATGAAAAGTCCCCATAAAACATGAAAACACAACGTGTGTGTGGATATGTGTGGATGGTTGTGTGTGTATAATAGCACTCATTAAGCGTCATTTGATCTAATAGTCGGGGTGGAGCTGGTTAAACTAACATACCTGCACTGGGGGCCCCGTGTAATTATGGATTCAATGTTAGACTGTCACTCTGTGTAACACCTTTAGGAAGTGCTCTATGCATCTTTGTCTTTCCACAGCTCAATCACAGCAGTCAAACGGCACAACTGTTAGAAGTCACAGAGACCGCAAGTAAATCTGCTCAAAATCCCCTTTCAAGCGAATTTGCTTGAAGCTAAAATCCCCAAATCTGACACATGAGTCTCATTGTTTTGACAATCTCACACATCAACAAGTTGAAAGGGGATAATAATTTAGCCTTTGCAATAACAGCAGCTGATATTACAGTAAAAAAACACCAGATTTGGCGCGTCACACGGCACCCCTTTCAAAACAGACCACACAAGACTGATCGACATTATTTAAGCTTACAATGAATGTAAAAAATAGTCGGTTTCACTTAGCAGAGGCGTCACTTTGGGGCGAGTTAAGTTTACAATGGGAACTGCTCACATAAAACCAACCAAAACAAGAGAGGAGAAGAAGAGAAAAGCAGAACCGCAGGCTCGATCCGTTCAGCCTGCGTGTGAAGGTGCCAACCGCCGAGGTCGCGGGCTCAGGCTGTGCGTGTTTGCGTCTGGCTTGGATAGTTGCTGCGTATATCAGTGCTGCATCATTAGAAGTCGAGAAATACCGATGGCGCCCTGTTCCGAGTCACACTGCTTTCATATCCGCATGGAGGTGATGAAGAAGTGTGCCTGCGGTCTGAAAAGGGCCGAGGGCTGTGTGTGTGTGTGTGTGTGTGTGTGTGTGTGTGTGTGTGTGTGTGTGTGTGTGTGTGTGTGTGTGTGTGTGTGTGTGTGTGTGTGTGTGTGTGTCTGTACCCCTTCCCTGCTTGGCGTTCCTCCTAAATGCTGAAATGTAAAGACCACACAGACACCTGGCAATACTCCACAACAGCCTGGCTTTTTCCTCCCACTTTCCTTTTCTCCTTCCCCTCTCTCTTTCTCTGATTTTCTTTTCCAGTTTATTCCGTTCTTCCGCTGACTTTCTCAAAAACCCTGTTGATGACGGCCGGTGATGGATTTCCATAATTTCCGGGCTGCCCCATCTAGCGTATGTGCGTCGTCCGGACGTCTATTCGATGTGAAAGATCTGTAAGATGTCTCTATAACATTCCCTGTCGAACGTTAGAATGACATTCAGCAGATGTTTTTGTGACCTTTGCCTCGCCCACAGGTAGTGATGTCATATACAAATATTTGTTTAGGGGGAAACAGCATCACTGACGGAGACAGAAGATGTTTTGGGTTATTTTAGCCTTCTCTCAAAAACTAATTTCAGGGTTCCTACTCGTCCTGGAATTGATGACAAATTTTCCAGTCCTGGAAAACACATGGAAAATTAGAGAAAATGTATTAGAGAAAATTAGAGAAAATGTCCTGGAAAATCTTGTTGTTGTCCTGGAATTATTTCTTTAGTCAGTACAAAGAGTTTATCACTGGCCCAAACAATTACAGCTAGTTGCAGAAAGTGCGATGTTCAAGAATGCTGTTTTGACGCATGACATTAGTATTTTGAATGATGATTTTTAGTCTTGTGATGCCACTTGCAGCAGCTAGCTAATGCTATTAACTAATCAAATGTATGCAGTGAATGCTACCTAATCACTAATTTTGATATAAACTTGCAATTGTGAGTCAACATAATTATCAATTATTGTTGCTCAATTATTAATAATGGTTCTTATTGTTGTTATTATCAACATTTTTATTTTAATACATTAATAATAAATATTAATATGTTATATAAATTATATACTTATAGATACTTAGATACTTGACCCTGCAAGTCACAGTTTAATTGACACTGACTGTGGCCTAAATTCATCAGTTCCTGTGTCCATTGCTCATTACAATCGGAATTCATTATCGGATCGTCAGTGTTTGTTTAGATTTCCTTGTCCAAACAGCCTTTCATGCTGTTCTTCGAATAGTCCAAAAACCCTCGGATCATATATTTCACACTCATTTCATTTTTTTTCATCCATTGTTCTTGGATCAGTTGATGTGGCCATACAGACTCTGTTATCAAAGGAAGCCTGAAAACAGGAATTACTCCATTATAATTCTCTTTGCTCTGTGATTCTCAACCTGAGATAAGATCTGTGTCAGCTGGAGACTGGGCCACATCCCACAGGGCCATTTAAACATCTGGAATGAATGTGTTAGCGCTTCCGCTCTGTGATTGGACAGGGAAGTGCTAGCTATCGAAAATCTCACTCCTCTGGCTGGGGGATGACAGGAATTTTTGGGACTTTCCCTCCAGCAGTGATTTCATCTGGTTTCCTGGCTCTCTTAAATACATCTCCTCATACAGATGATGTCCTTGGGCTCATTCCTTTACTGTATGTCACTTAGATATTTCAGGATCCTGAAAGTGTCATAAAGCACCAATTTTGAAAACTGCACCAAAAAAAAGTAGGCATGGAAATCTGTCATCCAGCCACTAATTATCAAGTTAACAACCGCAACAAAGCCACAAGAATAGACACATATCAATTAACATCTGTATGTTTGTATTTTGCATTTGTATTCTGCATTGCTTTTCTGGATAATTTTGACATCATTATACCATTTATTTAATTTACTCTCACATGCTGTCACGGTACCAAAATTTCAGTAGTCTGTACCAATACCAGAAAAAAAATTGGTACATTTCGGTTCATTTAAATATGGTTGTCAGTACTGTCTTAGCAGCATGAAAAACTAAACTTGTATTCAGACTGTTAATAGGATAATAAACAGAAGCAAGAGAAGAGCCTCCCTTTATAATCACTAAAGCTGTCAATCTCTAAAGCACAAGCTCACTGAATTCTGCAATCTTGCGAAAACTCCCATTAGATTAAAAAAGCTGCCTTAATTGTACAATAAATCTCTTATTTACATTGTTTACACTTTGTAGGTTATAATGGAGGAATTCACGAGCGTGTAGCTCGTGTTGAACCAAAGAAAATCTTGCATTTTCAGCAGTGTTGAGCAGATTCTGACTAACTTACTAACACATTTTTACATTTTGTCAGTTCTTGCTTTCCCTGGGAATGGAACCCATGACCTTGGCATTGCTAGTGCCATGCTCTTATTGTTTGAGCTACAGGAAAGCCTAGATGCACAATATGTTGGAAGACATGGAGTGGACCAGAAAATATTTTGACCACTTCAAGTTTTATTTTGTAGAAAGCCTTTCTTTAAAGTGAATTTCTTTTTGTATAAATTGTATCTTAATTTTGATCAATGTTTCATCAACCAATTGCCTAGATTTAATAAATAATATGCAAATGTAGCAGACAATATAATCATGGTGCTAATCATGGACTAGATTGTGTCTAATAAATGAACGAAACTCAAGAATATATATCTATAGAAAGCTTGAAATGTCTACTTTTAAACGAAACAATTCAAAACGAAAATAAATAGTATCTGTATGACGTGCATTTCTCTCTTGGTGCATCCACTACTGCGGAGATGGCGAGTCAGTATCGTCAACTTCATCTTTGCAGCCAGTAATGACAAAGAAAAAACCTAGTTTATTAATAAAGAATTAAATTGTCTCCTTGCTATTTTTGACATATTCATAATTATTACTTTTGCTGTTCTTTGTGGCAAGCTTGCCAGGATAGGCTAATGTATTACGTAAACGCTCGTTTAGAATTCTCTCCAGTATATATTTAATTAAATTAGCCTAATATAAATGTGTACTTAGTCGTCAACTAATGGCTTAAATGAACAACTACTAGTCCAGTAGAAAAAACTTTAGTCAGGGGCAGCCCTACTAATTTCACATATTTTCGAACCAGCATATCACAAAGGGAATTCTGGGTTGAGTCAGCGGCGGTCAGCAGAATGAGCGAGCGGAGCGGGATCTTCAGAAAGGCGCTCTCTGCTCTGGAGGAAATATTGCCACTCCGCTCACATGCTCTGGTACCGGTATGTTTGACAACCCTACTCACAAGTAATTTGTAATGTTGAGATTACCGGCATCAGAACGAGATAAACCCAGACCCAGAAAGAAGCAAATTGTCTTCCATCATGCATAACTATTAATGTCTCAAAATCCTGTTATAGAGCCAGATTTAATAAACAGGACAAATTAGCATGAGAGCGCAATTCTAAGAAAGCGCAGATGGGAGTGGAAAGTTCTGCACATGATCTACTGACGACGCGCAAATTAAAGAACACAGATGCAGTCGGATCATTTTCATAATGACTAACACAATCTACCAGTTATCATCTGGTTTAAACATGTTTGTTTGGTCAGCAAATAATGGCGCAAATACCAGTAAATTTATGAGCTCAACCTTAGTAGCCAAGTGCCAAAAGAGTGCCAAAAGATGGTTTGCACTGGCGCAAGCTGTTTGTAAATCTGGCCCCTTAGTGCTTAATTTTTGTCATTTTTAAGCCTAGCCATTATCTTTTAGCATTCACATGTTTATTGATTGAAAAATAGAGAGAGAACAGGAATGGGGAATAGATGAGGATGAAACTATGGCCCTGTTTACACCTGGTATTAAGATGTGATTTGGTTGAACGGATCACAAGTGGACAACGCTAAATACAGGTGTAAATGGGGTCTAAACTGGTTTGAGCTTCCAGAGTTGATTGAAAATGCATTTGATCGGATTGCTTTCATAGTGTAGACCAGGGCTATTCAATTGGTGACCTTCGGGCCACATGCAGCCCGGAAGCAACCTCCGAGTGGCCCAGCCCGTGGTCCCACCCATAGGCATAATAAATATATACTATGAACTATGAAGCGTGTTCAGTTTAAATCTTAAAATACTTTCTTCTATCTTAATATGCAAAGACAACTGTAAGTAAGTCATAAGTGCTGCTAGACTCTATTTAGAGGGGGAATCTTTCATCTCAGCTCACCTAAAAATCAGTGCTTAACTGTCAGCACCTTTAAAAGTCTGTGGTTATGTGATTTCTCTTCACATTCACTGTCTGCAGTGAGTTATCTGAAGTTATTTCACTCTAATTTCTCAACTTACAATGCCATTTTGGGGGTGCGGGATTATCTGCACAGCAAAAATATGATTTTTCTTACTTAGTATTTGTGTCTTGTTTTCTATTACAAATATCTAAACAATCTTAAATCAAGATACTTCACCTGAGAAAGACTTGTGATGAATGTCTTTCCTGAAACAATTATAAAAATGAAGTGCGTTTTAAGCAAAAATGCACTTCATTTTTATAATTTGTTGATGAAACTAAGTGAAAAAACTGTGAACAGGGTAAGAAAAGGAATCTTGTTTTCCCTTTGAATTAAATGTTTTTTTTCCCTGCCCCACAGACAGAAGTTTTTACTTGTTTTTATGCATAAACTCACTTAATTCTTAATTCTGATTTTCAAAAACAGTTTAATATCTTAAGTTTGCATAGTGTGTGTGTGTATATATATATATATATATATATATATATATATCAATCAAATTTTGGTCCCGCCAAAACCGCACATTCCTGCGTAAAGTCATTCACAGACCACGTAGCCTAGCAACACGCAAACAAAACAGAGCGTGCCGGTAGTAGCCTAGATTACTATCAATATGTCTTTCTCAACACTGAAACATAAAATTGCCAATGAAAACCGTAAGTTTAACCCTGCCTGGACTGACAAATACTTGTTTATTTTACCGCCACATCCAAGCACCAAACCGATGTGTTTAATTTGTAATGAGTGCATTGCAGTACTTAAAAATTACAATATACAATATGTTTATTACAATGAATAAACCTTATGTTTTTCAATAAATTTGTTTGTGTTGGTTTTAAAATTTGTCATTACGAGCTGCTTCGACGCTGAAATGACTGGCCCAGCCAACCTTCTTGGTTTGAAAATCTGGCCCAATGAATTTGTAATTGAATAGCCCTGGTGTAGACGCTCGCTCATGTGGTTGAATGAATTCGAACAGTCACAAAAGACCACCTACTCTCCGCCTACTGAACTAACACTTAAACATTATGGGACACGTGCTAGCCAGACGGGATTTAAACTTTGTTTGCTGAAGACCCAAGTTTGTTTTGAAGATGAAAAACATACCAAGCACAGTATGAGAGCTGCTGCTCTCCGTATGTTTTTCCGTCATCTCCAGTCCTGTTCTTATGTAGATTGTGCGAGACCCTCCCCTCGAAGAAATCAGGAGAAAAGTGGTTGAAAGGGACAGATTAAAACAACAGGTGTAAATGGGAATGTGTCTCGCTCATCCACTTGTGATCCAATCGATCAAAATGCATCTTAAACCCAAGTGTAAACAGGGCCAAAAGCAGGAAATGTTGCATACCAGACACAACATGCACTAACCAATAGGCCAAAGCTACAGCCAATAATTTTTCTAAAAAAAAAAAAAACACATAAATGATATATTATCATGGCTTCTCACATAATTATGTGGGAGGGAGCATTATTCATAAACTATCTTTTATCAGATCTTCATTCAAAGCTGACTTCCAGTGTCAGCTACCCTGAGGCAACCTGTTGAGCTCAACAGTACAGAGGTGCTTGTGATCTCTCTAACACTCGTTCCTGGTTTTGTAGTTTATCCACACCATTGGGATTGAACCTAACCTTTGTGTTAGCAGCCCAGATCGTTAACCACTTGGCTGCCCCCACCCCCAAGAGATACTTCTTGGGCGAGCAAATGTAACCAGATACATTATCCAAACTGAGGTGGCTACATATTCTCCACGGACTGAATCAAAAACAAGCTACTTAACATTCCAGAACTCTTGCTGAAAATTCCCATTGTTTGCAAATTCACCTCTGGTGTACCTATTACATGTATGTGGTCTTATTGTAATTTCTGCTCTGGTGATTCTCTAAATATCACTAAATATCACCCCTTGGAAATCTGTCTGCAGGGTGGCTTTAGCAGTACGGATGCACATTGAACACACTAAATTTACTGGTGATCAGAGTCCGCTGTCTCTCCGAGCGCAGAACATTGTGTTTTATATGACTCACTGTGAAATACAGCCGCACAAAGCACATCTTTGTCCATTTTATTTCCCCAGCAGGATTTATGTCAGTTCCACTGTCTGGATTCAGCTTGTCACAAAAAATTATAGCAGACAAATTGGCTTTGTGTGAAAAGGTACGATTTGCTCAAATGCTGCACTTCCTGGGAGGTTGAGTTATGCTAGCTTTTAGCTTTTACATATGTCACATTGCTCGCGAGTTCAAAGGCGGAGTTCAATGCAACAATGTCCTGAAGTTACACTCAGAGTCAGGCTAATGATTTTTCCATTAGCTGTAATGTTTTCATTGTGGCGAAATACTTTATTATAGTGTCTCTATAGTTTTTCATGCTTCTACAGAAGATGTGCGTGAAATTAAAGATGAAGTGTACTGCACCGTTTGGGGAACCAAATGAGAAGAAAAAAAAGAATGTTTTCAAACAGGTTTTTGCACCTTTGGTTGGTAAAACACTGCGAAAAAATTATTTTCTCACTCTGTTTTTGTGCTGTTTATCTAAACATTTTTAAATCAAGATACATTTGCTTGAGAAGCAAACTTACTTAAGATATTAAACTGTTTTTGAAAATCAGAATTAAGAATTAAGTGAGTTTATGCATAAAAACAAGTAAAAACTTCTGTCTGTGGGGCAGGGAAAAAAAACATTTAATTCAAAGGGAAAACAAGATTCCTTTTCTTACCCTGTTCACAGTTTTTTTCACTTAGTTTCATCAACAAATTATAAAAAATTAAGTGCATTTTTGCTTAAAACGCACTTCATTTTTATAATTGTTTCAGGAAAGACATTCATCACAAGTCTTTCTCAGGTGAAGTATCTTGATTTAAGATTGTTTAGATATTTGTAATAGAAAACAAGACACAAATACTAAGTAAGAAAAATCATATTTTTGCCGTGCAGATAATCCCGCACCCCCAAAATGGCATTGTAAGTTGAGAAATTAGAGTGAAATAACTTCAGATAACTCACTGCAGACAGTGAATGTGAAGAGAAATCACATAACCACAGACTTTTAAAGGTGCTGACAGTTAAGCACTGATTTTTAGGTGAGCTGAGATGAAAGATTCCCCCTCTAAATAGAGTCTAGCAGCACTTATGACTTACTTACAGTTGTCTTTGCATATTAAGATAGAAGAAAGTATTTTAAGATTCAAACTGAACACGCTTCATAGTTCATAGCTAACATTCTAGACCTACTAAAGCACTTTAATGATTTGATTATGAAACTTTTCTTAGTGTGTTTGCTGCTTCTCTTTGTTCTACTGGCACAGGTCGGTTAGTCGAGATATAGAGGTAGCTCGTTCTTTCAGTGCCAACTGGAGCGCTGCCAATTCCAGCAGGAGTTTTTCTCTTTCTCCTGTTTGATATTTACTTTACGGCCTTCTCAGAAAAAAACGTCTGCAGTCTGAGGGAGACACTGGGCCATTTTAATGTGGAAAAAGGGGCTAGTTGTGTATTGGGCCGCGCTGCTGTCTTATCCCTCCTCTAATTTGCCGAGAATAGACTTGAGGCTATGGACTCTTAAACGCTCCTGTTATAGCTTTCCAGAAAGGTGCTGGCCTGTGTCATCATGCATCCTACACAGAGGAAGCACATGCGGTCTTGTATTATAAGGGTTTCGTCTTGTCTGGGAAGGTTGAGCGTTTAATGTGTGCCAACAGAATGTTATTATATGCCAAGCATAGCACTTCATTGTCAAAGCCAAATCCCCGCCCTGATGGGACAGATTAATAGATGATATTTTAAGAACATGGAATATGTAATATTTGATTTTTTTTTTTTTTTTTTTATGGAAATGAAATTAGATTCGGTTTGATTCCATATGGCAGAGTCACGGCAGATTGTGGCTTGAAAGACTGAAATGCCATGGGGCATAATGAAAGCTCTTATAAAGAGGGGAAATGGAACACCTGTCTCATAGTCAAACCTATGCCATACATATACATCATAGATTGGCTAACTTTTTAATGCTATGAGATATAATCAAGACCCACCAAAAAAATGTTTTTTGAGTGCAGGCACTCACATCATTACCGCAAGGCACAAGCTGATTGGCCTCTGCTGGTCCTGTAGCCAATGAGATTGCTTACAGATTTAAAAAGTCTGGTTCATTGTTTTCTGTAAGCAAAGTTCCTCTTACAGCTCCTCTAAAACCCCTCCACCTCCTCCAGCTCCATCTGTCTAGATATGCTATAGATATATGTACAGTATGTCTATTTTTGCAGTAGCAGCATATCTTACATGCTTACAACAGCATGTCTGTGTATCTATTAGCAGTAGCAAATTCATACGTGCTCTGCAGCAGCAGCCTAGCAGATCTAGGCGGCCAAGACTAAATACATTTATGATTCAAAAGAACCAGTTCGTAAAAATAATTTGGTTGTGAATCGGACTACATGATGTAGGTTTGTTTTTACATGCAGCCCGTGAGGAGCACAAGTGCGATTAACAGTGCTGTAATATGCAGAACACTTATAGTGTATCTTGTCAGAAATATGTAAATACAACTTGTGATGTGGTCGTCAGTTTTATTGATAGCAATATGTTGATTGCAGGGCACAGGCCGAAGTTGGATGACTCGCCGAAGGCCGGACTGTTCTCCGATCGCCTCAGTGAACTGGAGCGTATCCGGCAGACCACCATGCGGGTTACTGTACCAACACAAACACCACGGCCCTCGCTGAGCAGCCCCAACTCCTTCACACCTCAGGGGCAGACGCAGATAACAGGTATTAAAGAAGTGACAGCAAAGAAAATTACAGTATATTAATTTTATATATATATATATATATATATATATATATATATATATATATATATATATATATATATATATATATATATATATATACCGATTAGGCATAACATCATAATATTGTGTTGGTCGCCCTTTTGCTGCCAAAAACCTGACCTGACCTGTCGAGACATGGTTCTCAAACCTGTCCTGGGGACCCCCAACCAGTGCACATTTTGCATGTTTCCCTCATCTAACACACCTGATTCAAATCATTAGTTCATTAGTAGAGACTGCAAGACTTGAATTTGGTGTATCTGATGAGGGAGACATACAAAATGTGCAGTGGCGAGGTTTAAGAACCACTGCAGTAGACCCCTGAAGGTGTGCTGTGGTACCTGGCACCAAGATGTTAGCAGCAGATCCTTTAAGTCCTGTAAGTTGCAAGTTGGGGCCTCTGTTCAGCACATCCCACAAATGCTTGATTGGATTGAGATCTGGGGAATTTGGAGACCAAGTCAACACCTCAAACTCGTTGTTGTGCTCCTCAAACCATTCCTGAACCATTTTTGCTTTGTGGCAGGGCGCATTATCCTGCTGAAAGAGCCACAGCCACCAGGGAATACCGCTTCCATGAAAGGGTGTATATTGTCTGCATCAATGCTTAGGTAGGTGGTATGTGTCAAAGTAACATCCACATGGCAGGACCCAAAGTTTCCCAGCAGAACGTTGCCCAAAGCATCACACTGCCTCCGCCGGCTTGCCTTCTTCCCATAGTGCATCCTGGTGCCATGTGTTCCCCAGGTAAGCAACGTACATGCACCGGGCCATCCACGTGATGTAAAAGAAAACGTGATTCATCAGACCAGGCCACCTTCTTCCATTGCTCCGTGGTCCAGTTCTGATGCTCACGTGCCCACTGTTGGCACTTTTGGCGGTGGACAGGGTACAGCATGGGCACCCTGACTGGTCTGCGGCTATGCAGCCTCATACGCAACAAACTGTGATGCACTGTGTATTCTGACACCTTTCTATCAGAACCAGCATTAACTTCTTGAGCAATCTGAGCTCCAGTAGCTCGTCTGTTTGATCGGACCACACGGGCCAGCCTTCGCTCCACACGTGCATCAATGAGCCTTGGCCGCCCATGACCCTGTCGCCGGTTCACCACTATTCCTTCCTTGGAGCACTTTTGATAGATACTGACCACTGCAGACCGGGAACACCCCACAAGAGCTGCAGTTTTGGAGTTGCTCTGACCCAGTCATCCAGCCATCGCAATTAGGCCCTTGCTCAAATCCTTATACTTGCCCATTTTTCTAACACATCAACTTTGAGGACAAAATGTTCACTTGCTGCCTAATATATCCCACCTACTAATAGGAGCATTTATGAAGAGATAATCAGTGTTATTCACTTCACCTGTCATAATGTTATGCCTGATTGGTGTATATGTGTGTGGTCCAGGTAAACCTGGAAATGTCCCCACAAAGATGGTGTGTGTGAGTGCATGTGTTAAATATATAATATTTAATTACACTGGGATAGACTTCATCATCCCCACAACCATACAGAGGACAAGTGGTTTGGAGAATGGATGAATGGATATAATATTTAATTATTTACATTTATGCATTTGGCAGATGATTTTATCCAAATCAACTTAAATTGCATTCTAGGTATATGCATTGTTAGCGGCATGCTCTATTTTTTTAACTATAGGAATACAGGACATATATGTTTGTTTGTTTGTTAATCTGTAATGCCCTTTTAATTCATCAAATATCCAAGTAATGTTAATTTACAGATGCACACATATTTCTTATGGTCCTGTTTTATTGGAATGACCTGCACACAAAACAACATGAATGAAGTAAATGATCTTTTGAGTAACCAGTACTAACCTGGCTGTCAGTCACAATTGTTGTTTGCTTTATCCAAGTCATCACTTACAGCGATTATATTTACTCATCCATCCAAGCATTTCTGCCTATATGGTGTGTCTGTGTCTGTGTCTGTGTGTGTGTGTCTGTGTCTGTGTCTGTGTCTGTGTCTGTGTGTGTGTGTGTGTGTGTGTGTGTGTGTGTGTGTGTGTGTGTGTGTGTGTGTGTGTGTGTGTGTGTGTGTCACTGTTAGTGTCTATTCGTCTCAGCACAAAGTGGTTTGTCTAGGCTGAAATCGCACACTGCATCATGATGGACAAGTGGAAACCGAGTGCGGACAGCCTAGGGCAGTGCGTTGTGTCACTGTGAGAGAACAGGATATCACCTGTCCTTAATTACTGCTCGGAGAGCGCATGTCCTGTACTCTGGGTCCTGTTACTGTACTGCTCCAAACTCTGTGTGAGCAAGCCAAGGGACCGAATCTGAGAAGGAATGCACTGTACCTTGTTGACTTTAGCAATTATATGCCTGCTTTTAAACTGATACTTGGCATGACAGAGAGCTTGAATTATGGGGTGTGTAATGTGTCAGCTCTGACAAACATTTGTGAATGAATTCATTTAAATGATTTACCAAAGGGATCATATTGTGTTTGCTAAGCACACAAGGCTTCTATATGGGACAGGCAAATATAAATAGATCAAGAATTGCAATTTTTGGTTGAATTAAATTAATGACAAGATATATTGATTAATTAAAGTGTTAGTTCACCAAAAATCATTATCATTATACATCATTACTTACTCACTCTCATGTCATTATTTGTGAATAAAAGCTTAAATGAAATCTGTTCATCATATAAAGCAATCGTGTCTCTTCAAAAATGTTTGACTAAACCGCTTGATTCATATGGATACGTTTTATGATCTCTTTATGAACTTATAAAGCGTCAAAGTGGTAGTTGCGTAGCTGTCAGTGGAGGGACAATTAAAATATCTTTATTAGTGTTTCAAAAATGAACGAAAGTCTTAATGGGTTTGGAACTAGGTTGTGTGAACTAACCCTTTAATTGCATATATCAGTGTTTGGTGAGAAAAAAAACCCAGATGAAGAGAATTCCAATATATTAGTATGGCAGATGAGTAAATCATTGAATAGACATTACAGAACTCGCTTTAGAAGTCAACATATTGTTTATTTCCATATCACTGGACTTAAGCCTGTCAAAAAATATTCCATAGACTTGCTTAGTGTTGTCCTTACAATGGAAGTCAATGGGAACCAAAACTGTTTAGTATACCAACTATCTTTAAAATATCTTATTTTGTGTTTGGAACGACATGAGGATGAGTAAATGATGACAGAATTGTCATTTTTGGGAGGACTATCCATTTAACTGTGGTCTTTCTTGTCTTTGACCTGTTCTCTTTTTGTACCTTCAGATCCACGCCAGGCTCAATCTTCCCCACCTTGGTCATATGACCAAACTTACCCATCGTACCTGAGTCCCATGGCCTCCCCGTCCGTGCACTCCACCACTCCGCTCTCGTCCAGCCGGGCCACAGGGCTGCCCTCCATCAGCGATGTGCCCAGACGCCTTCCAGGTAACCTCCAGCCTCAGATCTACAGCAGGTGCGCCCCCTACCCCTCGCGTCCGACACTGCAGTGGGCAGGGGGGTGGGCATGTGTTTTATGGTGATTTTGTACATTTAGAAGATTTGGGGTTTATGTGAATTAAACAGCTTTTGATTGAAAGATATTTGAAAATTAAGGGGTGCATTTACTTAAAAATCTGAATATTTTAAGAGATATCTTTAAAAATCCTAAATTTCACTTTTTTATATATATATCTCTTAAAAAACTGCATTTACCGCCTGTCATCAGACAAATGGCTCTGAATTTTGTGAATGAGCCACATTCAAGCCTATTTGCATAAAAAAAGCATATTTGTGCTGAAAAGAATTACAGTAACTCGTGGCACAGCTCTGTTTCAAGATTCAAGATTCAAGAGTTTTATTCAATGAATTTTGAAATGAGTATGCACCACCAAGCAGAATTGCAAAAATGGTAACTGTTTTCAAACAGGTTTCCAGAAAACTACCATTAATTTTGGGGGGAAATCAGTCTACCAATGTCTTGCTTATTGTCTCCACATGAAATTTAAGTAAACCACTGCTCTGAAATAGAAAACTAGTTGTAAATAACACATTATGCTGACGTCTACTGTAGAGATTATAATATCCAGTGTTATTTTAATATTATTTATATATGCTATTATAGTTTGTATTAATATTTTGAACTAACTTTTGTTTTTGCATTTTAATTTTAAGTAATTTTGCTAATAATTTTGTCATTTTTGCACTGTATTAAGGGCAGTTAGTGAAAAAGATTCTGGTTTTGCACTGATATTTACACAAAAATTGTGCAAATATTTTGTACATTTTCTCTTAAATTTGTTGGCTGAACATTTAATCAGATTAATAAGAAACACGTGAACCTAAAAAAAAACTAGTGGGGCTACATTTTGGGAGGGCTATTTTCTGAAATTATCATTTTTCTTTAACGGTCTGTCAATCATACTAAACAAATCATAGTTTTAAATTTCAGTCATAATTCGTTAGAAACACAATCTCAAATTCACTCGATTTTATTAGGTAATGGTCCTGTAGATTTGTAAACGGAGCCGGTTTTAAAATTGGACTACGCCATGAGTGTATTTTTAAAACTCGGGGGAAGAAAAAAAAGGTTTCCTTTGCTCCTCTTTCCATGGCTTTGATCCTGCGTAGTATATCGTTAATAACAGACCAAGACATAATAACAGGCCAGTGGCGGGCAAATAAAGCCGCTTTATAGCTTTACGCTTCCCAGAGAACCTTTGGGGAATGGAAGGCCACTCGGTGCCCGAGTTGCACCCCATATGATAATTTGTCCTTGTGTGCCCTACAACACACCCAGATACCCTTTAAAGAATAAAGGTAGACAAACAAGTTTCCATTTCCAAACACCTGTTTGAGTCAGTGCCAGGTAAGTGTTTTCATTCTCTGTCATTTACCTCCATACACCCTCGCCCATTCCTGAGAACCTGGATAGGCTTAAAGTGATCAAACAAGAATCTCCCTCACCTGAGCACTGGCTGGCAGGTTCTGGATGGCTGCCACACGCCTGTCATGTTTAATTAATTTAGGTATATCATCCTTTCATGTGAGACTGGTGCATGTGAACTTTTGTTAATAATAGCTTTGATGTCAGATAAGGACACGGCTCTTTTATGTTTCCCACCACTTAACTGTAAGAGTAACAGTGCAAATATATTTGTTGTTGTTGTCTTTTGCGAGATATAAAACACTACAGGAGTATTAGTCTTTTAACACTGCAAGTGTGTTTTGTGTTGCAGTGGTGGTAATTTACTTCTGTACTCAAGGGGGCGATAGATTTACCTTCATGTATGTGCCCTTAAAGGAATTAAAATTCTATCATTAATTACTCACCCTCATGTTGTTCCAAACCTGTAAGACCTTTGTTAATTTTTTTAAACACAAATGAAGATCTTTTTGATGAAATCTGAGAGCTTTACGTCTCTCAATTGACAACTACCATTTTGCCGCTTCAAAAAGTTCATGAGATCATAAAACTAATCCATATGAATTGAGCGGTTTAGTCAAAATTTTCTGAAGAGACTCAATCGCTTTATATGTTGAACAGATTGAATTTAGGCTTTATTCACATTCATCAACTCACACATCAGTTGTGAATCAGTTGTAAACAGAAGCTCAGGTACGTTTGAGCTTCAGTAAGAACCAATGAGGTTCATTCTCGTGTTACGCAGCACGTTTGAGCTTCAGCAAGAACCAATGAGGTTCATTCTCGTGTTACGCAGCACGTTTGAGCTTCAGCAAGAACCAGTGAGGTTCATTCTCGTGTTACGCAGCACGTTTGAGCTTCAGCAAGAACCAATGAGGTTCATTCTCGTGTTACGCAGCACGTTTGAGCTTCAGCAAGAACCAATGAGGTTCATTCTCGTGTGTTACACAGCACGTTTGAGCTTCAGCAAGAACCAATGAGGTTCATTCTCGTGTGTTATGCAACACGTTTGAGCTTCAGCAAGAAGCAATGAGGTTCATTCTCGTGTGTTACGCAGCACGTTTGAGCTTCAGCAAGAACCAATGA
Source organism: Paracanthobrama guichenoti (assembly GCA_018749465.1). Lineage (NCBI taxonomy): Eukaryota > Metazoa > Chordata > Actinopteri > Cypriniformes > Gobionidae > Paracanthobrama > Paracanthobrama guichenoti. The sequence goes on along the minus strand of CM031962.1, from coordinate 31,521,330 downwards.
GGTTCATTCTCGTGTGTTACGCAACACGTTTGAGCTTCAGCAAGAACCAATGAGGTTCATTCTCGTGTGTTATGCAACACGTTTGAGCTTCAGCAAGAACCAATGAGGTTCATTCTCGTGTGTTACGCAGCACGTTTGAGCTTCAGCAAGAACCAATGAGGTTCATTCTCGTGTGTTATGCAACACGTTTGAGCTTCAGCAAGAACCAATGAGGTTCATTCTCGTGTGTTACGCAGCACGTTTGAGCTTCAGCAAGAACCAATGAGGTTCATTCTCGTGTGTTACGCAGCACGTTTGAGCTTCAGCAAGAACCAATGAGGTTAATTCTCGTGTTACGCAGCACGTTTGAGCTTCAGCAAGAACCAATGAGGTTCATTCTCATGTTACGCAGCATGTTTGAGCTTCAGCAAGAACCAATGAGGTTCATTCTCGTGCTACGCAGCACGTTTGAGCTTCAGCAAGAACCAATGAGGTTCATTCTCGTGTTACGCAGCACGTTTGAGCTTCTACAAGAACCAATGAGATTCATTCTCGTGTTACGCAGCACGTTTGAACTGCTGTAAGAACCAATGAGGTTCATTCTTGTGTTACGCAGCACTTTTGAGCTTCAGCAAGAACCAATGAGGTTCATTTAAGTGTTATGCAACATGTTTATGGCAGTTGCATTGCTGTCTATGGAGAGACAGAAATCTCTCAGATTTCATCAAAAAGATCTTCATTTGTGTTTTGAAGATGAACAAAAGTCTTACAGGTTTCAAACAACATGAGGTTGAGTAAATGACAGAATTTTCATTTATGGGTGAACTCAGCTGTCCATTTAAACTTGGGTTATTCAGTTATTCAGATCGTTAGCTATAAACACATCACATTTAAAGGTAAAGTGTGTAAATTTTTGTGCCACAAGTCAAGTGCCACCAAGCAGACTTGCAAAAATAATAACTCTTTTTCAGACAGGTCTCTGGAAAACTGCCATTCATTTTAAGGGAAATCAGTCTATAATGTCTTACATATTGTTTCCAGTTTCCACATATTAAACTGAGATTTAAGTATTTTAGCATTGAAAAAATTGACACTTTAACATTTACCTTTAACTAACTTTTTTTTCTTCAAACTGCTGTGACAGTACCTGAACGACAAAAGCTGTAAATCATAACAGATTATGCTTACATCTGCTATAGCAGCCCTTGATACAATGCATAATGCAAAAAACAATTTTTTGCAACTTATTGTTGCATTTAATGTTATTTTAGTATTATTTATAAACTGTTAAAGTTTTTATATATTTTTATTAATATTTAAAATTATTTATTATATTATTATTTAAAATAATTTGAGTAAATAAAATTAGTTTTTATATTTAATTCGATTTTTATATGCTTTTGTCTTTTTTTTTTTTTTTATATACATTTCAGTTAGTAATTGTACTACTTCAGCTTAAACTTATTTCACTTAGTTGCCACGGCAGCATTTCCTATTCCCATTTAGTTTAAGTTTTTCATCTAATATTTAGATTTTATTTCAGCTTTATTTAACTAAGTTTTAGTGAATGATAAGAGCACTAGTTACATTATGAATTGAGGTCTGATTCATTTCAGAAAATAATGCATGAATCCAAGCAAATGTGTTCACATACTTGTCTGTCAAATTCAGAAAATTAGAGGCTTAGATTTTATCAAATAAAAGTATGGTGACATCATATCTCATGTAGACGTGACTTAAACTTGTAAATAACACATAATTGCTTGGTTCACCTGAAACTAATCTTGCCAAATAAATCGTTAGTTTTACAGACATAGCATCTGTTTTCAAGACCAGCGCCATCTCGTCTATGTATTTTTGGTGACTAGCACCAGAGAATGTATGTAAATTACTTTTTTGCTTTTATCATATGGCCTTTTATTCAGAGCACAGGCTCTCTGTATAGCCCGGGGCAAGAGAACCATTATCGTCAGCCACTCAAACCAAAGATTTTGAATATAAAAGAAAAAGGGGTTGGGCATAGAGGGGAAAGGAGACACTGCTAGCATTAGCGACAAGCTGTGCCTCCGCAAATCGCCCACATTTAACCATGCCACCCAGTCGGCCCACAGGCGCAGACATGGTGACAAGAAAGACGCCGTGTGATTTATGAAAACAGCTCCGCGCCAGGGAGGCGAGGCCGTTTCTTTTTGTTCCTTTACCCATTGGCACTAGCGCTATAGCTACAGACCATTAGTGGTTTCTGATTTTTGGAGGGAAATAAAGAATATGTTAAGGACAGAAGGGCAGATGGACAGTTTTTGCCTGGGTTTATAATGCTGAAGATACCAGGAGCCCACAACTGTGCAGACGTCTGTCTCTCTCGCTACGATGCTGCTTCGCGCCCCTCTAAATGTTTCCAAATGTGTGACCGATTATGCATCCTGGTTGTGTTTTATGTGCGGCAACCAAGTGATGCAGATACACACACACACACACACACACTTTTATATGCACAGAAACAATTTAAAAATGCACGCAGAATACAGAGGCATATAAATAGCCCGGAGACACAAATGAACTGAGACATATAACCGCACACATGAATACACATACACATGAACTTGTCTGTGACAAAGAGGAAAAACCACAATGAAGTTAAGCCAACTAATCGATAAGCTGTTCTCATTTGTGCGTCTGTAATTTGAAGTTAATGGTTGTTTTTAATAGCCACATTCTGTCATTTAAAACTAGTTTTACTTTTTATTTAAATGCTGGGCTTTTTACTGTTTCAATACATTTGTTATTATGTGTATATATATATATATATTAAAAACAGTAATACTGTGAAGTAATACTGTCACTATTTAAAATAACTGTTTTCTATTTGAATCTATTGACTTAAGTCTTCAGTGTCACGTTTACTTAGAAATCATTCTAATATACTTATTTGGTGCTCAATTGTTATCCATTAGGTTACACTTTATTTCAAGGTATCATTGTTACAGTGTAATTATATATTTAAGTACTGAGTAATATTAATTAACATCATGTTTATGGTTTGGTTGAGGGTTAGTTGCATGTATTTATGCATAATTTACTGTTATTACTATGGTAAGTACATGTAACATATGTAACAAGGATACTGTAAAATAGTGTTACCAGCCATTATTATTGGCACTTGTTTATTAGTAATGGTTTTTATTATTATCAATGTTAAAAACATTTCCACAAAATATTTGTGTTACAGCAAATCTCTTTACTGTAACTTTTGATCAGTTTAATGCGTCCTTGCTGAATAAAATTATTAAAATCATACCTAACCCGAATTTTTAAGTAGCATATCACCATTTCCACAAAAATATTAAACAACAAAAACGGTTTAATAATCATTGATAATAATAGGAATTGTTTCTTGAGCACGAAATCATCATATTAAAATGATTTCTGAAGGCTCGATCATGTGACACTGAAGACTGGAGTAAGGTATAAATTATTCAAATTCAAATTATTCATTTTCAAATGGCTTTGAAAGTAACCTCAACATTTGTTTCTGCAGGTTCAACAGATTTGAGTCCTTTTCCTGGCCAGTTTGAACGTCAGTTCCCCGGTTTCTCCTCACTCACCGAGAGCCGATTTTCCAGCCCCAGAATGCACTACCCGGCGACCTTCACGTACACGCCCACCCCGGTCACCACGGGAATGTCTCTCGGCAGCGCTCATTACCACACCTACCTACCACCGCCGTACCCCGGCTCCACCCAGAGCCAAAGCGGACCCTTCCAGAGCAGCAGCACACCCTATCTCTACTACGGCGCCTCCTCTGGCTCCTACCAGTTCTCCATGGTTCCTGGAGGGGACCGATCGCCCACCCGGATGATGCCGCCTTGTACTAGCGCATCCACGGGAACCAGCCTGGTCAATCCGAACCTCCCGGTCCAGGCTGATGGAGGCGGGGGGGTGGAGGGAGACGGTAGTCATAGCAACTCCCCCACTCTGCTTAATCCTGCTGGTAGAATGGATGAAGGCGTGTGGCGGCCGTATTGATCGGACAATGACGTGAGCGAACGGCAAACGAACGGCATGGTTTTAAAGCACAAACCTTACTAGGATGTTCATCCTATCTCGCTGAGCTACTTTCCCTCGCTGACACGAGTATTTATGAGCCTGTTGAAAGGGAAGTATTTTTTACATTACATTGAACTTTGTTGTTGTAATACATTGTTCTGGACTTTTTGACCTCTGGGAATCATTGTCATAGGTAGGAGAAATTGGAATTGAAGGAATAGAGATGGATCGAGTGTTTCATTAGCATCATGTTATTATTTACTTGTCTTGGCATGTTTTTAATATATCATTTAAAGCACTGAACAACATCTGTATGACAGTTTGTGATCAAAATCTCTTTTTGTGCTTTTTTAACTTAAGCATTTAAGTTATACGTATTTGATAAAAGGATTTAAAGTAACTTATAAAGCCATAGATTAATTAATGTATTTGGAACTTGAGTCATAGAAGGAATATTTTTGTAAAGCATCATCTATGTTCAAGTTACTGCAACTAATTTAGGGTAATTTAAATTTATGTGCCTTAATTGATCACACAGAGTTGTATGTTTAAGTTTAAGTTTAAAACGAAATAGGGTCTCTGTGTCTAAGTACACTACATTTGTAAGCAGTTAATATTGCTTGGTACCAAATGCTCTTTCACTGTTTGAAAGCTATAAACCAAAGAAACAGCCATGGATGCTCAAAAGTGTTTGCCAATGTGCTAGATCAAGCTTTCTTTGAGTAACGTGCATGTGCTGGGATAATTTATTTAGCTTTTATGTTGCTTTGTCAAAAGTGGCTGGGAAAGGTTTCCAGTGAGGAATATTGAAAGTTCTGGATTTATATCATATACAGATATTCTTTTCCCAATGGAGTGGTTCATATGCCTGAAAAAGACACTTATGGCACTATTTTTGGGATGTATTGTTAATATAGGCTAAATTTACACTATACCATTCAAAGCTTGGGTTCAGTAAGATTTGTTTTTAAATAAATTAATACTTTTTTATTCAACAAGGATGCATTAAATTGATCCGAAGTGACAGTAATGACTTTTATAATGCTACTAAAGATTTCGATTTCAAATAAATGCTGTTCTTTTGAACTTTCTATTCTTTAAAAAATCTGATAAAAGAAATGTGTCATGGTTTCCTCAAAAAAACAGTTTTCAATATTGATATGATAGAACTGTTTCTTGAGTAACAAATCAGAACCAAGACTTTAGATATACAAAGACAGTCCACTCATATTACTATGAAAGGGAAAACAAAATGCAAAGCACAATATGGTGGAATAAGTCCCGCCTTCTTAATAAAAGAGCTAATCAGCAATTGGTAAAGTCATTGCGTCACTGCAGCTGCCTTTAGAAGTTCTGGTTGCTATAAAAACAGTCAGTGTTCTGAGATTCAGATGTCCATGATTAGAGCGTTTTGAAACAAAATTTATGACACAGTTGTTGTCAGATTTCATTGGTGATTTCAAATATGAAATTTAACCGTAAGCTGGGTGAACAGCTTTGGAGAGTTTGATGTTTCCCCATTCAAAGATGTAGGAGCTGCACTTGCATGCCTGAAATAGCTGCCTGAGGGGAGTTTCAAAGATGGCCGCTGAGTGAAATTACTTGCCTTAAAGGGATAGTTCACCCAAAAATGAAAATTATCCCGTAATTGACTCACCCTCAAACCATTATAGGTGTATATGACTTTCTTCTTTCAGCCAAGCACAATCAGAGTTATATTAAAAAAAATTCCTGGCTCCTCCAAGCTTTATAATGGGAGTGAATGCGCTTTTTGGAGCTTCAAAAACTCAGGCTCTATTCACTCCCATTATGAAGCTTGGAAGAGCCAGGGTATTATTTAATATAACTCCCATTGTGTCTGGCTGAAAGAAGAAAGTCATGTACACCTAGGATGACTTGAGGGTGAGTAAATTATGGGATCATTTTTGGGTGAACTCACCCTTTAAAGGGACTTTGATGAGAATGATTTCTGAAGGATCACGTGAAAATCTTACCGACCCCAATATTTTGAATGGTAATGTAGCTCATTTTTATTCCATGGACGGTACATTGTCAATTTTGTTAATGAAAATGTTCATTATCAGGTTATAAGTGTGCAAATTAGCTTCATAATTTCAGAGTATTAGTATTCCCTTAGTTTATCCATTATTGATGGATTGACTTGCCCAACTGCAATAGTGTACCAGAGTTATATTTATCTAGTGCCTTACAGTTGGAACTATACAGACCTCAACAAACAACTGAAAGCTTTCCTTGAAGCAGTGCTTTAAATAAAATATGGCTTGTAAAACCCATATTTAAGCAATTAAAAAACCAAAAGCTCTTAGCTTGAGCAGGATGTGTTTCTGTCCTTTTTTTACCTGAATATCGGTCCAGTATTGCATCTCTGGTAGGACTAGTCATGGTTTATTTTCAAGGACCGGTTCAGCATTTCTGGTTCCTCCGTCATCCCGACGGAGACACTGCTTCAAATCAGGGCGCCTGCCTATAAATTTAAATAGCTGTGAGTGTGTATGAAATGTTTACATCGTTCAGAGACCATGTTGTATATTACAGGAGGTAAATACACCACCCGAGTTTTGTTGAATTATTATCTCATTTCTTCTTTTGTAAATTAGTATTTATCTGACAGGTTAACTGAGGGCAATTTGTAGCAAATTTGTCTCTGGTTCTTGCATGCTTTGTTTCCTTTGCACATCTGTGTTTAAATTATCTTGCTTTTCTTCCCTGTGAAGCCTGTTCTCTTTTATCCACGGATAGAAAAAGGGTTTAAGGGGGAAATTATCATGACAACAGTGAAAGAAATTGGCTTTTTTTGATTGTTGTATGTTGAATATAATAGTTTTCTTTGTAAGAGAAATAAAAAGAGATTTTGCAATGATCTCGTCAGTCTCAAAAGTAGTATTCTATCATAGTTTCCTGGCATTACTGTGTTCCTCTTTAAATATATCATCTCTGTCATTAAACTTTCTCCTCTGTCTCTTTTCCCCAGTTTGACGTTGATTAAAAGTCACATTGGGGCTTTAGGGAAGACTAATGGCCAGAAGTCCATGCGTCGGGTTGTTCCATTTACATACAGTTTCATTGCCTTATCAATGAACCTTGAAGATACCTGGCCGGAGATGAAAGCTGGGAAAGCAGCTCAGGGTTTGTGCACTACTGTAGAACGCACTGACTTGGACCAAAGTCTGGATCAACATTTGCTTTGGATGGTCCTGGAAGCAACTCAGTGCTGCGTTCGTCTCTCTGCTATTGATGTCTGTTAAAGTGGGGCTGTTACACATTACTTGAAGACATAACAAGCATAATCAGAGAGTGATCCATCTCCATTTAAACCAGGAGCGTTCCTGGGATTTCCATGAATATGAACCGGAGTACATTTCGGGTTCACACTTTAGATGTTCAGATACATCCAGTAATTAATGAGCCAGAGAGTACAAGGTCCTTCATCTGAGTGGGTAACAAAGAAATCGTTCAGGATGTTTTAAATGCACCCAAATTAGATTTTAAATCCCAGATTTACACTGTGCTCCAGACTTTTGGACCCTGCTGTATATTAAATCTGAAGTCATGTTGGGTGTGTTGAGTATTTAACAATGTACTGTATCTGATACCATATTGTTCTTGGTCATGCAAAATTCCCCAGGTTTTCCCTTTGATATCAATCTTTCAATTATTGTCTTACTGAGAGAGAGAGAGAGAGAGAGAGAGAGAGAGAGGTCTGTAAACGCTCTGTGTTTGGAAGGGCCCACTAAATCCACTCTACTAATATGCCCACCAATACAGCAACAAAGGTATTCTCTTAATCTGTACTTCTGTCTTTCCATTAAAAATGTCATCTTCAAATCACTTTAAACAAATAGTTTACATTACTAGTCAAAAGTCTCTTATGTTCACCAAAGCTACATTTGTTTGATCAACAATACAGTAAAACAGTAATATTGTGAAATTTTTATGCATTATTATATTTGAATATATTTTAAAATATGATTTATTTCTGTGATGCAAAGCTGAATTTTCAGCATCATTACTCCAGTCTTCAGTGTCACATGATCCTTCAGAAATCATTCTGATATGATGAGTTACTGCTCAAGAAGCATTATTATGATTAATGCTGAAAACCGTTGTGCTGTTTAATATTTATTTATTTATTTATTTATTTTTTGTGGAAACTGTGATACACTACCATTCGAAGGTTTGGGGTAAGATTAAAAAAGAAGAGAAAAATAAAATAAATGAATACTTTTATTCAGCAAGGACTCATTAAACTGATCAAAGGTAACAGAGATTTATAATGTTACAAAAGATTTCTATTTCAGATAAATATATAGTGTTTAAACGTTCTCATCAAAGAATCCAGAAAAGGGATATCACAGCTTAAAAATATTAAGCAGCACAAACTTCAACATTGAAGTTCATCAATGCAACACTGATAATAATAAAAACAATTATTAATAACTGATCACACAGAAATCAGCTTATCATGTGACACTGAAGACTGGAGTAATGACTACTGAAAATTCATGACTTAAATTTAGCTGAAAAGCAAAATAAGACATTAAGTACATATATTACGTTAAATTTTTTCTATTTCACATTACCACTGCCAAGTAGTTTTTAAAGTTTTAAGCACAAATCTGGCACAATTTAGTGTCATTTTTATGCTTAAAACTAGATTTTTCTTAAACTTTTAAATCTATAGATGAATATTAATTTAATAATCTTTCTCCCTGAAACACTTAAGTATAGTTTTGTTGCTGTATTCATCACTGCTGTATTCAGTGATGTCAAATAATACTGCTGACCTGATTAAATTAGCTTATTTTTTTCTTTTTTTTTTTTAGAGCAAAACAGCTAGACAATATTGTAACATCATCTTTAAGAAGATTCTTAGTCAATACTTGTGTGAAACCAGCAGAATCCTCTCTGTTGTTTTTAATAATCTCCAGATACATTCAGCTGCGCCATCTAGTGCTTTCATCTCACTGCTGTTTCAGTTTAGTAGAGAAATTGAGCCATTACTCAGCATGAGCTCTGTGCTGTTCTTGTGCAATTACTAATTCATATAATCTTATATGAGAGTGTAAAGGCTCCTAAATAATCCAAATAAGAATGATGATCATTGCATAAAAGATAAAGTAGATTTATTTAGTGAGCATAACCTCTATAAAGTTGTCCTCAGACAGTTCCAAGGTCAAAGTGCTTTTAAATGTGGCAAATTTAAGAAACTTCTGAGCAGCTTTAGTGAAATTACGCTCAAACCCAACATATGATAATAAAGGTAGTGGTGGACCAATCGGCTCTGATATCAGTACCATGGACAGCTACCACATGAACAATAGATCTCATTGTTAAATCTATATGTTTGTGCCAGGAGGCTCGAATTATCTTCCATCTAACTTGTCAGAGGCCGCTCAATACAAGTGAGCGTCTCAGTGAAGATCGACTTGCATATGATGGACAGAGTTCAGCAGCATGCCAAATATTCATGCAAAACAGCCTTTTTCCATAGGATTGAGCCAAACACTAAAATGTGAAATATTTGGAAAGAAACTCCATCTTGAGTCTCGGCCAGAGGAGCAAAGACATGTTTCTCATCAAAGAAACAGCCCTATAAACCTTTTGAGGTGACTGAGTGTTAATTGAGAACTAATGAACTGGTAATGCAAACCGGTCAAATCACGTTTCCAGAGATCTCGCATGATGAGTGACATATAGTCCCGGTGACATTATACCTATTATTTCTGATACTGTATTTTGGAAAACGATGGAACTGATGCTGCAAGCCAAACCGTTTTATCGATGCCCAGGTCTGGTACTCATTTAGCCCTGTCTCCAAATATCCCAATGCATGTTATTATATTAATGACAGATTTTATGGTTTATGACTGGAAAGTCAAACTTTCTCGATTTCCTGTGGAGCTTGCGATGATTTATATGGCTGGATGATAAAACGAATTTTCTTGACAGCCGAGGACTTGCGAGAGCTTCTGTGGGTAAAGCTGGGCTCAGGAACAGCAGATTGTGCTCTTATGTGGAGAGATATATCGCATGATGGAGCACCGAGAAGGAAACTCGGCTGTCCTGGTTTCATATGCAGGCACCAAGTCATGTCTTAAATGAATTAGGGTCCTCTCAGGCGCAACTGTCTCCGCACACGCAGCCACATCCTGCCACTACAGGAAGAGCAACATTTCCATTAAATGAAAAACTAAAATGACAATCTGTTTTTACTGAGCCTGTAATCACCCTTTCTGCTCACCATATGATTCCATGTTAAAAGCTAATGAAGAAAATCTCTTTTACAGCTCTGGCTTTGATCAATCAGTTTTGATGAAAATAATATTACAGCAGGCTCTCCATTATTCAACATGAAATATATCTGAGTAATAAATGTCTCATCTGGAAATTGTACAAAAAAAAAGGGGGCAATAAAAACTCAGTACTGACAAAAAGGGTCATTCTATGAGACAGGTGCCTTTTTCAGTTTGAGAAAGTGAATTTTAAAGTACAATTCTGTAGGCTCTTTAACACAAGATAAATAATGTGTTTATGTGTTAATGAAATGCATTGTGCCAAATACATACACTCTTAGAAATAAAAGGTTCAATGGAGTTCAATATAGAACCCAATTTTAACAAACCCTTTATGTAAATAAAAAAACTTTTTTTCTACTGATATAATACATTTACAAGCTGTTTAATTCATAACATTTAATTAAAATGAAAAATTATTTAAAACTAAATTAATTAAAACTAAATCAATAAAATTATCCCATGATGGGAACCCCAAAAGGTTATATGAAGCGCCTTACATAACCCTTTACGGTTCTACAGTATATAAAACAATTTCTTCAAAGAGTGTACAATTGTACACTTAATTTTTTTTTTTTTTTTTATTATTCAAATTGCTTAATTAAAATGAGCCAAAGCAACACAATTGCTATACATTTTGTCCTAACTTAATTTGATTGTGTTCAATCCACTTAAATATAAGTCAAATTGAAGTTTACTTAATCCGTTTGTGTTGAGATTACATGAATGATTTGTGTTGCATTAACTGAAACTGGGCGGGACTTGTTAGTTCCCAGCATGCTTTGCAAATGGCTAAATCAAGAGAGAGTAAATGTGGTTATTTTAAGTCTTATTTTATGTATTTTTGAGCAAGATGAGAAAGGGGAGACCTGATTGTGTTTAATAGTGTTTAATATTCAATTATGTTGGAATTATTAGAATAATTTAAATTACAGTGGGTTACCATTGTGGAGAAGAGTGGAGCATTTGCTTAGGCTGTGGACTAAAACAGCTAATTTTAATATGGCTTTGTTCGAGAAGCTTTTAATGCTTAGCATTTAAGATGATAATGTGTGCTAATGCTAGCTAAAAGTGTGTCAATTAGCTAGTGCAGTACTATAATTCAGTTGTGTAACATTAAAATATATGAAATTGAAGTGGATGAATGAATATATAAAATTAAATGCCTGAATCATATCAGGAGCCATATATAATTAACTTTGATACTACTTAACTGAGTCACTTAAAATGTATTCATTCCATGATGTTGAAGTTACATGAACAAATTATGTTTAACTTAATTGATTCATGTGGGACCGATGTACACAATTAAATCATGTAAATCCAACACACTTTTTTTTCAGTATATATATATATATATATATATGTGTGTGTGTGTGTGTGTGTGTGTGTTTGGATATAATTATGGTTTTAGAAATGTCACCAGATTGACAGGTGAAGTGAATAACACTGATTATCTCTTCATCACAGCACCTGTTAGTGGGTGGGATATATTAGGCCACAAGTGAACATTTTGTCCTCAAAGTTGATGTGTTAGAAGCAGGAAAAATGGGCAAGCGTAAGGATTTGAGCGAGTTTGACAAGGGCCAAATTGTGACTGCCAGACAACTGGGTCAGAGCAAAACTGCAGCTCTTGTGGGGTGTTCCCGGTCTGCAGTGGTCAGTATCTATCAAAAGTGCTCCAAGGAAGGAATAGTGGTGAACCGGCGACAGGGTCATGGGCGGCCAAGGCGCATTGATGCACGTGGGGAGCGAAGGCTGGCCCGTGTGGTCCGATTAAACAGAAGAGCTACTGTAGCTCAAATTGCTCAAGAAGCTAATTCTGGTTCTGATAGAAAGGTGTCAGAATACACAGTGCATCGTAGTTTGCTGCGTATGGGGCTGCATAGCCACAGACCAGTCAGAGTGCCCATGCTGACCCCTGTCCACCGCCGAAAGCGCCAACAGTGGAGTCCATGCCTCGACGGGTCAGGGCTGTTTTGGCAGCAAAAGGAGGACGAACACAATATTAGGTCATAATGTTATGCTCGATAGGTAAATGTTGTGCACACGTAACGTAAGGGAGGCTGATTTATACTTCTGTGTCAGTGTGTAGCACACGTAGCCTGTGGTGTAGCCTGATGTGTACCTCTCCAAAAATGTAACAATGCGTAAATTCTACATGGACCGCAAACACTGTGATTGGTCTGTCAGAACCCCTCCCTCAAGGGTTATCATGCTCCCTTTGCATGTGTAATTGCACGTCGACACAGAAGTATAAATGAAAATCAGCATGTAGCCCACGGCGTAGAGGCTACGGCACAGGTCCAACGCAAACATATAAATCAGCCTTGTTCCTTCTTTGATTAGATATCAATCCTTCGGATGAGACGTTAAACCGAGGTCCTGACTCTCTGTGGTCATTAAAAATCTCAGGATGCCCTTCGATAAAGAGTAGGGGTGTAACCCCGGTATCCTGGCCAAATTTGCCCATTGTCCCCTGTCCATCATGGCCTCCTAATAATCCCCATATACCGATTGGCTTCATCACTCGGTCTCCTCTCCACCAATCAGCTGGTGTGTGGTGGACGTTCTGGCGCAATATGGCTGCCGTCACATCATCCAGGTGGATGCTGCACCCCCTTCTATATGCAAAGTGCTTTGAGTGCCTAGAAAAGCACTATATAAATGTAACAAATGACTATTATTATTAAAGAGAAGTTGGAAATACCTTTGCAGCTATACCGAACATCAAGACGGCGTCCACGATGCTGAGATCGACATTTAGATGAATATCAGTGAGAAAGCAGCAGTTAAGAAAGCATCTGATCATAGCGATGTGGATATGTTTGCGCAAGCTCTGCAATTCATCAACGTCACATTGACAGATGAGGTCATTAAAATTACACTGTTAAGATTTTAAATATGTGAGACTATATTTTGAATTAGTCCCTTTTTTGCATGACACATTTACATTGCAGAACAGAATGGCTGTTTACTTTCTGCATTATACTGAACATTGTATAATTATCTATTTCATGTGTAATAGAATGGAAGAGAGGCTCTTGGAAGCGTGTAAACTTCACATTCCTTTGATTTTCCCGGCAAAAACGTCACAAGTCCTTCAAATAAAAATCAGTCTACAGGCTTTCATAGACAATCTAGGAAGTTGTGGAACAATTTTCTAAAAATTTAAAATGATCACTACATGAAAATTCTTATTGCCCCTTTAAAATGGGACAAATAGGTTACTTTAACTTCAAAAAATTACTTTTTTTAATAACAAATAATAAAACATAAATGCATAAAATGTAACATATTATAACATAATACTGCAGCAGACTCCATTATTCAAAATGAAATATTGAAGAAGAAAAAAATTTACAACAAAAGGACAATACTCTGTACTGACAAAAATGGTCATTTAAAAGTACAATTCTGTAAATGTAAATAATGTGTGAATTGCATTGTGCCATCTTAAAATCAATACATACATTCTTAGGAGTTCGCCTGGACATGACCAACGCATCCCTGAAGTGTCTGCAGAGAGCGTGTCAAATAAACTCCCCCCGGAAAATCCCGCATCGACATGACATCCTCATTAAACCCGTCTCCGGAGTGACGACTCCAATCTTTCAAATAATCTTACGAATATCTATTTACCTAATATGAATTAAGACCTGCTATGTTGCCAGAATTATAATCATACACTGTTTGTTCGTCGGCCAGAGGAGAACTGGCACCCCGACTGAGCCTGGTTTCTCCCAAGGTTTTTTTCTCCATTCTGGCCCTGAAGGAGTTTTGGTTCCTTGCCACCATTGCCTCTGGCTTTTGGCTTGCTCAGTTGGGGACACCTAAATTTAATCTATATTACCGATCTACCCGCATTGACACTATATGATACTTGAAATTTGCTGGATAACATCACCGTTTGACCAGAACGGCTGTACAAATTCTGTTGCATTATTTTCCTGTTAACAGTGTGAAGCTGTTTTGAAACAACTGGACTTGTTAAAAGCGCTATATAAATAAAGGTGACTTGACTTGACTTCAAAATAGAACCTTATAGGGTTCTAGACTCAATTTTACCGAAAGTATACCTTTTACAAAACATATTTGTTTCTTTACTTGGTGCACATTGGCATTAGTTATTCAGTGACTCATTGTTTTTACATGTATATATGAGGTATACAAATGACACCCGTTTTGTAGAATAACCCCAAAAGTATCTGATTTCTCTGTGTTTGTGGATCTGGAGCGGTTCTGTATGACAGGGTGAGTACTAAACCCCACTGCTCCGCTTTGATGTCCAGTTCGTCTGCCAGACTGGAGCTCTGCAGAGCCAGAAATCCCTCTGGTTAGGTCGTCAGCTTTCTACTGAAGCCACAGGCGTGTGCCTGTCAGATCAACAATCTCCATCAAATCCCACTGCATGTCAGTCACATGGCAACTTCATTACGATTGTGAGGAAAAACCTGATATTTTGTTTCTCCAAGAAAAACCTGGATTTATGTTTCTTCCACTTTGTCCTAATAAAAATGATATAATGCATTTGTGTCAGAATTCTGGAGACCAGTTCATTCTACTAGACCACAAATCAACAGTAAACTTTCATGTGATCCTAAAAACTAAATATTACTGAAATCCGGAGAGGAACTGCAAACATACAACCAAAATGAGGCTAAATAGGGTGACTTGCAAGAGTCTTAGAAGTTCAGCAATAATATATGGTTTTGTATACTCAATAAATCTGGCGATATCCATTTTTTACTGTTGCGCGCTTTAGAACTGACTGTTGTTTATATGGTCAAGTCACTCAAGACACTACCAGACACTCATTCAAACATTGGTTCATTCTCAACTGTCACTGATTGTGGTAATTTAATACTTTGTTCATCTGGTTCACAGTCAAACCTTTGTTTGAACACACTTGTGTAGCTACAGTTTAAGTTATGTGTCTGCTGTGCCACAGACACAGTCAGTGGTCAAAATGTGATTAATGTCGTAAAGCTGTAATACCTCCATCTGCTGGACATGTTTTGCAACTGAAAAAAAAAGAGAGGATGAAATAATGACATAAAATAATGATTTCAATGTACCCACTGGGTCTCTTCCTTTGGCATTTGGTAAAAAAAATATATATTTTTTTAAATGTGACAATTTCTAAGGGATTTTTCACGTTGGGTTTAGGTAGGCTAATCTGCAAAACTAATTAGCCTATCTCAGTGAATCCCAATGATACGCCACTCAGGATCACGTGACCACCACATAAACAAACAGAAAAGTTACTTCAATGAAGAAATGACCTTGGTACAGGTATGTACACTTCTCTATTGGGCTAAGACTATAGTATAGTATTGGAGGTTTTAATAATTTGCTCTAAGCCAATTTTAGCATTTAATTTTATCTTGAAAACAAAACACGAATGATATTTGCGATAGATTACAGTGAAATAACGAATGATTACGACGTAAACTTGATCTGGTTTTCACACAAAACTATCACAATATAGATCAACAAAGATGTATGAAGAACTGCGTCAGCGAATTCATTATTACTAACTTATATAACTTCAACATGTTTTTCGCCCTCGCGCGAAACTCCCGAAAGCGCGGATGAAAATTATGAAATGCCCGCGAAATTCAAATTTCACAGAGTAACGGTAAATAACCGCTCGTTCATTATGGATAAGAGCAGCAGAGCTGGCATAGGCCTACATTACTTCTAAGATTTTCTTTTGTTTCATGGTACACTCTTAAAAATTAAAGTTCCAAAAGTGGGGTTTCACAACCATTTTGGGTTCCCTTTTAGTGAACAGTTCATAAAATAAATTAAAAAAAATCTTAGTGTGAAGAATATTTTAATAATCTAAAGAACATTTTCCAATATAAAGAACCTTTTGTGCAATGAAAATGAAAAGCTTCTTCAACAATATGCCAATAAAGAAACTTTAAAGGGATAGTTCATCCCAAAAATGAACATTTTGTGATCATTTACTCACTTGCGTGTTGTTCCAAACCTTTGAGGGTTTTTCTTCTTCTGTTGAACACAAAAGAAGATGAAGAATATGGGTAACCAGACAGTTGATGGTAACCATTGACTTCCATAGTAGGAAAAAAAATACTATTCAAGTCAATGGCTACCGTCAACTGTCTAGTTACCTACATTTTTCAAAATATATGTGTTCAACAGAAGAAAGAAACTCAAACAGGTTTGGAACAACACAAGAGTGAGTAAATGATGACAGAATAAAAATTATTGAGTGAACTATCCCTACTCAGTTTGTTAAATACTCAGTTTGACTGACAACATTTTTATTTTTAGGTTAATTGTTCCTTTAAAAAGTCATTCACAAACTCAAGCATCGACTAGAGACAGTGAGTCCCACTGTCTCTGTAGGGTCTCCTCCTTAAGGACTTGTGAATCACTTGAGTCTGTACAAACAGATTAGAGTTACAGCCCTGAACCAGAGTGAGACATGTTTGACATTAATGCCGCATTGTATATTATCAGAAACGCTGAATGTGGACGCAGAGATCCAAGGCGGAGAATGTTTAAGAACTAATTACGAACCAGCGAGGCACAAGTCCTATAGCATATTTTCTTACTTGTGTGGAAAAATATAGCAGGCTCCATTTATTTTTCTGCACTGTTATTTCTGGATGGCTCCTACTTCGGGTAAATAGTCCCGTTCCCTATTGTAAATCTGACGGGCACAGGTCTTCGGAGACTTTTGAGGCTCTTTTAAGGAAAAATAGAGACAGGCTTGGATGGCTTTTGGCCATAATGAGAGAGTGGAAGCAAAGGGAGAGCTTTGATCCATGGCCTGAAAGCTCATGTTTAAATCTGTTAGCAGACATCACTCATCTTTGCCCAAGGATGAAACGACCAGATCAAAGTAGGTTTCTTTGCATTTAATGGACAATGAAACCCAGTTTAGATGTCGGTGACATACCATCAGCTAACGTAATAGCTCTATCAACACATTAAGTAAATATATATATATATATATATATATATATATATATATATATATATATCATATATCAAAAAATTATCTAGGAAGACAGACAGACAGCTAGATTTAGTCCAATGACATCCATACATTGTCTGAGTGGTTTAAGTGTCCAAATACACTCAGAATGATCCAGAAACGTAACCGCACAATTAGCACTCATCATTCAATTACAATAAATATCCATTTCCTTAGAAACGGCTCCATAAAACTGTATCAATTAGCAAAAACGTGTGCGCAGGGAAAAAGAAATAATGCAAGTCAAACTGTGAAAATATTATTTTATTCATAGAGCTTCACTCGGAATAGGCCTCTCTGGCGCCACACTCTCATTTCATATCAAACGCTTGTCCAAACCACACAAGAGCAGGAGCTCCACAAGGACCTATCATGGGCCCTGTGATATTCCAGCAGTGCTAAGTGGAGAGGAGGAGACCTGGATGGACGCCCGATCAGATTTCCTTATTCTCCATTTCGGTGGACCGCTGTGTGTCGTGAATCTCCTTTCCACCTCAGCTCGTTAATTTCCCATAAACAGGGTTGTGAATAAATATTTAAGTATGATATATCCAGCATTGATTGATGTTAAACATTTTGAGATAAGCCAAAAAGAAATGAGAAGACAAAATGATATGAGTTGTGAGGAATAACAGAGGAACGTCTGAACAACTTGTACTTTACAAAGAAATTACACAAGGCAATGAAGAATTGAGAATTTTCTGTAAACCGTTTGAGCAGGATATTTAGCCAGAAATGATCATTAACAGCATTAATATGCTGTATTTGCCACACTGCATTTCTTCTAATGAAGGCACATATTAAATTAGATCCTCATTAAATCATTACTTAAAAATGAATTCTTTTAGTGCGCATTCAGGGAAAAAACAACCTATGAAACGTACAAAAACCAGGAATTATATTTGATTAGTTAAATTTTCTGCTTTAAGTCTATCCTACAGCTCACATTAGATATTTTCATGCATTATACACAAATAATAATAATAACATAACAGAATGCAATATTGAAAGATATTGTAAAACCAAAACGGAAGTGAAAGTGAACAAAGTGAACAAGTTTTTTCAACTGTCATATATATATGACTGATAGAAAAAACTGAGAGGTTATGTAATGCTCTGATCCTTGAGTACTGGGACAAAGCAGATCAAACACGAAAAAGTTCAAAGTTTAGGGTTAGTAAGATTTTTAAAAAGAAATTAATACTGTTATTAAGCAAGAATCAATTAAATTGATCAAAAGTGACAGTAAAGACGTTTACATTATTACAAAGCATTTCTTTTTCAAATAAATTGCAATCACAGGAATAAATTATATTTTAAAACATAATAAAATAGAAAAAGTTATTATAAATGGTAATAATATTTCACAATATTATTATTAATATTAATAAAAACATTGAAAAAATCTTACCAGCCTCAAAATTTTGTATCAAAAAAAGATTTTGGAATACATATTTATATTTCAGATTTTTCTTAAGTTAAATATATGTTTAAATCTATATGAATGATTATGTTTTAGGATGATGTGTTCTATTAAATATTCATATTTGATGCATTTGAACATATTTTGTCCCATATCTCAAGAATCAGTGCATGATATGATAAATAGAAAGAAACAGGAAGAACTGTTGTCTATGCTGAGAGAGAGAACAACAGGAAACAGTAATGTGAAGTCTCTTTAAATAGAGACAACAGCAATGTTGCTTTGGACGATGTTTATATGAGCAAAAGATGAATGAGAGCTGGTATATATGGGCTGATAATGTGGATTCACATTTGAATCACTGTACTCAGGTAAACGAGGTCTTTCATAATTACTGTATATCAGAGCACCAGTCCTTAACTGAATGGATGATTGATTATCAGAAACTACTAACTTGTAGTTTGGGATCAACAGTTTTGAATTACATGGAAAACATCATCTCTTCCCCAGGAAAATATCTACCCCAAGTCTGGTTGTCACATTTCTTCATCTGTTTACTTAGTTAGCCTCTTAGCCACATCCTGATATGCCATTTCGATCTCGTTGTCTGCAGCACAAGTGTTGGTGAACTCTTCTTGTGCATACGCACTGTTCAGATAACGCCACACTCCTGTCAAATCGGTGGGAATGTCATAGTTACGATATTTCTTGGCAACGACCTGCAAAAAAAAGGTGGTAAAACAGATTAATGAAAATAATTCCATTTAAAAAGAAATGTAAGCTAAATTTAAAGATGCTTTTCAGCTGACTTCTGTTTATGCACCACTGTATCTATATGCTGAGATCCCTGTTCACATCAAGAATGATAACTATAACTATAGCTATCTGTTTACATTTCACTGCCGGTTGTATATTCTGTATATAACTGTGTATGTGACAAATAAAACTCTTGAATCTATTGTCCACACATATCACTCTGTTTATTCTAAACACGCGCTCGAGCTCTTTAAAGTCATGTGGATTCTGATTGGCTGTCGTTTATCAGTCATTAGCTGGAAAAATCATTCTGAATGTGATTCCAACTATATTGTTTCTCGGTGCTGTTATTGTTATAGTTGTGAACTCTGTCATCCTAGGTGTATATGACATTCTTCTTTCAGACGAACACATTCAGAGTTATATAAAAAAATGTCCTGGCTCTTCCAAGCTTTATGACTGTTGCTCGTTTTTGAGGTCCATAAAAGTCCATAAAATCTATCCACGCGGCTCCGGAGGGGGGTCAGTAAAGGCCTTCTGAAGCGAAGCGATGCGTTTGTGTCAGAAAAATATCCATGTTTAAAACTTTATAAAGTAACATTTCTAGTTCCGGCGGACCATCTTCTGTATTCAACTTACGGAAAAAGTGTAGTGCCTCTCGCAGTTCAAAAAGCATATCTGCCATTATAAAGCTTGGAAGAGCCAGGACATTTTTTTATGTAACTCTGATTGTATTCATTGGAAAGAAGAATGTCATACACACCTAGGATGGCTTGAGGGTGAGTAAATCATTGGCTAATTTTTATTTTTGGGTGAACTAACCCTTTAAATCTTCATTGCCTGCATTGGCACCACAGCTCAACATTGCATGTGCACTTACCACTAGGCCATCGCTCTTTAAACTTTTAAATTATATACACTGCCATTCAAAAGTTTACATGAAATAAATTAATTATTTTATTTAGCAGTGATGCATTAAATTGATCAAAAGTGACAGTAAAGAATTGTATAATATTTTTAAAAAGTGACACTGTGATGCCATAGAAGAAGCATTCTGGGTGGGTTCCACAGCATATCAATAAAAAGTTACTAAAATAAAAAAAATTTC
Organism: Paracanthobrama guichenoti; assembly: GCA_018749465.1. NCBI lineage: Eukaryota > Metazoa > Chordata > Actinopteri > Cypriniformes > Gobionidae > Paracanthobrama > Paracanthobrama guichenoti. The sequence continues at coordinate 31,500,691 of CM031962.1, read as the reverse complement.
CTAGTGTGAAAAACATTTTAATAATCTAAAGACACTATAAAGAATTTTTTGTGCAGTGGAAAGTGTCCATGTATATGGAACCATTCTTCATGGAACCATTGATGCCAATAAAAAACCTTTCTTTTTAAGACTGTAATGCATTATTATGGGTGAAGGTTTTGCTGGTAAATGCCATAACTACACCATATGGCAGCAAACAGCATCTTCTTCATTGACTATCCATGAGTCCAAATTTCCACCAAAACTGCCATTGAGATGAATGAGAATGCTAACAGATAGATCTCTCTCTCTCTCTCTCCAGGTATTGCAGACCTCCTTGGTTATCCCCCAAACACTGCAGGCCAACTGCTAGTGAAAGTCCCCTTCAGCGGTTCGACTCACCTTCACTATGTGGAGCTTTGGCAGCAGGTTGCAGTCTGCCAGAGTCAGATCGTTCCCATCCAGGAACTTGCGGTTGGAGGCCTTTTCCTCCTCCATGCTGTCGGCATCTACCTCATCAGGCAAGGCACTGTTCAGGTAGTCGTCCAGCTTCTTCAGTGCCTTTGTCAAACCCTTCTCCAGAGCTAACAAAACATCACACGTCTTGTTAATAACCAGTGTGTTTTTACACAGTATTTGATTATGAATGGTAAAATCAGTGTTGCCAAAAATTCTGAAAACATTTATGACATACAGTATATATATATATACACTCACCTAAAGGATTATTAGGAACACCTGTTAAATTTCTCATTAATGCAATTATCTAATCAACCAATCACATGGCAGTTGCTTCAATGCATTTAGGGGTGTGGTCCTGCTCAAGACAATCTCCTGAACTCCAAACTGAATGTCAGAATGGGAAAGAAAGGTGATTTAAGCAATTCTGAGCGTGGCATGGTTGTTGGTGCCAGACGGGCCGGTCTGAGTATTTCACAATCTGCTCAGTTACTGGGATTTTCACGCACAACCATTTACAAAGGTTTACAAAGGGTTTACAAAGGATGGTGTGAAAAGGGAAAAACATCCAGTATGCGGCAGTCCTGTGGGCGAAAATGCCTTGTTGATGCTAGAGGTCAGAGGAGAATGGGCCGACTGATTCAAGCTGATAGAAGAGCAACTTTGACTGAAATAACCACTCGTTACAACCGAGGTATGCAGCAAAGCATTTGTGAAGCCACAACACGCACAACCTTGAGGCGGATGGGCTACAACAGCAGAAGACCCCACCGGGTACTACTCATCTCCACTACAAATAGGAAAAAGAGGCTACAATTTGCATGAGCTCATCAAAATTGGACAGTTGAAGACTGGAAAAATGTTGCCTGGTCTGATGAGTCTCGATTTCTGTTGAGACATTCAGATGGTAGAGTCAGAATTTGGCGTAAACAGAATGAGAACATGGATCCATCATGCCTTGTTACCACTGTGCAGGCTGCTGGTGGTGGTGTAATGGTGTGGGGGATGTTTTCTTGGCACACTTTAGGCCCCTTAGTGCCAATTGGGCATCGTTTAAATGCCACGGCCTACCTGAGCATTGTTTCTGACCATGTCCATCCCTTTATGACCACCATGTACCCATTCTCTGATGGCTACTTCCAGCAGGATAATGCACCATGTCACAAAGCTCGAATCATTTCAAATTGGTTTCTTGAACATGACAATGAGTTCACTGTACTAAAATGGCCCCCACAGTCACCAGATCTCAACCCAATAGAGCATCTTTGGGATGTGGTGGAACGGGAGCTTCATGCCCTGGATGTGCATCCCACAAATCTCCATCAACTGCAAGATGCTATCCTATCAATATGGGCCAACATTTCTAAAGAATGCTTTCAGCACCTTGTTGAATCAATGCCATGTAGAATTAAGGCAGTTCTGAAGGCGAAAGGGGGTCAAACACAGTATTAGTATGGTGTTCCTAATAATCCTTTAGGTGAGTGTATATTGGTGACTACACTCACCTAAAGGATTATTAGGAACACCTGTTCAATTTCTCATTAATGCAATTATCTAATCAACCAATCACATGGCAGTTGCTTCAGTGCATTTAGGGGTGTGGTCCTGGTCAAGACAATCTCCTGAACTCCTGAATGTCAGAATGGGAAAGAAAGGTGATTTAAGCAATTTTGAGCGTGGCATGGTTGTTGGTGCCAGACGGGCCGGGCTGAGAATTTCACAATCTGCTCAGTTACTGGGATTTTCATGCACAACCATTTCTAGTGTTTACAAAGAATGGTGTGAAAAGGGAAAAACATCCAATATGCAGCAGTTCTGTGGGCGAAAATGCCTTGTTGATGCTAGAGGTCAGAGGAGAATGGGCCAACTGATTCAAGCTGATAGAAGAGCAACTTTGACTGAAATAACCACTCGTTACAACCAAGGTATGCAGCAAAGCATTTGTGAAGCCACAACACGCACAACCTTGAGGCGGATGGGCTACAACAGCAGAAGACCCCACCGGGTACCACTCATCTCCAGTACAAATAGGAAAAAGAGGCTACATTTTGCACAAGCTCACCAAAATTGGACAGTTGAAGACTGGAAAAATGTTGCCTGGTCTGATGAGTCTCGATTTCTGTTGAGACATTAAGATGGTAGAGTCAGAATTTGGCGTAAACAGAATGAGAACATGGATCCATCATGCCTTGTTACCACTGTGCAGGCTGGTGGTGGTGGTGTAATGGTGCGGGGGATGTTTTCTTGGCACACTTTAGGCCCCTTAGTGCCAATTGGGCATCGTTTAAATGCCACGGCCTACCTGAGCATTGTTTCTGACCATGTCCATCCCTTTATGACCACCATGTACCCATTCTCTGATGGCTACTTCCAGCAGGATAATGCACCATGTCACAAAGCTCGAATCATTTCAAATTGGTTTCTTGAACATGACATTGAGTTCACTGTACTAAAATGGCCCCCACAGTCACCAGATCTCAACCCAATAGAGCATCTTTGGGATGTGGTGGAACGGGAGCTTCATGCCCTGGATGTGCATCCCACAAATCTCCATCAACTGCAAGATGCTATCCTATCAATATGGGCCAACATTTCTAAAGAATGCTTTCAGCACCTTGTTGAATCAATGCCACGTAGAATTAAGGCAGTTCCGAAGGCAAAAGGGGGTCAAACACAGTATTAGTATGGTGTTCCTAATAATCCTTTAGGTGAGTGTAAGAATATCCTGTAAGTTTCGGAGCTGAAAACTTCCTTGTTAGTCAAAGAAAAGCTTTTATTGACACCAGGTCTAGCAAACGATCATTCTCAGAATATGATGACCATTGATGTTATAGAATGCTGAAACGCCGCCTCAACAGATAAATATGTACGTCTGCTTCTGTAGCCCCGCCCACCGACTCGTGGAGCTAAATGGATCGCGCTACCGAACAATAAACTTGCCGAAGATAGCAAGCTATTGCACTGTGCCTGGTTGTGGAAGAACGCAGTCGCTGCATAAGCTTCCTTTGGATTCTAATATTAGGAATGTGTGGTTGAACTTTATTTTTAATGAAGTTCCAGCTCACGTGCTTAAGACATAGCACATTTATTTCACTGCGGAATCGTTTGTAAACAAGACACAGGTCGAGACTGGATTTGCAGACATATTGAGATTAAAACACAATGCTGTGCCTTCTATATTGGATCCGACAGGAATGGTGCAACACACTTATGTGAGTAAAACGTTTTTTTATATGTGATAGTATTGCATTGTTACAGATCGTTTTGATTATGTGTACGTGTCTAACAGAACATACCTTAGCTTGCTGTAATAGGCTGAAAAATCCTTTATTTTTTGTCTCATTGCAATTCGGGATCAGACTCGGATATGTAACGTTATGGACTAGGGCTCGCAAAGCCCAACGTCCCAGGGCTATGTGTTTTCCAGATGGACTACCAAAATGTAAGCCCACCTTACTTAAATAGTGAAATAACATTCCTTTCTTGATCTGTGTTGTTCACTCTCTTGACTTGATATTTGAAGGCGCGTGCGCGTGTACATGTGTGTGTGTGTGTGTGCGGTTCGTGCTTATATCAACCAATCGGACAGGCCAAGTAATAAAAAAATAATATTCCAATCAATTGCTGGTGGATGAGAGATAAATCATTGCGTTTGTTTGATGAAGACATTTTGCAAGCCCTGTGAGAGAATCATTCCGGTTGCCTCTTTCAAAACAATCCCACATGTACTGACAGGGAAGCTGAAGCTGAATGAAGCTCATTAAATATGCAAATCTTATCCAATCCTAGCCTTGGGCGTTTACTTCCAAGTCTACAGTGCAGCACGCCCATCAAAACTGAGCGTTTCTTGAGAGAGCCTCAAAACCAGGGTATAAAATAGCCTATTATTCATTATGATGTTTTTGAATGTAAAAACCATGCAAACGTCATAAGTTGACCTCAGACAGTATAAAAACATTAAAAAAGCCAGTTCATGACACCTTTAAATAATATTTTCTTTGTCTGCCAGGTTTTATATGTACATTGTTTCAAAATTGCAAATATTCAATATTCAGTCATCATAGGTTATCGTCTAATCGACCACAACAAAAATAGTTATCATATCAGCCAAAATGTCTATATTGGCACAGCCCTACTGAAAATGTAACCGCTCTACAAAGTGAACGCTAGTCAGAATTTAATGCTAAAATACGTAGGATGTTTACAGAACTATGGATTTCATATAGAGTTCACTGAATTTAACTCTGCCCTGTTTCAGTGTGCTGACCAAAACACAATATATCCATTCATTCATTCAATCAGTTTGATCCAGTTTGACATGCATACCTTCATTCGCATCTGGCTTTGTGTTTTTTATGAAAGCTGAGAACTTTGCAAATATGTCATTCCCAGCTGTGTTTGACTCCTTGTTTCTGGCTGCAAGTTTGGGGTACCTTGGACACAAAGAAAGGTACATAGAAAAACATGTGTCAGTATTCTTTACAGTTCTAGTTCACAGTGGTTTAATGTGATGTTTAATACAATATACATTGGAAGTCTAAAACTGCGGTTCTGAACTGGTGGGTTGTGACCTAAAAATGGATCGTAGGCCATGGGTAATGAGAAAAAACTGCTGAATAAAATAAATAATATACAATTAAATATAAGAATATGCAGGCTAATAAAATTACATTTTGATAACTTGATAACCCATTAATTTGCACAGGCTGTGATGCTAGCAATGCCATTCTTAGCATAAATAGATTTAAATGTTTGATGTTTGTTCTAGGGATGTTAACGATTAATCCATGATTGTCAATAATACATTTAGTCGACAGAACTTATCGATCATCGATTAAGCGAGTGCGCCGGAGTTCTGTTTGAGACATTTTTACAGCTGGAGTTACACCTTCATCATTCATGGCTATAAGTTTGCATGTGCATTCGCAGCCTTTTATTTTGTTCAAATGGAAGTTGTAATGTTGTGTTCATTTTGTGTAGGCCTATCTGATTTCCCCAGACCAGACCTTGCGTAGGCCTATCTGATTTATTTCATATAGGATGCATTTGGTTAAGAATTAGACCGGTAGTAAAGCGTGCTGGTGATCAGCTTTAGCGCGCACAGCTTTAGCGCGAACTAATAATGACTATGATTGGCACTGTCACATTACATAACATTATAAAGAGAACAATATTGTAATAAAACATTATTATTTTATTATTAGTTTCATCACATTGCTCTAGGAAGAGCGCGTGCACAACATGACGCACACATTCTGAATAGCACGTCACTTAGTTCACGTAATTTTGTGCAGATTTGTAATATTATGTTTATTTTGTTTATACCTGATCAGTCTCATGGGACGCGTTTCTTTGAGTTAAATAACCCGCTAGCAAAGCGCTTCAGTGTACCGGTGTTCATTCAGCGCTTCAGCTAAAACAGCAACGCACGGCTAATACTAACTTTGATAGGGACTGTCATATTACATAACATTAATGAGAACACTATTTTAATAAATCGTTGTGAATTCAATGGGTTTAGTTGGCGTGTTCAGCGCATTGTTCCAGGAAGAGCGTCCACACATTCTGAATAACAGATCTGAGGTGGCATTGGTGACACGTTGTATTAGAGGTTATACTTGATTATTAAATTAGTAATTTAATTAAATGATCAATCACATTGACTCATTTTACAATCCTACTAGCCCTTTATTTAGACTAAAACCCTTCTCATTCATTTGGTGAGAACATGGTGTTTTGAGCAGCGTTTGCACACCCTGTCATGCTATCACTTCTGTAGACGCATATTGCAGTTAAGGCTAACGATTAATCGATTAATTGATTGTTAATTTAAACGACGATCGATCATGGGAATTTGACATCCCTAGTTTGTTCACTTTTGTATGCTAAACATACAGTTGGTGATGTGTTTGCCTGTAATTGATGTCCAATGTAAAATCTGGATCCTGAAGCAAAACCAGTTGAGAACCACAGGTTTAGAGTTTCTATACAGTCATCTCAAGTGTATTTGTAAAAATGAGCTTACTTTGGTGGTGCCAAAACCTCCTCCAGGAACTCCTCGATCTTGTTAATGTCTGTCTTCACCTCACCGTTATAGGTCAGGAAAGGAGGGTGAGTGCCTGGAGCCAAATTGTGCAAATCAGCTGGTTTCCTGAACAACAACAAAAAAATTATATATTCTATTAATTTCTTAATTTTATTACTCAACCATCTCTTGCATTGCAGAATGTTTTTCATTTAACTTCATTTTTTCATTCTTTTTCATTTCATTTTTGCAATGCATAAAACCATACTTTTCTGGTTTGACATTTGACAGGCCAAATGGATTATTATATTTGAACAATATCGATGTTCAATAACCTAGAACTGTCGGCATATACTGTAATAACTCTTTTTTAGGTTTTGTGTTTCCATTTTAATGTCCAGTGTAAATGTCATTGAATAACATAAACATGTGGCATTTGTTACTGACATGTATTATGCAGATTTCATGTCATTTGATCTCAGATTAATAAAGTTCTCACCTCTTGAGGTCGACAGTGGTGACGTTAAAAACCACACCTTTGAGCCAGAGGATCATGAAGAGGCGTTGGGAGAACGGACAATTTCCGATGCTCTCGCCATCACAACCAGCCTACGAACACAGAGACATGTCTTTACATATAAATCACCTCCAGGAATCAGTAAGTCTTAATGCCAGTAACATACTTGAGACCAGTCCTCGTGTTCTTTTTTTTAATTAAGAAATTTCAATCAATAAAGTACAATACATTATATTGTTTTTTTATTGCTTACAGTTTTTCTTGTATAATCACCTTTACACCACATTTCACATATTTGCATACATCATATATCATACATTTACAAACATTAGTTCAGAAATCTCCTTCACTCCCCGGCAGCTTCCACTTTCATGTTCTAGACTAGAGGGAAGACGCTGGATTGAGAATGATAAAGTGTCATAGCGCCCCCTGCTGCTGCTTTAATGACATTAAGAAAAGAGTTTGCCTGAATGGAAATCCAAAAAGGTTTGTCAGATAAACCCTTTGGTTAACAATTTTTTTAAAGCCTATATAATGCATTATAAAAGTATTTTAATGCCTGTAAACACAGTTATAATACTTTTAATTATAATCAAACACACCTTTAGAAAGTACACTGCTCAAAAAAATTAAAGGAACACTTTTTAATCAGAGAATAGCATCAAGTCAGTTAAACTCCAGGGGTATTGATCTGGTCAGTTAAGTAGGAGAGGGGGTTGTTAATCAGTTTCAGCTGCTGAAATGTTAATGAAATTAACAACAGGTGCACTAGATGGACAAAAATGAGACAACCCCCAAAACAGGAATGGTTTTACAGGTGGAGGCCACTGACATTTTTTTTCCCCTACTCATCTTTTCTGAATGTTTTTCACTAGTTTTGCATTTGGCTAGGGTCAGTGTCACTACTGGTAGCATGAGGCAATACCTGGACCCTACAGAGGTTGCACAGGCAGTCCAACTCCTCCAGGATGGCACATCAATATGTGTCATTGCCAAAAGGTTTGTTGTGTCTCCCCAGCACGGCCTCAAGAGCATGGAGACGATTCCAGGAGACAGGCAGTTACTCTAGGAGAGCTGGACAGGGCCGTAGAAGGTCCTTAACCCATCAGCAGGACCGTAGCTGCTCCTTTGTACAAAGAGGAACAGGATGAGCACTCCCAGAGCACTACAAAATGACCTCCAGCAGGCCACTGGTGTGAATTTCTCTGACCGAACAATCAGAAACAGACTTAATGAGGGTGGCCTGAGAGCCTGACTTCCTCTAGTGAGCCCTGTGATCACTGCCGAGCACCATGGAGCTCGATTGGCATTTGCCATTGAACACCAAAATTGGCAGGTCTGCCACTGGCAGCCTGTGCTTTTCACAGATGAGAGCAGGTTCACCCTGAGCACATGTGACAGACGTGAAAGGGTCTGGAGAAGCCATGGAGAACATTATGCTGCCTGTAATATCGTTCAGCATGACCAGTTTGGTGGTGGGTCAGTGATGGTCTGGGGAGGCATATCCATGGAGGGACCCACAGACCTCTACAGGCTAGACAATGGCACCCTGACTGCCATTAGGTATCGGGATGAAATCCTGGGACCCAATGTCAGACCCTATACTGGTGCAGTGGGTCCTGGGTTCCTCCTGGTGCACGTCAAAGCCCGGCCTCATGTGGTGAGAGTATGCAGGCAGTTCCTGGAGGATGAAGGAATGGATACCACTGAATGGCCACCACGCTCGCTTGACCTAAATCCAATAAAACACCTCTGGGACATTATGTTTCTGTCCATCCAATGTTGTCAGGTTGCACCTCAGACTGTCCAGGAGCTGCCCTGGTCCAGATCTGGGAGGAAATAACCCAGGACGCCATCCGTCATCTCATTAGGAACATGCCCCGACGTTGTCAGGCATGCATACAAGCATGTGGGGGCCATACAAACTACTGAGTACCATTTTGAGTTGCTACATGAAATTTCAGCAAAATGGACTAGCCTGCTGCATCATTTTTTCACTTTGATTTTTGGGGTGTCTTTGAATTCAGTCCTCTGTAGGATGATAATTTTCATTTCCATCAAACAATGTGACATCCTTTCGTTCATAACACATTACCCAGTCCATATTAGTATAGATATCTAGCATGATATTTTTCCCCATTCAGATCTGATGTGTTTTCAGATCTGAAGCAGTGTATAATGCATTAAAACACTGACGAACAACCAATTTAAGATGTAACAAGGAATTTGCAAATATTATAATGCATTTTAACTTTGGTTACAATTATTTATGAAAAGATAGAATGCATTATAATGTACATTATGAATTCCTTCATAATGCATTATACATAAAGGCTTTAAGTACAGTGCTAAAAATCTATGTTCTGTATTAAAGGTGCAGTAAGCGATTTCTGAGAAACACTGTTGCTATGTGAAATCAACCCAAACAAACACACCCCTTCCTTCATTACTCCGCCCCCAAAATGCACAAACATGTAATGCACGATTGCATCTTAATGGATGGATGTTTCAGGAAAAATTAAGCAAAGATGACAAACCAACAACAAGGAAGAACAAAAAATGAACACAGTACACGAGTATATATACTATCAAGAGTTCTTTTTAAGTCGACAGCAGCACACCAGCTCCAGACAAACACTCAAAACCTTCCTGTTACTATAGCTAACATTACAACAACAGCATGTCTTGGAGCAGAAACAACGCAACCTCTGTGTCCATTTTCAGGCCTTCCTGCTTAGGTCTCTCCAGCGCTGGAAAGCTTTTCTAATATTAGCGTGGGTCCTAAAGATTTTTCCTGATCATAACCCTTCTTTTTCCAGTGATATTCCTCTGAGCTTTTCTCTTTTGTAATGTCTCTCATCCTCTTTCTTCAAATCTCCCTCTTGCTCACTCTCTCTCCTCCCCGATCCTGAGTGGACATGCCCCCTACTGCTGATTCGCTACAAGTGTGTTGTGGCACTCAGTCTGATCGACTTTCAACAGCGTTTCTCAAAAATGTATATTACTCAGAAGTCACGTACTGAATGTAAATATATGAATGCCTAAATGTCTGAAGACACACCAGAGGTTTTCCAATAAGTGTAATGTATTGCTAGCCTGACAAGCCAGACCCACATCAAGATGTTGGGTCTGGGAACACACCGTTAGCAGGGCTCAATCCGAGGGGTGGGATAAACGGCTGTCTTTCAAATTCCCTCTGCACACAATAGGATAGCGCTACAACCAACCACAGCAATGAAGGTGAAGCAGAGCTAGTTGATAGATTAAACTTTCGCCGTATACGGTCGGCAAAACTCCGAACACATCTTCCTTTCTTAAGAATGACTTCAGTGTCGTTCTTTGTTCTTTTCTCAAAGAAAAGTTTAACAAGTCTCCCAGAGTCGCGGCCAAAGCCGATTCGAAAGACCGCTGTTCGCCAGCTTCTTTGTTTTTAAGTAGCACTTGGAACCTCGGCAACTCTGCCGTCATTATGTTAAGCCCGCCCACCGACTCTATACACGATGTGATTGGCCTGACCAGAGTTTGATTTTTCCAGCTCGCAGGTCTACCGAGAGTTGCTAGACTACACTCGCGGCAAATTAGATATGCTGCCACTAGGGTGCGTCTAGATTTCTAGGCTAATGTATTGCATGTGAGCTGCTCTTTATTATTATTTATAGTGTTTTGCATAGATACAAACAATTTCACTCAAGAACACTCATAGTGTTTTGTGACATTATTTTGTAAAATGGTACGGATTATACAGCATAGAAAAATATTGTGGAAAAATTGTCCCCCCTTAAAATAATTGTGCAAGTAGTAAAACAATAAAAACGCAAATGGGGCAATAAATGCATTTTAAGTTTAGAAACATTTTGAGTCCCCCCTCTCTCGCCTCAGTGGTTTGGTCCATCACACACCTCACCTACATACACAAGTCCAGTGGAAGAGTACAGAGTTCTTCAGAAGTTGTGGAACTGCAGTAAATAGGTTTTTAAGGCTATTTTATTCACTTTAATAATCAGATGTAATAATTATTTTCTCTTTAAAACAGACAAGGCTGAGTTATTAATAAACTAGCAATGACAAAAATGATGATAACCAATATATATTTCCACGAGTCCGATATGTTAGCGATTATTGTTTGGTCCTGTAGAAGTCTCCCACTACAACTAACGTGGTGATAAGCCTATGTGTGAAATGTGAAGTGGTATTTAGCTAATATTGTAGATCTGCTGTGTTGGGTTTTGCTCAATACTATGTGGAAGAAGCAAGATCATTTAATATTTATATTACTGCGTGGTGAACCTATGATAACTCGTATTTGAACAACTATTGCGTTGTGTTGTTGACCAGATAATACGGAAATAATTTTTCAGTGCACCAAAACGCCACACATATCCTTACAAGTACAATTTTGGCTGTATTATTTGTGTCCCCTTAAAAAATTGCCCTTGAGAAATGTTTTGTTTATTCAACTGTTAGATGAAATTTACGCCAATGGGTTTAGTGGGATTTGGCTAAAACCTACAAAACAGTTTTAACCATTAAATTATTAGGGCTAAATAATCCTTATAATTAAATTAATCCTTGCTCATAGTTTTGTGTAAGTAAATGCCTTAAAACATTTAGTTACTTTTACATAAAAAGAAAAAGATTTACAATGAAACATTTTAAGTTAATATTGTACTTTTGTTTAATACATAAATCATTCGATTGGAAGACCCCTGCAGTACCGCCATAGACCCCATAGAGGTCACAGGCTCCCTTTTGACTGGATGCCACTAAATTGGGACAAGCACCAGGAGCAATCGTGCTTATGCTCATTTTAAAATCAATTTAAATGTGAACTTTTAAAAAATGAGTATTACAAATTATACAGTATTACAGTTATACTAATTTAGCTTATTCGGTGCTAAACACTTAAGTTCCTCATTAGGGATAGTATAAATGACCTCGGTTTTCATAAGTGACAGTGCTAATCACATTCACACAGCTACTGTACGTCTCTGCAGTCGAGGAGATCAGGTGTCCCAAAACAGCGGCAACACTAGGACGAGACCAGCTATAGCTTACACTGTGACATAATACCCAGCACAATATGAATTATGCACACTGCATTCATTAACCGCACTCCTGGTTTTGAGAAGAACATGAGGAGCGTGCTGTCAAATATATAATAGGTATACCAACACCACAAGTGAAAATACTTCTGTTGCATCTTTTCTAATTTAATACAATTTGTTTTCATTACAAGGTTCAAGAGGCATCATGAGAGACAATACATTGCATAACAGTCAGATAAATGAGGCAGATGGTATGTGAAAGGTCAGGACACTTCCAGTTCCACTCATCTGTCCATTCTGGCAAATTCAGAACAGAGAGACGACTGGAAGCAGAACAATGAGCAGCTACAATCTAGAAAATGCAGGACAATAGGCCAGTTTGCTATAGGACCGGTTGCACTGTAGAGCAGCAGATCAGGGCTGTAAACAGATGGGGTGTGACTGACTGACAATGCCTTGTGTTCAGTATTTATGCTGTTAAATACAAAGATTAGTGCCTGTAAAAGGATTTGTTTGTTTCGAACATTTCCTTTTTTTAATTAAGTTGCTTCAGTATGGCTGCCATTGGCACATGAGATGCATCCTCCATCAATCATATAACTTTAATCATTATTGAAGCATGTAATAATGCTTTGTCAATGTATGGATAGAGTATGTTTGCTTTCTCATAAGTGGGTTAAGTGACTTTACAGAGGCTATCTATGATACAAATATTATATATTGCTGACTTTGCCCATAATGCGCTCTAATAAGCTTGTTGAATAATTTGCGATGATGGATATTACTTTTTTTAAATAAACTGTATTTATTTTGTATTTGTGTGTGATGAAAACAAATTGTAGTCTAATAATGGCGTAATAATAGTGTACATTTTTGTTGTGTTGAGCCCACTTGGGGTCAAAAATAATGACAGGTGCGCACGCTACATCGGTACCATATTGGTTATCGGATAATATTATTATATTTTTAATATTATATATTTATATTTTTATCATCAATGTTTTAAATTATAAGTATCAGTCAATATTAAAAATACCTGTGACCAGTTTGGGATATTTAATTCTGCATGCTTATTTCCTTCATACAGTTATATTAGTACACTAATAATAATAATGAATTTAATAAGAATGTTAAATGAAATCTTAAGCAATACCTTATATATTATACAATACTGTATTTTATATATGTTGTGTCACTTTTAGCACTTTTAGATTTTATTTTTAATTAGTATAAAATAGTATGTTTTATTTAGAGTATTTGGATTTATCAGTTATTGGCCATAACATGAAAAGAATTATTAACCTATTGGCATGGTTTAACACCACTATTATATGCAACCAATAATCTATAAACATACTGAACTACTGCCATTCAAACATCACTCTGCTTACCACCCTAGTCAAATATGCACGTGTTACTCTAGAACAACTATTGAGTTACACTGACGTCATAACTCCATAAAAATCGCAATTACTTCTGCATACTCTAATGCTAGATTTTTTCCTTACCTTGACAAATAACTCAATATCAGGTTCTTGACTGTCTCCCATTGTAGACACTTTCTTAGATTCAAGTACCTCTTCTGATCTGTCACCTACATCCTCCCAGCAGTATTTTGCCGATATTTTGGGTTAAATGTCAACGTTTACCCACACTCAATTAAATTCAGTTTGTTCTGTTTACCCACGCTAACTTAAATTCAGTTTGTTCTGTTCTTGACTGGCATCCAATGGCACCAGGTGTTGTGATGTCAGCTCAAGCCCAGATGAAAGGTGAATCTAGCTCTCTCCCAAACAGGGATGATGTAAAAGAGAGGGAATAGGTGAGAGGCTTTAGTTGGGGGGTGGAGCTTTACTTTTCCCCGCCCCTTCCACAAATAGATCTGATGAGCATGAGTGACAGATGAGAATAAACCAGAACTGTAACTATGATGTTGAGAGATGACCGTGAAACATGTTTTGAAATGTGCACCTGATTCAGTATATTTGGTTCATGCACATATATTACATGTAAACACTTGCATGAATTTCGATGGAGCCCTATAAATAAGCATGTTTAGTCTCGACCACTAACCTCATGTGCCATCTTGTCCCTGTATAACTATGTGACATATTCATGGCCCAGAAACTCAAGAGTAGAGGAATGAGCCACATGCATTTTTAATGCAGTCCAAGTCACAGGCAGAACGCTGGCAGGCAACGGCAGGTTATATTTGATCATCTTGTGGAGCCCAGGAGAATAAGATTCCCTGTTAAATATTTTATGAGCTGGCTTTGGTTTATAGCATGAATTTGCGTTCAAAGTTCTCAGGCGTGACTGATTTGAACCTGTGAAATGAAGATAACTCATTTGGCTTCTTAATATATAGTTGACTAGCCTAGAAATGAGTGAAAACGATGTGTGAATACTCACGTAAACCAGCAATACTATGTGTGGCCCGTTTCTTTAGCTTCAGAATTTTAGAAGTGACAGTGGTTAAACTTTTACATGTGGAGTGCATTGCAGTGCAAAGTCTCTCCAATATTGCTAAAACTGACATTTTGAGGTATCAAACATTCTAAAAAAAAAAAAATAATAATTCATTCTTGAATGCTCTGAAAGCCATTTTGGATAAATATGTTACCAAATGATATAATAAAATGTAATAAGCAATATGCAGTTAAGACTATTGACACCTGGTGGTAATATATAATACACCACTCAATTAACTACATATCGTCCAGTGTAGCACAGTTACTTTTTTTATTTTATCATTTATATTCATATAAGGCCTATATGTATTCATGCCCCTTCATTTTTTCACACTTTATGTTGCTGCCTTATGTGAAACTACTTTAAATTAATATTCTTTCACATCAATCTACACTCCATACACCATAATGACAAAGCAAAGAACAGATTTGCAACCACTTCGTAAATGTATTAAAAAATAAAAAACTGAAATAATTACATTGCATAAGTATTCATACCCTTTTCTTGGACACTTGAAATTTAGCACAGGAACATTCCAGTTTCGTGGCAAAGGCACGCACCTCTCAATAAAAGGTCAAAACCAAGCCATGAGGTCAAAGGAATGGGCTGATGAGTTCAGAGACAGGATTGTGTTGAGACACCGATCTGAGGATGACTACAAAACTATTTCTGCTGTATTGAAGGTTCACAGGAGCATGTGGCCTCCATAATCCTTAATGGAAGAAGTTTGGAATAAGAGTCTAGAGCTGGTCTTTTTGCCAAACTGAGCAATCAGTGAGCTCCATGATCATATATGGACATGGGAGAAACTTACAGAATGACAAACATCACTGCAACACTCCAGTGATCTGGCCTTTATGGCAGAGTGGGCAGACGCAAGCCTCTCCTCAGTAAAGACATGTGAAAACCCACTTGGAATTTGCACAAAAAAAAAAAAGCTCTTAAAGGAGTAAAGTGTGGTGGGAGCAGCATCATTCTGGACAATAAGCACACCCTAAGACTCTGAGCGCACAGCCAAGACAATGCAAGAGTGGCTTATGGACAACTCTGTGAATGTCCTTGAGTGACCCAGCCAGAGCCTGAACTTGAACCCAATCAAACATCGAAGTACTGAACTTGCTCCGGGTGTGCATGTCCACGGTTTGCCGTGTGTGTGTGTTCACTGCTTGTGTGTGCACTAACTTCGATGGGTTAAATGCAGGACAAATTCTGAGTATGGCTTACCATACTTGGCCTTCATATTCATATATATTTTTGTATTTTATATAAATATCTTAACCAAGTTTAGTGTTTTGTTCTTCGCTCATAAAAAAAAAATATATATATATATATATATATATATTTATAAGGGAAGAACAAAACACTAAACTTACTTAATTATTTGGCAAAACATTTTTTAACTACAGCTACAGGTTTTATTTTACAATACAAAAAATGCATAGAAAAACCAAAAAATATAATCCTCCATGGATCGGACTTGTTTGTTCAGCACATCCCACAGATGCTCGATTGGATTGAGATCTGGGGAATTTGGAGGCCAAGTCAACACCTCAAACTCGTTGTGCTCCTCAAACCATTCCTGAACCATTTTTGCTTTGTGGCAGGGTTCATTATCCTGCTGAAAGAGCCACAGCCACCAGGGAATACAGTTTCCATGAAAGGGTGTACATGGTCTGCAACAATGCTTAGGTAGGTGGTATGTGTCAAAGTAACATCCACATGGATGGCAGGACTCAAGGTTTCCCAGCAGAACGTTGCCCAAAGCATCACACTGCCTCCGCCGGCTTGCCTTCTTCCCATAGTGCATCATAAGTAACAAACTGTGATGCACTTTGTATTCTGACACCTTTCTATCAGAACCAGCATTAACTTCTAGTATTAACTAGTAACCAAACTAGTTGAAAAATAGTAATCAAAGTTTGCAACTGTGGATCCAACTATCATTTGTGTTGTCACTTAACCTCAGCTTACTCAAAGTTAATTTTACATTTAAGTGTACTGTACATTGCTCTGTATTAATATGTATAAATTGCTCTATATAAATGATGAATAGTGATTAGAAACAAAACACTACAACTGCTGTGTCTGTAAAGATAATGACCAAATCACAGGGTGCCATTTATTAAAATAATCCTGCTTAAAGGTGTGTCCTAAATATTATATTATTCTTTTTCATCTTATTAAGGGCCCTAGTGATAAAGATGTTGAATCTGAATTGATATGGACGTTATAACATCATCTCGTTCCAGGAAAAGAATGTGTGAGCTAAAAGAGGAAAGAGCATTGGCATTTTATCATAGTTGGCTGAGCAGCCCCTCTTCTGGAAGAAAAACAATATTCATGCTACAATGTAGGATTCAGTTGTAAGTTGTAGGTATATTATTTTTTAAATATACTGTCTATATATGCTGTAAATACATGAATGACTAATCATATCAACTAATAATGCTTCAGTGTTGTTGTAATTTAAACCTGATGCAGAAAGACTACAGTGTCTGTACAGTAAATTCCTAGTAAATTATATTTTGTTAATCACTTTTTGATGTAAAAGCACATGGATTTAATTATTCAAACGCCCTATAACCGCAGGTTACATCACTGATGGTGTGTCTGAGTTGCATTATAAGATCAGATCACCTTTCACCTTGGAATAAGAATTCAATGAAGAGATTCAGAATGACTCCAACAAAATATTCTTGGTAAGGAAAGTGTTTTTTTTTTTTTTTTTTTTTCATGGCTCAGTTCCTAACAGGATCAATGTAATCACTGCAGTGAATAATTAACTTCTGCATTGTGCACATTTGCTGGAGTGTTTTGGCTGAGCCAAAGTCCATTAAGTGTTTTAAAATATGTTTTTAAATGTTTAAGGTCACACTTGAGGAATCGTGCACAGCCTGACATTCTGTTTAATCAAAGTTGCAAATGTGTGGGAGAGTGATTATCTGTATCTGATTATCACGCTGCTGGTGCATTTAAAGGCCAGAAATGGCCACTAGACTCTTTTGACTCTTTATATATATATATATATATATATATATATATATATATATATATATATATATATATATATATATATATATATACCAAAAACGATAACTAAATATAACTATAGCAATAAGTATATTAGTGTTCACACCAACGGACAATGTCGTTCTGTTCTGTGCTGCTTTAAATGCTCAAACTCATTATCGTTGTGGTGTGGACTCTGCTATTCTTTTATAATTAGGATGATTTTTAGAACTATATATCTTTATTGTTATTGTTATCATTGTCCTTGGTGTGAACGGGCCTTTGAAGTGGTTTCAGTGAGACTCAGGAAACAATACTGATACAACTGTTTCCTTTTTATAACAGGAGTTAAAACAAACACTACATTTTTAATATCTCAATACTGAATTTAATCAGTAACACCAGCATCTGTAAGACTTAGTAAAGGTGGATATGTCAATTTCTATCATGATCATCTGCCTTCAGCAGGTCATTGTGGCATTTAAACACAGCCAATAAGATTCAATTCAATTATCTGATGTTGTGCCACTCAACAACAACTTTTTTATTCCTTCTGTTTTATGATTACATGTGGCCATAAAATAGTTATGCAATGTTCCTAAAGGTTTCTTAAGGACAAAACCTTTATCACACTATGTTCACTGGTGCACCCATGTCATTGTATCTTATTTTCAATTATGAACCATTAAAGATAAAATTCTTCTTGATGCCATGTTTGTCATGGAATGTGATATAAACATGAACATGAGCCTGAATCACAGTTGCTCAGTCGGCTGAGTGACCGTGTCATGTACACTGAAGTGTTCCTCGGGTCAGGAGTTCATCCTGGTTTCCATGACTGTTCGGATCCCAGAGTTAATGATTATTCATATTGCCTGTCACAGTAAACCTTCTAAAAGAAAATGAATGGCGATGCAATCAGTTCAGAATGTATAACTACTGACAAGCACAGAAACCTTTGAAAGCTCCATTGAAGTTAATGATCAAGAGGAAAATGGTACCTGAATGAATCCTACCAATCTTTTCTGTAAATGTTAGGCCATTGTGCTTAAACGAATCATTAACTACCTGCTTGAGATATTTACATTCATAAAACTAATATTAACATAATTTCAGTCAGCCTGATATTCTGTTTTTATTTAATAAGATAGTATGAATTAATAATGCAAAAGAACACACAACTTTTTATCTTTTGTCAAATCAGCTTAGATAATTAATGTGGTTCAGATAACACAATATTTTGAGTTTCTATTTATTAAAACTTCTTGTAGCTCCTTCATTGTATTACCTCAGTTTTTAATTCTTTTGCTTTTTTTTTGTATATTTGTTTTGTTTTTTCTTTTTGTCTATTAGCGTTTATTGTATTTTTTTACATGTTTGAAATAAAGCCTTTCTTTCATTCATTCATTCAAATAAATTCAAAAATTCAATGAACTTAACATTTTAAGGACTTAATGGTACCACTGTTTTGAGAGTTTCCCAAATGAGTTTTGAGAGATTGTAATTGAAATGACAAAGCCAAATGAAATTTAAAAGAAAAATTTAGTTACATTCATTTTATTAACATAATGTGTTATAATTATGATTAAAAAAATAACAATACTAATTTAGTGTAGTTTCTCCCACAAAAATATATCCATTTTGTTTATTTTGGCATAAAATAAACAAATTTAAATTTTCAGTGTTTCATTTCACCTAAATTATTATACCCTAATGTTATATATTTTAATAATGCACAACACATTCAATTTTAGGATATAAACTCAGATGTTAAATTATTTAACATCTGAGTTTATATACTAAAATTGAATGATATAACATTAGAGTCTAGTACCCTAACGCTCAAAATAATGAACTGGTTTGAGTAGAGCCAACTCAAATGAATCAAATTAGTTCAATCAAATGTATTGATTATTTAGAGTATTTAGAACTTTTCTTTTGAGTTCTCAAAACTGACGCATTTTAAGTAATCTGAATTGTTTCATTGTTTTGAGTTTTATGAACTTGTTTCTTTTCATTTGTAACTTAAATCTAACTGAAACTGGGCTGGGATTTATATTTCCCAGCATGCTTTGCCATGATACTCAAAAGGAAGAGTAAAGGCCAAAATTAAGTGTTATATTAAGTTTGTTGCACAAGGTTAATGTTAAGAGGAGATTTAGTAGTGTTTAATGTTTTGTTGTGCTAGTTTAGAAGAGTTTCTGTTGTTGTTTTTGTTTGTTTTTTTTGTTGTTTGTTTTTTTTTAGGTTACCATCATGGTGACAGGTGGAGCATTAGCCTGGTTTGAGAACAAATATTTGTTAAATTGATTAAAATGATATTGCTCTCCTCATTCAGCAAGTGCTATGCTAATGCTACTAAAGCATTGTTTAACCAATTAACAATTTATTGAATTAGCTAGTTAAAGCTAGTCAAGTTTCCACTACTAAAAATGATATTACTTGATATTTTTAAGTTAAATGTATGAATTAGCTTACTTAAATATTTCAAGTTCAGAGCAATTAAAATGTATGATTACAAAATAAAAATATGTAAGTTCTGCTTACTTAAACATAAAACGTCTTAAATTGATAAATTTGAGGCAACTGATTGCCTCAATTTTTTGAGTTTTGCCAACTTATTCGGGTTAGTGTAGGGGTTCAGCAACCAAAAACCAACAGATCGAGTGAACATTAATTATGTCTTCACATTGTCTTCATTGGTCAAAGGTAAGCAGAAATATGACAAACCACATCACTATCCCAAACCACACCCAACTGACCTTTAGACTCTAAAATATAGTAGCCAACTTTAATAGCTTTCTTTAAAATAAAATAAAAAATTAAGTTCTGCTGATTTTTTTGTAGTTGTCAAACGCATCCCCGAATAAACCCCAGCCCTTACCTTGACAAAAAGCGCAATATCAGGCTGGTTAGGGTCGGTAACCGCAGTGGTCTCCTGCTGCACTGCGCTGTTCTCCACGCTCTTCAGGCTGTAGTCAACCACCTCCTCCGGCTCTGGAGATCCGTCTTCTGGGAGACTGTAAGCCATAAGCAGGTCGTCGTGGACCAGTGAGGGCTGGTCATAGCAAGGGTCTCCAGTTCCCTCTAAAGATGAAGACCTTCCGGACCCGTATCCATCTCCATTCTGCAGAGACGCCACCATCACCTCGCTTTCGGTCTGCTCTCCTCGTTCACTGGAGGGTGAAAGCTGAGCTTCTTCTTCTTGAGTTGTTTGTCTCGTGTCCATGTAGTCTGGAGACGGTTGATTGACCGTGCTGTAGATCGGCTCCTCGCGCGCGCCTTGATTCTCATATTTCGGCTCTGAGTTACTGTTTATGTTCTCGTACGGCTTCTCATACAGGTTTTCGATCCTCTCGTCGATTTGTTCATATAAGTTTTCTTGGACGTTTGTGGCCATGATTAAAGCTCGTCCAGAACTTTGGAGAAATGCGCGGACGTCTGGAGAAATGGGAAAGTCGAGCCTCGGCGCTCACCTGTTGCAGCGGACGATGACAGATCACTTATAAATGAACTTTGCCCGATGACTGTCATAAAATGTGAGCAGTAAATAAGTGACTCCCCGCTAGGTCTTCACATCCTCTTGAGATCCCAAGTTTGGCATGACACAAAATCTCATCCAGTCGAGATTAAAAAGGTGGCATGTATATGTGATATTAAATAAATATAGCCTAGACAAAAAGAATTTCTGAATCTCAAGAGTTGTTTTTATTGTTCTAGTGTTTTGCTTTAAAAATCACCTTCACTAACGCATAGCAGGCATATCAGCGTAATATCACACAGGTAATTCTCTGTTATGAGTCATTTCTGAGCGAAGTCCAGGGAATGAGTTTATGTTTAAACACAGATGCGTTTATCCTCCATGTTCTGTTTTTGCTTACACGACAAAGCCAGTCTTACCTGTTTTAACGCGGTTTGCGTGTGTGTTGTTTTTCATGCTAGAGGTCAGAGGAGAATGGGCCGACTGATTCAAGCTGATAGAAGAGCAACTTTGACTGAAATAACCACTTGTTACAACCGAGGTATGCAGCAAAACATTTGTGAAGCCACAACACACACAACCTTGAGGCGGATGGGCTACAACAGCAGAAGACCCCACCGGGTACCACTCATCTCCACTACAAATAGGAAAAAGAGGCTACAATTTGCGCGAACTCACCAAAATTGGACAGTTGAAGACTGGAAAAATGTTGCCTGGTCTGATGAGTCTCGATTTCTGTTGAGACATTCAGATGGTAGAGTCAGAATTTGGCGTAAACAGAATGAGAACATGGATCCATCATGCCTTGTTACCACTGTGCAGGCTGGTGGTGGTGGTGTAATGGTGTGGGGGATGTTTTCTTGGCACACTTTAGGCCCCTTAGTGCCAATTGGGTATCGTTTAGATGCCACGGCCTACCTGAGCATTGTTTCTGACCATGTCCCTCCTTTTATGACCACCATGTACCCATTCTCTGATGGCTACTTCCAGCAGGATAATGCACCATGTCACAAAGCTCGAATCATTTCAAATTGGTTTCTTGAACATGACAATGAGTTCACTGTACTAAAATGGCCCCCACAGTCACCAGATCTCAACCCAATAGAGCATCTTTGGGATGTGGTGGAACGGGAGCTTCGTGCCCTGGATGTGCATCCCACAAATCTCCATCAACTGCAAGATGCTATCCTATCAATATGGGCCAACATTTCTAAAGAATGCTTTCAGCACCTTGTTGAATCAATGCCACGTAGAATTAAGGCAGTTCTGAAGGCGAAAGGGGGTCAAACACAGTATTAGTATGGTGTTCCTAATAATCCTTTAGGTGAGTGTATATACATCTCAACCTAGTCGTCAGAAAACACAAGCTCAAAGGGAAATGCTCAGTTATAACCACTAGGTGGCAGTGAGTGATCAGGAATAGTAAAAATAAAAAAAAATAAAAAGTCAACCAACACTACAACAGTTGTACCATCAGGTGAGATGATGTTAGTTTTAAAGATGCTAGGAAAATATCCAAGAGGCTTTTTCTTCAATGTTTTTTTAATTAGATTCACAACAGTATTACTTTATTTAACATTTGGATCATTTGAGTATATCTTTAAATGTGTTCAGATTTTTCATTTTGTATGTTTGGACAATGTTATAAGACATTTTTGAAGGGTTCTTTTGCCCATTAAAGGGATAGTTCTGTCATCATTTACTCACCTCAAGTTGTTCCAAACCTGTATGAGTTTCAAAATAACACAAAAGAAGATATTTTGAAGAATGTCGGTAACAAACAGTTGATGGACCCCATTGACTTCCATAGTATGGAAAATAAAATATTATGGCAGTCAATAATCAAAATATCTTTTTTTGTTTTCAGCAGTAGAAAGAAATTCATACAGGTTTGGAACAACTTGAGGGTGAATATAATGACAGAATTTAAATTTTTGGGTGAACTATCAATTTAAATCTTGCATGTCATCATATCAGTAGTAACACATTGGAGTGTTTGAGATTTGCAAATTCAGTTTCCTGTAAGTGGATGTTTATTTAAAATCGCAAGTACCTTTTCTGTGATCATGTGAGATAATTCTCTTAACTTTTGTTGTATACTCTTCTGAGACCTGAAAGTGTTCCCATACATTCACTTTCACTGTACAAATCTGTTTACTGTATAGCCTATAGCTAGTTTATTTCTGTAAGTGAGGTGAACACAGGAAGTCCACAGCTAAAGGTGTGGCTCATCTTCTCTCTCATGTTAGAAACACAAAGCACAGTAAAATAGCCGTTGTGGGGATGGCATGTGTCTGCGTTTGTGTGCAGGCACCATCTGCCATGCAGCATGAGAAATGTTCCCTTTAAAAAAAAAAAAAAAAATTAAAAATGATTAAAAAAATTGAAGCTTTAAAAGTATTGAACCTTGTACAAAAGAAACCTCAGTCAAAAAAAGATAAACACTTGAATCTAGTTATAATGAGTACATGACCACATTAGATAGATAGATAGATAGATAGATAGATAGATAGATAGATAGATAGATAGATAGATAGATAGATAGATAGATAGATAGATAGATAGATAGATAGATAGATAGATAGATAGATAGATAGGATGATAGGTGAAAATGCACTATCCAAACTTAAATGTTTGTAATTCAAGAATGCTTTGGAATATAGACATACGATTGGTCTTGTTTTAATGAAGACACTCAGCAGATTATTTCTTTTTTTTTATTTTTTTATTAAAGTTATGGAAGTTTAAATTTACTGTAAATCAAATGTACTGTACTAAATATTTTTTTATTTTAAAAATACAGAATTACTATAAAATCAAAGCCACGTGTCTAACCAAGTTGTGTTCCAAATTTGAAGTTGACATCACAAAAATTAAAGTTCCTATGAGATTTTGTTTACGCGCTGTACCAAAAATAGCCACCGGATGTCACCCTCATTTAATTGATTTTTTTACGCATTCTGTAACAAATTGACACATTTATGTCCAAATATCACTTCTATCATATGGGACCTTGAGACTTCCGATGATATGTGTTTTGTCAAGATTAGAAAGGTTTTGATTATAAAGTACTTAAAATACATTTTGTAATATAAAATCTGACACCATCTACTAGGGGAGGAGCCCGCTAAAAGAATTTAGAGTACCGTCCAATTTCAAAACAGGATGAATTTTGAGTTCATAAGCTTTAGAATGATACCTAATTTATAATGATTACTAAAATATATGATATGAAAAAGGCGATAAATAAAACGAGCGCCAAGTGTCCTGCTAGCTAGTGGGATGGTGACAGCCAAAAATGAAAATTCTGTAATTTACTCGCCCTCATGTTGTTCTAAACCTGTATGAATTTTCTTCTGTTGAACATAAAGGAAGATATTTTGAAGAATATGGACAATCAAACAGTTGATGGACTCCACTGACTTTCTATTGTATGGAGAGAGAAAAAAATACTCTGGAAGTCAATGAACTGTTCTTCGAAACAGTGTTCAGCTGTTCTTTGGTGTTCAGCAGAATAAAAAATAAAAAAATCACACAGGTGTAGAACAATTTGAAGGTGAGTAAATGATGACAGAATTTTCATTTTTGGGTGAACTATCCCTTTAAGCAGTTAATATAACTGGAAATAATGTAAACATCATAAGAAAGTACTATTATAGTGGTTTTCATATTTATTTACCACATATTTACATTATACTCATATGTACAATGGCACATGGTAAAACATTCTCTGACATCTTAAGTGATGTATTTTCCACATTCCTGCATGCTCATGGTTACGAACATCACTGGATGAGCGATCGGAGCATGGACCATTGAGGTACCACTGAGTTATTTTTCCGGGTTTTTGTGCTACAGGTACATTTTTCTCCTTAGTAATCACCCCAGCAACAACTAACAGCTCCGCGCCGGCCAATGAGCTTTTGCAGCCGCCTCTGTCCTCACTTCCTCCGGCTGCGCTGCGCTGGGTTTGGCTTGGCACCATCAGCCAGCACGCAGCCATCTTGGACTGAGCTCTATCTGGACTGGCAAGCCCACACTTCGGGATGGGAGGAATTTAATCAACCTGGAGTGATTTAGAGCAGATTGTCTGGAGTCAAGGGACGAGACTGCGCATTCGGAAAGCTTACATCAAGATCCAGAACCGGTTTTAAGCGGACGCACCCCCTTCCCTTTTCCTTGTCTGAACGCTGTGTGCAGTTTCTGAGGGGCCTGTGAACTGTTTGTGCTTAGTTTACAATAGGCACTTTTCCCAAAGTTTTTAAAAGTAATATTGGTTATGACCTGTTGGTTGCCAGATCTTTGTGGAGAGTTGCTCCTTTGTGTCACCGGTGACCTGTTGTGCCGTTATGCGTCTGGATAAAGTATTGCATTAACCTGGATCTTTTATTTGTGCTGGAATTTGGTCTTGATGTCGGTCGAATGCATGATCTTCATCAGCTGGTGCCCGGCAGCTGTCCACCCTGCAAACTGAAGGTTGCTGTGATCAGACAGACTTGGACTGCAAGATCCACTTTGGAGATAAAGACACATTAAAATGTCAACTAGAACACCACTACCTACTGTCAATGAGAGAGATACAGAAAACGTGAGTATGAAAAGCCCTGTTAATTCCATTGATGTTCTCTTGGACTTCACAGCCTTTATTTGATGGAGGCAAATTCCATTTTTCAACTTTAGAGCGTGCACACTCGCGCTACAAATGTTGATGAAACTATCAGCATGGTTGTAAACGTGCTCCCTATAGTTGTGACATTCTCTAAAGTTATGAAACTCATGCTTTTACATCGCTCCATAGGCAAGTAGTCTTATCCGTCGGTGTGCCACAGATTAAACATCGGGGCGCATCACGGCTTGACTCTCACGCGCAGCTTCCCTCCGCCAAAGAACTGTCAAGTCACCCTCATGCGACTTCCTCTAACAATATTTCTGCTGCAGATTGCAGACTAACAATGTTTGCTCTACAGTGATTCAGTGTAGCGGAATTTCTGCTAGAGTGATAGTTACACACTGTATTTCCACTAAAATGATACATCGTAACGATATTTTCGCTAGTTACAGTGTACAGTTTCCTATAGTTCGAAACGTTGTTTCAACTCCATTGTAAACTTTTTTTTGCTACCTCCTTGATGATACAATAACTATATATCCGCTACAATGATACAGTGTAACAATATTTCTGCCACAATGTAACAGTGTACAATTCTACAGAGTAACAAACAACAGTTGTAACAATATTTCCAATACATCATAAGTGTTTCCACTATACTGATAGAATGTAACATTGTTACACTTTAGTGGAAATATAGTTACTCGAGGTAGTAAAAAGTTTACAATGGAGTTGAAACAATGTTTCCTATAGTTCGAAACATTGTAAACTTTTTTTACTACCTTGATAGAGTAACCATATTTCCGCTACAATTATACAGTGTAAACAGTATTTCTGCTACAGTGTACAATTTTACAAAGTAACAATCAACAAT
Organism: Paracanthobrama guichenoti; assembly: GCA_018749465.1. Classification (NCBI taxonomy): domain Eukaryota; kingdom Metazoa; phylum Chordata; class Actinopteri; order Cypriniformes; family Gobionidae; genus Paracanthobrama; species Paracanthobrama guichenoti. The sequence continues at coordinate 31,474,221 of CM031962.1, read as the reverse complement.
TGTTTTCTGCTATTTGACAATATGTCCAACACATCATAAGTGTTTCCACTACTCTAATACAATATTTCCGCTACAGATGTACAATATAACGGTTTCTTATAGTGCGAAACACTGTTTTTTGCTCCTGTGTAACTGTTTTGTTAACTACTGTGATAGTGTAACATTATTTCCACTACAATTGTAACGTGTAACAGTATTTGTAACCATGTTTCCATTACTGATGCAATGTAAAAGAAAATCTACATATTGATACGGTGTAGTATCAGTGATATTGTTACACTGTATTTCATCTACAATGATAGTTTGTCATTATTTTTCTGCTGCAGAGGTACAGTGTAACAGAGTTTCCTATGACATGAAATTAGTTTTCCGCTCCAGTGTAAAAGTTTTTTTTTTTTTTTTCCAATACAGTGATACAGCGTAACAGTATTTCCACTACGTTTTTACAGAGTTGCAATATTTCAACCATAATGATATTTTAAAAATATATAGTGTAACAGTGTTTTCACTGCACTACCACAATGTAACTATTTTAAGGTGTCAGACAGTGTAATTATACATTTAAGTACTGAGCAATATTAATTAACTACATGTACTTACTATAGGGTTAGGTTTGGTTTAGGTTAGTTGCATGTAATTATAATTTATAGTAATTTCTATAGAAACTGCATGTAACAAGGATGTTGTAAAATAAAGTGTCACCCATTTGTTTGCTACACTGTTGTTCCACACAGCTTGTCACCTGTTGACCTGGAGGAAACTGGCATCTTTTTTTTTTTTTTTTTTTTTTTTTTCTAAGTTTAAAGAGAATTCTTATTTCTCAGGTTTAAATTTGTATGAAGTGTATGAATGTACAAGGCTGCATAAGTGCAGGCGATGTGACCCGTCACCCTTTTTCAAGTTTTTGTTTTAGCTGTAACTTTTCGTAACTCTTGCCGATGGTAAATATTTAAAAGTACAGCTATTCCATGTTAGCAATCATGTTACACATTGCATGCATGATAAGAATACAAGAAACGTTGTTTCAGTAGTTTTAGATTAAATATAACACTATCTATTAACATTTGGTTGTGTAGTGTTTAAATTGCATCCATAATAAAGAAATAAAAAATGGAAATAGAAAATTGAATGCCCCACTTGTTTTTAAAGCTCTTTGAGTTACAGTGTCTATAAAAAGCGCTGTATAAATGAAGTTTATTGTGCTGGAGCTCTTGTGCGTCATTGGTTAGAAAAGGGACACACAGATAAGCGAGGAGACCATACCTGCTTTATTATGCAGTCTCACCACTGGTTAGTCCTTGAGTGACGACTATTCCCTTCTTTGGTACTCAGAGAGAGTTAAAGAGTGAGAGAGAGAGAAAGCTCAAATCATCTGCACCCGTCGGACCTCTAACGACAAGTGTCGGAAATGTTTTCATGCTCCTCTGAGCATCGGTTTGTGCCAGGCGATCAATGAGCTGTCAGCATCACAAAAACAGAGCGACTGTCAGTTTTGATGCCATTCAGATCGCCAATGCTAGAATGAAGGGCTCCCACTCTGTCAAGAGGCACCGCATAACTATAGTAAGTGCTAATTACTCATTTTAATTAAGCTGATTCAATTTAGGATAGAAGGAAAAGGCTGTTCGTAATGTGCAAAGCCATTCAGAGTCAGAGAGGGAGCAGATTTGTTGACACGGGAAGGTTTTAATGTATAATCCACTAGAAACCGGTCCAAGCTGTGAGGTTTTAGAGCATATTTGGGAAATGTTTAATCAGAACTACAGTGAATGTTGTGATTAGCCACTTAAAAGGTGTAAAAACCGACTGATTGCATTGTAACGTCAGATACTGACTGAATACTGCTTTAACTGAAGCTGTATTGAGACATTTAAAGTGAAACTATTTTTGAGATCTTATCAGCAACAATAATGTTTTTATGGGTTGCTTGCATGTAGCGATAGAGAAATATTACTCTGTGCTGTAGAATGTCCTTGAGAGCATTTGTCCTAGAGTGAGAATTTAGGGCACAGTCTTTTTAAGGATCTCTCGTGGTCCTAAATAATGATTTTTAAATGGTTTTGCTCTGGAAACTTCAGTTAACATAGTTTCACACTTGACGCTCTGTTTTTTTTTAATGCATTTCATTTAATGCGGTTAAGTGTTCAATATCTTATTAGCCAAGAAAAAAACAAAGTAGACTCAACAACTGCTTTTCTACAAATCAGACCAGACTTTTTAACCCCTGTTTAGATGACTAAATATATCCTTTTTCATCTAATCAAGTTAACCAGTTTCTATTTACTGTTATTCATCGAATGAGTCTGCCTTTTTTACTTACAAGCAATATTACTCAAAGCTGAGATAAATCGCATAAATTACAATGTGGCACCATGCTCTCATAATACAATTGAAAATGTTTCTTTTCTACCTCATCAGTGGGTTTAAAGTATCTCTGTGTGATTTAAGACATACCTTTTTTGCTGTTTCTTTTACTGTGTAATGTGACATATTTTCCGAGTGGAAAAAAAGATATGTAGTGCGGGATTTAATTTAATCCACAGGGAATTGATAGGATGCTACATATTGTACATTTGTGAGATTACCATGAAGACAAGCTTTTTTTTCTTCTTTGGAATAACGTTGGCCGATCAAGACCAGAATAATGTATTTACTCACTATTAGTTTACGGTAATAATTTTAATTGTTGTGGCTTGAGGATCTGTAATGGGAACTGGTGCTGTGTTCCCCATATTGTGAATTGGTTTGTGAGCAGTTCCTGTAATTGCTTTTGATTTCATCCACTTATTCCTGTTACCAGTATCCTTTGAACATAAGTAACTTAATAACCAACAGCTTAATGAATCCCAGGTTAGTGCGCCAGTCAGGTAGCTTAAAATCAGATGCGTCATCATGAAAAAACACCCGAAGCACTGCATTGAGTTCTCTTTTGCGCTTGAACAGATAAAAACACACACAATTATGCCAAAATACCTTTTGACTATCCTCGTAAGCACAGTAAACAAGTTAAAAAGTGTTAAATGAACGCAAAGAGCTATGAGAAAAACGGATGTGTGTCAGATCCGGGTCATGTGTCTCAGGTCTTAAAGTGACAGCAGCCTAATAAACCTGCTGCTGTCTGAGATTAATGTTAATCAAAGAACAAAAGACAAAGAGAAAATCACTCACTGCTCTTGACTGAATAACGTTTGTAATTTATTACACCCTTTAAAGGAACACCCTGACTTTTTGGGACTTTAGCTTATTCACCGTATCCCCTAGAGTTAGATAAGTCCATACATACCATTCTCGTCTCTGTGCATGCCATAACTCTGTCTGACTCACCCACCGCTAGCCTAGTTTAGCACAAAGACTGGAGGTAAACGGCTCCAGCTAGCCTACTGCTCAATAAGTGACAAAATAACACCAACATCTTATTACATGTTACATGTAGGGATACAATGATTATAGATTTTGTTGGTGCGATTATAGTCTGAGAAATAATCACGGTTTCACGATTATCACGGTTATTATGCGTACATTAACCAAAGAAATAACACCGTAACCAAATAATACAGCATAAAATAATAATAAAGAGTAGTCCATCTCTCCCTTTGGAATTAAAGAAAGGTGCCTCTGCTCTATAAACATCCATGTCAATATGAGGGGAATAAACTGAACTGTTACTGTCGCTAATCCATATGTATTAATTTTAATAATCTTTTTAATAATTCATCTAATTTTACATGTAGCCTGAGAAAGTCATGTCTATTATTTTGGCTTGCTTGCGTCACTGATAAATTCAAACGTGCATCCACGCTTTGGCTGGCGCTGAGCCAGAGACGACACGCTCAGTGCTTTTCATATATTAATATTCATATAATATCACTACTCAACCACATAAAGCTTATTTGAGGTTTCAGAGATTTAAATAGACATTTAAATGAATTACTAGCTTATATAAAATGTATAGTTTGTTAAATTTAAATCCATACACGGATATGGAAGCTGCAATAATAATGCTTTCAATTATAATTAAAATAAATGTTTTATTCATATCAGATACACATTGTGCATGAAACAATAACGTTTGTTCTTCTCCCATGTTGACTGGCCACTTCTATGTATTTCGGGGAAAAGTGATGAATTTACGTGATGAAAACATCCTCTGAATTGCAAACTCATTGTGCGTTGTATCAACTTTTATATACTATAAAGCCGCAGTTTAAAGGTGTGCAGTAAGTTTGCCTCTTTGTCGCCATCCCTTGCAGTTATTTGCGGAATGATTATCTTTACGTGGGTTGCCGATCGTCACGGCTCGTCAGCGCGGATGAATCTAATGTTTTGAGGAGTAATATGTGTAGGCTGTCACCGCACCGGTGTGGATGCTGTACTTCAGAATTACAGATACTATACTATGTCTTGGAAGTACGACCAAAATAATAAGAAAAAAAGCATAAATAATGTAACAATAAATCGAATGATCGATTAGCTCATAACACATCAAACTGTGCAAATTATTATTATTGTTATACCTCGTTCTCAAATTGTTAGCAACATCAGAATTGCGTGACTAAGTGTATTTAGTGTGTATTAGCGTTACCTGTAGATTTTAATTTCTGTACAGTCTAATCTTTTGCTTTTGACTACGGGTGAATCTCCAGTTGTCACTGATGATTGTCGTTTGGTCCTTTCTGGATTACAGTCTGCCATCAAAATGATAATTATTAATTATTCCAGTTTATGTGAGGAACATGCGGCCCGCTCTCACATGCGATATTACTACCAGCCGGACTCCTCCTTTGTGTATACAGATGTGACGTAATGACGCAAAGACATGCTCGAATTTCCCATGGAAATCCACCAGTACCACTCAAATTATAATACATTTTTACAAGCTTGTCGTTGTGAATGTGGCTATGGTAAAGGGATAGTTTTGAACACTGGCTGGTTATGTACTTGCTCAATTTTAATTTGGATCATTTTTAACCAAAAAAAAGTTATGGACAGCAGCTTTAAGTAATAATCTGTATGACTAATCATGGTCATGTCTAAATGAATGGTAGAACTAAAACCTGTGGAGTTTGAATGTCAAACTTAAGTAATCTTCACCCAGGTCTACTAGTACTAGACAATTCTAAGCACTAGAGCTCTTTTCATAGCATGACTCACAGTGATGCAGCCAACATCTTGTCGATCTGTCTCCTCTCAGGTATTGTTTCAGCCTCCAGCCACGTCATACCTCATTTCCTGCAGCCCGTTTACAGAGACCTTGTTCATTTTTCGTGCTGTTCATCTACATTGGAAATTATTATTAAGATGTCTGATAATTTAAGTCCCTCTGTTCCAGATGGACCAGCATGCTGCTTGAAAACGTATCATAGATGATTCCTCGCTGTGTGAGCCAATGGTGTCATCTCTGCCTTTTGTTTGCTCAGTGATGCTAACATGTTCTACAACCATGGCCACTAATTATCGCTGCTCATCCATTACAGTTATTGATTCGGTGAGCTAGCTGTGTGTTTTTGTCTTGAGCAATCGCCACAGTTTGAGAAGTTAGTGGAGCCGAACTCACCATTTTACATTCATATAACTTTACATTCAATTAGAGATGTTCCAATACCCTTTTTCCCTTCCCAATACCGATTCCCATACCTGGGCTCAGGGTATCGGCCGATACCGAGTACTGATCCGATACCTGGGTGTGTATCTGTATCTACTACTAGCCCTGTATGAATTGCTAGAATTATTTTATGGTGTGCTTCAGACTTATCCCTTAATAAAACATGAACAAATACATACAGTGAACTACTGTATTTATTACAGTATTTTTATTATCTGACATGCATTTGACAGCAATATTACTTATTTTTCTTAAGTGAAAAAGAACTTCAAATGCAGCCACAAATCTAACACCGCAAACTGAAAAGGGTATTTTAGTTTTACAATATAACTGTATAAAAAAGTGCAACAAATAAATCTAGGAATATAAAAAAATTATATATTAATCAGAAAAAATCTGAACAAAACAAGTGAAAAATAAGCAACCATCTAGGCATAATTATTATTATTAGTAGAGACATTATTATATAGAGATGTAACTAAATATACAAGTAGCCTAATATATTGTCAATTTCTTCACGTTAAACCAAGCTTTTATTTTGACGTGTTGCCGTGAAGACCTTTGAGTGTCTGTGTTCATGATATGACAGTTTTCTCAAATGAAATGGTAAATTCTCATGAAGTGACAGTTTATGCGTTCGTGTCCTCATATAGTGACACACGGCAGAGACTACAAAGACAGCGAACGTCATGCATGCATGGAGTAATATTTAAATAGTGTTTTGCAGTTTAATATTCACAGACACTAGTATATATTCAGCTTCAGTCTGGAGCCCTGCGCTTAGATAAACGACTGAACGCAGCTGCGGGTACCGGATATACTCGGGAGTCGGTACTACAGAAATGCTTTGTATCATCACATTTTTAGTACCGGTACTTGTGACATCCCTAGTCACCATTTTACTGGCTGGTTGGTCCAGTCTGAAATACTGCTAAACAGCAGACATACTGCTAACACGTTTCCATTTCTTCTTCGCTGCTCTAAACAGTGGTTGCTTTTGACAACACAGCAGAACTTCCTGTGTTTGTGATGCATTCTGAGAAGAAGAACCGTGCAGCGAGTGGTTAGACAAAGCTAGCGGTCATAATAACAAGATCTTGTTTAAGAAAATGGTATTGGATCTGTACATGGTTTCAAGTACTCGCCGATACCGATGCCAGAATTTGTTGTGGTATCGGTGATATTTCCGATACTAGCATCGGAACCGAACAACTTTACATTCAATGTCAAACTTATAGTTTTAAATGGACTGTCACTTATAGCTTCATGTTCACATGGTGTACAAAAATGTACAAGTATTAGCTGTACTTGACTGACAGGAAGACGCTTGTCTTAAATTTTTTTTTTTTTAAATCAGCAAAAACAATCATTTGTAAAATCACCATTTCTAAAAGGATGCAGCTTCAGTATTTTTCAACGAAAGAGGAAGTCAAAGCAGAAATCCGGGATATCGTCTGACATTTTGTCCAGATTACTTTATTTACATGAGGGGAAACTTTTTAGGCATCGTAGTGTAGCACAAACAGATGTAGACTGGAACTCTTTGACTGGCACGGTTCACAGATATATATCCTTGTAGGGAGGAAATGAAGATATTTCCCCCGGCGAAGCTCCTCTTTGAGGTTGTCGGGTTCAGATATCTTCATGCAGTCAGCATTTGACATTCCCTATATTTTCATTGGCTGGCATTTAACGACTGTCAGACTACCAAAACAAATGCAGTATACAGAGATCTCCAAAGTGATTAGAATTTTAATCAAACCTTTCTGACACATTCTGAGAATTTATGTAGTCTAAAGCTGTTGGGCTGTATGAAAGTGTTAGGGTGTGTTCACACTTGGCATGTTTGGTTCAATTGAAACGAACCCTGGTGTGATTGCTCCGTTAGTGCGGTTCATTTGAATAAGTGTGAACACTGCCTTCTAAACCTTGGTGCACACCAAACAAGATTGGTCCGGCCCTCTTCCAAACGAACTCTGGTGCAGTTCGACCGAAATATGATTGCAACCAAATACTGCTGTTTTGACTTGTTTACACATTTATAAGCTCTTCACGAGTTCTCAGCTGGTCAAAATATCATCATATGTAGGCTACACACATACAACAAGCCTAGTACACCGCTTATTTTGGATGTTCGTTAAGTTCCATCGCAAAATATACATAATAAAACTGACCAATCAGGTTATGAACATATCCCTATGCCTTCAGGTTCGGTATCTTTAGGTTTGGTGTTAAAATGCAAATGTGAACGCCAAGTGGACCAGGACAAATTTTTTATGTTCTTTGGTCCAGACCAAACAAATCACGTGAACTGTACTACAAGTGTGAACACACCCTTAGTACCATTCAAAAGTTTGCTTTTGAAAGATGTCTCTTATGCTCTCCAAGGTTGCATTTATTTGACCAGAATTAATCTAATTATTCTAACATGCTGATTTGGATTATCAACATTGTTGAAGGCATGGAACTTTTAATCAGTAGTGTATTTTGTCTTTACTCATCATTTTTTTTTTTTTTTTTTCAACTGTCTCCAGTCCACATCACATACAGATGGGCGGAATGAAGTGGCGTCCCGTCCCGGGCGGTCAGGGGCCCGCTGTCGGAACTCCATCGCCTCCTGTGCCGATGAGCAGCCACATATCGGCAACTACCGGCTCCTCAAAACCATCGGCAAGGGCAACTTTGCTAAGGTCAAATTGGCACGACACATTCTTACAGGACGAGAGGTGAGCTTTATGAATGGAGAAACTGGTTGGTTATTCAGCGTCACAGTAGCACTTAGATATAAAAAAAAAAAAAAAGACAATCTATTTTGTAAGTAAAGTTTACATAAAAAATGCCACTATATATATATTAATTAATTTTTCTTTTGATTTTGGGATGAAATATACAGAGCCCTGCACATGCCATGCGGGGCAAAAATATGTATATCTTGGCCACGAATTAACAATGTTTAAGTTAAATCAAACGAGGTAACAATTTATTACAACGTGGCCACAATTTACTAAATCGAGGGAACAAATTCTTAATTTGTGTCATGTACAGGGCTCTATAGAAATATGAGCCAGATTTGTTTCTGACTGCTTTTGTGGGATTCACTCTGATGTTGAGTTGAGCTGTAGAGATAAAACCATCAAATTGATGCTCTTTTACTGGCTTCTCGTCAGACCTCATTGAACAAGGCAGTAAAATGTTTTTTTTTTCTTTTTCCTGCAGGTGGCCATAAAAATAATTGATAAGACACAACTTAATCCTACCAGCCTTCAAAAGGTAAACATTTTAGGATTCCTGCTGAACTATAAAAATCCCCCTCATTATCAATCTCCCCTATTTTTCTCTCTTTTGCTGGTTTGAGGACAATAGCGTGCAACAATGGAATCCCTCCCATTTGTCCCTGTGGAGCAAATTAAACATTAACCAAATATGTAGATAGCATTGCTGTACTTCTTTGCTAGTTAGAGGGACAGCTGCCTTTGGGACACTGGTTTTTTATTTTGTCTATTTTTATAATCATCATAGTTATAGTTTTGATTTGGCATCAGTTGACATTTAATTTTCATCAGCACAAGATGCAGACAAAAAATCAAAGGGACTTCTGTTCAGAGTGGTGCATGATGGGAGAGCAGTAGCTGATGGAGGAACCCTCAGTGGACTTGGATTTCAGAGGCAGCTAATAATAGCATACTCCGAGAAATCAGAATGAGAGGCTTGAATAATAACTACACATTTGCAGAGTGCTTAGATGGGACACTTTGCTTAGCATGGGTCTCCTGGACTTTGTTGCTTCCAGTGTGTCTCTGTGGGTGTGTTTTTCTTTTTTCTTTTTCTCTTTCTCTGGATGGACCATATAGATCACATTGTCACATTGAGGCCAATGTGAGGTGTTGATGTTCTCTTCCACTGGCTGCCCTTTTCCCTATAATTAGCTGGCACTTGTTTTTCCAGGCCATTGATTTAGGCCGTTTTCCATTTGCGAGCCGATTGACAGTCCATGGCTCAGGTTGTGTCTCTAGAGGGGAGGCGATGATTAGTTTGGGGCATAAGTGGCAAAGACTGGGTATGACCCAGTCCCAGGCCAGTGCAACCCACTGCTACCCTCAGTACGTATTTCCAATTAAGAAAGTAGGGGTGTAACCTTGGCATCCTGGCCAAATTTGCCCACTGGCCTCTGTCCATCATTATGGCCTCCTAATCCTGCCCATATATATACTGATTGGCTTCATCACTCTGTGTCCTCTCCACCAATCAGCTGGTGTGTGGTCAGCGTTCTGGTGTAATATGGCAGCCGTCAAATCAGCCAGGTGGATGCTGCACATTGGTGGTGGTTGAGGAGATTTCCCCCCTTCCATATGTGATGCCCAGTATACAGTACATACAATTTGGGTTGTCCCAGATGAAAGCTGACCAATCGTAACGATTTCTGTGGTCCTGCCTATACAGTGCGTGAGGTTCAAAAAACGGACGTTGTCACGGTCTTGCGACCAAATAATTTTGTGTTTGCTGTCATGACCTACATTTACGAACAAGCCAATAAAAATGCACCATGAAATGGCGTCTTGATCAACGCAACATGGCGCTAAAACTTAAAACTACTTACCTCAAGCTCCATTCGCATGCCACATTGGCCTCTTTTCCCTAGCCATGTTGTACAGTGTGATTTGTATTGATCTTATAGGATTGTCAAAATCACACAGTCTGTAGCAGGTTTAAAGCGCTTTGAGTGCAGAGAAAAGTGCTATATAAATGTAGCGAACTCCAGTGGAAATCCACCATACCACTCAAATTATAGCACATTATTAAAAGCTTTCCGTTGTGATTGGGGCTAAAGTAAGGAGATGGTTTTGAATACTGGCTTGTTGTGTACTTGTTCAAATTTATTTTAGATAATTTTTAACCATAAAAAGTTGGTTAGTTTTGCATAATTTTGCTTCAATCTCAATTTTTCCCGCTAATTTTAGATATGTTGCTATACACTACAGTTAAAAAGTTTGAGGTCAGTGAGGTTTTCTTTTTTTAAATAATTTTTTTTATTTTTAGCAAGGATGCATTAATTTGATCTAAATTTTAAATGTTTATAATGTTCCAAAAGATTTCTAATTTAGATAAATGTTTCTTTTATTCATTAAAGAATCTTGAAAGAAATGTTTTGCAACATTGATAATAATCATAAATGTTTCTTGAGCAGCTAATCATCATATTAGAATGATTTCTGTAGGATCACGTGACATTGAAGACTAGAGTAATGATACTGAGCATAAGAGGCCTCTTTCAAAACCATAAACTTTTGAACAGTCGTGTACGTTTGAACCTGACTAGACTATAAGCAATATGACTACTTTGGTCTAAATGCCTTGGTTAATGAAAAATTCACGTCAATTCTTTGGTGTCAAAGTTTTTTTTATTATTGTTCCATCATAGTGTACATTTTCCTTTGTATTATTTCTCTCACCCTCTGCAAAGATGTTTGCCATCTCTGCCTGTCTGTACTCCATAGTCTCAGGCAGGAGTCTGAGTCATTATCATTGCTGATTCAGACCCTGCAGCCGTAACTCACTTTCACTGCTTGACATTTCATAGCCCTGATATCTCATGTCTGCTCGTTCGTATTTTAACAGGGAAAGGGGATGTTGGGGTAATGGTATTCTCAGCCTCAGACGTCATGCCTACGGACTGTTTGGTGAAAGTCTGATGCATAAGGCACACAAAATGGGTAGTGGTAGCCTAATGGGTCAGACTTCACACTGTGAGTGTGAACTCGGAGGTGGCAGATGGGTGCAGTTGAAGAACCTAAGGCCCTGTTTACACCTGGTATTAAGATGCGTTTTGGTCGTTCAGATTACAAGTGGACGAGGCCAAATACTGGTGTAAACGGGGTCTGAAACGTTTTGGGCTTGTCCACTTTCGATCACTTCCAGAGGTATTTGAAAACTCATTTGACTGGATTGCTTTCATAGCGTAGACGCTCGCTCATGTGGTCGAATGCGTTTGAACAGCCACAAAAGACTACCTACTCTCCGCCTGCTGACCTAATGCGGAAACATTATGGGAAGAGCGCTAGCCAGACAGGATTTAAACTTTGGCTAGAGACCCAAGTTTAGTTTGAAGACAAAAAATGTACCACAGACAATTCCTGATTTCTAACACACACTCGTAGCATTTGCCGTGGTCTTGCGGCAGAAATAAAAGCTGCTGTTCTTTGTATGTTTTTCCATCATCTCCGTCGTCTTCATATTTGTCCAGTAGATCGAAAGATCTGAAAAAAAACATGCATTTACCCTCCCATAGACCCTTCCCTCGAATAAATCAGGAGAGAAGTGGTTGAAAGTGGACAAAAGGGACAGATTATAACACTAAGTGTAAATGGGAATGTGTCTCCCTCGTCCACTTGTGATCCGATGGACCAAAACACATCTTAATACCAGGTGTAAACTGGGCCTGAGAGACTTTTCTTGCAACTAAGTTGTTTTGAATAAAAACATCATCTAACTTATATAATTTTTCAGCATCAGGTACAAAAACCGCCTTTAATAATGACCATTTATCTGTGTAGGGATTTGGCAGATCTTTTGGTCAATCTTTGGCAGAGGTCTTGAGTGTTGCTTGTTGTGCAAGTGGATTGTTGTTTTCTTCTCTGGACTTGCTAATGAGACCCACATGTAGGAGTGAATGGGAAGCGATGACCCCGTTTGGTTAAATAATACTATTGTCAGTAGTGGATATCAGTAGTGGACCGCCCCAGACAATAGTTTGGATGGCATTGCTAGAATTTGTCTAAATGTCTGACCCATATTGCCATAGTCCATTTCAAACCTTGCACAAATATAGAGGATAATATCATATTAATGCTATAGAAAAATACATTAAAGGGATAATTCACTCCAAAATGATAAATCTGACATAATTTACTCGTCTTTATAAACCTGTATGACTTTCTTCTGTGAAATACAAAAGAAGGTATTTTGAGAGAATAAAAAAAAAATAATAATTTTTTTTTCTTTTTCATATAATGAAAGTCAGTTGGGCACAATGTTGTTTTGGTCTTCAGTGTTCTTCATAATATCATCTTTGTTCCACAGAAGAAAGAAAGTCATAGAGGTTTGGAACGACATGAGTTTGAAACATAGACTGTAAAGAAATATGGATGTAGTGTCCGTGACATCAGCCATAGGATTTTGAAGAGCAGTTTTGAAGCATAAAGTGGGGTCGAGCTGGCCGTTGCCATCTTGGCAGCGCGTCACACCTGGATAACTGAAAATGGGCAAAGTGGCGTGATGTGGCTGGAGCGTGACGCGATGACTAACAGACAGCAGACAAACGGCAATCCACCTGTCACTTAAAGTGGCCACGCCCTTAATTATGCAGAACTTTAAGGTTTTATATAATGTAAACAAATGAGTTTTAAAAAAATTCCCCCTCCTCACAGTTGTCATGAAGGGCAAAATTAGCCGTATAGACCAAAACCACAATTTGTACCAGGCTGTAAATATGTTTGTTTTTGTTTTTTTGCTGTAAAGTTGGGCATTTTAACATGGGGCTCAATGAGATTCTGCTCCCTTCTGGAGCCTGTCTCTAGCGGCCAGTCGATTCATAGCAGTTTAAGTCACTTCTGTATTGGCTTCAAGAGAAACTGGAGGAGGTTGCTGCTTGGTGAAGACAGAACTTTAATTTTAGGGTGAACTGTCCCTTTAATTGTCTCTAGTTGGTTTCAGATGAATTTAGCTGTTAATATATGTACAATTAAAACATGCACCAAATCACAATTAGAGTTTTGTTGCATGTAGTTCATCTCTGTTTGCTTTCAAGTCTAAACATTGACTAAATAACCTGTTATATGTGGTTAAAATGTATAGTCTTTTTCTGCTGGGACAATGGAGCAACATATTAATGGTGCACCTTGAATTTGAGTGCATATAAAAAATTGTTTTAAATCATTTTTATAGCCATCTAACACCACATTATTATTTATTATTATTATTATTATTATTATTATTATTATTATTATTATTATTATTATGTGTGATGATAAATGTTTGCATTTTATTGGGGAATATACATTTTTTCTAGTGTTTATTTAACATCCCATACCACACCATTATTATTATTATTATTATTATTATTATTATTATTATTATTATTATAATCAAGTATTTTTATTTATCTTTGCTTGTTTTTAAACTCCAATTTAAAAATCAAGTGGCATGTTCGTATTCAGGATACTTGTGGTTATCAACTCTTTGCAGTTTATCAGTAAGCAAAAGGCACTCCTAGATCCTATCGCTGCTTACAGTGCAATTAAAAAAAAACATGCAATGAATACTAGATATAGAGGAAAATTGCTATGCTTAATACTGAGTCAGTTTTTACACGTCTTGGAGCTGTTTCATTTGGCACGCAGCACTTTGCCGTTAACCTTAATATTTAAATACAGCATCCTCCCACACACCTCAGGCCCTCTCACAGACAATGACCACTTCTGTGCTTCCCAGAGCTTTTTCTTCTTCGTCTCTCACCGATGCCGTTTTCATTTGCGTTGGTGTGACCTCTTACGCAACCGTCGAGAGTGGGAAGACAGCCTCTGGTGCTAGTTCCATCTCCTCGTTTAAAATTAACCTCTTTTTATGTACGAATATCGGGTTGGAATCAGTGATCGACAGACGCTGCGATCGAGTCAAGGTTGAGAGCACGGAAGCACGCCGAGCATTCAATAGCTAAAAGAAGCGGGTGAACGTCATCGTTGTGTTTTCAGATCAGGCATGTGGGCGTACGTGGGTGTTGATGTAAAGGAGTAGTTCCGTTCAGCGATCCCAGCTGATTTTTTTTTTTCTGCCACCGGTATCCTAGAAACTCACATACAGCGTTTCTTTCTTGCAGCTAGTGAATGAGGAACAACTGAGATCAGGGTATGTGAATGAAAATGGGATGAGTCACCATTTCTCTCCTAAATCTGATGTTCATTCTTGAGCACATTGCTCTGATTTGGTTTAAAGCTAAATCGGCCAACACCTGCTCAAAAACGTTTATTTCTGGTGTGGTGCGCAGATGGTTCAGCCTCTCCTTCATGTGTGGTCAGGAGGAAAGGGCAGGTGCCTAGGGGTATTTCATAAAGTACAGGTGCTCTTCTGGATGGGCACTTTTAAAAAATAAAGGTTCCATGAAGAACCTTTAATATCCAAAGAACCTTTCCATTGCACAAAATGTTCTTTGTAGCACAGAAAGGTTCTTTAGACTATAAAATGGTTAGGGGAAAAAATGGTTCTTTAAAGAACCTTTCACAAAATCTTCTGTTTTATGGTAGAAATGTTCAACGACCGACAGTAATATCTAGTGACGCAAATTACTTTTTGTGAAATTTTGCCAATTTTGCCATTTGCCATGAAATGGACATATGTATATTTTAAAATAAAATATTATTTGCAAATAGTTTAAATTGATTACGTTAAAAGGATAGTTTACCCCAAAATTAAAATGATCCCATGATTTACTCACCCTCAAGCCATCCTAGCTGTATATGACTTTCTTCTTTCAGCCAAACACAATTGGAGTTATAAAAAAAATATCCTGGCTCTTCCAAGCTTTATAAGGGGAGTGAATGGGACCTTAGATTTTGAAGCCCAAAAAAGTGCATCCATCCATCATAAAAGTAATCTATATGGCTCCAGTGGGTTAATAAAGGTCTTCTGAAGCGAAGCAATGGGTTTTTGTAAAAAAAAAAAAAAAAAAAAATTATTTATAACTTTATACAGTATAATCACGGGCTTCTGGTTATGGCCGTACACGAGTCGAGTTCCAGCAGAAGAGTGACCTCTGACCCGTGAACTGAAAGGGAAGAGTGAACTCTAAAGCCCCGATCACACAGAACGTGTTTTTCAGGTTCGAAAACGCGAGGCGCACTGCACTGCCTTTTTTGATTTGGTGTTTTTTCATTTAGAAAAGAGCAGTGCGCTGCAGTTATGTTGCTAGGACACCCCGAATCAGCTGTCCTGTCAATCTAATCAAGGTAACGGTCACCACAACGGCAGGCCCGCCTCTCCATTCATTAGTTTAAAAAAAACGGAAAAAAAAACGCAATGACGTCAGGTGCTTTTCCTCTCAGAGTTGATTTTTTTTTTTTACTTCATGCGCTCAGAGTGCTCCTTCTAAAACGCTAGGCGCAGCAGGCGGTTAAAACGTGAGCCGCCCGGGGCGCATAAGCAGCGTGCAAAACGCTCACTTTCTGCCAACAGAAATCTATTCAAAAAAGGTGCCTCTCGCTGCAAAAACGCATTCTGTGTGATCGGGGCCTAACCCTTTAACTACAATTATTCCCCACCCCCCATCTGATGGGTGAATGCAAGCAAATATTGCATTTAACCCAAGACAGAAGTTTAAAATAGTGTTACATAAAACAAGGCAACCAATTGCATTCAGCAAAACTCTTTATTAAATAATATATCCAGTGTGGTGAGAAATGTTATTCCTTGATTGGGCAGACTTCAAAGAAATTAATTCGACGACCTACAGGGAGAGAAGGATATCAAAAAGTGTTAAAATATGACAACTAGCATCTGGTTATGGTAGCTATTGAAGTGTTGCTCACGTTATCTAACTGCACCGATATGACAATTTTGGCCAATACCGTTAACCACATTTTTTTTTTATCTATATATATTTGAAAGCCGATAACCGATTTATTGACCGATAAATATAAATATCGTTTTTGAGAGCCTGATTACAAAAACATAATTTTATGTAGTCTATATTACAGACTTGTGCTATACAATACACTTCACTGTATTTTAAATTTTTTATTTTTTTTTATTTTTTATTTTATTTTTATTTTTTGGTGATTGCAGTCATATTTCAAGCAATTCAAAACCATTGTGGCAAACAGTGCACATCTGAAGTGTCTCAGCGGAAGGAAATAATCCATTGTTTATCGGCTTTAATATATCAGCCAAATTTTCTTATCGGGCCGATAACGATATGTGGGCTGATATATCGTTCATCCCTAGCATAATAGTCTAACTGTCTATTATCTAACGATAAATATTAACTAAAGAGTGCTACATAAAATACAGCTACTGGCAAGATTCCAGAGAGGTCAACTAATGTCATTTCATCAACTTACCTGTGTGTGTGCGCTTGAGAAACACTGAAATGAATGGGGTTCAATGCTGGAACTATTCAGTGTTTGGAACTATTGGTTACTCCACGACACGCGTTACTTCCGCATTCCTCATTTTTCATGGAAGTCTATGGGAGTGTCTTTCAATGGCACTGGGCATTGATAATGTTGCCATAGAAATGCAAAATTCTCAGTCCGAGGGCATGAACCGCTCAGAGTAGAACATCGCGCGTTGTCATCTCGAAATTACAGTGATTACGACATGGTGTGAACCATATTATTGTTTTGTATTCATATTGAATTTGTTTTTTAAACTCTTGTAGTCATATTTAATTTATTTTCTCTTTTGCTTTCTGGCTATGCAAAGAGTTGAGTTGGTTCTTGAAAAAAGCATGCCTAAATTTTCATGTTTTTCCTGAATTGTTTAACCCTGCAAGGATTTCCTAAAAGTAATATTTCATATATTTAATTTTATTTTTCCCAAAAATATCACCCTACTTACTCTAAAACTATTTATTTTTTCTAAATATATTTATTCAACTCATCTGGTGAAAATTCCTATTTTTTTCATATAGTAATAAATATTAAAGAAATATATATTATATAAAATATTATAAATATTATAATATATATATATATAATTTTTTCCCCAATATTGTGCAGCCCTAATGGCAAAGCAAAGGTGCAAGAATGTTTACAAAGCCACAAAACCTCTGCAGTCTGGCAGCGTTTTGTGGGCCTGTCGTCCCGCTGGCATTGACCTCATTTTCTGCTTGCATCATCCAGAAAGCAATGCGTCTGTGCAGGTCCATTTGTTACTTGTTTGACTAATTATGCCTGGATTTGACCTGAGTTTTCGTAACATCTGGACTGGTTATTATTCCTGTCCTCGGAGGCTTGCTCCAAACTTCATTTCGTTATACTGTACTTGTACATGTGTAATGACGAATAAACTTCAACTTCAACTTCAACCTCCTTTGGTTATGAAAAATGTATTAAAATAAAGAAGCACGATCAAATGAATTTACTTCTTAAGGATGTAAAATGTACAAATGTGGAAGTAAAAATCCACAAGCACAAAGGCAGGACTTTTTGGGTCGCTCCTCTAGCCAGACATGCAAATCTTCAAGTGGCTACTTTTGTTCTATTTTACTTCAATGTTTGCCAAATGCTGATATCATGGACTTCCCATTTCCTGTTTTTAGCCCATCAACCAGATTTGACTTTTTCTCTGGTGTGCCTTCCTCTAACAGCGACACTTAGAAATTGTATTTAAGCAAGTTTTTAAAAATAAATCATATCAAAAAGAATGAAGTCCACAGGAAGTAAGAGACTGGAACTAAGTTTTTGTTTGTTTGTTTTTGAGCATGGCTTAAGTATTAATTTCACCATTATTCTGATTAAATGAACTTCATCAGCTATGAATTTCACCATTATATTTGTCTTATTTTTAGGACAATTTTCATCTCATAATTAAGCAACATTTCCACCAAAATGTTCCCTTACCATAATGTACAAAAGGTTGTACATTAGTTGTACATTGTACATTATTTTTTACTTTTAATTTTTTATGAGCATATATTAAATTCAGTGCAAATATTACCGTGATGTATAGGTAAAAAGATTGGGGTCGGTAAAATTAACAGTCCCGTCTAATATGTTATTAGGTAGAACTGTTATACAAAGAAAACAGACATTATATGAAAAGTATTAGCGTTTGCCATGTGGTTGATGTCCAATGTCACTAGCTGAACAGAAATACATAATCATGTTTCGCTTGCTCCCCTCAAAGTTGCGTTGGGTTGTCTCCATAAGAGTTTTAGAGGCCCATAAATCACTGTTTTCCATGTTAGTTAGTTCATATAGGCTGTGTGCACGGCTTTTTAAAAATGGCAGGTGCCATTTCGCGTGCATTTTACCAGTCAGCGTACACTTTCGTCACTTGTAGTTCCTATTGTGCTGGGTTAGACCCTACTCTGAAGTAGTCGCGATTCGGCTCTCGCAGCGTAACATGCTCTAAACACACCTCTTAAGCATGCAGAATAATATAAGTGGATTTTTTTTTGTAATCGCGGCTTTGAACGATTACATAATCGTTGCATCTGTAATCGTAATCGCAATTAGAAGTTCGATTAATTGTGCAGCCCTGCTCTGAATCGTAGTTGAATTGTGTAAAGATTCACACCTCATTATTTTCCTGTTAGGATACGGACAGTCGGATTAATCGATCTATTCTTTATCGTTTCTGTTTCTTTTTTTTCCAGTTTATTTTGAGGTGAAGTTCTGTTGTGAAGGAAGTGAAGAAAAGGTATAAAATCATGTCAGCTGTGATCTACGCTTAGCTGCTTGTTTCATGGAAATATTTACCATTAATGTAATCCCAAATAACCAAAAGTTTAATCCCAGTCAGCAAGGGATATGTTGAAGTCTCATTAGGACGCTCTTTCAGGTCTACACACACACACAGGATGGCCTGAATGCATTTAAAGCAACATGTCCCAAATTCGTTTAATCATCAGGTCTACTCGCGTTTAAAGAGAAAAGGGGCAAAGGTGTCAGGATTATACAGGGGTCGGTCCACATCCCATCCTATCCTGTGCAACACCACCCAGATGGGCTGAAAGCTCTCTTCTCTTTTATCCATTGGTGTCTATCCTCTTCTTGTTATTGTTCTGTTTGTGTGTGTAGGGTGGAATATTTTCTTCATTTTGTCTGCCTCTCACTGTGGGAAATGGTTATTAGATGCCAGCCCTTACAGGGCAACAGGTCGTGCCTCCTAGGCTGTAACGCCAGGTACATTTGAGTTATTGTCTGTGATGCTTACTATTTAGATAAGATTCATTTTTCAAAACCACATATGAATTACAGTTAACAACATAAGTCATCACATGCATACAATGCATATGGGCAGGAGAAAAATGTGTAGTTGTTTCTAAGATTGTGTATTTAGAATGTGTTGTTTTTCTAAGCTTAGGAGTGTCACACAGCATTAAATACTCTGGATATGTGCATATATGTGATTGTGTAATTCTACTGTTTGTGGACACACATTTTCATGGATCATTATGCCTTAAACTCCTTTAGGACTCTTTACTTTTCAGTCGATTTTAAATGATGTGAGACCAGATTTATATATGATTTACTTTTTCAATTGTTTTCATACTTTCTCCATGAATATAGTTGTTTTAGCTGGTATGGCATTAAATTATAAACAACCAGTCAGCTGTTTTTTTAACACAATTAAAACTTTTATTCAGCAAGGTCAAAAAGTGACCATAAACACATTCATAATGTTCTGTTTTCTATTTCAAATAAATGCTGTTCTTTTAAACTTTATATTCATCAAAGAATAATGAAAAGGCAACACAGTGTACATATTTAAGAGATTCTAAAATGATGTAAGGAATTATTTATTTGTGCCTGTAGTTCAACTGGCTCTACTTGAACCTCCATTAGTAGTTTTTTAACCCATAATGTTGGCAGAAAGGTCATAATAAAGGCACAGCAGGCAGCAAACATGTTATTTAGCCACTGTATTTAGCTTGAACCTTTAGTTATGGTATTCAAGGAAAGTTAGGAGAAGCGTTGTGAAAAGATTAATATATGCAATCACAGACATTCCTATTTGCATGAGATTAGATTTCCCAAAATTAAGTAGATAATTTTCACATTAATTTTACCAAGGTTGTGCGAGGGGAAAAACATTAAAATCACAAAGTTTGTCTGTGAAACTCCGTTACCTAATTCCGTCATGACAAATGGGTCATGTCCAAATTAAGCTAAAGCTATGTCCCATTGTTAAGCAAAATTGTGGCTTTCCTCACTTGACTGACATCTTTTAACTCTTTCCAAGTCATTTTATACTGTACATTGTTATAAAACTATGCTTGAGCATACAGAATATCTCTGAAATGTACATTTCATTTCAGCTGAGATGTTTAGTGTGTTTGATCTTTGTTTAGATTCAGGTTGTTGTTTCTGCTAGTATTTAGTCTATCTTTTGGTTATTTCCGTCTTGTCTTGTGTATGCGTCTGGCAGAATGAATGTCTTGTGAACAGTTGGTTGTGATCAAAGCAGACTGATTCTCCAGCGTTGCACAAACAACTCGCCATCTAAACCTAGAAGCTCCATATTTTTGAACAAAGAAACATCTAAATATTTCGATTTTGAAGTTTCTATTTTGAGTCCCTTAAGTTTTTTGTTCTTTTTATTCTAGCATGTCTACATATGCTGTCATAAAACTGCCTAATGTAATTATTCACCTTTCTCTGTTTAAGCCTCTAATATGCGACATTCTCTTTGTTTTTGAAAAGTGAGAGAGAGAAAGAGATTGTGACAACTACAATAACTTTGTGCCTTCTCAGAGAATAAATTTAGACTTGTTATTTTTTGTTTGTTTAGTGGTGGTGCTAAGGCACAAATCATTAGCCCCTTTCACACAGCAATCCCAGTAAATTACTGTAAAATTACCAGAATGACTTTACCGGTAAATACACAAATATGCTGTTCACACAAGCAATGGCATTCTGGCTACTGGTAAGACCATTCACACATGTGCACCAAAATACTGGTAAATTCTGTGATATCAGTTTTTGGAACTGCTGGAGCTTTTTGGAGCTTTAGTTACACTTTAGTTACAGGTGTTCAATTTGGCAACATTTTTTGACATCAAGGGCATAAGGGATGATCAAACAGAACGCGTTTCTGCTCTTAAAACCATGAGATGTGCATAATAGTATCTAACTACGCTCTGCAGCGCTGGTGAATGGAAAAGAAGGCTAGGTCTCGAGCACAACACTCTAAAAAAGATGTCAATCTAGCGCATATTTACATTGAAAAACTTTTAAAAAGCAGCTGAGCTTACTGTAAACAGCTCCGAGTAATCACATCATCTCCAGAACTTTATGATTGGCCCGAAGCAGAATTCTTCTGAGTTTGTACATGCTCATACCGGTAATCTTCATTCTGCGTTCACACACAGCATCATACATCAACGTCCCTTACAGGTAAATTGCCAGAACCGATTTACCTGTATTTTGGAAAAGGTTCTTTTTGAAAGGTTCAAATGATCTCTTGCCAGTAATTTACTAGTAAAGGCTGTATGTGTGAAAGGGGCTGTTTTTACCAGTGATACAAATATTACCCCAACCCTAAATTTTAAAGGGATAGTTCATCCAAAAAATTTTATTCAGTCATTTAATTTTCATGTTGTTACAAACGTGAAAAAAAAAAAGAAAAGAAAAGGGAAGGATTGTGCTGGTCGCTCGCTGTATTATTAAAGTGGTCCATAATCATGCATAGCTTTTTGTGGGAAACAGACCAAACCTGATAATCTTCTCCTCCAGTTTTGTGTCTTTTTTTAAGCTTGAATGCCTCAGTTCCATTCATTGCTCAGAATAGAGCAACCAGTTTATAAATTCTCGTTTTGTATTCCACAGCAAAAAAAAGTCACATGACATGAGGATGAGTAAGACCCTGTTTCCACCTGGTATTAAAGGGATAGTTGACCCAAAAATGAAAATTCTGTCGTCATTCACTCAAGTTATTCCAAACATGTATGAGTTTTTTCTTCTGTTGAACACAAAAGAAGATATTTTAAAGAATGTCAGCTCCAAACAGTCGATGAGCCCCACAGTATTTTCTTCCTGCTATGGAAGTCAATCATGCCCATCAACTGTTTGGATACTGACATTCTTCAAAATATCTTTTGTGTTCAGCAGAAGAAAAAAAATCAGGTTTGGAAAAACTTGAGAAGTCAGTAAATGATCCTTTAAGATGCGTTTTCGGTGATCCGATCACAAGTGATCAGCCAAGACACATTACCGTTTCCACCTGGTATTATTAACATGTGTTTAAATGCGTCTTTTGTGACCACTTGTGTTTGGGTTTCGTTGAGACACATCCCTCTTATTTTGTCACACTCTACATCACTGTTTTGGGAGTGCTGAGTCTTTTTGCGGCTTTACGAGCGAGCGGGACAACAAGCAAATGAAAAGAATGTGGATGGCAACTGCAATTTTGATTTGTAATGCGTGTGTTTTGGTGGGTTAAGTTAGCTTGTTAATGTGCACTTTCTCACAAAATGTCCCTTAAGGATCATGTGTTAGTTCAGTAGACGGTTAGAACTCATTCGATCACAAAAGCGTCTACACTATGAAAGCAATCCGGTGGAATATGTTGTCAACTAACTCTGGAAGTGGTCTAAAGTTGATAAGCTCAACATTTTAGACCTGTTTACACTTCCACTTGTGAGCTGATCGACCAAAACGATTATCTTAATATAAGGTGTAAATGGGTTCTGACAACACCTTAGTAGCCACACAGTTTGGGGTCGATAAGAAATTATTACTTTTATTTAGCAAAGATGCATTAAATTGATCAAAGGTGACAGTAGAGACATTTATAATGTTACAAAAGATTTCTGTTTGAAATAAATGCTGTTCTTTTGACATTTCTGTTCATAAAAGAATCCTGAAAAAAATGTATTACGGCTTTCACGAAAATATGAAGCAGTATGACTGTTTTCGACATTTAATAATCAAGAAATGTTTCTTGAGCAGTAAATTAGAATGATTTGTGAAGGATCATGTGACACTGAAGACTGGAGTAATGATGCTGAAAGTTCAGCTTTGATCACAGGAATAAATTACATCCTAAAATATATTCAAATAGAACATTTGTTTAAATAAATGCAGCCCTGGTGAGCAGAAGAGACTTTTTTTTTTCTTTTTTTTTTTTTAAACAAATCTTACCGACCCCAAACATTTGAACGGTGGTGTATAAAAAAACACTCAGAACAAGTACCACTCATTTCCTCAAGAAAAATATACAATGTAATTATTGCCTCATGCTTTCTAAAACGGGCACTTAATGAAGCGCTTAAATATAATCAGGAATATGTCATGACAACCAAGCAGGCATTCTGTTTTTGCCGCCAAGCATTCTAAGCACTTGTTCTAACTCTTTTCATGAGCCATTTGAGAGCGTTTCATGTTCTCAGAAGTGGATCAGTATGAGGAATGGTAACTGCTGTTTGCATGCACCTTGAGCGGAGAAATGAGCCATGGAGGAAGTTAAAGACACAAACACGTTAATGCTGGTGAGGGAAAGTGGGCTCTTGTCCAATTAGGCCAGCCGAGAGATCCCTCTGAGCGAATCTTCTAATGTTCTGTAATTATAATGTTCAGTTATTGTGTTCACTCACCCTTTAGTGTGTCCAAACTTGTATGCGCTGTCCAAACTTGTTTTATATTACTTTTTAACTGCCCCCTTTCATGCAATTCTCGTTCCCATAAGCTTTTTGATTATCAGGTGATGGTAAATCTTGACTCACAGTTTTTTTTTCTTTTTATGGGAAGCTCTTTATAACTTGCCCCAATAACCTGGATGATGGCAGCCTGGATTTATCAGAGGAGGCAAAGAAAATGAAGTCTTTTAGGAAATAAATCTCGCCCTGGCGATTCAGTGAACGCTTAATGCCGCGTCATATCCTTCATCTGTGGATTATTTTCTCTACCTAAATGTATCTGTGTGTCCCACTTTCACATTATCCTCTTCTAAATGTCCAGAAGTCATCCGAATTGGGTGGATGATGTTTTTCCTTTCTGCTTGAGAAGGAAATAAATGAGGTTTGAGCTCTGAATGTTTACTAAAGTGGGAAATATAGTTTGAGTCACATGTTTGTGTGCTATGTAGCACGTGTGTATTAAGTTTGACTTCCTGTTGTGGATTGTGGTTTAGGGTAATTCTGTTTTGATAGATCATAAAGTCATAGAGTTCAAAGAGAGATGGTTCCTCTTATTAAAGTAAGCAAAGTTGGGTTTTATGTATTGTTTATCTTAAAGGGGCCCTGTTTTGTTTAAAAAATGCAAGGGAAATTAATTTGGCATGAAATGGTCCTTTTAATATTGCATGTTTGCTGTAGTGTAGACTTGCATAACGAGTTATTGTACATTTATCTGTCCTTTAATAAGTTCTGACACTGGCGTGGCGTGAGGGGAACTAAAATAGCCTATAGATATGGTAATAGTGTTTATAATGTTTGTAAACATTTTGCTTTATTTACCGGTACCGGTTTTGCATTATTTCTGAATGTATTAACAAAATGCGACTTATACACAACTTATCAGATTTTTTTTTTCTTTCTCAAAAATGCAATTTTATATGTGTAGGTTATTTTTTAACCATGCAGCAAACGTTTGAAAAAGGACTTAAAGGGATAGTTAAAATTTAAATTAGCCCATGATTTACTCACACTCAAGTCATCCTAGGTGTGTATGACTTTCTACTTTCAGACAAATACGATCAGAGTTATATTAAAAATGTCCTGGCTCTTCAAAGTTTTATAATGGCAGTGACTTGTTGGTTCATTTTTGAAGTCCATAAAAGTGCCTCTATCCATCATATAACTGCTCCAGCGGTACGCAGGTCGACTTGCGGCAAAAGGGTAACCTCTGACGCGATGTGTAGGAGCATCACAAGCTTTGATGCTTTTTGAAGCCCCTCTTCTCTTATATCGAAATCCTCCATTTCTCTTGAAAAATTCTCACTTTAGACTTCTAAATCATGACCAGTGTTTTGTTTTGCTCTATCCTCTGCTCTTCTGCGTTCGTCAAGGGTTTAATTGTCAGGGGTTACTCTTTCACTGTACGTTGACTTGCGCACCACTGACTGCTGGAAGCTAGTTATTTTAGTCTATAAAGTTTTAAATATGGATATTTTTCTTACACAAATGCACCACTTCGCTTCAGAAGGCCTTTATTGACCCCCCAGAGCCATGTGGAGCAGTTACATGATGGATAGATGCACTTTTATAGACTTCAAAAATGACCCAACAGTCACTGCCATTATAAATCTTGGAAGAGCCAGGACTTTTTTTAATATAACTCAGATTTTATTGTTAAGCTTACTGAAGACAAGTAAACAGTGATAAAGAAAGGACAAAGAAAACAAACTACAATAGAACAAAGACACAAATGAAACAGACCAATAATGACAGCAGGTACATTTGGATGCTGTCACTTTAAGGCCATCTGCATGGATCCAGTATTAACGTGCATTTTATTTCTCAACTGTTTACGTTCACTCAAGACATAAATGGCCGTGTGTACTTGCAAATACACGTAACTTTGACACATAAATATGTGTATCTAACCGTTATATGTATTAAATATGTGTAAATATTTATGAGCAGCGGCTTCATGTGAGTGGGTATCGACGCACATTTTTTCACTTTCTGCACTTAAACAAAATACTGTACTTAACACGATACTTAAAAACGCATGCAAACGATATGTTTTTGTGACTACATTGCACAGCAACGTCACGCGAGTATAACTGCGATAGTGACGATAGTCCAGAATCTCTACTGGTTGAAAAATATTTCTACCAGTTAATCTTGTCTACCGGATTGTCTTGTCTAATCTTGTCTACTTGTCTAATCACCCACCCCTAACTGATAGTATTAATCAGTCAAAATTCTTACTGTCGGTTAACATGAGCATCCCTACCCAGCATGCTTTGTGCTACATACATAATGTGAATAATTGGCTGCAGAGTGCTTGAAACTCTTATATTTCCTGTTCAGTCTAATTATTTCCATTATTTATCATTGTGTCTATGTAGTTCATCGTTTAAATCTGAGTTGCGATGTGAAACGCTCATCTATATTACCACAGCAGCTGTGTATTTGTAGCGGTAAAAACTGTGTGTGCACTGTGGACGGCCCTTCTCTTTCTAGGTTGGTACAAATGACTACATTTCTGTGAGCGACTTCCTGTTTATGAGATGTGCTGAGAGAGGAGGGGAGTGTGGGGTGATTGTTGAAGGACTGCTGAAGTGTTTCCTGTTTCTCCACTGCCAGTTGCCTGCTGCTATCCAGAGTGACCAGCGTGCGATTGGTGTTTGTACAGTGGTGGGCGGGGCTATTTTACTAACCTCAGGAAATTAGCTTGCATTTTTGCTTTTCCTTCACAGCCCCATCATCACAGCATTCTTTATCACTTGATAGTCTGCAGTAACTAAAACCTTTGTTTCCATAGCTTATGCCAATAATTATGCTTCAAAAACACTACCGTTCAAAAGTTTGGGCTCAGTAGGATTTTGGTTTTGTTTTGTTTTTTGAACGAAATTAGTACTTTGATTCAGCAAGGATGCATTAAATTGATCAAAAATAATAATAAAAGATTTAGATTTCAAACAAATGCTGTTCTTTTAAAATTTCTATTCAACAAAGAATCCTGAAAAAAGAAATCATAGTTTCACAAAAATATTAACATTGATAATCAAATCAAAGCATCAGATCAGCATATTAGAATGATTTCTGAAGGATCATGCGACACTGAAGACTGAAGGAATAGCTACTGAAAAATGTAGTATTGCCACCAAAGAAATAACTTATTGAATAACTTGTATTCAAATATTATATTAATATACGCATAATATTTTTTTTTTTTACAGCGTTTATGATCAAATAGCAGGAGACTTCTACAAAAAAATCTTACCGACCCCAAACTTTTAAATAATAGTGTTTATGTATTTTTAAAGGTTTTTTTTTTTTTTTTAACCTCAAATTGTACTCTGGAGAAATCTTCCGGGCCAAAAATAGCTTATTTTTGCAAGCTAATATCTCATTATATTATTTTAGATGTTTACCAGCGACTGATTCTTTGTTGGAACTAAAAGCATGAATTGGGCTTGTCATTTTCCCTGTCTGCTGTCTTTGAAGTCACAGCTCTATGTAGTTAGCGAGGAGTTTATTATTGTGCATGTTCCATAAGCCAATCAAACGTTGTCATCATGTCATTTTCTGCATCTCCAGAGTGATTAGTCACATGGCATTTACTGCTCAGGTGGTTAATTCAAGTAGGCTACTTGAGTTGCTCTGAAGGAAGGAAGATTCCTTACGCTTTTTTTATATATATATAATTAATTGCACTAGTGTATTCAATTGACAGGCCTACATTTAATGCTCAACCTGATTATGCAAATCTGTTTGGCTTTTAAGTGAATAGAACAGTGCAGACAAAAACCTCTTCCTGTCACCTGAGCTCTGAGTAGAGATGAGCTGTTTTCTGTGGTTTCCTAATCTACACTCTAAAAAAATAGCACTTAAAGTGGTTCTTGGCTCGTAATCGTAGGGGAAACACTTTTGGTGCTATATAGCACCATATCTTTAAGTCCCTCCGGTTTTTCGCAATTCTGCGATCGCTGAATACAACGCAAAATCAGCAAAATGCTAAACATTTTGCGATCCTGCATAATTTGTAATTTCACTGCAAAATAATCACAAAAAATAAATAATATTTAATTGAACTATCTGTAATTTATTTAAAGCTGTAATGCATTGTTTTCATGAGGATACAGGCGTTGTGGTGCATGCGCAATATGTGGTCTTTGTGAAAGCGAATCTTTCTCAACTGCCATCTCTCATATGTGCCAAGAACCGGGCTATTTGATGGATGAATGACCAAATAAAAGTATGATATGCCCGATAACAAAAAAAAAAAAGTGAGTTAATAAAAGCGCTGTGTACCACAAACTCAATTCGCTACTGACGCACGGACCGATGTCAGACTGGCTGAGGATTCTGTGCACGTGCTCGCGAGTATACAGAAATCTGTTCTATTTAATGCACACATAATTATGCCTAAATGTCCATATTGGCAGTTATGTCTTAGGTGTGATTGGGTCCGTGCATTACTGTGGGTCTTTAAAGTGAAAGCAACCTAATATAGCCTATACCCATCACACAACTGGACAAAACAAACGGTAGCCTATTAAACGTAAAGCACTGTTTGCATCTGTATCTTTGTTGTATTTATTTGTCCTCTTATCATTTGTTTATTAGTTTTTATTTTATTACTGACTGTTTACTTGATTGATTAATTATTTGAGAAGTTTTTACTTATATTAGGCAATTGCTTATTGCTGTGATTTACTAATGTTATTAAAGCTACATATAGTACACCAGTAGACTAGCCTTTTTTAGTAAGATACCAAAATAAACAAGATTTGTACATTTTGTTTGTTCTATTGTCGTGTATGACTATTGTGCATCTAACATAATATGGTAAATGTGGTATTCTAATTATTTTTAAAAACATTGCAAAATTTTCGCATATTTCTGGAAATTACCACCAAAAATTGCAAAAATCTAAATAAAATATTGCAAAATCCGGGAAGGACTGTTTAAAGGTGCTC
The DNA here is from genome assembly GCA_018749465.1 of Paracanthobrama guichenoti. Taxonomy (NCBI): domain Eukaryota; kingdom Metazoa; phylum Chordata; class Actinopteri; order Cypriniformes; family Gobionidae; genus Paracanthobrama; species Paracanthobrama guichenoti. Next base: position 31,445,313 of record CM031962.1, on the reverse strand, counting down.
TACAGCACCTTTGTCAAATGTTGCTATGTAGAACCCATAAATGGTGCCATATCACAATTAATTTGTTCAACAAAAATGGTGCTAAACATCACCAACAGTGGTTCTTTGGCTCATAAGGAACCTTTAAAAGGCGCTTAACAGGTTCTTTGTACACAGGTGATGCTATATAGCACCTTAACCACCCCAAAGAACCACAAGAACCGCTGAAGAACCATACAGGGGCTTAACAGGTTCTGTATATGGTAGCGGTGCTATATAGCACCTCAGTCATAGAACCGCTGAAGAACCATGGAAGCACCAAGATTTGGTGATGTACAGTACTTAAGGTGTTTTCCCTATGATTACGAGCCAAAGAACCACTTTTAGCACAATATAGCCCACTTTTTTTTTAGTGAAGCCTGACTCAACATGCATCTGTGGCCCTTGTCATGGGTCCTTATTGTCTGTAATTTAACATGCACTATAAAAAAAAATTCAAAGTTGTAAATAAAACAAAGATTATCTGAGTATATACTAGTTGGCACGATACTGGATAGCTGGAAACTTCGATATGATATCTTGAAAAATATCGAAATTCTATACCGTTTCCGATACCATGGGGAAAACGGATAATTTGTTGATAATGTTGGTAATTTTTTGTAATGGCTTACACACAGCACAGGGAGGCTTTATTTGAATCTGTGAACTACATTTACAAAAACTGAAAAAAGACAAGTAAACAGTCTGTAATCAAATAAGAAAAAATAAACTAATTGCAAATAGTAGTACAAATAAATACGATAGAATGCAATTCTAAAAATTAAATAAAGATTAATGTTTACAATTAAAGCTGTAAAAGTTATTCAGTCAAGAGCAGCGAGTGATTTTCTTTCTTTTGTTCTTTGATTAACATGACAGATAGCAGCAGGTTTATTATGGTGCTGTCACTTTATGCACGGATCCAATATACTGTTACGCAACATGCAATTTCTCTCAACTATTTACTTTCCAAAACTGACTGTATTTATTTGAATACTCTGCAATACAGGCATTTTGACATAATTTTGTATGTATTTGGCTGTTTAAGTGCAATAAACCACGAAAAAGAAGTCAATTTAGTCCTTGCGAACTGCTTGAGAGGCGTCTTTATGAGATCACCGCTTGTATAGATCAGTGGTGCAAGCGCTTTTGGTGTGAGTGTGAAACCTGTGGGAATTAGTCAAATTATGCGCAATAGAAGCACTATTTAATTGGAGCGAATGAGACTAGTGAGTGAGAGGCGAGTGTGTGTCAATGTGCCGTCAGAGAGAAGAGATAGTGAGAATGTGAAGAAAAGCGGTATTGATGCATGTCAGTATTTTTGACAACAAATATACAAGAAAACACTATTTCACTCTTTCTCAAAGTTGTTAATAAAACAAAGATTATTAGACTACATTTGACAAGAAAGTGCCATATCAGCCTTTCTACTTTCTACTAATTAAATGCTTAATTCAATGTGTTACTTTTTTATTTATTAGTGTGTTACTAGTGTATTAATGTACTAGCAAAAGCAGTGAAAACTCTTTCAAAGTGAATCCTGCACCAAATTCTTTCAGTGGACTGAGTAAAATAGGATATTCATTGAGAAAATATCAATTGGATCATGAAAAGTGGGCCTGACCTGAATGAGTTAAGTCTTTTGGTTATGGTTACATTTTGGTTACTCCTGAGATTTCTTGATGGCATCAACCAATGATCAAAAAGTCATTTGCCCTTAACATACTACCAACCTGACTCATTCTGCCTCCTCATGACTGTGTCTGATGACTTGACAACATTCATGCAACCGTATCTTGGTTTTTTCCCAGGCGTAGAACCAATTGCAAAGGCAGAGGGTCTTCAATGATTGCAAAGAGTAGCGTCATCACTTTGTGAAACTCTTGTGAATTATTCAGCAGTGCTGTTGTTTTTTTCCCACAGAACACCATTCAGAGTATTCATTGTGAAACACAGGAAGTAGCTGCCACCTCAGGGCATGAGAAAACCACATTTTAGAAAGATGCGCATATGGACCAAAGTGCATGCTGCAATTGTGCTTTAATGCCACAATAATGAACGTGCAGGGTGACGCACATGCATGGGAGCGCTTATCAAAAATATTGTGCTGATTGTTTTGTAGGTGTGTTACAGACAAAATTGCATCCATTTACAAAAGTGCATGCATGTTGGTAGTGAAAGCTTTTCTCGGCAGTCAGTCTCAGTGCTACTGCACACCTACACACCCAGCATCAAGCACTTGATGGTGAAGAGCATGGCATCTACACCATGTGTTATTTACAGGAGAACATTCAGTCCACCTAGAAATTGATGAAGTAGACGGGTAGGTTGTCACCTTCATCTCATTCCAAACCTACTGGTCATCCAACCAGTAGGTCACATTGATACTACACATGCTTGTGTTGATTTATGTAAGCTGTTATTGCATAACATTTAGTTAAAATTTAGGTCATTATTCACCGAAAAAAAGATTGTTCTAGTCTGATATGATTGATACTACACATACACTAAATTGTATTTATTTATTTATTTAACAATCATTGGTAGTTTATTACATTTTATTATATTCATAAGTTGAAAGTTGAGGTTAGGTTTTGTGACAAACCTTTTTCTAATATATTATTATTAGATTTATATATTTATCTTATTGTAATCTTTATTTTTATTTTGCGTTAAGTAGACCATAACATATACTAACATAATTTTTTATTGTTTTTTAAATTCTTTTTTTGTGAGACTATTTTGAACTAATTCGGTAGCATGATCCAAACGTTTTGAGTCACTTTTTAGGATTTCAAAAAGAAATGCAATAAATAATTTAAATGATCAGTTAATTTTTACTGTATGTAATGATTCTTATTTCATATTTTTCTCCTAACCATCTAAATGCGTCAGCGATGAGTGTTTGTTTTACACTCCCAGCAATGTGCTGTGTTAACATCTAAACAGGAAGCTCTGGGTGGCCATCCACAGTTTGTCATTCCCATCGCCGATACTACTGATGATGACTCATCACTTACGATCCGCAGATGATGTTAAACAGCTGATGTTCCACCTCAGAGCAGCTCTGTTCTGGACGCCATGCCCATCTACGTCTGGATGGCTTCCGCTCATTAGCGGAGACCTCGCACTCTCTCTTTAATTAGCGTTCTGTAATTTGTGTCTGCGGGCTGAAACTACTGCTGTGCGGTCTTTTCTACAACATGTGCTCCCAGCATCTCACTTTCTGCAAGTCATAAGGAAAAGCCCCAGACTGTGATCTTGGTAATCTGTTGTGCCAGTTTAAACACCATCAGCGTGTTATCAGGGCCGATTATCATGGAACCAGCGGGTAGTGTTTTGTAGTGGAGTAGTTTTCAGCTGTTGCTGCCTGTGCTTGTTTTTATGCTTTGGTAGGATCAGTGTTTCCCACACAATTGTACAGTTAAATACAATTTACATGATATAAAAACAATATTATTTTTGTGTGCTGTTGTTTTTGCTACTTTAATATGTTTTAAAGATATTTATAGTCTTAATTCAAACAGAAACTGATGAGTTTGTGAATCTTTATGACTCAATTGTTGAAGGAATAGTTCACCCAAATTTTTTTAAAATATTCCATAATTTACTCACCCTCAAGCCATCCTAGGTGTATATGACGTTCTTTTTTCAGCCGAAAGAAGATAATATCCTGGCTCTTCCGAGGTTTATAATGGCATTGGATAGAGCCTGAGTTTTTAAAGCACCAAAAAGTGCATCCATCCATCATAAAAGTAATCCATATGACTCCAGTGGGTCAATAAAGGTTACAACAACAATAAGAGCGTGGCGCTAGCAACGCCAAGGTCGTGGGTTCGATTCCCAGGGAAAGCAAGAACTGACAAAATGTAAAAATGTGTAATGTAAGTCGCGTTGGATAAAAGCGTCTGCCAAATGCATAAATGTAAATGTAAAGGCCTTCTGAAGCAATGGGCTTTTGGAAGAAAAATATCCACATTTAAAACTTTATGAACTATAATCACTGGCTTCCGGCAACGGCCATACGTGCGTTCCCGAGAGAGTTGAGTTCCGGCAGAAGAGTGACCTCTGACCCGACGTATGAGGTAGGACGTTGCTCCTCTTCTCTTATAGCTTCTTGTTTTAGACTTCTAATTTGTGACTGGCGTTTGATTTTGGTCTTTGTTTGGTCTATTGCTTCCGCGTCCGTCAGTTCTCCCCTAATGCCGAGTTTACACCGCATGATTTTAGCCCCGATTTTCACTCGCCGACAGCTTTTGCGAAACCGCTGATAAATGCCCAATCAAGTGCTCAAAATGGCAAATCCATGCTCGTTCACATGAGTGACAATCACGCAGTGTGAATTATCAAAGACTTAATCTGAGAGAACTGCCAATGAGTTGCCAACGAACGCCCATGAGATATTTGGCATGCTAAATATCTGGACCTGTCGGAGATTCAAAATCCTGCTGTATGAAATGTGTTCTGACTGAAAATTACATCAGCGTAATACAGGTCCTTCTCAAAAAATTAGCATATTGTGATAAAAGTTCATTATTTTCCATAATGTAATGATAAAAATTAAACTTTCATATATTTTAGATTCATTGCACACCAACTGAAATATTTCAGGTCTTTTATTGTTTTAATACTGATGATTTTGGCATACAGCTCATGAAAACCCCAAAATCTAAAAAAAATTGCATATTTCATCCGACCAATAAAAGAAAAGTGTTTTTAATACAAAAAAAAGTCAACCTTCAAATAATTATGTTCAGTTATGCACTCAATACTTGGTCGGGAATCCTTTTGCAGAAATGACTGCTTCAATGCGGCGTGGCATGGAGGCAATCAGCCTGTGGCACTGCTGAGGTGTTATGGAGGCCCAGGATGCTTCGATAGCGGCCTTAAGCTCATCCAGAGTGTTGGGTCTTGCGTCTTTCAACTTTCTCTTCACAATATCCCACAGATTCTCTATGGGGTTCAGGTCAGGAGAGTTGGCAGGCCAATTGAGCACAGTAATACCATGGTCAGTAAACCATTGCCAGGTCGAGCAGGTGCCAGGTCGTGCAGAAAAACGAAATCTTCATCTCCATAAAGCTTTTCAGCAGATGGAAGCATGAAGTGCTCCAAAATCTCCTGATAGCTAGCTGCATTGACCCTGCCCTTGATAAAACACAGTGGACCAACACCAGCAGCTGACATGGCACCCCAGACCATCACTGACTGTGGGTACTTGACACTGGACTTCAGGCATTTTGGCATTTCCTTCTCCCCAGTCTTCCTCCAGACTCTGGCACCTTGATTTCCGAATGACATGCAAAATTTGCTTTCATCCGAAAAAAGTACTTTGGACCACTGAGCAACAGTCCAGTGCTGCTTCTCTGTAGCCCAGGTCAGGCGCTTCTGCCGCTGTTTCTGGTTCAAAAGTGGCTTGACCTGGGGAATGCGGCACCTGTAGCCCATTTCCTGCACACGCCTGTGCACGGTGGCTCTGGATGTTTCTACTCCAGACTCAGTCCACTGCTTCCGCAGGTCCCCCAAGGTCTGGAATCGGTCCTTCTCCACAATCTTCCTCAGGGTCCGGTCACCTCTTCTCGTTGTGCAGTGTTTTTGGCACACTTTTTCCTTCCCACAGACTTCCCACTGAGGTGCCTTGATACAGCACTCTGTATAGGAACAGCCTATTCGTTCAGAAATTTCTTTCTGTGTCTTACCCTCTCGCTTGAGGGTGCCAATGATGGCCTTCTGGACAGCAGTCAGGTCGGCAGTCTTACCCATGATTGCGGTTTTGAGTAATGAACCAGGCTGGGAGTTTTTAAAAGCCTCAGGAATCTTTTGCAGGTGTTTAGAGTTAATTAGTTGATTCAGATGATTAGGTTAATAGCTCGTTTAGAGAACCTTTTCATGATATGCTAATTTTTTGAGAATTTGGGGTTTTCATGAGCTGTATGCCAAAATCATCAGTATTAAAACAATAAAAGACCTGAAATATTTCAGTTGGTGTGCAATGAATCTAAAATATATGAAAGTTTAATTTTTATCATTACATTATGGAAAATAATGAACTTTTATCACAATATGCTAATTTTTTGAGAAGGACCTGTATAACAGCGTAATAAGTTTAATATAACTCTGATTGTCAAGTCATGTACACCTAGGATGGCTTGAGGGTGAGTAAACCATGGGCTAATTTTTCATTTTTGGGGAAAACAATTCCTTCAGTAAAGGATTAATCATACTGATTCAACCCAAACTCATAGGTTTTGGAGTCTTTTTGGCTGATTTGTTAATTCAGTAATGGATTCAGGGAGTTCATTCAGTAATGGTTTTCTCAGACTGATTAAAACAGAAATTGATACGTTTGTGAGTCTTTTTGACTGATTCCCTACCACTGTGATAATTTAGTGAACGAGTCATACTGACTCAAACTGAAAAGTTCTGGAAATGTAGCATTTTTGACAGATTTGTGTAGTTAATTCAGGGGGAGGGTTAATCATATGGATTCAAACAATAACTCATAAGTTTGTAAGTCTTTTTGGACAATTCATTACTGCTCTAGTGGATACGGGGAATTCAGTGAAGTATTCGTCAGGCTGATTCAAAGTCTTTTGGCTGATTCATTTCAAGAACCAGCACATGAATTGTATCACACTCATTTTTCTGTATGGCTTTTTTGAGAACAGCCAACAAATGTGTTACATGTGTGTTATGTTGCCTTTATTTATTTACTTTTTGTCTCATCATATTCACTGCATATTTGAGTAAAATCTGATTTCTTTTGCTGTGGCGATGCAGATTCAGCAGCAGCAATAGCTATCTGTGTGGAAAATAAACTGCACAATGGCTGTATGAACAGCTTGTGTTACCAATTCTCATGCTTAAAGTCACAGGCTGTGTATACAGCTACGTTTAGTCTTTTACGCTCTGACCTGCTGAAATGAGATGCCATCGAGATCTGCTGCGCTCGGAGTTGCTATTGTACTACAGCGCTGGGGTTCAACGGCCACAAACGTCCACTTTGATGTCAGCTCAGGTTATTCTAGAGTGCCTGAGCGTGTCCACATGTTCTGATGTATGAGAAAGCACGTGAAAAGTGTTTGTACTAGTGCTTTAGTATAGATTGCTGGGTTTAGAACATTGCTGGCTTACTAAGAGCCTAATTAGTCCTGCACTCGGAAGCGTGTATTGATTCTTTGTAGTTTATTTTTGGCAGTGACTACTGACTATTGAACTCTGTGAAATAGACACAAAACATTTTGTACCTTTCACTCTTTCTCATGCTTTCAGTCTTTTTGTATGTGACTGCACGCATCAGAGTGACGTGCGTACTGGACTCTTGAAAATAATTGATGCGTGTTTTGAGGGTGAAAACGTCAGGAGACTGGACTGGAGTGAACAGATATGTGGTGAGATATATGTATAGAAATAGAATTCTCAATCAATTCTGAATGGTACACAAGCCTTATAGATCAATGGTTCTCAACCAGGGAGCCTCAAGATGACTTAAAGGGATAGTTCACCCAAAAATATGAACTTGGTCATCATTCACTCACCCTCAAGTTGTTGCAAACCTGTATGAGTTTCTTTCTTCTGCTGAACACAAAAGAAGATATTTTAAAGAATGTTGGTAACCAACATTCTTTCAAATATCTTCTGGTGAGTAAGAAATTACAAAAGTTTCATTTTTAGGTGAATTGTCTCTGTAAAATTATTTAAAATGAGACAAAACAAGAAATAAAATGTTAAAACAACTAAAAATAAAGATATTACTTTTTATAACAAAATATCTTATACAGCAGCATTAGTTATGCCAAGCTCTAAAATATTTTATTGGGTAAAAATAGTTAGTGGGGGCAATGGGTATTGTTGTGGACAATGGGTATGGAAAATTGAAGAATATAAAACGGTAATATTGTGAAATGTCACATGATTCTTCAGAAATCATTCTAATATGCAGATTTGGTTCACAAGACACATGTGTTTTAATCAATGTTGAAAACAGTTGTGCTTAATATTTTTGTGGAAAACAAATTCTAAATTCAAAGGAATAGAAAGCTCAAAATGACATTATTTATTTGAAATAGAACTTTGTATTTAATTTTGCATTATTATAAAAATCTTTTGTCACTTTTGATCATTTTAATTTTGACAAAAAATCTTACACACCCCCAAACTTTTGAAAGTTAGTATACATCAGCCTAGAATTGTGACAGTGAGTTTTGCACACCACTTATGTTTTCATCAGTAAATGTAAAAAAAAACTACCTCATCCTCTAATTGTTCTTTTTCTGCCTTCTTTTGCAGCTCTTCAGGGAAGTAAGAATAATGAAGATTCTAAATCATCCAAATATTGGTAAGTTGTCCTAGAGTAATCTGTTTTTAGAAGCTCTCTCTCTCTCTCTCTCTCTCTCTCTCTCTCTCTCTCTCTCTCTCTCTCTCTCTCTCTCTCTCTCTCTCTCTCTCTCTCTCTCTCTCTCTCTCTCTCTCTCTCTCTCTCTCTCTCTCTCTCTCTCTCTCTCTCTCTCTCTCTCTCTCTCTCTCTCTCTCTCTCTCTGTGGAGATGTTTGGGAATGTGGCACACAAAGCAGACTGTAGTGGAGGCCTCTCTAATCCCCTGTGCAGGAACTCCCTCTGCTTTTCCCAGAGCCGCCACACCGCTCCTATTCAGACGACTGACCGGCTCCTCCCGGCAGCACAAAAGCACTCCTGTATGCCTCTGTGTGTTCCATTGTTGAGCATCCATCATCTGACGGCCTGCACATGCCTCCCCATCCTGTCTCATGATGTCATCTCTGTGTGGCCCCTCTCTCGCCCCAATACCTTTATCGGCCCTCAGTGACCCCCATCTGCCATTCCTGGACATGAGCAGGTGTTTGTGTTCATGAGAGACCCTTGTTTCCCATTATAATATGTGTAGTTGTAGTTCTGAATGCTGACTGGTCAGCAATGACATGAAACTTAAGTATAAGGGACTGAATCTTATAGCACCAACTGTTGGGTGCCGGTAAAAAAAGAAATGAATACTTTTATTCAGCAAGAATTATTTAAATTGATTAAAAATAACTTTTACATTTGACAGGATGATTCATTTTCAAATAAATTCCGTTTTTTTTTTTTACTTTCTATTCAGAAATTCCGGAATGCAGTCACAGTGTCCACAAAATATTAAGCAGCACATTATATTAGAATGATTTGTGAAGGATCATGTGACACTGATAACTGGAGTAATGATGCTGAAAATTCAGCTTTGATCACAGGAATACATTACATCTTAAAATATATTAAAACAGTTCAAATAGAAAATGTTATGATAATATTAAATATTGATTAAATAATTGCTTTTGTGAGCATAAGAGACTTCTTTTAAAAACATTTTCTGAAAGAAAACACCCCAATATTTGAAAGATAGTGTAATATTAATTTATATTATGACAAAAATAGTAAGCATGATATTATAAAGACAACATGCTGTTAAATTAAATTATATGCAAAGTGGCTTTTCTTTTGCCACTATATTTTATAAAATAAAAAAAAATATGATCTAATAAAATATTTACTTGTATTACATTAATTGCATAACTTTTCTTTACTTAGAATTAGAAATAATTTTGTCGCAAAACTTTGCAGATCAGAATCTTGGCTGACAATGGAATAATTCTTGCACCCGATTTGAAAACCTCTGTTCTAGAGCAGGAATTTGCTTAATTTTAAAACGCTGACCATCTAATATAGATGTACATTTTCTTTTTTTTCCTTTTTTTCTGTTTTTTTTTTTGTTAGTGTTTTATTTTTAGATAGATATATACATTTTCAATCAAACATTACATGCTTCATTCACACAAGGCTTTGAGCCCGCAGAATGCCAGGCTAGGCAAATTTTAAGTTCAGTCTGTGACCTTTTAATTGTTTGTTGATCAGATGTCTTTGCGCTTTGTGAATTTGCAGGTCAGAGTTCACCCAAATGGTTTGTTATTGCATTGGATGACAAATATACTTTGCTTTTACAGTTTACCTTGTTTGCATGTGCATAAAAGGAAATGGATTATAAAACCAGTGAGAGGTTTGCAGGAACTCTTCTTTCGCTGTGACATCACAAAAGGCTTGGTGCGATAGACTGTGTTACACAGTGTTCAGCCACACACCAATTACATCACTTGCCCACCGTGGCACCGCCCCACCACTGTAGTTTTGAATTTTTTAATTTAGTTCAGTTAGAGAACAGACACTACATTTAAAAACTGAATGCATCTACTCAATTCAGTGTGAGCCAAATGAAAGTCTCTGCACAGACAGTCAGATTTAATTTATCACGTGGCGAGTGAGGCGTGCTGACTGACAAGACGGTGGCGGGATTTGGATTTCAAAGTGAAATGTTAAAGTGCCTATTTGGCAATATTTTGGATTTAAACATAATTCTAATAGGGAACCTGCAAAAAAAGACTCCTGGGAACAATACAATACAAATGGATTCTTTCAACCACTTCTCTGAAACAAACATCCAAACGAACTGATCTGCTAAAATGAATCCGATTCCCAGCGTGATTGTTTTCAGTATGTCTGTACTGTGTAAGTTTGTGTTGCGTTATGCATGTCTGTTCCATTGGCACATTATGCATGTTTCACATACAATATGAATGACTGAGCCAGTGAAAGTGTTTGATGCATCATCGTGAAGATAACGTGTTACCAGCGAGTAGGAGGGAAGGTAATTGTTAACTCCCAGCTACGGCCCACACACTTCCTAACCTTTCTCCTTCATTCAGTTTTTACCTCTGCCAGCCTCCTCATGTAACCTCTGTCTCTCAAAGACAGCCTTTCTCCTTGCTCACCCCTCTTTCATCTGCAGTCATCATTTCACCAAATGTAGAGCATCTTTCTGGGAAGTGGGAAATGCAGCGGTCGTCATGACAACGCTTCCACATGCGATGCCCTTTGCAATTATCAGCACGGACTATGGCGGCATATGCTCGGGCATCATCTCTTCCTGCCTGTCAAGAGTGCGGCGTCTGGTCACACGTTATCACTGCCCCAGAGATGACCTACTTTTTTTCCTATTCTCGCAAATGAGGGAAAAAGGTGGAGTGGATTGCCAGAAGAGGATGTGGGTGGTGTTGATGTGGCTCTGGTTGTGTCAAACGCGGAGCCTGGCACAATCAGGGCAGAGCTAAATGAAAGTACTCGCCCTTGTGTTGTTCCCAACCTGCATGATGTTATTTTTGATCAGTTGAAAAATTTCTGTAGACATATTTGAATAATCGTTATGCAGTTTTTGTAATCTATCAATCATGTCTGTCAAGCTCCAAAAGAAAAACTCCCATAAAAGTTGACCATATTTATTTTTTTTAAATCCATTTAAAAATAATAAGGGGGGTATAGTATAATGCTATTTCATGCTATTTTTTTACACTGTTAAAGTTTTTTTAAACTGGCTAAACATGGCCAAAGTTTCAAAAAATAAGTTGGACGTTTGATGGAGTATTTCTCCTTCCGGTTTCTCACAAATTTCTGAAAGGTTTTTTCGAGTATGGGTCTATGTGACGTCAACAAGGGCGGAATTTTCTTGTACGGGCCGTACGGGCACTTCTTCCGGAAAAGCGTGAGCTCACACGTCGACCAGAGCGAAAGAGCAAAAGCACGCCCGGGAAGTCATTGGCTGCGCTGCACAGGTCACAGGACTTCACGAAATCCACAATGTCATCAAAGAATTACGTTTTTGGTTGTCAGGGCAAGACAACCCTGTACAGCTTCCCAAAGAACCCAGCGTTAAGGGGACAGTGGACAGAGTTTGTTTTTCCGTAGCAGCAACAGATTTGCACAAGTGTTTTTGTTGCACATCAAGTAAACAACATGAACGTATAGTTCATTTATCAATGTGAACATGCGATGTATGGTGTGTTTTTAAATACATTTGTTTAGCTGACCACTGTAGGTGTCTGTTTGTTTATTATAAAACCACTCAAAACAACAATACACAAAGAGTGGGAAAATATGTTGAGCTAAATTATTTCATATTAAACCTAGAACCGCTTAGTTCACACAGAGCGTGCTTCTTAATTCAAATGCGCTACTATTGTTTTTCTATGTAAACACGCACTAGTCTGACAAAACCGTTCCACTTGCTACTGCTAACGTTAAGTCAAATACAATAGTCCATAAACGAAATCATGTCCTCATAAACCATGAGTAAACACACACAAATGTTGTAAAACTCGTGCATGACAATGCTGCTCTCAAGTTAAAATCTTTTAAAAAAACTTGTCTCAAGACCTTGTGTTTTTCCCCATTCACCATTACACAAGCCGCTTTATACAGTTACAGTACATACTACATAGAGAAATCTTTGAAGTCCTGCTGTAGTCCTACTGTAGTCGTCCTGCTGTAGTCGTTGTTGCTGCTGCTCCGCTTCAATTTCAGCCTCTGGATCTGATTCTGGATTATATACTGCATGGCTGAATCTGATTGATGGCCATTGTTTATTTTGGACAACGTTTTTTCCACGTTTTCTAAGGATGTCACAGCTTTCAGGCGCTCTCAACGCAATAGCTGCGTGCGCTTGTGACTCTTTAGCTCCGCCCACACGATACGCCTCCATCCGCTCGGTTTTATTCGGAAAGACTCGTACAGCGTCGACCCCCCCCTTGAGTTTTCCAGCCACCAGCCACGAGGTGAATTAAGTTAATATAAACTTTGCTATGATGCATTCTCCATTCATTCTCCATTTCACACAGGGGGACGCCGTGTCTCTCTTGCCTCCCCTGGGCCCATTGACTTTTAACAGACCCACTAAAGTGGGCAGTGGGTATGATGGGGAGTAATTGAGAATAAATGGGTGAAAAATGTGAATTCACCTAAACAATATCATCCAGATGGTATATCAAACATGTCTTGACATTAAGTCACTTACATTTAAGATGCAATATTGACTGTTTTTGTTCTATTTCAGCAGCGAAAATTGTTCCAAATAAAGATTCCAAGCAACAAAGTTCCAAAGAGCAGAACCATAACGCATCTAACAGGAACAGTGTGTTACTGAATGATTCAGCGTTTTGAATGAATCAGTTTAATCAAAGATTCAATAACCTATTCGTAAACAACTGCCTCATTCTTGAATGAATCAGCCGTTTGAATGAATCGTTTGAATGACTCAATGACTCACTCATTAAGACGGTCACCTGCTGCCACCTACTGGTGGTTTAGTTTCACGTTTAAACACTCTTTCCAAACTTTCTTGTTTATTCAAAAATACAAATCTCATAACATTATTTAATGCAGTTGTAATTTTTAAGTGTAAATTATTACATTATTCAAATTTAAGAATATAATATGAAACCTGAAGCATAGCCTATATTTAATAAGATTAGGGAAAAATGCCCTGTATAAAAGGTAAAAATATTACAAATATGCAGATTTAAATATGTCAAAGCTTATTGAACTCTGGTGAGAATATTGCTTCAGAATAAATTATATTTACAACACACAAAAAAAAAAAAAAAAAAATAATTTACTCGGACAAGTGAATGACCGATTTGAATGAACATGCTAATGTCGAGCCCTGTATATACAAATACTTCTGCATTTCGAGAGGGATCGACCCTATTATGTAATTCGCAGTTCCATTGAGGAAAAGGTTTTGGAATGACATCAGGATGAGTAAATAACGACGAAATTATAGTTAAATAACCTGACAGATTTATGGTGACCTATTTTCAGCACAGATGAGTTTTTGTTACCAGATCACTAACGCTTTAGTGTGTGTTTGTGTAGAGTCGGAACTCAATCATCGTTGTCACAGAAGCAGAGCGCCGTCTTCGCTGGCATTTACGGTGTTACTAAATTTAGTGTGTGTGTTGGGAGAACATGTTTGATGTTGTGTGTTGTCGGGTTCTGTTACTTAAACCTGGCCCCTCACTCACATTTCAAACGGCGTTCAGTTACAGTAACGTTTTCCTGGAGACATGGCATATGTCTGTGCAGTTGTAGGTCAACAGGGAAGAGCACTGCAGGCACACTGTGAACTGAATTATATTCCAGCTCATTTAGATGCTATACGAGTACGGCTGGAGAAATGGTGATTAAAATGATGAATTAAAGGATTTTAGAAAATACTATGTTTTAGGGAGGAATGTCCAGGTTATATTCCAACCTAAAATCAAAAGAATAAAGTTAATTCAATTAGTTAATTAATGTGTTTTACTGCATTTATTAATGTAGGTTCATGTTAATTTCTATAATTTTACATTCATAACAATGTAAACTGTATAAAAGAACATTAGTATATTTATTATGAACGAAAACGAAAAAAGCAACATTTAAAAATTATTAATTTTATTCAGCAAGGATGCATAATTTTTTATTTCAAATAAATGGTGTTCTTTTGAACTTCCTATTTATTGTTTCCACAAAAAAAAAAAAATATATATATATATATATATATATATATATATATATATATATATATATATAGCACATTGGAATGATTTCTGAAGGATCATGTGATACTGAAGACGTGTGTGTGTGTACGTGTTTTTCTATCCCGGTGGATGAATGCACACGGACTCATGGGGACTTAACAACTAAATTTAGGTCCCCATGAGAAAGTTAGCTTATAAATCATACAGAATGAGTTATTTTGAAAATGTAAAAATGCAGAAAGTTTTCTGTGATGGGTAGGGTTAGTGTAAGAGGATATAATATACCCTAAACCATATATAAAAACCACTACGTCTATGGAAATTCCCCACAAAGTTAGTAAACTAGACGTGTGTGTGTGAGCGAGAGACTGGGCATCATTTAACATAAAACTTTTACTTCTGTTTTGTGCTGCGCTGCATCAGCGATAACAGACAGCTGTCATTTTGGTCTGCTATACAAGCAAAAATGTATTTGTGCACATAAATTGGAACAATAAAACCAGAAGGATAATGATCATTGATTTTAACGTGTCTCTCTCTCTCTGTCTCTTTCTACAGTAAAACTCTTTGAGGTCATAGAAACAGACAAGACACTTTATCTGGTGATGGAGTACGCCAGTGGTGGTGAGTTTGATGAAGCCAATGTGACGCTTCTTATGTTATGTAATCTTGTGCAAACAGGCCTGTAATTCTACTTAATGAAGCATATGAAACTGAGAACGTGCATCTCTTCTCTCCATAGGGGAGGTGTTTGACTACCTCGTAGCACATGGACGCATGAAGGAGAAGGAGGCCAGAGCTAAATTTAGACAGGTACAGTACTGCAGTGTGCTCGATCCAGCCCTGTCCCGCCCTCTTACTCTCACCCAGGCTGCCCTGCCCATTCACACGGCTCCTGGTTGCATTGGAAATGGCAAGCTGTGAGCTGCAATTGGTTGATGCTTGTGTGATTGGCGGTTGATCCTGTGGCAGCTGTGTGAAGGGTTTCCCAGTGGGCCGAATGTGGCCCATATACACAACTTTTGGTTTGGGGTCAAAAACTAAATATGGTTTGAACAGTTTAAGAATCACTTGTGGAAAGCCACAAATCCTCATCAAAACTAATTGGCTGACATCACAATAGTGTCAGAATCTCAAAATTTGGGAGTGTTTGAAATGGCAAGTCCAAGGATGAGGACATTGTTTCTGTTCACATTACTGTGTATTCAACTACTGATTAAGCTGAAATTCACTTATGGTAATAGGCGTTTTGTTACCGACACGTGCTGATGTAGACCAATCACAACAGACTGGGCTGTCTGACCAATCAGAGCAGAGTCGGCTCATGGAAAGGAGAGGTTTAGAGCGATTGAATCTTCAAACAAATTGTTTCACACTCCTTCAGGTATAAGGTGATGTGCAACGTATATTATGAAAAAATTAAAGTGTTTTTTGACCTTGGATGCATGTAAACCTGTTGAAGGAGACCTCAAAAAAAAAAAAAAAAAAACTTTTAAAGTAGTGTAATATAGGCACTTTAAACATATTTCATTCACATTTTCTGTTTCACATGCTATTTGTTAATGTTTATGCAGTATTTATTACATACTGTATATTACATATATATACATACATACATACATACATACATAGACATATACATATACAGGTGCTGGTCATATAAAGTTGATTTATTTCACTAATTCCATTCAAAAAGTGAAACTTGTATATTATATTTATTCATTACACACAGACTGATATATTTCAAATGTTTATTTCTTTGAATTTTTGATGACTTTGAATATTGAAGACGCCTGATGCCACACTCTAATCAGCTGATGAACTCAAAACACCTGCAAAGGCCTTTAAACGGTCTCTCAGTCTAGTTCTGTAGGCTACACAATCATGGGGAAGACTGCTGACCTGACCGTTGTCCAAAAGACGACCATCGACACCTTGCACAAGGAGGGCCAGACACAAAAGGTCATTGCAAAAGAGTCTGGCTGTTCACAGAGCTCTGTGTCCAAGCACATTAATAGAGAGGCCAAGGGAAGGAAAAGATGTGGTAGAAAAAAGTGTACAAGCAATAGGGATAACCGCACCCTGGAGAGGATTGTGAAACAAAACCCATTCAAAAATGTGGAGGAGATTTTCAAAGAGTGGACTCCAGCTGGAGTCAGTGCTTCAAGAACCACTACGCACAGACGTATGCAAGACATGGGTTTCAGCTGTCGCATTCCTTGAGTCAAGCCACTCTTGAACAACAGTCAGCGTCCGAAGCGTCTCGCCTGGGCTAAAGACAAAAAGGACTGGACTGCTGCTGAGTGCGCCAAAGTTATGTTCTCTGATGAAAGCCAATCAGGGAGAGGAGGAAGAGTCTGGAGGACGAGAGGAGAGGCACACAATCCACGTTGCTTGAGGTCCAGTGTAAAGTTTCCACAGTCAGTGATGGTTTGGGGTGCCATGTCATCTGCTGGTGTTGGTCCACTGTGTTTTCTGAGGTCCAAGGTCAACGCAGCCGTATACCAGGAAGTTTTAGAGCACTTCATGCTTCCTGCTGCTGACCAACTTTATGGAGATGCAGATTTAATTTTCCAACAGGACTTGGCACCTGCAGACAGTGCCAAAGCAACCAGTACCTGGTTTAAGGACCATGGTATCCCTGTTCTTAATTGGCCAGCAAACTCGCCTGACCTTAACCCCTGACCTTAACCCCATAGATTATTGTGAAGAGGAAGATGCGATTATGCCACACCCAACAATGCAGAAGAGCTGAAGGCCACTATCAGAGCAACCTGGGCTCTCATAACACCTGAGCAGAGCCTAATTATATGACCAGCACCTGTATATTCATGTCTACATAGTTTTGAAGTTAGGGCTGTCAAAATTAAGGCTGTATTGCATGCAATTTTTTTCTTCAGTTTAACGTTAAAAATATTTATCTCAATTAACCGTTTTTTTCTTGTCATCCTTTGGCTAGCGTTACATTATTTGACCATGCTCTTATTCATGCAAATGTTTAAGTCATTCAAGTGCGATAAGACACAAGAGAACATACTAGCGTGTCTGTGAATCTCTTGTGCACACAGAAATCCGCTTTAGACAGCGCTTGAATGGATAAAAACACAAAATTATACCAAAATGGCCACTTCGCCAAGTATCCTCGAAAGCACAGTCTTAAATGAGTTAAATGAAGTCTTCAAGTCGTAAAGAAGCCGTTAAATGTAGTAGTAAAGAGTTGTGAGAAAATGGGATGCTTGTCAGATCCTGCTTCAGATCTCAGCAGCCTAATTTGATTTCAGTCATTAAAGTTAATCAAAGAACAAAAGAAAAAAAAAATCACTCACTGCTATTGACATTTAACTTCAGTAGCTTTAATAATTATTCATCTATAATTAATGTATAATTTATGCAGTGAAGACAGTAATGTGTTTGATAATTTTATTCCAGTTCTGTATATTTCCGACTTGATAGACCGACCTGAAAATCAAGGTTACATGGGTCAAAAACAATAACTTTATGTGCATTTTGACAAGGTAAACCGTTCTGGCAGGGCCAATAGGAAAAAAATGAGCCAGGATATATTGAAGGGAACATTATTATAATGTATTTATTGTTTTAAATTCATTTAAATTATAAGTAGTTATAATTTTGGAAAGCCTAATAAATGTTAAAATTGATAGCTTTCAATTATACTGTAATGTTGAATGGCTGTAATTAATGGCTAAATGTCATTGGTATAGTATCAGTGATACTGACCTTCTTTCATAAAAAGATTCCATTAAACAAATATTTAAAATATACTGCATTTATGTTGTTTCTGTACTAATTTGGAGATTCAATGTGAAATGATTACAATATAAAAATATAAAATAATGTTAGATGTGATTAATCTCGATTAATTACAGAAAAATTGTGATTTTTAATTAATTTTTAATCAATTAACAGCACTAAATATTTTTTTAAACAAATAAATTACTATTTAAAATGTTAAATTATTTGTGATTTGAAGACTCCAGCTGTATCGATGTCCTAGATTATTTATATTGTTCTACACTCTAAAAAATGCTGGGTTAAAAACAACCCAATTGCTGGGTTAGTCCATTTTCAACCCAACTTAAGTTGTTTTTAACCCAGCATTTTTTAGAGTACATAAAAGTAGTCATGTTTTAGAATTAAGATGACTTGACCAGCCAGAAACTCCCTTTATCTTAATAATCCCATAAACGTTAGGTTGTGGAATAAAAAATAAAAATAAATAAATAAAAATCATGGTTGATAAATACATAAAGTGAAATAGTTAACTGCAAGCTTTTACTTTAGCATTTACTCAAATGTGCCATCAACAAAAACACCTCCAGGTGTTTAGTGCAGTGAGAGAGCTCTAATGAGAGTGTCACCCACTGACAGAATCATTTACTCCTTTTAATTACCCGAAGACCTCTTTCAACCTCCCTCCTTCCCACTGCGACCCATTGGTCTAATGGACGGGTGCGGTGGGTTAGCCCGCAGCTGAGGCAGACATCTGTAGTCATAGCGATGGGGTCTCCCTCTGGCTCCCTCCCTCCCATCCTCCTCTCCTCCGTCTGAGCCCTCTGCTGCTGTGGAGACAGCTTATCTGGGTCAGGCATGAAGCACCGCTGAGATTTCTGAGCGGAGCAGAAAAATGAACAGATTCTTCCACCAGCCAGAGAAAGAAATGGAAATCTGTCCCCCTATCTGATGTCTGGGACACTATCCACGGACTGAGCTGCATGAATATTAAACGGAATCGAGAATGTTGTGCGTTGGAGAACGAGAAGAGAAAACTACAATGATAATGAGCTTAAAATTGGGAGCATTACACAATATAAAAAGTAACTTCAAATGTCCATATATTCAGGGTTCTTTGTTCAAAAGAACAGCATTTGTTTGAAATCGAAATCTTTTGTAACATTATGGCCCAGTTTACACCTGGTTTTAAGATGCGTTTTGATCGATTGGATCACAAGTGGACGAGGGAGACACATGGTCTTTTAATCTGTCTCTTCTGTCCACTTTCAACCACTTTTCTCCTGATTTATTCGAGGGCGGGGGGTCGATGGGTGGGTAAAAGTACCGATTTTTTCAGAGCTTTTGCTCTAGTGGACAAAATAAGCTCATGCAATTTACATATGAACGCGCCCGGAGACGACAGAAAAACATACGGAGAGCAGCAGCTTTCATTTCTGCCCTGACAGCCGCAAGATCACACTGAACGCTGCGAGTGTGTGTTAGAAATCAGCAATGGTGACAGAGCATTGTGCTTGGTACGTTTTTTCATCTTCAAACTAAACCTGGGTCTCCAGCCAACAAAGTTAAAATCCCCACTGGCAATAACGTTATAATGTTTATGCATTAAGTCAGTAGGCAGAGAGCAGGCGGTCTTTTGTGGCTCACATTCGACCACATGAGTGTTTACACTATGAAAGCAATCCGGTCGAATGCGTTTTCAACTAACTCTAAAAGTTGTCGGAAGTGGACAAGCTCAAAACGTTTTAGACCCCGTTTGTATTTAGCATTGTCCACTTGTGATCCGATCAACCAAAACGCATCTTAAAAGGGACCTATTATTCAAAATTCTGTTTTGTACGGTGTTGGAACACCAATGTGTGTCCACAGTGTGTGAGAACAACCAGGCTATAATAGTAAAAATCCACCCACTCGTTTTTTTATGATTCTCATAAATCAAAAGCAGTCTTTTCAAACGAGCTGATTCAGAGTCCCCTGTACAATGACACAATTGTTGGGAGAAGCCCCGCCCACAGCCGGTGACGGCCCTATTAGCATAGACACCACCCTGAGTGAGAAGCACATAGTTATAACCGTAATTAAACTAAACTATACATGTTCTATGTCCATGCAGCATATATTCTCTGGCTCTGTAGGCATCTTACAACAGTTTCCATACGAGCACCTCCACAACGATTTATAGATTATCATGATGGAACATGCTAATCGATGACTTGTTAACTCAACATTAAGTACATAAATTCATCAATTAACCATTTAGAAACGTCTTTTGCATTCTACATATTGTCACTTCTTCTTGAGTCTCTCCATCACTGTCCGAATCCGGCTCAAACATATAAGGCTGAACACAGAGTTTCTGACATTTTCAGGGCGTGAAACTGTCCTGTTTTGTTGTTGCCGTAATGCCGGAGCATGAGCTCTTGAAACTCTGCCCTCTTCCTGAAAGGGGGCCGGGAGCAGCAGCAGCTCTCGTCCTTTTAATGGAATACACACACAAAAACGGCCCCCATTTATATAAAAAATTATCTGTGCTGTATTTTGGGCTAAAACTTCATATACACACTCTGGGAATATCAGAGTTTTGTTGTAAAAATGGACATTATAGGACCCCTTTATTACCAGGTGTAAACAGAGACTATAAATCTTTACTGTAATTTTTGATTCATTTAATGGTTTCTTGCTGAATAAAAGTATTTTAAAAAAAAAATAAATCACTGACCCCAAACTTTTGAATGATGGTGTATGTTAAATTTTGATTTGATGCTGTACTTGAGAAGAAATTAGGTCCCTCAATCTCACACCCAGAAGCGTCACCTCTGAAGCCTCAGGCGTCAGTTTCAGCCTCTCTCCCCCCTCATTTATCATTCTGGACCATGTGTCAGAACCCACAGCACACATGCTCCCCTGTGCAATCAATGGCATTCTGGGAAAAAGCGATGATGCCAGTAAATGTGGCGTATTGGCTGTTACACCACACCCTGTCTGTCATCCAATCAGCCTCTCTCTCCACATTCTAAATCTCCTTTGTCTCCTTTTCTTTTTCAGATTGTTTCAGCGGTTCAGTATTGCCATCAAAAACACATTGTCCACAGAGATCTCAAGGTAAGGTCGCTTGAGTGTTATTGTGTCATATTATCATAGGTTCATATAATTCTAACACTGCTCTGCTGTCAAAAGTCCCGCCCGATGATGCTCCTTTTGTACCAAAATGATCAAATCAATTAACGGCCATGTCTCTGAGCAGGACAGAACATGAGCAAGAACCCCTGCAGATCCTGCTTCCTCTTTCTGTCTCCCTTACGTCTGCTTTCCCCCTCCAAGTCTTCATGCTCCATTACACACTTTGTTTCCAGACTGATGCTCTGTAAATGATGCATGAGGCCAGTGTCAGTGAAGAGTCTGAATGAGTCGCGTGAAGGAAGCCAGGTGGAAATGTGGCTCTTTTCTGTGTTGTGTTGTGTGCTGTCACTTTCACTCTCTGTATCTGTCTGCGTTAATGTAGGTTAGTGACATTAGAGAAATGACATTTGCATTATGTGTATAGTGATTCAAAATGACATTTAAACCTGGAAATAAGTGCAGATTTTAGAATTGATTTGTGTTTTTCGTAACAAAGAAACATGGGTCACATTTTAAGCTAAAATTAAATAATTTTTGACCACATAGATTTATTTTCATTGTCCTTCCTTCCCTCCCTCCCCATTATTCTTATTAGCATTTTCTTTTTATATTCTCATCACTATTTATATATTTAGATTTATTTAAAAAATTAAATATTTGTTTTATTTATTTATCTTAAAGCAAATTACATCTTAAATGTGTATAATTTAAAGGCAATATGTGTGTGGGTGTATATACTAAATATTTTTTCATAATAATAATAATAATACATCATTTTATTTAATCATTTTAAAATAATTTATTGAATAATATCAAATAAAATGTAAATTATGTATTCTTAAAAACAGAAACAAAAATGTTTCTTAATAATGCAACAAATCTTAATGGCTCTAAAATGACTATTTATTTTAATTTTATTATTATTTATTTATTTAATTATAATCCTCATTCTTCCTTTAGATTTTACGGTAAAATATGACACAGACATGTTGTTCACGGTTTTCATATGTTCTAATCTAAATTCTCTTTGCAATTCTTTAATCATAAACTCCCACCGAACAAACATAATACGCTCAAAAACAGATTCCTTCTAACCTTCTCACTCTTTCTCTTGCTCTCTCATGCAGGCAGAAAACCTACTGCTGGATGCAGATATGAACATTAAGATCGCAGACTTCGGTTTCAGTAACGAATTCACTATTGGGAACAAACTAGACACGTTTTGCGGCAGCCCGCCGTATGCGGCCCCTGAGCTTTTCCAGGGCAAAAAGTATGACGGGCCGGAGGTGGATGTGTGGAGTCTGGGGGTCATTCTCTACACACTGGTCAGTGGATCTCTGCCCTTTGATGGACAGAATCTAAAGGTTAGTGTGCTCAGCCCTGAAAGGTCACTTTTGCCCTCGTAAACCTTCACAGAGAATCATACTACTGAGAAGCCTGTGGATTTGTGTAGTGACTCATGAAAAATGCTGCATGAAATCAGTGATTTATTAAAGCATTTAAGTCAAGAGGTTATGCATTATAGTGGTTTTAAGCACAGTGCAAAGGGGAATGGTAAAATCATTCCATCATGCAACCTCTCATGATTCATTAAGTTTATGCAATTGCAGAAAAGGTCAATAAAAACAAAACAGTTTAATAATGACTCCCAGTAAACATGCTGTCATTATATGCAGTCACAAGTGTATCTATAGGCTATTTGACTTCAGAGCTCATCCAGTCAAATTTTACAGCCAAAATGATCTTTTTACCTAAAGGAACTTCGTGAGCGGGTGTTGAGGGGAAAATATCGAATTCCCTTCTACATGTCGACTGACTGTGAGAACCTCCTGAAACGCTTCCTGGTGCTGAACCCTGTGAAACGGGGCACACTCGAGGTGAGAGAACGTGGTAAACCTGTAAATATACATGCCACTTTCCACACATGAAGTGAAAAAAGAACTATAAATATAGGCCTGTTATTCAACAGTTTTACTTTATTTTACACTAAATGTGAAGAAATTATATACAAAACAATAAATACTAGCTATTTTAATATATAGTAAAATGGGATTATTTCTGTGTTGGTAAAGCTGGATTTTCAGCAGCATTACTCTAGTCTTTAGTGTCACATGATCATATGCTGATTTGCTGCTCCAGAAACATGTGTTATTATCAATGTTGAAAACGGTTGCATACAATTTTTTCAGCATTCTTTGAGTAGAAAGTGGCCCTGGGAAACAGCGCCCTCAGTGTTTGAGGGCTGTAACTTTAGGTTATTTGCAGTTCACTTTAGGGCCAATGATGCGCATGCAAAATCATAGGTCTATTACAGGAAACTCGGAATGAGATGACGTCCTCTAATGAATAATTGAGGATTTTAGAGACGTCACTGTGCACTCCTTGACGGTTATGTGGCTTTCATATGGGACACTTTATTCAACACTTTATGCGATGAAAGTGATGAAAACTGACCAGGAATTATGCATATACATATATATTTATTATTTATGTATATACATCCATGGATCTAAAACCTTCTGATTTAAATTTGTCATAGTTGCTTTGTACAGCAGTGTTATTGCAAATATCTGTTCCACCTTTAGAGAGCAGATTGTGTTTTGTGTCAAGAATCTTCCAGTTGACCCACTTTAAAACATGTATTTGGTTTCCTGCATAATCATGCATATTAATGCAGAACCTCTCACACAGCCTTGTGTATGTCTGTTTCAGCAAATCATGAAGGATCGATGGATCAATGCAGGCTGTGAGGAGGACGAGCTCAAACCGTTTGTGGAGCCGGAGCTCGACATCTCGGATCAGAAGAGAATTGGTATGAAATCCTAACACTCTTCGATGCAATTTTTCATCAGAAATAATAATACTGTAAGATAGGGGCCTTTTCAAAAGTCCAAAATGTGTTTGTTACATTTTTGACCTACATAAAGCAAAAGCTTTATTTAAGATGATTCTATCGCTTCACGGCGATTGTGCCAGTAATGAGTTCATACTGGTCTTCTATGGCTACAAGTTGCTGATGATCACGTTTCTGACTGCAGTTTCCGCAATATTGTTTGTGAATTACACAGCAGAACCCTTGGTTTTAAATGTGAAACTTCCCAGTTTTTGTTTTGTTTTGTTCTTTCAGAAAGGAGGGGAAGGGTCATTAGTTTAAAATATGAAGCCTACTCAACACAAGTATGCAAACGTAAACTCTCCTAGCTACTTGATTTCCTGCGTTGAATTCTGTCAGACCTCAACACATTAAAAGTTGTCTTTTTCTACAGTCAGGTTTCTGCGTCAGGTCAACTACTGTCAGCGGTTTAAAGAGACTTTTGCTCAGCAAGTTAGTTAAAGTTAGTGAAACTGTTGGCATGTTTATAGTTATAGTTCGTTTATAGACAAGTTTGGGGTCGGTAAGATTATGCTCACCAAGCCTGTATTTATTTGAACAAAAAGCGTATTATTACAATTTAAAATAAATGTTTTTATTTTAATATATTTTAAAATGTAATTTATTCCTGTGATGTAAAGCTGTATTTTCAGCATCATTACTCCAGTCTTCAGTGTCACATGATCCTTCAGAAATCATTGTGAAAACAGTTCTGATTATCAATGTTGAAAACAGTTGTGCCGCTTAATATTTGTGATCATATAACTGTGATCATTTTTTCAGGATTCTTTGATGAATCGAAGTTCAAAAGAACATCATTTATTTGAAATATAAATCTTTTGCAACATTTGTCTTTACTGTCACTTTTTATCCATTTAATGCATCCTTGCTGAATAAAAGTATTATTTTCTTTAAAACAAAACCCAACCTGAAAAGCAATGTCAGTTTAATTGCACATTTAAGGCAACTCTATTACCCCCTTGAGTATAGAGTTTTGTTTCCGCTACAGTAGTGCAAGCGTTTGTGTACTTACTTTCTATTTTTATCTGATAGACAATACACAATCCAAATTTACAGATATAATAAGATCTTTCTTGAGTGAGTCAGGGCTTTATGCTTCACAAGTGCAATCCAAGGGAGATATTTGGGCTTCACTGCATTGTATAATGTCCTACGAGCAGCCTTTTTTTTTTTTTTTGCTCAGCAGAAGCTGTTAGTCTGGCATGCTTCGTTCAACGTGACGCTGATAGTGGTGGTGTTTCAGCAGAGTGCAGGGGTCGATGGTAGCTGAGGTCAGCCGGGCCCTGTTCTTTCCACTGCTGCTGCAGGCCCGTCTGCCTTTCAAACACTCAATTGATCTCTGAGGCCTAGTTCTGTGTCCCTAACAGTGTTTACCGCCAGTGCAGGAATCGTTCAATTGAGCCGAGGCCGTCACATTTAGCATTGGCATTGATTTGAGTGCGCTTAGATAAACACAGAAGCGACTGAACGCAGCTGCGGGTACCGAATATACTCGGGAGTCGGTACTACCGGTACTACAGAAATGCTGGTATCATCAAATTTTTTACATTTCAGTACCGACTTGGTACCGAAGTACCTGTATTTGTGACATCCCTACTTGACACTGTCACCTTTGGCTTGCTTAGTTGTGGTTAGACTCTTAAAGGTGCAGTGTAGTATTTATGAGGATCTATTTACAGAAATGCAATATAATATACATAACTATGTTTTCAGTAGTGTATAAAGACCTTACATAATGAACCACTGAATGAGTCATTTCTATCTCCATACACCGCAAGTCCCCTTACAGTGCAATCGTCTTTTTGTGCCGTCATGTTTCTACAGTAGCCCTAAACAGACAAACTGCTATACAGAGCGCTAGCTACTCTCTGCTGTCTCCAACAACAGTTTTGTCCTGTGTTAGCCACCGTAGCTTGTCTATATGCTTCGAAAGGGAGGGGTGAACAGTGACTGGTTGCATTTCGCAACCTCACCACTAGATGACACAAAATTTTACACAGTGCACCTTTAATATTCAGTAATAGTGCATTTATCGATTTGACTGCACTGACACTATTAGATGAGAACAAAAACATGAATTGAGCTGGATTATGACACTACGGTGTACTGTGGAGCTGCTTTATAGCTGAATCATATTAGTTTCATAATTGACAAATTTTGCAACATTGACACTGTTATTAAACTAATTTGAATCAACACTGAACTAACTCAAGCTGAATAACAACACTATTGTCATCTGTAGAGCTGCTTATAGCTGAATTGAACTTGTTTTATAGTTGAACTTCACACAGTTTCTGAACTGAACTAAATCAACACTGAACTGACTTGAGCTGAATAATGACACTATTGTCTTTGAATTAGAATTTCTCATATTTGGTCAAGTTTGCATCATTGATTGTTATTTTCCTGTTTTTTTACCGTGAAGCTGCTTTGAAACGATATGTATTGTATAAGACCAATTTAAATATTTGACTTGGAGGCCATCCCATTTTTTACCAGCTGGTTACAGTATCCTACATTGCATTGTTTTTAATAACCTGTCGGTATATGGTTTGTTGCAGATATTATGGTGGGAATGGGTTACTCACGGGAGGAGATCCACGAATCTCTAACCAGGATGAAGTACGATGAAATTACGGCTACCTACCTGCTTTTGGGCAGGAAGTCCACTGAGGTGAGTTAGTTTACATGACATTTCCGAGTTGTTTGGTTGCACAGTTGGGGGTTAAAAATTTAGCATGCTAAAGGAGAGCATACACTACCGTTTTGAAAGAGTGTTCACCTAGGCTGCATTTATTTGATCAAAAATACAATAAAAACAGAAATGTAGTGAAATATTACAATTTAAATGTAATCATTACTCTAGGCTTCAGTGTCACATGATCCTTCAGAAATCATTCTAATGATGATTTGCTGCTCAAGAAACATTTCTCATTATCAATGTTGTGCTGATATTTTTGAAGAAACTATGCTACAAAGTTTCTTTAGGATTCTTTGATTAAGAAAAGCTCAAAAGAACTTTTTTTTATACATTCTGTAACATTTTTAAGATCTTTTGATCAGTTGAATGCATCCTTGCTGAATAAATCTTACTAACCCCAAACTTGAATGGTTGAGTGTCTAAGATATGTTTTAGAGTAATTGGGCACAATCACAGACTGTTCAACAACTACAGTGTTACAGAGGACAACTTAGTATCTGGATAGAATCTTTAAAAGTTATGCAGGAGTTTTGTTTGCAGAATTATAGTCTTTACTTGTGGAGATTTTGGCCACAAAATGTACCCATTTTTCCTCATTTATTTGACATTATCTATACAGCCTGTCATGGAAATTGCGATCCCTTTTTTCCATTGTTAGCACTTAGTTGCACTCTGCTCTATTATTAATTTGTTGTCATCGATTTTAGAATTACCCACCCAAGAAGGTCATATTGGTCAGACAACCCTTTCCTGCCTAAGTGGACAGAATAAACAGAATGAGCTGCAGCGTGGGCTGGTCTTTATGCCCATAGTCAAACATCTGGCTATATTTGACATCTGATTATGAATGTTTTAGACTTGTTAGCATGTCATTTGGCATTCTAAACCCATATCGCTGGATTAGCGAATTACATTCGCTCCTTTCCCACTGCGCACTAATCCTGCAATTTGCTAGACGTCAGCTCTGACATCCAGACATAAGAAGAGTCTGTCTCATACAGTTTATATGTTTTGTTTTGTATGATCACAGTTGGAGGTGAGTGATTCCAGTTCCAGCAGTAACCTCTCTCTAGCCAAGGCCAGACCCAACAGCGAGCACAATAATGGCCAGTCACCGTCTCACCTCAAAGTCCAAAAGAACATCTCAACCAACCAGAAACAGCGTCGTTATAGTGACCAAGGTGAACACGCTTTGTTTTTTACTTGTCTTTTATAGAGCTTCTTTATATTTGAATCAGATTTGTTTCATAACTGACCAATTTTGCTGCACCGATACTATTATGGAATTTAATTGAATCAAATATAAATAAGTGCGACTTGTGGCCTGACATAGTGCCTGCGATGAGGTCTTTCTTTCTAATCTCCATTCTTCTCCATTCACAGCTGGTCCAACCATTCCCTCGGTGGGTTACCCCAAGAGAAGTCAGACCACTTCTGCAGAAAGTGACCATAAAGAGGAGGGCAGTGCACAGGCACGTAAGTCCAGCTCGTCTGGAAGCCGTGGCATGGCTCCACCGAGCCCCATGCTGGGCAACGCCAACAACCCAAATAAGGCCGACATTCCTGACCGCAAAAAGAGCGCCGGTGCCCCTGGGGTAAGTTACTACCACCCAAGATCTTTCCTAATGGTATTGTTTGTATGATAAAATCAATCTGAACAGTATGTTGCTCATATACATGTATGACCCGTGCTGGCAAAAGGAGTCAGAATGCGCATGGGATCATTTTGAACTACAGGCAAAAAAGTGAAAAATTTTGTTTTTAAGGTTTTCACAAAAATGATGCTCCAAATAGCAATTAAACATCTAAAAGTGTCTTTGTCCATGAAAAAGATCTTATTTGCATTGACTGACAGATCTGAAGCGTGCGCACAAAGATGCCTCAGACAGTGCACGATTCTGATATACACACATAAGCCCTATCCGGATGGTAATTGATCTGAATAATTGTAGAAGACACTGACTTCTGTTTTTTTTTCTCTAGTTTATACTGTGATGCTGCTCTGAAAGAAAATTTATATTGTATAAAATGCTATGAAAAAAAGTATGGAGACTTGACTTGACAACATGTTTTTCTGCAGAGCAATTCTGTGTCTAGTGGTATGACCAGGAGAAACACGTACGTTTGTAGTGAGAGGAATACCACAGACCGCCATGCCGTCATCCAGAACGGCAAAGAAAACAGGTGAGTCCCTGAGACCTCTCATTTTTAGGTCAAATGTTGTGAATTTGAATCTGAAATGAAATGCCACCGTGTTATTCGAAACAATGACTGACGGAACATGGTGCATGTTTTCATCCTCACACGACCAGATAACTTTACAAAAACAGTTCTTGTCATCTACAGGTTTCTTGGTGTTTGTGGAGCTTCATCAGTTTTTTCCTTGTGCAGTATTTGAAGATTGAGCTTTGGTTTAATACTTTACATTACTTTATCATGTAGACCTTAGACTTAATTGCTGAATTCTACTGCTTTAACTTCTAGGGCTGTATAATTAATCAAATGAAAATATAAAATATGGTATCCACTTAATGTACAAAAGGCGGAGATTTAATTAAATATTTTTTTGGTGTGTTTCTTTGAACACCCTTGACGGTGTTTAACATGAGAGCCACTGTTTTTATGCCGTTTTGTTCTTGTAGCCTTGATATCTCAGCAGAAGCAATACGAGATAAATCCTTATAAAATCACAGTTCAGATGGCAATATATTTCAAAATATTCATAACATATTTCAGAATTATAATTATAATATTATATAGTATTGTGTATTATTCTAATATAATATAATATAATATATCAGCCTTAGTATCTTATATCCCATGATTTATTGGACATATTTTAAGAAAAATTAAATGACAATGCTTCATTAGACAGTCTGCAGTCTGTCCTGCATACTTAAATATACGCAGTGTATAAAATAAAGTGTTGCGATGTCTAAGCATTTATGAATATAATGATGAATGTTCTGGTGGAAGATCTGTGGAAATACAGATGAAGAATGTCACATATGGACACACCAGAACTCATTTGGGATGTTTGCATCAGACATTTTTTTTGACAAAGACGCCTCTGTCCTGCTGATTGACAGCAGTGACGTGTCATAAAACACAATGGTCAACCTTGCTGTGCCAGTCTGCCGTGCTGAACCGCTTAGATTTGCCATGCAGTCCAGAGAGAGAAAGAGCAACCATGTGCTAAACCCCATGTTAGGGATATGCAAAATTACATATTTTCTAAACTGAGTCGCTGGGTTGCCTGAACACCTAATCGACTAGTCTTAAAGTGATAGTTCACTCACAAATGTCATTCCAAACCTTTATACACTACTATTCAAAAGTTTGGTTAACATTAATAATAAAAATAAATGTTTCTTGAGCAGCAAATCATCATATTAGAATGATTTGTGAAGGATCATGTGACACTGATGACTGGACTAATGATGCTGAAAATTCAGCTTTGATCACAGGAATAAATTACATTTTAAAATGTATATAAATAGAAAACGGTTACTTAAATTGTAATAATATTGAATTATTATTGATCAAATAAATGCATCCTTGGTGAGCAGAAGAGACTTTTCGCAAAAAAAAAAATCTTACCAACCTCAAACTTTTGAATAGTAGGTTTCTTTTTTCTTCTTCTGTGGAACACAAAAGAAAACATTTTGAAGAATGTCTCAGTGTTGTCTTGGACCACATTGACTTTAATTATATTCCTTAAAATATTTTAATTTGTGTTCCAGATCATACAGGTTTGGAACGACTTGAGGGGGATTAAATTATGACAGAATTGTCATCGCTTTAAAGGTGCAGTGTGTAATATTTATGAGGATCTATTGACAGAAATGCAATATAGTATACATAACTATGTTTTCAGTGGTGTATAAAGACCTTGCATACGTTATGTTTTTATTACCTTAGAATGAGTCCTTTCTATCTCCACACACCTCGGGTCCCCTTACAGTGAAGTCACCATTTTGCGCCACCATGTTTCTACAGTTGCCCTAAATGGACAAACTGCTCTACACAGCGCTAGCTACTCTCTGCTGTCTCAGACGACATCTTTGTCCTGTGTCGGTCACCGTAGCTTCTCTAAGTGCTTTGAAAGGGAGGGGTGAGTGGTAGACGGTTGCAATTTACAACCTCACCACTAGATGCCGCTAAAATTTACACAGTGCACCTTTAAGAAATCGCTGTATAAAACGATGCATTTTCTAATTGGGATTTTCATCTCATTTGCTCTGCTTTATTCGTACGTATATGTCTGATCCATCCCACTGCTGTTTATTTGCCCGTCTGCCTTTGGCCAGTCTGAGTGAAATGTCGGGATGTGTCAGCACGAGTCCGACGGCTTACACTGTGGCTCTCGCCACTTCATCGGCCTCGGTCCGTCTGCGCCACCAAAAGGCCACGTCCCTCTCTGCCTCTGGACACACCTGCCGCGGCACCTTACCGCCCAACAATGGCACCTCTGACCTCTTCAGGCCCAAGTAAAGACGAGTTTAGCGTCTGTTTCTAATCTTAGTGTGTCTCTTCATCACCCGACTCCTCCTCCTCTCTAACGCCCTCTGACCTCTCTGCTGTCTGCGTCTTTGATTTCCCGCCACCCTCGTCTCATACCTCTAGTATTTTAAGGGAGGACTCGTCATGGAGCTTCCGGTGCGTTTTAACGTTTGAGGAGTTCCTGCATCTTCCCACTCAAACCGTTGACTAACTTCCTGGTGTCTAAACCCACTAATATAGGATATAAACTCCATTAACCTAGTAAATGACTAGTGGAAAGACTGTTGATATGTTTATTTTGATTATTATATGTGCAAAAAACATCTGTACGCAGATTATGACTTTTGTTGAGCACAGATTGCTAGATTGCAGACTGACTTCATACATCCACTAAAAATCACCAAAACACTGGTTTATTTAGCATTGATGGAACTTATTTCTGAAAAAGGTTTAGCATCATTTGTTTGCAGATTGGTTGTATAGAGACAGAGCAACACGCGTCATAATCTGAATACCACGCCCACCGGGGGGAAAATAAACCAACCGTCTCCATTGACTTTGTATTGCGTGAAGCGGTCTCCTTGTCATTTCTGACTTATAACAAAAAACAGTACAATGTCTAAAAGCTGATATGTGACAAGGTGTACAGCAAACAAGCTAAAAAACCCAGAAGTTTTTATAAGCTGTTGATCCAAAAACGAGCGGTTAAGGACACAAAAGTGGATACAGACAATTGAGAGCCCAACATGTTATATTACACTGAGAACTACGCCCACTGGAGGGAACGTAATCAGCAACAGGAAATATAATATATAAAACTGACATTTGGATACTGCACACGTAGGCATTCTTCCTGCTGAAGCTTCACGTCTTATTGTCTGTATTCACTCTTGTGTCCTTAAACGCTCGTTTTTTGGGTCAACAGCTTATAAAAACTTCTGGGTTTTTTAGCTTGTTTGCTGTACACCTTGTCACATATCAGCTTTTAGACATTGTACTGTTTTTTGTAATAAGTCAGAAATGACAAGGAGACCGCTTCACGCAATACAAAGTCAATGGAGACGGTTGGTTTATTTTCTCCCCCGGTGGGCGTGGTATTCAGATTATGACGCGTGTTGCTCTGTCTCTATACAATCAGTCTTTTTTTAGCTTGTTTGCTGTACACCTTGTCACAGGCCAAAAATGACAAGGCGACCGCTTCACACAATACAAAGTCAATGGAGAGCGTTGGATTGTGGGTGTGGCCTAAATACACTATGTCGCTATTGGCTTGATATTTTGCTACATTCTCTTATAATATTCATTTGACATTTTAACTGTGGCTCAAAGGGATAGTTCACTCTAAAATGAAACTTCCGTCATAATTTTAGTGTTATATTTTGGATTATCTTTCATTTTAGTAGTTTTATGTGCTTTTGTCGTTTTTATTAGCTTTTTATATAGGGTACTAGTCAAAAGTTTGCAAACATTACTATTTTTAATGTTTTTGAAAGAATTGTCTTATGCTCATCAAACCTGCATTTATTTGATCAAAAATATACAATAAAAAAGTAATATTGTTAAATATTATTACAATTTAAAATTATGGTTTTATATTTTAATATACTTTAAAATATATTTTTTATTTCTGTGATGTAAAGCTGAATTTTCAGCATCATTCCTCCAGTCTTCAGTGTCACATGATCCTTCAGAAATCATTCGGATATGCTGATTTATTATCAATGTTGGAAACAGTTATGCTGCTTAATATTTCTTTATAACCTGTGATACTTTTTCAGGATTCTTTTATTAAAAAAAAAGTTTAAAAGAAATGCATTATCATTATCATAAAATGCATTATCATACTTTTTTTTTTTTTTATATAATTAATTATATTTTAAGATTATTGAATTATTTCAAAACATTAAAAATAGTAATGTTTCTAAACTTTTGACTAGACTTTTATTTTAATTTTATTTCTGTTAGTAGCCAAACAACATTTTCATTTTCTTTTACATTTTTGTTTAAATTTATATTTTATCTTGGCTTTATTTAAAAAAACAACAACAAAAAACATGTTGGTTACACTTTATTTTAAGGTGTCATTGTTACAGTGTAATTATATATTTAAGTACTGAGTAATAATAATTCATTACATGGATGGACTTACGGTAGACTTATGGTAGGATTATGGTTTGGTTGAGGTTGGTTAGTTGCATATAATTATGCATAATTTACTGTTATTACTATGGTAAGTACATGCACCATGTAACAAGATACAGTAAAATAAAGTGTTATCAAAATGTTTTTAATAGTTTTAGTTAATAACAGTACTGCATAATTTACTGGCCCTCGCCCTGTCATTGCTCGCTGATTTTCCTATATTGTCATATTGTGACCCTGAATTCTCTCTCTTCAGCACGAGCGCGGCTCAATCGAGTCAGCGGAACCCAGGTTCCTCCACCAACAGTATTAGTAGCGCGACTCCCCCGGACCGCCTGCGTTTCCCACGAGGCACGCTGAGCCGCAGCACTTTCCACGGAGGCCAGCTGAGGGAGCGACGCACCGCCACCTATAACGGACCCCCTGCCTCTCCAACCTTATCGCACGATGCCACGCCACTCTCACAGTCCCGGAGCCGCGGATCAACAAACCTCTTCACGAAGCTCACATCCAAGCTCACGCGCAGGTAAATGACCGCTTCATGCTCTCAATACACAACAAAACCTTCCAACGCACCTTTGAGAAGTAACTGTTACCAATGGAAATCCATTTTCATTGGGATAAGAAGGAAAGTGTTCATTTGGAGTTTTGCAAGTATTTGAAATATGCAAGCATTAGCAGTTTGATAGGTTCAAAAATAGGTTCATTACTGGAAAAGATGCACCATTTTGTAAACAGCCCCCCCTGCTGTCAATAACTTTTATCTCTTGAAACTTCTCTTTGATAATCAAAATGGAATATTTAAGTACACTTTATATGCGGAACAATGAATATGCAAATTAGCCCCGCCTCCACTCACTCACACCAGCTCAGACTGCCTGATCCACTCAATCAAGTGTAGTAAACGCTACTGGCAAGTGGAAATATTGGTTTAATTCAGCCATATATGTTTGAACCAGAAACTGATTCATAAGAAGAGGAGGAAGAGCGAATTATACAGGCTTGTCTACAAGTCAGTGTATCAGAATGATAATGCATTTTATGTATCGCTCTCTACAACGTCGGACACATAATGGTAATTAATATGGCTTGACTACGTTATCAAACAGCTAATAATGTGTTGCTAATATTACACAAACCATATTCCTCTTCACCATCTCAGAGTCAGACAGCTGCCTTCTAAAAATCAGTGTTCTTAGAAACGCTTTGAAGATCATAAAAAGTCAATGGAAAAGCCCCACCCGCACGGGATTGACGGGACTGGTTATATGTTTGTGATGCAAGAAAACAAGCCATTCCTCTTTGGTACAGTGCCATTTTAAGGATTTATTTTATGGTTTGTCTTAAAGCATATTAAAAACACCACATAGACATATATAAATAACATTAAAAACTAGATTTTTACCACAGGGGGTCTTTAAAAATTTATTTAATTTAGTATGTTAAAAAAAACACTGGATGTAATGCATTAGTTTTGGCATGTCAGAACTGTTTACGTTATTATCAGTGGCATCAGAATCCCCTATATGTCCTCGAGACAACACATCTACTCCAGATGTTGATCGATGTCTCTGTTTTCTGTTTCTTTTGTAGAAATATGTCATTCAGGTTTACCAAAAGGTAGGACCCTCGTTGAGCTGTGTGCAGTTAACCAGAGCTGAAATTTGAAGTTTAACTCTTAACCCTAGCGTGAAGATGTTTTTCGATTAATTGCTTGTCACTCACCTTTGACACACTGTCTCTTAATCGGAGTGCATCTGAGCATGCCTGAGACTTCTGCTGTTTTCTGATGAGCAGCACCTGAAGACAGTACTAATCACCCATGCATGCCTGTTCATAGGATACAGCTGAGCACAATAGATTCATTAGTCTCCTTACAGTTTTATACATTAGAGCCTCATTCTCCATTCACGTCTTTTGTCCTCGAGGAAGGCTATTAGATTACCTACAGCGTACAGTAATGGGTTCATTTATATGTTCAATGACAGCATTCTTCAGTCAGCCATGAAATATCCAGACCTCTGGACTTGAATAATAATGTTTTTCTCTTTGTTTATATATAACTGAATTTCATGAATACATGCCTGGGTCACATTTAACCTTAAAATGAAGATAAATTATATTTATTCAATTATATATTAGTATATATGTATATATAATATATATATATATATATATATATATATATATATATATATATATGTATATATATTTATATATATATATATATATATATTGTATATGTATATGTATATGTATATGTATATATGTGTACACTTTTTTTGGCATGTATAATTTCCATTATTCTCATTGTTATATATATATATATATATATAAATTAAAAATACATTTAAATTAATATAATATTATAATTTATAAACAATATTATACAATAATGTTTATTTATATCTGCTTAAATTTAAGGCAGTATATCAAATAACACCATCATATAACACTATAAATAATAATAATTAAATCACTTTTTGCTTTACAGTAATAAGAATTTTTACAGAATTGCAGTTATTTGTATTTAAAACATGCTAAATTTACATGAAAATAATGTGCATAAAAAGGCTACATTTTCTTTTATATAAAAATATTATTCATTGTTCCTTATATTTGATGTGAAATATGGTGGGACATAATATAACATGTTCTTGACAGGTTTTGTGAGATTTATATAGGTCATCATGAATGTCTACTGTGTTATATCCCTCAGAGATTCACCTTATTATTAATATGAATCTTTTCTGACGATGAGGAAATGAATACATAAATGCATCTCCTGCGACGCGGTAACAGACTTGCTCTTGGTTGTGTAATTCAGGCCACCCTACTGGGCTCTTAATTTAGCTGCTGACAGATGTGGCGATTGAGAGATGTTCTTTACAAGATTTCTGGAGTGAAGGTACCACCATTTCCTGTTGTGACAAACACCCTTTCCTTATTTTAGCCCTCATGCTCCAGAATCCACCTCTAGAAGTAGCAGGATTTTCTGATTCTGATTTTCCAGCTCTTCCTTTTTAACTTACCCAGATGAATTGTTCCTCCAGGTGGTCTCGCAATCCCAGCGCTTTTATCCCCGCCAGTGCTGTTATGACTTCAACAGATAACAGTTTGCTTTTCAATGGAGAACTTCTGATTTGTGTAATCCAGAAATTGGGCAGATGTCCCTTTAAAATGTGTTTTAAAGACAGTGACTCTGCCTCTTGTTCTTTATAAATGAGAGAATTTAGATTATTTTATTTGATGTAATGTAATCTTTATTTTATGTTCATTAAGGCAAGTTGACTATATATATATATATACACACACTCACCTAAAGGATTATTAGGAACACCTGTTCAATTTCTCATTAATGCAATTATCTAATCAACCAATCACATGGCAGTTGCTTCAATGCATTTAGGGCTGTGGTCCTGCTCAAGACAATCTCCTGAACTCCAAACTGAATGTCAGAATGGGAAAGAAAGGTGATTTAAGCAATTTTGAGCGTGGCATGGTTGTTGGTGCCAGGGGCCGGTCTGAGTATTTCACAATCTGCTCAGTTACTGGGATTTTCACGCACAACCATTTCTAGGGCTTACAAAGAATGGTGTGAAAAGGGAAAAACATCCAGTATGCGGCAGTCCTGTGGGCGAAAATGCCTTGTTGATGCTAGAGGTCAGAGGAGAATGGGCCGACTGATTCAAGATGATAGAAGAGCAACTTTGACTGAAATAACCACTCGTTACAACCGAGGTATGCAGCAAAGCATTTGTGAAGCCACAACACGCACAACCTTGAGGCGGATGGGCTACAACAGCAGAAGACCCCACCGGGTACCACTCATCTCCACTACAAATAGGAAAAAGAGGCTACAGTTTGCACGAGCTCACCAAAATTGGACAGTTGAAGACTGGAAAAATGTTGCCTGGTCTGATGAGTCTCGATTTCTGTTGAGACATTCACATGGTAGAGCCAGAATTTGGCATAAACAGAATGAGAACATGGATCCATCATGCCTTGTTACCACTGTGCAGGCTGGTGGTGGTGGTGTAATGGTGTGGGGGATGTTTTCTTGGCACACTTTAGGCCCCTTAATGCCAATTGGACATCGTTTAAATGCCATGGCCTACCTGAGCATTGTTTCTGACCATGTCCATCCCTTTATGACCACCATGTACCCATTCTCTGATGGCTACTTCCAGCAGGATAATGCACCATGTCACAAAGCTCTAATCATTTCAAATTGGTTTCTTGAACATGACAATGAGTTCACTGTACTAAAATGGCCCCCACAGTCACCAGATCTCAATCCAATAGAGCATCTTTGGGATGTGGTGGAACGGGAGCTTCGTGCCCTGGATGTGCATCCCACAAATCTCCATCAACTGCAAGATGCTATCCTATCAATATGGGCCAACATTTCTAAAGAATGCTTTCAGCACCTTGTTGAATCAATGCCACATAGAATTAAGGCAGTTCTGAAGGCGAAAGGGGGTCAAACACAGTATTAGTATGATGCTCCTAATAATCCTTTAGGTGAGAGTGTGTGTATATGTATGTGTATTTATAAATATTCCAGGATATATACAAGTTAAACTCTATTGACAGCATCTGTGGCCCATTGTCGATTAACACATTAAATTGTACTCATTCCTCAGTTTGTAAAAAGGTATTCGAAAAATGTGTTCAGTGGCAAAACCAT
Source organism: Paracanthobrama guichenoti (assembly GCA_018749465.1). Classification (NCBI taxonomy): domain Eukaryota; kingdom Metazoa; phylum Chordata; class Actinopteri; order Cypriniformes; family Gobionidae; genus Paracanthobrama; species Paracanthobrama guichenoti. The sequence continues at coordinate 31,407,103 of CM031962.1, read as the reverse complement.
GAATGCAATTATTTAAAATCATAGTAAAGGGATAGTTTACCCAAAAATGAAAATTCTGTCATTTACTCACCCTCATGTCGTTCCAAACCCGTAAGACTTTCGTTAATCTTTGAACACAAATGAAGATCTTTTTGATTGAATCTGAGAGATTTCTGTCCCTCCATTGACAGCTACAGAACTACCACTTTGACACTTCAAAAAGCTCATAAAGAGATCATAAAACGAATCCAGATGAATCTTTCGGTTTACACTTTATATGGATCACTTTATATGATGAACAGATTTAATTTAGGCTTTATTCACATTCATCAACTCAAACATCAGTTGTGAGTTGGATATCTGATATCTGGATATAAGCTCAAGCATGTTCACTTGTTTGAGAACCAATGAGGTTCATTCTCATGTTACGCATCACGTTTGAGCTTCAGCAAGAACCAATGAGGTTCATTCTCGTGTTAAGCAGCACGTTTGAGCTTCAGCAAGAACCAATGAGGTTCATTCTCGTGTTACGCGGCACGTTTGAGCTTCAGCAAGAACCAATGAGGTTCATTCTCATGTTACGCAGCACGTTTGAGCTTCAGCAAGAACCAATGAGGTTCATTCTCGTGTTACGCAGCACGTTTGAGCTTCAGCAAGAACCAATGAGGTTCATTCTCGTGTTACGCAGCACGTTTGAGCTTCAGCAAGAACCAATGAGGTTCATTCTCATGTTACGCAGCACGTTTGAGCTTCAGAAAGAACCAATGAGGTTCATTCTCGTGTTACGCAGCACTTTTGAGCTTCCGCAAAGCTCACGCGTCAAGCATGTACAGTTAAACTTCTGTCTATTTTTGCTAATGTTTATATGTGAATAAAAGCCTAAATTCAATCATATAAAAGCGATCAAGTCTCTTTAGAAATGTTGGACTAAACCACTCAATTCATTCAGCGGTTTCACTACTTTCCAGGCAGTAAAATTGCATCTAAATTTGTGTCTGAATTTTCCAAATGAAATTTAGTAGCAAAGACTGACAATTTTCATTTTGGGTGAACTATCCCTTTAAATCATATATAAATTATTTAATGTTTATATATTTTTTAAATATTCACATTTTATTATATTTGAATGATGTAAAATATGTGAAATGTGTTCTCTGCACGTTATATGATTTTAAAATATGCAGGGCTTATAGTGTATATAGGGCTTATGGCATCTACAAGCAGGATTGTTTTTTGTTTTCGTTTTTGCCACAGATGCTATCACGAGATCTTAAGTTGTATTTAACCCGTAATATTCCTTTCAGAAGTGGCAGGATGCTGCAAGGAAGCTGTCACAGTGGATGTTGATCCATTTCAGAGGCAGTTTGCCTGTAGTTGTTGCCCATAAGAGCACTTCTCAGCCACTGTCCTCTCCTCTGACTGCTGCACACTGCCCACGCCGCTGCATGACCTCTCCTCATCTCTTTTTCATGTGGATGATAAATGTCCTCTAATAACTGAATATATCTGTATTTAATGTGTTTTGTATTATGTTGCATTAATGTCATTAAAAAAGAGAGCGGGATCAGATGAGTCAGTGGATAATCTAGCAAACTGTACATATGACCATACATTTAGAAACAGCTCATCATACACAGATGCCGATGAGAAAATAAGCATTTATGCTATAAATTATTTGTGCGTGTTTAAAACAAATTTGTCCATATCTAAACCAATATATCCATACACTACCATTCAATAGTTTGAGGTCGGTAAGATTTTTTGAATTTTTGAAAGAAGTCTCTTATGCTCACCAAGGCTGTATTTCTTTGAAATGTACAATAAAAATTTTAATATATATGTAATATTAATTTATACAGTATTTTTAAATGTAATGTATTCCTGTGATGGCAAAGCATCATCAATCTTCAGTGTCACATGATCCTTCAGAAATCATTCTAATATGCTGAATTGATGCATTTATTTGAAATCAAAATCTTTTGTAACATTATAAATGTCTTTACTGTCACTTTTGAACAATTTAATGCATCTTTGCTGAATGAAAGTATTCATTTCTTTAAAAAAAAACGTACTGAGCCCAAATTTTTGAACGGTAGTGTACATGTTTGTGAATTGTATTGAATTATTAAATAAAAAGCAAACCTTTCCCAAAAAGTAAAGTGTGTCATATGGTTGGGGTAAGCTGTGCCAGTGGCAGCTTTATTCTCATTTCATTTGATAGCAGATATCCTGAAATATGAATTAATATGCTAAAGAAAACTAATGAATATTAAATATTAATAATTAGCTATATTAATTTCACTGCTGTCTTATTTCTCCATGCCTAGAAGATAGCTTGAGTAAAAAGTGGCACAGCTTACCCCACTATGCCCTACATTTTCTCTTTTAAGCAAATGTGCATGTTATTTATTAATTGTTCGAAACCCCTTCCTTTTAAGTCTTTCTTTCCAGACAGAATGAGTTCAGTTGCGTCTGCGTGGAAACTATTTAGAACAAGAAGTTGAATCATAGGGTACAGGAAGGGTATCTGCAATGCCCTCTATCTCTCCATACAGGTCATCTTTAAGTGCATGTCCAATATTCCTCTCCACTTACACAGGAAATTGTATCTGTTGGTGCCGTCTTCTCCATATTGTCTTTGGGGTTTTTTTATCTCTTTTGTCCTAGGATGTCTGAAACGCTATTGTTTTCTTATCTTTCTTTCTTTTATCAGTGAGTCTCAGATTTTCTTGCCTCTAAACTATTTTTCTCTTTTTCATCCTGGTTTTTAAAGAGTGCCGGCAGAATGCGATAGAAATGGGAGGTATGAGGACTCAAGGTGAGATAGGACATCTGGTTTTACAGTTCTGAATTTACACCATCATTTCCCATTTGTTTGCCTTCTGGACTTTTATTAGGCCTGACATTATTCCACAGACTTAACCCCATTATGTTGATTAATGCTCTACAAACATACATAACTGGCATCTGACGTAATTCCCAAAGATCAAGTGCATTGAGTTTAATCAGTGAAGCTTATGTGAGACTCAAAATCTGTTCTGTGAATATCAAAATATTCTGATATGCCACAGAGTCAATAAGCGTTTGGTTGCATTGGCAGTTAGTTCTATTGCTCTGCCACCTTGTGGCAAGAAGTAAATACAACAGTATTATTAGTGCTGTTTGCTAAGGTCATAGCAATGTTGCTCATACTTAGAGATAGGGGTTTGTTAAAAAAAACTACTTTGTAGATGTTTAAAATCATCCCTAGTGACCAGTTAAATGCATATTTTTTCTTTATATTCTTGTATTTGGACCCTTGATTTGCTCACTGCACCGTTGCTGTATCTCTGCATGGTTGCTTTTGTGTTCTTTTGTGCACTCGGGTGGTTCAGTGCATGATGCGTTGTAACTGAAAACAGTGGAAAATTAGCACATTTTAGAAAAAAAATGTTTTATGTTCATGTACACACACCAGTATCTTCACTATGAAGGCCTGAAACGTATGTGAACGCAAACACGGCTTTAATGCCATAGTTTCAAAAAGGGACCAAATCTAATATGATGATTTGCTGCTGTCACTTTAATGTGTCCTTGCTGAAAAATATAAATTTCTTTAAAAAATAAACTAGTGTAGGTTATTGAAAACTAAATAAAATTGTAAATGTACATTTTAAAATACAAACACTTTAAATAATTCTAAGTGTTTCTAATTAAACTGATATTAAAGGTATAGTTTACCCAAAAATGAAAATTGTCAATTTAAGTTGTTCCAAACCTGTATGAGTTTCTTTGTTCTGTTGAACACAATGGGCTCCGTGACTTCCATAGTATTTTTTCCCCATGGAAGTGAATGGAGTCCATCAACTGTTTGGTTACCAACATTCTTCCAAATATCTTCTTTTGCGTTCAACAGAACAGAGAATTCATACAGATTTGGAACAACTTGAGGGTGAGTGAATGATGACAGAATTTTCATTTTTGGGTGAACTATCCCTTTAACAATCAAAATACAAAAAAAGAATAGTGAAAAATAAAAAGTCCCTGCAAGGAGATCAATGTATCAGCCAAGCATTCACATGTGCGTTTGTCTACTTGCGTACGTTCCTGGCCTTAATGTCATGTTCATACAAGCATGTCTACATACATTCACGATCCAACTCAATGCATATTTCTCTGATTGTTCTCTCTACTCTCCCGCAGTCGTAATGTGTCTGGGGATCAGAAAGAGGAACATAAAGACGCCAAACCCCGTTCGCTACGCTTCACCTGGAGCATGAAGACCACCTCCTCGATGGAGCCCACAGAGATGATGCGTGAGATCCGCAAAGTCCTGGACGCCAACAACTGCGACTACGAGCAGCGCGAGCGCTTCCTGCTCCTATGCGTCCACGGCGACGGCCACGCCGAGAGCTTGGTCCAATGGGAGATGGAGGTGTGCAAACTGCCCCGCCTCTCGCTAAACGGCGTCCGCTTCAAACGGATATCAGGAACGTCCATCGCTTTCAAGAACATCGCCTCGAAAATCGCCAACGAACTAAAGCTGTAAGGGGGGAAAAAAAAGTCGAAAATGTGAAAAGGCAGCAAAAAGGACTAAGGCACAAAACTAGAGTAATCAAGCTGTACATTCTTTTTGAACAAGTAGCAGATACAAGGATCGTTTTCCTCAAACACTTACAAAGTATGTACTGAAGATATTGTATAGAATCATGCCTTAGGCAATAATTTCCTGCATCTTTGAAGCATTATTAATATTATTATTGTTGTTGTTGATATTATTATTATTATTATTATTGTGTATTATTATTTCAAACCGTAGGAAAACAATTTTTTTTTCTTTTTTGTTTGTTTGTTTATGCACTACTGCAGTAGGTGCCCTGTGGGGCCAAACGATTAACACCAGTGACTGAAAAGAAGTATTTTAACCAGACAGACAGAAGAGGGATGGTCAATCGCTCCAGTATTTCTCTTTATCGTTCTGACCCTCCTCCATATATCCTTCTTGAATGCCAAAGCAAGTGGCCAATGTTGATTTCGATTAGAAACCTTTTGCACACTTTCCCTCAAAAGCACCAGATGTGCTCTCCATCCATTCCTCCACTTTCCCAAACATTTTTTCCTCCTCAACCCCCTGTCCTGCTTCAGGATATTCTCACCTGTTGTTTTCTAGTGCTACACATGGCTGAAGACAGCCAGGATCGAGTGCGCTTCAGCCGACGGGCTACTGCAATGGAACCTAAAGAGCGAGATTGGGAATGTCCTTCCTAGTCCGTTGAAGTATTTAGTTTGTTTCCTTACAAAGTGTTTTTTTAAACGTCTGAGGGAATGACAGGTGGTGTTGTAAAGTCTTGGCTTTGGCTCCGGCCCCCAGGGCGCACCATAGAGTCAGACGTGCTGAATCATTCTGGGACACCGTTCAGAAGTTTCACTTGCCATTTCTAGGCTTCAGTATTCACTCCCATCCCTAAGAACCATCGGCACTGTTGTTATTATTATTATTATTATTTTGTTTCTGTTTTTTTTTTTTTGGAATGTAAATAATGTACCTTAGTTTTGCAGCAACAGCATATTGATATACTTTTTTTTTTTCTTTTCTTTTTTTTCTAAGTCTGGCTGTGAGTCGGAAACTATGGAAATTAATGTAACTCATCACAGAATAAGGTTAATCAGTGTCTCCATTAAAACAACTGAAAATCAATGATTTGCAGAGTGGCTTTTGTTGGACAAGTTTTACAAGGCATATAAATGTTTATTATCTATGAAATCAATAGTGGAACATTTAATTTCTTTTGACAACTGAATGACTTGAATACATACAACCAAAGACAACCTCTACATGATATACCCACCATGACCATGACGATCATTGCATACTTTGACCTTTATTGCTCTTTTCAAGCAGTCATATTTAGGAGGTTTTATTGGATGTGAACTGTCCTGTGATTTAAAAAGTTTGAGTCATGATGTTGTGGCCTTGATTGGGAGTTTCCAAGCATAAAATCTTGGTCTGGATCTGGGTCTTAGTTCCAGGTCTCAAGCAAGTCATTTTCTGCACAAAAGATGATAATTACCTCAACCACAGGTCAGCATTGGTTAGCATTTACAGAGAATTCCCATAGTTTGTCCTCAAAGCTGATGTGTTAGAAGCAGCAAAAATGGCAAGCGTAAGGATTTGAGCGAGTTTGACAAGGGACAAATTGTTGATGGCTAGACGACTGGATCAGAGCATCCCCAAAACTGCAGCTCTTGTGTGGTGTTCCCGGTCTGCAGTGGTCAGTATCTATCAAAAGTGCTCCAAGGGTGGCCACTGCTCATTGATGCACGTGGGGAGCGAAGGCTGGCCCGTGTGGTCCGATCAAACAGACGAGCTACTGGAGCTCAGATTGCTCAAGAAGTTAATGCTGGTTCTGATAGAAAGGTGTCAGAATACACTGTGCATCGTAGTTTGTTGCATATGAGGCTGCATAGCCGCAGACCAGTCAGGGTGTCCATGCTGACCCCTGTCCACCGCTGAAAGCACCAACAGTGGGCACGTGAGCATCAGAACTGGACCACGGAGCAATGGAAGAAGGTGGCCTGGTCTGATGAATCACGTTTTCTTTTACATCACGTGGATGGCCCGGTGCATGTACGTTGCTTACCTGGGGAACACATGGCACCAGGATGCGCTATGGGAAGAAGGCAAGCCGGTGGAGGCTGTGTGATGCTTTGGGCAATGTTCTGCTGGGAAACCTTGGGTCCTGCCATCCATGTGGATGTTACTTTGACACATACCACCTATCCAAGCATTGTTGCAGACCATGTACACCCTTTCATGGAAACGGTATTCCCTGGTGGATGTGGCTCTTTCAGCAGGATAATGCGCCCTGCCACAAAGCAAAAATGGTTCAGGAATGGTTTGAGGAGCACAACAACGAGTTTGAGGTATTGACTTGGCCTACAAATTACCCAGATCTCAATCCAATCAAGCATCTGTGGGATGTGCTGAACAAACAAGTCCGATCCATGAAGGCCCCACCTTACAACTTACGGTACTTAAAGGATCTGCTGCTAACATCTTGGTGCCAGATACCACAGCACACCTTCAGGGGTCTAGTGGAGTCCATGCCTCGACGGGTCAGGGCTGTTTTAGCAGCAAAAGGGGGACCAACACAATATTAGGACATAATGTTATGCCTGATCGGTGTATGTAGTTTTGTAAAGATATTCATATGTAGGGAGTAGGCACAATTTATATGTAAAAAAAAAATAAACATTTAAAATATTTTTTAAAAGATCAAGTAAATGTAGTCAAATATGTCTAAACTTTATATTATTATTAGCTAGCCTATATTCTCCAAAATACATTTGGAAACAAAGGAATAGGTGTTGCCTAGGGCAAAAATAATAATCAATTGGCATTTTAGAAGATAATGTTAGCCTGTCACACATATGTATATCACCTGATCCCTTATATAATTTCCAGCATCTTATCTATTATATAACAGCTCTTCATAGACATAAAAGCTTTTCCCAGGAAATCATACTGCCCTGAACTTCCATGCATCTGTCTACAGCTGGGTGAACTTATGCACATCATCATCCCCCTGTATGCAGTAGTAATTATAAACGCAGTCATGTGTGATTAAACTCTGACCACGATCCATTACATTCCCATGCATGATCCGACTAGCCACTCCCCATTTTCCACGCACGATTCGCTAATGATGGCGTAGTGATTCTTTTTCGCGAATCGGTTCAAATGAACATTTCAGCGAGCCTGTTCAAAATGAATTAATTTACGTCATGGCATATTATGTTAAGCGGTCCCTGACAACACCAAAATGTCATATGTGTGTTAATTAAACTTGTATAATCAAGTGGAAATCCTCGGTTCACTATGTTCGAAAGAGTCGGTTCTCGGTTCAATTATTTTTTTTTATTTATTTTTTTATTCAAGCAACATGAAATATAGAAATGCAAGCATTAAATAGCTATGCCAATATGCATACAATACAAACAAAGAGAGAGCGAAAAACAGCCATATAAAAATAAAAGGAAAAGGGTGCCAGGAGATAATATCATAATTAGAATAAAGGTGCATTTGGGTATGCTATAAAGATATCTTTTAAAAAAATTTGTAAATGATTAGCAGGGCAAAATCTGCAGAGGAGTTTAAAAGATAGCCTACTTCTTTAATCTTATTTCTAATATAACCTATAGGATAACAGCCACACAAATAAGCAAATCAATTTAGTATTTCATAAAACATTCCAATAAAGCATAACCATTTTGTTCTATGTTTAAAAATAGGATATAACATATATGGCGTAGTAGCAATGTCTTTTGAAAAAGAGTACGAATGGCTCTAATATTATTTTTGGAGGTTAAAGAAAAGCAAATTTTGCCAAAAGGTTCAATGAGTTGTTAACAAAAGTCAAAAATCGATCAGTTCGATTCATGAACGATTCGTTTAGTCCGGTTGATGAATGAACAGCTTCATTTCTTCACTTCTGTTTCAGACCAGTTGTGAACCGGTTCAACCGATGCATTAAAAAGATTCGACTCAAATGAACGATTCGTTCCCGAGTCGTGCATCGCTACGATTTAGCTGTGACCACGCCCCCATTGTTTCTCACCCGTCAGGGGGAGTGTTGTCAGAAAGATCGAGCGCTGCTGTTGTAATTGCTGGTTTTGACAGAGGAGACTCATTTCGTCTCTTTTTCTCTATGTTTCTTCAAAGCACAGAGAGCGACATGCGTTTCAAACCGTCTCGAGACCGACTGTACAGCGCGCGCTGCTGCGGCTGCTGTCACGTGCGGACTGGAACCATCATCCTGGGTACCTGGTACATGGTACGAGGCTTAAAACATTCATTAAACGTCGTCTTGTAGATTTTAACACCACTGAAATATATCAGTAGTCTCCCCTCTCGTCTTTTAGAGGTGTGTCTGTGTTTTAAATGGCGTCTGTGTGGATGTTTTTAGCAGGCAGGGCCGTGTTAGCTCGATGTTTAAGACCGCTAGGCTAACTCAATGTTTTGAATTGGATCTATTAAAAAACAAGACATGTAAACGGGATTAGACGTGTTAAATTGGTATTAAACGCATTATAAGGATCTTATCTGCCAATTGAAACAGGATAACATGATGTGGATATTATTTTTAAGTGTTCATTTATATTGTATTTGTAGATCGCTAACAAGTTAACCGCTAGCTGAGGCCTGAGGTTGTGTTTACTACACTATCATCGGGTTGAAATTAATTTCGTTGATGGTAATTTGCACGAAATGTGTTTAGATAAAAAATATATAATTTAGAATAACATAGATATTATATATAAGATGGTACGTTATTTAATATTTGTTTAAAACAGCTCTATATTGTTGTATGTTGAATGTCAACTAGACTGTGAACAAACGAACTCAAGTTTATGAATACTTTTGGATAAAATGGCAGTGTTTATGACCAGAAAAAGCGCTCTGACACCGTCAGTGGTAAATCTCATAGTAAATCATTGTGTCAAAGTCTGGGTGTTTCCAGAAAACCTGACCGAATGTTTCCATTGAAGACTGACTGGGTTTTAATGAATTAACCTTTTTGTTAACTTTCTAAATTATACATGTAATCTTAGTAAAAAAAAGTGCAATGCAAATGGTTTAAGAACATTGTCACGTGACATTGAATCATCAGACTTTGTCATATTACGCAGTCATTTTTGGTTTCAGTGTTATGTATTTTTCATTGCTAATATAATCTCTGCCTAAAGGTGGTGAACCTGTTGATGGGTATTCTGTTGACTGTGGCAGTAACTCACCCCGAGAACGTCCCTATTGTTGACCTGCAGTATGAGGTTATTGAGCATTACTTTGCATCAGACAGGATGTCAGGTATGTTATGAGGGTGCCGTAATACAAACACAGTATTTTCTAATGCTATATTTTTGTGCCACATATTTAGATTTCAATATTTATTTTTGATTATATTTTATATACAACATCTTTTTTTTTCCTGTAGAGAACGCTTGTGTGGGCTTTGCCATCTCTCTCCTGATGCTCACCATTAGTGCCATGATGGTGTATGGAGCCATCACTGTAAGTTTATATGATTAGCATACCTGGAAATTAGTTTGATATTTGATGCTGAACACAATAAAATGTATTCTTTGGTACTGTTAAAAGGGATGTCGTGATGCACATATACTAGGGAGTTAAACATGGTAAACATTCTCTGACTTTTAAAGGCAATACACTGAATTTCATCCATTATTACTATCAATGCGGAGTAAGTTTGATGGGTTAATGTATTGTGAGACTAATGCATTTCACCATTGTGTTCATTTGTACTTCACAGTCTTGCTTGACTCATCTTAAAAAAACAGGTTGGATCTGTGAACGTTTGTTGTATAGTAGTTCACTGCTGTCAATGCACATTTGCCATACCTGTGCTTGTTTCCTCGAGTGAACATTGAGCTTTAGCTTTGTTTTAGACCCTGAGTTTCCTCTGACCGCAGATTTAGGCCTTACAGGCAGTGAAATGCTGTTCCAGTAGAGTCATGGCCTTGTCAGATCTGCTAATAGATCCCTTTCCATTTTAGGCATTCTCTGAGCTTAGTTATTCAGAGCAGTTCCTTTTATTTGCTCAAAACTGGATGATTCATTATTCCCTTGAGTCTGACAGGTTTGCATCAGCATTAAAATGGTGAGAAACAAACTAAAAATGAAAGAGGGAAAAAAGTCCACCTTGTGACATGACTGTTATTTTCCCCTCTCGCACAGAATCGTGATGGCTGGCTCATCCCGTTCTTTTGCTACCAGCTGTTTGACTTTGCACTGAGCTGCCTGGTGGCCATCAGCTCCCTCACGTACTTGCCCAGAATCAAGGACTACCTGGACCAGCTGGTCAGTCTGCCTTCTATGGAAACTGCTGACCGCCTGACACTAGATGCTAATTTAAAAACGTTTAACCTAAAATCTGTCTCTCTTAGCCGGACTTCCCTTACAAAGACAACCTGCTCTCTCTGGACTCCAGCTGTCTTCTGCTGTTTGTGCTCATCTTTTTTGCCATTCTCATCGTCCTCAAGGTAGATATATGAGCCTCACCTGATGTTTCCAAAACTGAATCTGTGCATATTTTATTAATAAGATCCAGATTACAGAGACTACTAATGTGTTTGTTTTTTGGTTTTTTTCAGGCCTATTTGATCAACTGTGTGTGGAACTGCTATAAGTACATAAACAACAGGAACACTCCAGAGATTGCCGTCTATCCTGCTTTTGAGACCCCACCTCAGGTATGTCCATTTTAACAATGCATTGTCTTTACTGTGTAAATTAAATATACATTTATTCTTATTAAAGCTGGAAAAACCAAACTAAGGCCAGGCCAATCACATCGTGTATAGAGTCGGTGGGCGGGCTTAACATAATGACGGCAGAGTTGCCGAGGTTCCAAGTGCTACTTAAAAACAAAGAAGCTGACAAACAGCGGTCTTTAGAATCGGCTTTGGCTACGACTCTGGGAGACTTGTTGTTAAGCTTTTCTTTGAGAAAAGAACAAAGAACGGCACTGAAGTCATTCAGTGGATACGACCGGATACGGCGAAAAGTTTAATCTATCAACCAGCTCCGCTTCACCTTCGTTGCTCTGGTTGGTTGTAGCGCTATCCTATTGCGTGCAGAGGGAATTTGAAAGACAGCCGTTTATCCCACCCTTCGGATTGAGCCCTGCCAACGGTGTGTTCCCAGACCCAACATCTTGATGTGGGTCTGGCTTGTCAGGCTAGCAATAATAATGATAGCAGGTAAATTTGGATGCTGTTACTATAAGGCCGACTGCACGGATCCAATATTCTTGCACGTTGTTCTTTCTCAACCATTTACGTTCACTTAAGACATAAATGACTCTGTTTACTTGCAAATACATGGTCACTTTGAAACATAGGTATGTATATTTAACCGTTCAAGCCCAATTAGTCGGCAAAATGCAGTCAGTTCCGTTCTCACGCGCTCTATGAGCAGCGGCTGTCACACGTCTCTTAGACAGCACTGAGAAACTGAAATGAGCTGTCTTTCGCTGTTTAAAGTCACCTGTTTTTAAACTGCAATGCTTAAAAACACATGCAAATGATAAACTTTTGTGATCGGGCTGCACAGCAACGTCATATGAACATAGTCCAAAATCTCTACCAGTTTTGGTGTATCACCCACCACTACTTTACCGTTTAGAATATGTTGGTGGTCTAATTTATGTACAGTTCATTACTTTACATTATTCTGAACAAAAACATGGTTGTCTTTGCCTCTGAAACGTCTTTCTGTTGTTTTTCAACACCTTGCTCCATTGTAGCTGATAACGCCCACTTTTTGCAATCCAATCCTCTTCACAAACAAATTCCGCTTTTCTTTTCTTTTTTGCCATTTCAATCACAACGTTTTGTTCTTGTCTTAGAATATATTCTTTCTTTTAATGCATTACTTTAATGCTTAATATCTGTTATTTTAGTATTATTCATATACTATATAAATAATTAGTATACTATATAAACTGCATTTATTAATATTTTGAAGTAGCTTCATTTATATTTTTATTTATTTTTGTTTTAATTAAAATCTTGCTAATTTTGTTGTTTTTGTCATTAATTTTAGTTTATAGCTATAATTTATTTTTATTTCAGTTTTAGTAATTTTAGTATTTTAACTTATTTCACTTAGTTGTCAAGGCAACATTTCTAATTAAAATGTATTTAAAAAAATTTATTCAAAATTATTTTTGATAGTTTTAGATAATACTGATCTGTACAGTGATTTAATGTTTGCTGGTCTTTTATTCCTCTTAAAACACACCGTTACACACTAGATGGCACTCTTGTCCTCTGAAAGAGCTTAACAGACCGGCAGCTGTACAGTTTTTTTGCTGATTACCAAAGGAAAGTGTTCTGTGTGGTTATGTTCAGGTAAATGACACTTGTGTCTTCTTTTTATCATAGTACATCCTTCCCACCTATGAAATGGCCATGACAATGCCAGCGAAGGAGCCACCTCCTCCTTACATGCCAGCTTGAATTCCCCTGACTGGTTTGATCAGTAAAAACCAGTGCAGACACCCCTCTTTGCCTTTCGATCCTGCCTTTCATTCCAACACTTGGAGGGCATTTAGACTCCCAGCATCCACTCATCACATCAGCAGCTTAGACTTACCCATGACTATTTCTTTCGCATGACTCTTGTAACAGCTCGTCACCGCAGATCTATTTTTGTAAAACTATAGGAAAACAGTTGAAGCGGCACGGTGTTGGGGAAGAGATCGGTTGTGGCAGGATTTATTTTTAATTACTTAGTGTTGTATCTGAGATATGAAATGCCATTCTCTTTTGTGGACATCATGACTCGGGCTCTGCAATAAATTGTGCTTATGACAGAATTATATAGTTCATTCATAGTCAATCACTAATGAAATGAATCTGAGATGGGACAGATAATCTGCCGCTTGATGTTTTTACCAATGAGAGCTTTCACTTTACAAGCCACCTTGAGATCTTTATTTTTCCATGCTTTTCAATGCTATATTTTGTTCCTGATGTCTTAGTAGAGGATGTATTGTGAAAATCAACATTAACTGGGTACTTGCATTTAAAATCACCACCCTTGGCTAATAAATCTGTTTTGCTAGATTAAAAATATGTTTAGACAATCCAGTGTGATGGTTAAAATATATATTTTTTCCATTGTGTACTTTGTGGACATAGGACTTTCATCCTTTCAAAAGTGAAAGAGCTCAAAGCACTTTTTATCTTGTTTATATAATTAGTGTGCGTGTGTGTGTGTGTGTGTGTGTGTGTGTGTTCCATCCATTGAACCATTGTGCACCATCATGTTAGCAGCTGTCACAGTGATCTGTTGTCATGGTAATACTGGTTAAAGGAAACTTTCCTCACACGATTGACAATGATGTAGAGTTAAAAAGGAAACTGCTGTATAAATCAATGGATGCATGTTATTTTATTTTATTGTCTGTTTTGTTTTCTTGTACATGTTCTGAATCTAATTACTTCAATAAACATTACAAAACATTGAATCTGCCATCAGACTTTTTTTCCAAAATGAACATGTGGTTCATAAGTATTTCTCAGTTTGCCCTCATGCATGTGTAAATATGGGATTAGAATAACTGCCTTAATGTATTACATCCTTTATGAGGTCTATTGTGCAATGTTATAATTTAGTTTACTTATAATATTCACAAAAAAAGTAGCTCCTGACTTGCTGATTTAGGACTCCTAAACTTTTGCTTTAAGAGTATTTCATAAAGTACTTTAGCTTTAAATCAAACCATTGAGGCGAAAAAGCCTTTTTTCCCTTACAAATGAAATAAAAATTATTTATAGATTTGAATCTGCGATGACATAACATAAAGGTTCATTTATGTATAAGATGCATTGAATGATGCCAAATTATTACCACCCTCATTGAAGTCACTACCTGATTGCCTAATCCTAACCCCTCCCCCACAACTAACCCTAAACCTACCAAATACAAACCCGATTCCAAAAAAGTTGGGACACTGTACAAATTGTGAATTAAAAAAAAGAATGCAATAATTTACAAACCTCATAAACTTTTATTCTATTACTTTTATTTTATTCACAATAAAATATAGATGACACATCAAATGTTGAAAGTGAGACATTTTGAAATGTCATGCCAAATATTGGCTCATTTTGGATTTCATGAGAGCTACACATTCCAAAATAGTTGGGACAGGTAGCAATAAGAGGCCGGAAAAGTTAAATGTACATATGAGGAACAGCTGGAGGACCAATTTGCAACTTATTAGGTCAATTGGCAACATGATTGGGTATAAAAAGAGCCTCTCAGAGTGGCAGTGTCTCTCAGAAGTCAAGATGGGCAGAGGATCACCAATTCTCCCAATGCTGCGGCCAAAAATAGTGGAGCAATATCAGAAAGGAGTTTCTCAGAGAAAAACTGCAAAGAGTTTGAAGTTCTCATCATCTACAGTGCATAATATCATCCAAAGATTCAGAGAATCTGGAACAATCTCTGTGCGTAAGGGTCAAGGCCGGGAAACCATACTGGATGCCCGTGATCTTCAGCTCTTAGACGGCACTGTATCACATACAGGAATGCTACTGTAATGGAAATCACAGCATGGGCTCAGGAATACTTCCAGAAAACATTGTCGTGAACACAATCCACCGTGCCATTCGCGTTGCCGCTGCCGCTAAAACTCTATAGGTCAAAAAAAAGCCATATCTAAACATGATCCAGAAGCGCAGGCGTTTTCTCTGGGCCAAGGCTCATTTAAAATGGACTGTGGCAAAGTGGAAAACTGTTCTGTGGTCAGACCAATCAAAATTTGAAGTTCTTTTTGGAAAACTGGGACGCCATGTCATCCGGACTAAAGAGGACAAGGACAACCCAAGTTGTTCTCAGCGCTCAGTTCAGAAGCCTGCATCTCTGATGGGATGGGGTTCATGAGTGCGTGTGGCATGGGCAGCTTACACATCTGGAAAGGCACCATCAATGCTGAAAGGTATATCCAAGTTCTAGAACAACATATGCTCCCATCCAGACGCGTCGTCTCTTTCAGGGAAGACCTTGCATTTTCCAACATGACGATGCCAGACCACATACTGCATCAATTACAACATCATGGCTGCGTAGAAGAAGGATCCGGGTACTGAAATGGCCAGCCTGCAATAATTTGGCGGGGGTCGGAATTCGGCTCAAAACCTCATGGACCTTTCCTGATCCTGTCCCCCACTTTCTCTCACTGTCCTAACATAATAAAAAGGCAAAAACTAATTTGAAAATATATAAAAAAGAAAATAATGTCTGATTACCAGTAGCAGTTGTTTTCATGAGTTCACACTTACATATGATCGAGTAGAGTAAACGAGTAAAATAAGCGTATTTGGCATGCTGCCCGAGAGGAGGCTTTGAGCTTTGAATTTAGCCCAAACCCAGAGTACTCCTCTGTATCCCTGGCTGGGAATAGGAACCAGCCGAGAGTGAGGAGTCGAGGTGGCAGAGGGATGCCGAACGTTTTTGAGGTAACTAGGTGAGTCGGCTGTATATATTGTATATATGCCTCCTCTCAAACTGATTAGATTGATCATTTGAACATGCTCCTCCAGAACTTTGTTTATAAAACATGTTGCTTAAATTCTGCAATATCTCAAGATACGTAAGCTAAATAGGCTGACAATTAGCTGAATATATACTTAATTAGGGGCACTTCTTTATTGAATATGGCACTTTTTATTTTAAAATATTTATTTGAATATGGCAGCATATCTCATTGTACAGTTCTGAATAGGTTTTAAGAGAAAACTCTTAACTAAGAGCTTTTACTGCTATTTTGGAGGAACTCCTGATAAATAAAATGTTTCGTGAATACAGCCCCTGATTCCTAGTAATTTGAAGTGGGGCTCCCCCTCCTTTATTTGGATTGGACAGAAATCTGACACGTTTCTTTTCAACCCTTTAAATGTGCAGTCTTGGATGCTGTCAGAAGCATACTGGTGTCAGTTAGATGAGAGGACCGCACACAAACCTGAAGCAGACTTGAGAAGAACGCAGAAACAATGAAGTCTTTCATTGGGAGTTTGGTATATTGCTTCTCTCTTCTGCTGGTGGATCTCTGTGAATCCTATGACCTTAACAATCCATCCTACAGTTTGGCCCAAAGTTACGCGCAAAGAAGAAATCATGCGCTTCCACACCGGACACTGAACCCAGCAGGTAGGTTTCTGAACTTAAACCACTATTTTAGTTCCAACTGACATGATTACTAAATTGACTAAGTTATGTATTATTTACATGTTCAGTGTTTGCATTGCATCACTTCAATGGAACTTGTGTGACCCTGGACCACAAAACCAGTCATACAGGTCTATTTGAATAAATGGCAAAGCTGAATAAATAAGCGTTCTATTGATGTATGGTTTGTTAGACAATATTTGGCAGAGATACAACTATTTGAAAATCTGGAATCTGAGGGTGCAAAAAAGTCTAAATATTGAGAAAATTACCTTTAAAGTTGTCCAAATGAACTGTCATACTGGTTAATATCTGTATTATACAACTATAACATTTTTGTATGCATATGATCCACTATGTGCTGTTGAAAATGCTACTTGTTTCAAGAACAATCCAATAAAAATTGTTGAACATAAAGTTGTCCAAATTAAGTCCTTAGCAATGCATATTACTAATATTAATATGTTTTTAAATATATTTATGGTAGGACATTTACCTTCATGGAACATGATCTTTACTTAATATCCTAATTATTTTTGGCATAAAAGAAAAATCGATCATTTTGACCCATACAATGTATCGTTGGCTATTGCCACACCATATACTTGTGCGACTTATGACTGGTTTTGTGGTCCAGGGTCACATTTATGGTTTCATTATTTTACTTGATACATTACAAAAAAAAAAAATTTTTTGACTTGTGCATGGTGTAACCATAATATGAATGTAATGTAATTTATAGTGAAATGCACAATGTTAGAAATATGTTTAGTGCATTTATAATAGCATATGTGTAAATAAAATGCATCCACATATAAGCATTGAAGGGCTAGTTCACCCCAAAAATAAAAACTCTTCATTTACTCAACATGTATGACTTCCTTCCATCTGTGGAACACAAGAACATTTTCTGCAAAATGTCTCACTGTTCTTTTTGTCCAATCAATAAAAGTCACTGGGGTCCGATGTTGTTCAGACCCCAACATTCTTCACAAAAAAAATTTGATTTTGTGTTCTACAGAAGAATGAAATACATACAGGTTTATGAGTAAATGACAGAATATTTTTGTGCAGACTATCCCTTGTGTATGAATGCATTCAAAAAGTGCGCGAATGCTAAAAAAAAAAAAAAAAAAAAAAAAGCATTTGTGGGATATCTGAGTGGCATGTATTTTAAAGTGTTTAACAATGAGGAATTGGGGCATTCCTCATTGTATTGCAAACAATGCCAATTGTATTTGTTTGACTGACATTCTGTTTGCCTAATTTCCTGTTCCTCTTCAACCTTCTGATGGTCCATAGTATACAGGACTAAATACTGGTTAGATGGACCTGATCATCCTAACAAACAGAGGAGGAGGATTTTGCCCCATCTTATCCCAGTAGCTTATCCAGGACCCACAGCTCCTTCTCAGCTCACAGTTTATGACTGGCTCAAAGACATACCAACCACTAAAGTTTATAATACAAATAAATTCCAATCTCCACCTGTGGCACGCAAGCAGCTGAAAGGTGAATGGGCGCCAATAGTTTGTCGAAAAGTTCAAGATCCAGAACAAAAAGTTGTAGTTAAAGGAGAATCAGGGGAAAGGACAGGTGTGTCAGCTGTGGTGTCAAATCACCCACTTGTTGTTCCACAACAACAGTATTCAGGTCCAGAAAAATCAGTGGTTCAATCAACAAACAACCAGCCAACCTTTCCGACAATTGCTCCCGAGACAGGTTTTCAACCATCAAAGCCATCATTGACGCATTCCTTGACTTTGGCAGCTTCACAATCTTTGAATCTCTCCCTGCCTCAGAAATCCAAGCCACAATCCTTGTCAAAACTGGCACAAGAACCATATTCACAAGGCACCTCACCCCAATCCCTTCCAACCACTACCATGTCACCTGAGGCATATCCTCAAAGTACCTTCTTCGAATCCCTGCCAACATCCAGTCTTACACCAGAGACATACTCCCAGAGCACTTTATCCCAACCCTTGCCAAAGTTCACCTATACTGAAGGGTCATATCCTCAAAGAATCCCACCCCAATCAGTCACACTAGAGCCATATGCCCAAGGTGCCTTCCCCGAATCCCTGTCAACATCCACATTGACATCAGAGACCAATCCCCAAAGCGCTTCACCCCAGCCTGTGCCAATGTCCACTCATAGATCAGGGTCATATAATCAAAAGATCTCATCCCAATCTCTGTCAACATCCAAACTGACACAAGAGGCACATCTTCAGACCGTCCCACAACAGATCTCACCTATGTCTACTGTGCCACAAGAATCATTACCAAAGGCACCAGGCAGGATTATTACCCACGGCAGGATAGCCATCACAGGGTCGACAGGTATAATTCCATGAATAATTCTACTGCTTGGCTTAACCCTCCATCTATTCATGCAGGGTATCCAATCCTGCTCCTGGAGGGACAATGTTCTGCCATTTAGATCCAACCAGCCCCAACATAATTGTCTGGAAGTTTTAGTAATCCTGAAGACCTTGAGTAGCTGGTTCAGGTGTTAATAAGAATTGGAGCTAAATGCTGCAGGACAGTGGCCCTTCAGGAGCAGGATTGGACACCTTTTAAATAAAAGCAGTAGGGATCTGTGTTCACACTTGGCATGTTTGGTTTGATTAAAACGAACCCTGGTGCACTTGCTCTGTTAGTGCAGTTCATTTGAACATGTATGAATGCCATCTGAACCCTTGTGCACACCAAACAAGTGGACAGAGACCGCTGAAAAGATGGATCTCGGTCCGCTTCCAAACAAACTCTGGTGCGGTTCAAATGATATATGAATGCAACACGGACCAAAGACATGTAAACAAACCAAAAACAGGACGAGGAGACCCTAAAAAGGACAGAACGCTCACGCATATCTGTTTTTTTTTTGTTTTTTTTGTTTTTTTTCTCTCATAGTTAGCCCATAACAGTTCAGTACAGGCATTTGTGTGACGGAGGGATTCCTGCCGCTGTTTTGACTCCTTTACACATTTATAAGCTCTTCATGAGTTCTCAACTGGTCAAAATACCATCATATGCAGGCTACGCAAATACAACGAGTGCATTTATCCCAGCACACAGCATTGTTTTGGATGTTCGGTAAGTGCCATATTCATAGGCAATACGTCATAAAAGCCGACCAATCAGGTTTTGAATGTATCCCTATGCCTTTAAGTTCAGAATCTTTTGGTTCGGTGATATGCCAATCGGACCAGCAGTAAATGTTTCGTGTTTTTTTGGTCCGAACCAAGTGAACCGAACTACAAGTGTGAACACACCCTTTGTTTCAAAGGTGGATGAAGCAAAATGACATTAAGGGGCCGATTATTTGTTCCTGTTGTAGGGCACCTTACAGATCAGAAAATGTGACCTTTCATATTCCAGAAGCATTGTAGTATTCCAATGTGTTGAAGTGTCATTTTGCTGAGGTCCAATGGGATTTGTTTTAGAAGTAATTTTGAAAGCGACCACGCTCAATATTAATTAACTCTTTCCTCGCCAAACACGAAATTTTCCGTTATTTGTGAGAAAACGCCTTCCCTGCCAAACACGAAATTTTCCGTTATTTGTGAGAAAACGCCTTCCCTGCCAAACACGAAATTTTCCGTTATTTGTGAGAAAACGCCTTCCCTGCCAAACACGGAATTTTCTGGGTTTTCACTGTTATACTAGGGGGCGTGAGTTTACACTACTGATCAAAACACAGGAGAAGAAGACGTTCATATGCAAGCAGATACATATGAAAAATAATGCAAACATCAAGATTAAACGATTTTAGCAAATAAATCGAAACTGCCTAATGTTACTGAATGAAATGTCGACCCAGGACAAGCTATAGGACTGTGAAGCTTTGGGGGTGTTGATGTAAATAACATTTTCTCAGCTTTTTGCTCAAAATGTTGCTTTTTTATTATTAAACTTACCCATATTAAAGTGTTGATAAAAAAAGAATGCATGAAGCTAGAATAAAACTGATTTTTTTTTTTTTGTTTAAAAGCAGAGACTCTGTTCTTTCTTACATTGCATGTTCAGATATTCATACATAAAATATTCTGGGGGACATTACATTTTTGTTAAAATGCTGGCACTGGTTGGCAATTTTTATTTTTATTTTTTAACGCTGGCGGGGAAAGAGTTAACCAAATAATCTAATCTAACTGTTTGCATGCAAAGTATATGCTTTACTCATATTTACCATTCCACTGAGTCAAACCATATACCATCAACTCTAATTGTTTTACTAATCCTTTAATGGACTAAAACATTATATCATATAGACATTGAGTAACACGACTTCTAAAGTGCTTAATTTCTACTGAACTCTCAGCAACAGATTCACAGTGCAGGAGCCGCCCGTTGGATCTGGTCTTCATCATTGACAGCTCACGTAGTGTGCGTCCAGGTGAGTTTGAGAAGGTCAAGATCTTTCTGGCTGACATGGTGGACACTCTTGATGTTGGCCCCGATGCCACACGTGTTGCAGTGGTGAACTATGCCAGCACGGTCAAAATCGAGTTCCTGCTGAAAAACCATCTTACAAAGGACACTATAAAGCAGGCCATCAACCGCATCGAACCCTTGGCAGCAGGAACCATGACTGGTATGGCAATCAAGAAAGCCATGGATGAAGCCTTTACTGAAAGGTCAGGTGCGCGGCCTAAATCAAAGAACATTTCAAAGGTTGCCATCATTGTCACCGACGGACGTCCTCAAGACCAAGTCGAGGAGGTGTCGGCTGCAGCACGGGCTTCAGGGATTGAGATTTACGCCGTTGGAGTGGACAGGGCTGACATGCGGTCACTGAAGCTCATGGCCAGCAATCCACTTGAGGACCACGTGTTCTACGTGGAGACCTATGGTGTTATTGAGAAGCTCACCTCGAAGTTTCGGGAGACGTTGTGCGGTAGGGTTAATGCAAAAAAGGGGAGATGGGGTGCTATGTCTTTCCTTTTTACAGGATATATATCTCAATCCTTGGGAGTGGGTGATGATTCATTCTCTGGAAACCAGTTGGGTCTGAACACCAAATTTAAAAAAGTAATTTTCATCAGACATGAAAACAATTCAACATACATTGTGATAATTTGGCATTAGAGCTTTCACGATAATTATTGTGTTGTCCAGAAGTTTGAATCGTCGGATCGCGACACATTCTGAGGGAAATCTTTCTTCAGTATGTGAGTGCTGATAAAGCCCACTGATCATTCAGAGAAGCATTCTTCTATGTTTGGCACATTTGAATGCTTTGAATCCGCTAATATATGTGCTTTGCATCCTATTTTTGTGGAATGAAGGTCTTGGAATGGAATGCTTTTGAAATTTAATATTGTCAATGTCTACAAGTATGTTTTTCATAGAAACCTCAGATAATTGAGAGCTTTGAATATTTGACTGACTGTTTGTGGATAATTAAAATTGTTTGTCTTTTTCAGGACGAGAGTCGATCTTTTGGACATTAAAATTGCTCAATCAAGTGCTTTGCTATAGAAAAGTGCTTGCTCGTTACGCCTTTAAAGTGTACAGACAATTTGCTTAGTGCAGCTGTCAGCTAGACACCATAACATTGATATAAATGCTAAATGCTATGCAAACTAAAGGCATCACATTTGCTGAGTAATTTTATTACTTAAGAGCCCATAAAAGTCCCATAAAGTTTCCAGTATGTCTTAAGGGACTTTATATAAAAATTTATATACAAATAGAAGCTAGATGTAACGAAATCCAGGCAGTTGCTTGCCCATGAACTTACTCTTGCTAGAGTGGCCTCATCACTCAGTCGAGTAATGAAAGCTTGTTCCAGGTATGGACGCCTGTGCCATGGGACATGACTGTGAGCACATATGTGTCAGCAGTGGCTCCTCCTTTTACTGCAAGTGTCGGAACGGCTATATTTTGAACGAAGACCAGAAAACATGTTCCCTAAAACGTAAGAGCCAGCAGATTATGCTAACTGCTTTACTGTAGATTTTGAAGACATACTTAGTACAAACATATTTGATTGTATCTAACAGTGACTAATTTAAGCTCAATAATAGAGAATGCTTACATTGCAAGAATACTTGCAATTCTATTTGACTAACCTGTTTAGCTAGCAATTGCTTGCCAGCTCTTTATAAGTGTTCTGATTGTATTACTTGATATCATATGATGGCGGTCTATGATTCATTCATCTTTATTGTGTGTGCTAAATTACAGGTTACATGAAGATGTTCCAAAACCTAGTGAGCTGCCTTGCTGTTTACTGCCTGCATAGACAACTGATTTCCAAGGGAGCATTCTAATCATCATGCAAAAGTGACTGATTTGGATCACACTACTCGTGTCACACAAATAGCACTCTTAACATGAAGTATACGGCAGACAACCCAAAAGATATTAGCATGCTAAGCTGACCATGCAAATTTCCAATAAGCAAACAAAGTCATACATTTTTATTTTTTACATGTATTGAATGGGCTGCTGCCTTAGATTTAGGTGAAACTTATGTATTTTAGAAGGCAGCATAATCTTGTGGCTCAACAGCCTTTGTGCCTTAAAATGCTTTGTGGGCAGCTCACTAAGTTTTGGAGCAGAGCTGTAATTTAGTTATGTGTGTGCAATGTAAAAAAAAAATCTCTCTAGCAGCTGAATTCTAGCCACTGATTCAACCTATGCAAAATCACTGTTGAATTACCGTGGACTTTCCTGTTCTGTACTGTTCCGTTGCCAGAACAGTACAGCAATAACATCAGTGTCGGTGTTACTGTAAATCTGAGACAGATGACAAACCATAGCTAATTTATTAGAGGCAGATTGTATTTCATATGGGGCAAATGGAGCAGATTGCATAGAGGTGTGTTGGTTCTTGGCTTGAAAATGCCTGGACATTTTGATGGACTTTTTTAGTAAAAAACAAGACATTTATTTGAAAAACAACATTGCTTGTTTTCATAGGTTGTATCTTGAATATAAGTGTATTTTGTCTTACTGCACTTTTACTTAGCTTAATAAAATGAGTGAAAAAAAAATCTGCCGGTACAGTAAGGCCAAATGCACTTTCTGTCTTTGAAAATAAGTCTTAATATTTAATGTAGTTTAATTTGGGTAATTTTTTATATTAGCTAGAAAACCTGAAGAAGAAAAAATAAATAGGAATGGGATTAAGAATAGGATTGTTTGCAGTGTGAAATTCAAAGCTTTTATTTTTCTAATAATTTCCAATAATTTCATTGAAGTATTGAATTAGTTTATTGAGACGGTAAGCTTGGCAGTGCTATAATTAAATTTTCCACTCATTGTTTGAATCCACAAAACCTGCAGTGGAAAAATTCCTGATGTTTTACTTGTTTGTTTTTAAAGAAATAACTGCGCACAGTATAGTCATTGTTAATGTCCTATGGCTTGTTCCAGATATGGATGCCTGTGAAATAGGACACAGCTGTCAACACATTTGTGTGAGCAGTGGCGACTCTTATCACTGCAAGTGCCGCTCAGGCTTTGTCTTGAACGATGACATGCGAACATGCTCCATTAGAAGCGCTGGTGCTTACGGGCGTGGTGACAGTGTACACAGGGGTGAACGAAACAGAAAGAATGATGGCGACCAAAATGGTGACGGTAGTGCTAGTGAGTTACGATCAGAAATGACTATGACTTCATTCATGTCATTTCGGTATCTGAAAATCGAATAAAGTTTCATCAAATGACTAGAACTAGTTTGTGATCCAGTTGCTATTGAATATTATTATTATTTTAACAAAACATTTCTTAAAATGTTAACTTTGCAGAAATGTGTCCCAATAGGGTTGGGTGATATGACCAAATTCTTATTTCACTATATGACAAATTTAATTTCACAAAACAATATATATCATGATATAACTATTTTGTGTTTTTGTGAAGCAAATTACAAATAATAGGACAAATACAATATAACAAAAATATGAAGTTATTAAGGTACAATAATGTAGTTAGAATTAGTACAGAAATGTAATAATTAAATGTAAAAATTAAATATTGCAGTCTTCACTGCATTACTCAAATATAAATGTATTCTTAATAAAGCTAAAAACAAGTTATTCAGTCAAAAGCTTTCTCTCATTGTTATTCTGACACAGAGCAGCAGGCAGGTTTATTAGGCTGCTGTCACTTTAAGACCAAACACACAGATCAATTATAATGATACACAACTGTTTACTGTCACTTGAGACATAACCGGTTATGTTCAAATGAATACTGCACACGATGGGCATTCTGATATAATCGCATGTGTATTGGAGCATTCAAGCGCAATAAGACGTGAAAGAGAACTGAATTTGCGATCGCATACTGAGAGACGCGGCTTTCTGTGCACGCGCTGACTGACACACAGTAGCTGCCTTTTACATTACCCTTCGAATTGCGCAAAATGAAATTGAGAATTTAAATTACAGCCAATGGAAACACGTCAATTTCGCAAAAACTCCCATATACCACTAAAAAGTTTTTACATTTGCATGAGGTGGTTTTTCAGGCAATTCGAAAAAAGGAATATTTTGCAAAACTGCAATGGAAACAAGTAACCTGGCGTATGTAAAAATCGATCAATCTTTAATGATGGTGCGGTATGTTTGGACAGAAGACGAGAGGTCTTTATTAAACTCATAAAAGATAAATTAAAGTATTACTGGATTCTACACAACAAAGAAATGCCACAATTTATCAAGACCTTGAAGCAGATATGAGGGAGAAACACCTCATAAGTGGCTGCTCCCAAGTAAAAGGGGCTTTCCTAATTCTTGGATAACACACATCCGTCTCCTTCGATTAAAAATAATAGCTAGGCTAACCTACTAACATCCGTTGCCATGATTTTTGGAATGACTTATCGCGAGAGCACAAAAAAATATGTTTTAGTCGCATAACATAATGAAAACGCCATCATTTTGCAATAGTTTTTTATCGACATTTAGAAAATATCACAAAAGTTTTGCACAAATCTGTAGCTTAATGGAAACCCAACTAGTGTAAGCGCGTGCACAGAAAATCGCGTCTCTCAGCATGTGAGCGCGAATTTAGTTCTCTTTCACGTCTTGTGCAAACATAAGAGTTCTTTTTTTACTGCTTTTTAACATCGAGCACGTCCCAAATTCGTGCTCGCCTTCTCAGAGAGACAGCTGTGCACATACTTTGGCATTGTGCTATTCAGCAGGAGCACCACACCGAGTTCTTTTTCAGGATATATTGCGCTTATAACTCTTTTTAACATCAAGCACGTCCCGCTCGTTATATTCTCATTCATGCATTTCATCACTCTGAAGTGTCAATAGTGCTATATATTTACATTCCGTGACACAATATAGCAAAATCTCTAACGATAGACCTTTTATACTGTGGTAACGATATATCGTCATACCGCCCAGCCCTATGCCCCAATGGATATTCTGAAAGTCAAGTAGAAAAAAATAATCCTAGACCTATTGGCCGTCGCTGTGGCTTATTTCAGGTTCAGATGTCTGTGCGTTGGGCCACGACTGCCAACACACTTGCGTCTCCAGCGGTTCTTCCTATTACTGCACATGTCCCCCTGGTTTTGTCTTGATGCAGGACAAGAGATCATGCTTCAAAGCCAGTGATGCTGATGGTGATGGTAGTGCCAGTGAGTTTTCTGTTTTTAGACCTTCATAAATGGTATCATTATCATACCATTTTATGATAGGTTTCTTTAGCCAGCTGAGGATTATATAAATATGTTTGTTTTTTGAAAAATATAATATTCTTTCAAGGAGACTGTCACATACCGGTGAATAATTCGAATAGTTCTATTTTCTTGTATGTGTTGTGCTGAGGTTTGTTAGCTTCAGGGCTCTAGAGTTTTAACTTATTGCAGGTCTGGACTACTGTGCGCTGGGTCATGAATGTGAACACATTTGCGTCAACGATGATTCTGCCTATCACTGTGAGTGCCGGCAGGGTTTTGTGTTGCAAGAAGACAAGAAAACATGTTCTAAAAAACGTAAGAGCTCAACCATGTGTTTTCTGGAATAAAACATAATTCTCTGTGCAGGTGGTGCATTATAATGGCTTTGAAATGAGTGGTGGGCAATGCTGATTTTATTTAATGCTTTTGAAGGAAGTTTCTTATGCTCACCAAGGCTACATTTATTTGAAAACAAAAAATACTGTAAAAACAGTAATATTGTGAATTATTGCTACAGTTTAAATAACTGTTTTCTATTTGAATATATTTTAAAATGTCATTTTTGTTCATGTGATGGCAAAAGCTGAATTTTCAGCATCATTACTCCAGTCTTCAGTGTCACATGATCCTTCAGAAAATGGGATCACTAAGCTTCATCTGTCAGTGTCTTATAATTTCTGACATGTTGAGTCAGTTGAACACTGATTCAACATCGATGTAAACCCATAATATGTAACACTCTCCCAATGTTGTGAGAAATTCAGAAATGAACAACATTGCATAAACTGTGTTGCACAGTGTTACATAGTTGCTAAAAGACTTTATGAAATAACTTTCACTTTGGAGTTGGGGGTAGATAATTTGCTCTGTAATTATTACCCTTAATTCAAATCACCCCTTGCAAGGTATTTCTGTGATATTTCTTGTTTGACTGTGATGTGAAGAGGTGAAGGTGGAGATTGTTCAGGACCCTTGCATGTGTGAGGCCCGACTGGCTTTCCAGAGGCAGACACAAACCTCCCTACAGGACCTCAACGCCAAACATATCCTTTCTGTCTTAGTGGAACTCCATTTCCCAAGTTGTTCTTCTTAAATGAAATGTAAATGTTGCAATTTAAACCTTAACAGCCTTTATACTTGCTGCTGTCACAAGAAAGGTTGAGCAAATGGAAAACATGCTGGGACGCATGTAATGGAGCAACTATTGGTGAGTAATGATTCTCTGACATGATTTTTGATGGATATTATATTTAAAACAGTCTTACTTCTGTTCGTCAGGGTCCACATGTTTTGTGAGCTTTCAGAAGTTATCAGCAAAGCTTCATCACAGGCCACGGTGATCTCATGAACCTCTTCATGGCTTCAAAACACCTGGAACACAGTCTCACATATGTTCACAGATCACTGACCCAGAAATGGATATTAATTGTATTCAAATAGAAATAAATATTAATGGGATCTTAAATAATGCAAAAAGGATTGATTGTATATGATGTGTAATGATGTGCTTTTGCTCTCCATTTAATTATCTATTGTAATCTGTTTTGCATTGGATCATTATCTAAGGTGTAATTTTTATTGTTCATGTTCAACATTATTATTGTGTAAGCTCATGTAGACTCTCAAGTATAAATAAAGACATACTGTATTCTACAATATATTTATAATCAAGCAATTTAATCAATAATATTCATTACATTAAAACTTGAAGTACCTTTAATTAACAGTCTCAAAGTCTCTTTGTCCAGTACATAATATTTGCCTTGATTTCATAGCATGGCGTATTGAAACAGTAGCCTACAGACATCCCTATAGAAATCATTATCACATAGTCCAGCTAGACAGACTATAGTTTCACAGTAAGAAGTCACAAACCTATCTGTCTGCAACCAATGTGAGATGTGCCTGAATCAATATCTCAAACATTACAGACCAACTGTAGACCTTCAGTCTAGCCATAGACTAAACATAATCGTATAATCATCGGTCGAGTGAAACTGCACGAAAACATGTTCTTGACAAGTGTTGTGGGATTGTGACTATTTAATCCCACTA
This sequence comes from Paracanthobrama guichenoti, assembly GCA_018749465.1. Taxonomy (NCBI): domain Eukaryota; kingdom Metazoa; phylum Chordata; class Actinopteri; order Cypriniformes; family Gobionidae; genus Paracanthobrama; species Paracanthobrama guichenoti. The sequence continues at coordinate 31,378,670 of CM031962.1, read as the reverse complement.
TGCACTATACAAACATTTGAACATCATACAAATTCTAAGACTAAGAACATCAAGATCCCTCTCTCACCCTAAATGAATCCCATTTAAAATCAATTCACAACCCCCTGGCATTGGAGCGTTTTCAATATCACATCAACTGATATTTCTCCATCCCCTGTCAAAGCAAACAGAGAAACTATTCATCTGTTTGCAAAGAGATGAAAGGGATTTTTTTGGAGAGGAATGATCAGATTAAGTGGCCATCTGACTGCTCAAGGCTTTGCTCACATTAGACTTAAGTGTAACGTGTTAATTCTCACAGCAAACACCAATATTTGGGTCCAAAGTGTGAGCAAAGATCATTCGGTTCAGTGCAAAATCCATCTACCAGAATATGAGGTCTTGAAGTTCATTGAGATCTGGGTGAAGGTGCACCAGGCGCCATTGGTGTATTTCAAACTGTTCACCATGCAACGTGAGATATTCACAACCGTTTTGAAGTACACAGCAGCCAATATTTCTGCTGTCTGAACCTTGACTGACACACTTTGTCGGTCATAAATGATCCTATTCACTTCAAAGCATTCCCTGTGTACACATATTTCATCCACTTGCCCCTCAAGCCATCTATTCTGTCAAAGACTGGGTGAAAAACAAGTCTGGTAAAGATTTTCACATCCTAACCTCACGGGTAAGCATGGAGCTGAGAAATTCCCCAGCAAATCACGAGTTAAAGAGTATAAAAAAAACAGTACATTGACATAACCAGAGGTGAATTTCTGTGCACAGTTGGTGTTTGTAGTGAGGACATCAGTAGAAATGTAAAATTGCAGAGACCAACAACATTAGTCGTAAATGTGGCACTTTGAAAGTTCACTCACTTTATATTGGTGGTCAAAGTCAAAGATACAGTTCTCAAGCATAGCGCCAATTATTACACTCCACCAGCTCAGAAGGGGGCGCTAGTATATCGCCAGTGCACAGAAACACCAACTCAGCAAACGATCTAACTCTCATGAATATTAATTACGTTCAGTGACTGGACCAGAGTGACTTGACGGTCCAGGAACGGCAGCACGTACATTAATATTCATGAGTTGACTGTCGCTAGTAGCGCGTCTCATGGAGGACAGCGAACTCATAATCCTGCAAAAAGCACATAATGAGTTCAACAGTAAGAATTTTAAACGGGCAGAGGAATTATACACACGATTCATCGAGTCCTGCACCAAATCCAGGTATTAATGACAATAATTGTATGTGAATAAATTAGTCAGAAGTACACTGCCAGTGTAAACATTAGCACAGACTGCATGCAAACTGTCAGATACACACATAAACACTTTCCCCTTTTCACAGACAAGGCATAAGCTAGTCCCAGACTAAAATGCATGTTTGAGCTGTTTTAACTGAAATCAACTTGCATTGACAGATCTTAAAATATTTCAGTGCCATTGTTTTGTCTCAAGATGCCACACCAGTAATGTTTTTTTTCTAAGGCATGTAAAAGCTACTTAAATGTCCTAATTGAACTAAGGCCTAATCCTGGTTTAGTCTAAGCCCAGTCTGTGAAACCGGGCCATTGAATAGCTTGTCATTGGGTTAGTTAAAGGTGCTGTATGTAAGAATGACAGCTAGTGGTTGAAAAGGGTACATTGCCCAAATAAAAAATTAGTTTGCCCCGCTCCCTCCTCCTCAAGCGAGTTGCCACTAGTTTGAGGACACGCAACAGGAATGAGCGCAATTGACAATGGAAGGCAAGGAGACTCACACACTGTAAGTTAATGAGTTGATTTATCCACGTTTTAATGTTTTTTTTTTTTTTTTTTTTTTTAGATTGTTGAGACTTTTTAGGTCGGGTAGAATCTGCGATCTCTGACCCAGTTTGTTTGCTGGCTTCCATGGCAGCAATGCGCTGTGTTTTCCGCCAACTGGCAACCTGCGGTGTTGAAATACAATTGGGTAAACTGGCGGCGTGCGGTATCACACAGACCAAAACAAAAACAGACATTCCGACACGGAAGACACGTTTCAAAGTAGAATAACTGGCTGTTACATTGTTTTTCAGAGAAACGAGTATGTGAACTTGGCATGTTTCCTAAATATCTGCAAACATATGATGATATTTTTATGCTTTAGTACAGTCAAAAACTTACATACAGCACCTTTAATAAATTAATGTTTTCACTAGTAATCTCATGTTTATATATACTCTAGAGACTGTAATGCTCTTGATTTGGCCATCGCCTATAATAATCGAGGGCAGGTGAAGTATCTCAGGGTGGATTTCTATGAAGCCATGGAAGACTATACTTCGGCCATACAGATCAACAGCCAGTTTGAAGTGCCACTTTATAACAGAGGATTGATACGTTACAGATTAGGTAGGTACAAAGTTTAACCATAAGGCTGTAGATTAAGTATTTTCCTCATACATCCCAGTTTGCTTATTTGAAGATGAACAGGGGCACCAGCCAGACTAGATTAAACTAGCTCAGACCATCCAACCAGCTAAAAAATTTTCCCCAGAGCATTATTTCTGTCAATCTGTTGTGTTCCACTATGGGGTGCTGTATGATTTCTATGTGTTTTTCCTCCCAAGGCTTTTTCAAGGAGGCTGAGAGTGACTTTCGGAGAGCCCTGGAGCTGAATCCTGGTTTTAAAGATGCTAAAGAAAGTTTGAGTCAGACACTCCTGGACAGTGAAGAAAAGTGGAAAAGAGGCTACTGAATTTTACAACTGTTGAGTCAACAATAAGTTATGTTGTCATGGACAATCCAAAAGCATGTGATTGTGCAGTCATGACATGGGTACAAATTACATTCAGACATGAAATATTTCTATACTGTATGCTGCTACAGATTTTTTTTTTTTTAATGGGGGAAATTACAAATTACAAATCCCGCTAGTAGTCCTTCAACCTTTGTCCAGTCCTGTGGGTCACTGCTCAAGATGTAAGTTAGTACTGTTCTGAATAAAAGGCATGACAGTGTACATTTCAGAATACTTTGAATAGTTATTGATTTCTCAATTCAGGGTTCCTACACATTTTCCATTTCAAAATACCATACTTTTCCAGACTTAAATTTCTAGACCTCCTTCCAAATGATTTTTCAGACCATATTTAACATAAATGGTTCATTCATACAGAATTAATTTCAGCAATATATTTGGTATGTATTAGTCATCTGTAAATGTTTTTTTATTTTTTATTTTTTTATTGGTTTTCTCAAAGTGATAACATGCTTACATAATGAGAAGAAACCTTAAAGGCTTTCTAACATGCATATATTCATATCGGTTTGATACTGTAAACGTTGTCTGATGTTGCACAATCACCAAAGGGCAAAGTACAGTCTGATTTAGATTCTGGTCTGAGTGGCATGTGTTTTGTGGAATGAAAGTGTCATATTTGACAATCAAAGAATCACTAAACTTTTACCAAGAAAACACTTGTATGATACATTTATTTTATTTTATTTATAAATTCATTATTTTAGATTTTAGATTTTTTTTTCCTCATACTTATCCAAACCTGGAAATCACTCAAATCAAATTCCATTCTTCTTCTTTTTTTAGGAACCCTGTCACACAAGTGATACAATAATTATGTTTATTTAAAAAAATAATTCTTTAAAATGTGCATTTTACCTGTATTTATGTTTTTGTAATCTTATTAAAATACATTTTGTTGAATTTCACAAGACCTGTCAAGAATAAGAACAGCTTTCCTGTAGCTCAAACAGTAGAGTGTGGTGCTAGCAATGCCAAGGTCATGGGTCTGATTCCCAGGGAAAGCAAGAACTGACAACTGACCTTGAATGCAATGTAAGTTGCTTTGGATAAAAGCGTCTGTCAAATGCATAAATGTAAATGAATATGCTTGGTGCATATACTACTCAAGACAAGAAATAGGTAAAACGTACCTGTTAAGCTCACCAAAATCTACTTTGAGACATTTTAGTGCACAGTGTATTGGTTTGAGTACAAGAAGTTGTGTTAAAATGAAATATTAATCTCACACATTCTTGTGTGAGAGATTAATATTTCTTGTTTAATATTTTTGTTCTTGTTTATTTTAAACAACATTTTTAAAGAATACTTTTATAAAGATTAACTTGAAGTGACTACCACCAGTTAATATTTAAAGTCTGTTTATGAAGTATTTACATACACATTCAATGTGGATGAGCTTAAAGGAGCACACTGAGCTTTATTGGAACATTTTTATTAATAAATATTAAATTTATCAATTTAAAAGGACAATTTTGCTAAATAAATAATCTAGGTCATGTATTAAGTTCATACATATTTTAATATGAACAGCTATTATAGAAAAATATCTATGAAATTATACTTTTTCTTATTGATGTCACAATGAAGCTATGATTTTCATAGTAGTGTAGCCTTAAATATGAAAAAATATGAAATCTTTAAAAATGATAGAAGTGTAAAACCACAGAACATCAATAAACTGTAAATTTATAATATAAAGGATTTAAAAGTACAAGCTGGTAATACCTGTGAAGTAATATATTAGTGTAGCACACAGTCTTATACAGCTAGTAATCTAACAATGTTCTGTAGCATCTGCGCTTTGTTGCTAAAACTACCCTTATGAAAAATAACCATAGTTGTACTGTAGTAAAACTGTAGTAACCATGTTTTTTGGCTAATTGATTACCATTTATATAACCACAGTTTTACCACAAATACCATGGTTAAACTATGGTTAGAGTAGCAAAACCATGGTTAATTTGTGGTTACCATGGTTTAACTACAATAACCATGTTTTTTTATTTTTATTTATTTGTAGTAAAACCATGGTTCATTTTCATAAGGGTATCTTTTGGATCAAACTGTAATTATTTCCCACATCCAGGTTATAATATGCAAGTGTAAACATTAACCTCTTAATTTTTCCGTAAGTTATACTTATCCAAAATAAAGGCTTAAACATCTATAAAAAAAAAAAATAAATAAAAAAAAAAAAAAATATATATATATATATATATATATTTTTTTTTTTTTTTTAAAAGCACATTTAAGGGGCTACTCTTTTGGTGAAAGTTTTCAGACAGCTTTCAAAATGGCCACCAGACAGTGTGAACACATGAATACCCATAATTCAGTGTGCAATGGTCTAGCTTGAAATTACACGAGGTATGGAGTAACAAACACATCATTTGGTTAAGACATCAAGTAGGATGATCAATTATTAATTTTGTTCTTTTTATAAATCTGAGCTCAAAGATAGTAGTGTGCTTAATGGGTACTTGAGCTTAATAGGTACGTTTACCCTATGGTTTCATAAGCCCTATTCGGAGGGTAATCGTTTCTCACGTGGACGTCCGTAAAAATAAATGTGCATGCCATCTCAGCGATAAACTCGTGCATTCGGATGGCGATTTATGCACGGTGGAGGAGCACCTGGAACACTGCTCACGTGGTCAGTCAAGTGATTGTCTGCTGTAAATGTAACGGAGGCCAGCTAGTAGTTGCTGTGCGAGTAAACCTCACTCCTCTGATCTCAAGAGACGCTCTAGCGACTGACGCTAGAGGTTGCAGCCTTTAGCCTCCTTGTTAGAGTGTCCGACTCTCATGCCGGCGGACCTGAGTTCGAGTCCTGCTTGGAGCGGGTGGTTCGAACAGGAGGGGTTACATTGGTGCCGTGACCCGGATGGGAGTGAGGTTTAGGGGGGTGAGTGTAACGGAGGCCAGCTAGTAGTTGCTGTGCGAGTAAACCTCACTCCTCTGATCTCAAGAGATGCTCTAGCGACTGACGCTAGAGGTTGCAGCCTTTAGCCTCCTTGTTAGAGTGTCCGACTCTCATGCCGGCAGTCCCGAGGTTGAGTCCCGCTGAGAGCGGGGCGGTTCGAACAGGAGGGGTTACATAAACATGTCATATGCTTGGAATAATAAGAATAAAATCATATTTAATTTAATAATAGGAAATTATTAAGTTTAAAAATAGGAAGATGTCATGTAGAAAAAATGTAAAATGTGGAAATGAGCGGAAATAAGTTAATACAATGCTGCAAATTTAACCTATATACCGCTAATTACTTACTGCCGTAATAACGGCTCATTTCAAATGCTTACGTGCTTTTCTTCTCTTTCTCTTTTGAGCAGTGATAAAAGATTATTCTTGTAAATACTTTGCAGCATTTCAGTAATAAAAGTGTAGGCTAGCTCTTTAAAATGCATCAAAATTACAGCGAAGCGCAACGATATAGTGCTCCGCAGTGGTCAAAAAGAATATAAACAGTTAATTTTGAAGCAATCTCTTCTTGAAAACTCAGAGATGTGGATTCGGACGGCAATTAAATTACCACACGACCTCGGTGTTTGTCGAAAAACAGCAGGGAATTCGGCAGGGGATTTTTACGCGGGTGGTGGGAGAAAAACACTGACATTCTGGATGTCAATGAAATCACTGACTAGCCCCTGTAATTGAAGAAAACACCTTATGACCCCACGAGAAACAATTACTGTCCAAATAGGGCCATAGACAGGGCTTAGATTAAGCCAGGAATAAACCTTAAGTAAATTAGGACATTTAAGTAACTTTTATAAACATGCCTTAGAAACAATGGCAGTTACATATTTTAAGATCTGTCAATGTAAATTGCTTTCAGTTACAGCTCAAACATTTTAGTTTCAAACAGCATTTAAATCTGGGACTAGTTTATGCCTTGTCTGTGAATCCGGGGGTTTAATGTTCTATTGCACCGATCATTGGCTGGGAACAGCTTTCATTCATTAATGATGAGAGGAATTCCTCTCACTAAGTACTGCAGCCTAATAGTTAACTCATGACACCTGTTCTTTAGATGAGCATCACCTGTGCACAATAAGTGGTCTCTTCATAAATTCCCTTTCAGAAAACTAAGCTGATGTATTTTTTGCAGCTCTTAAATTGTGGTGGTTTTTGTACACCTTATCCACCTGATAACAGAGATTTGATTTTGAGCAATGATGTTATGGCTTTCTGGGATTTGGTAAGTTATATTTTGTGTTGAGAATGTTTTGTTGCTTTGAAAAAAAAAAAAAAAAAAAAAAAAAAAAAAAGTTGTTCTTTAATGTTTTCTTCTTTTTCAGTACTTTATGGCTGTTGGGGGTTGTGGTTTTGGCACAGAAAAACTTCAATTTTGTATCACCACAGATGAATGTGCTTCCAGCACAGAATTTCAACCAAAGTATGTGTGCCTACTTGATTAGGTGTGTGGTCCATAATTGCCGCTTGTCTACTTTTCCCGTTTCTTTCTCCTGTATCTTTCAGGAACAGGACTGAAAACCGATTGTCTGGGAGGTTATATGCGGCTAACTGTAGATAAATCGCTAGCTCTTGGAAATCCGGTTGAATTTGCTGGCTTCAGTAAGTTGCCTGCAATTTAGTTTTATTGGCAAGCTGATTTGTAACCTCTACTCATGTCTTAACTAACTTTTTTTCTTTTTTTCTCCCTCCCAGATGGCTCCCAAATTCTACCTTTAACTCCAAGCCTGGCTGCTAAATGTGGCTTTAGTATAGACTCTGATCCCTGGGGTAACTACAGAGTCTTTGCATCTTTCTTCAACTGTTTTGCAAAGAATGAGGTAATTGGCTCTTTGGCCTTAAGTGATTGCTGTATTCTGCTGTTTAACTTTTTTATTTTATTTTTTTTTTTTTTTTTTTTCTCCATTCAGGATGATATGGTGTTTGTTCTTGACCTAAGTGTCAAAGCGGAACAAGAGATCTTTCAGGTGGAGAAAACCTGTAATTATGACCAATGGGCCCCCCGTGAAATTCTTTGCACTCCAGGCTTTATGGAGGTAAGTGCTTGGCTGGCTTATACCACAAACCTCAAGTACTGGTGCCTTGACAATGGTTCCTCCTAGGCTTCTGTTAACCGGATGCCAGGAGAAATTACAGCCATGCATAGGAAGCCTAAGATGGGCCAAAAGTCAGCAATGTTTGATGACCAGTGGACTGATACAGTTCCTGAGGTATCGAGATCCAGTTCTTGTTTTGTGTCCTCTTTGCACTTACAGCTTGGTCACGTGTGCGTTCCCCTTCTAGGCTATTACCTCCAAATACAATATCTGGAGGATGGTGTTTTTCACACCTAAACAAAAAGCCATGGTGTTGGAAGATGCCCTAAATGCAGGCTATGGAGTAAAAACAACATCGTCTCGATTGGTGCTACGAGGTGGCTTTGACATGCCTGAGACCTATGAAGAAAATGTGAGTGGGTGCTCTAGTGCTTCCTTCATTTGCTACGAGATAATGCTTGCGCTAATATTGTACCTGCTGTACAGGTGAACGGAGTGCCAATGAAGGTTCTCAGGGTGACTACCTACTTCAAGAGACAGTGGTCCGTAACCATGTTGGATACTGTTGCTGCATGTCCAACTGGTACGTGTGACTACTCTGAACACTTGCCCTAATATTTGCAGGGTCTGTTCCTTGTCCTGGAGAGCCACTTTATTTCCTGAAGTGATAAGTTCCAGTTAAATACATCCACTTTGGGTTCATTTGAAAACTACAGGTTTAACTACAAACTATAGGTTTGTTGGAACTCAAATCTTCAGGTAAGTGGATCTCTAAGACCAAGATGGAGGAAGCCTGACCTATTGCCTCACTTGCAGGTGGACTTTCTTTTACGGATGACATGATCACCTGGTACTTCCCCCGATTTAATCCACTAATGAGCTCTACTGAGAACACTATCCTTGAGATGTTTATGGGAATCGACGGAAAGCAAATGGACTCTGCACAAATGGCTACTCGAGGATATATCTTGACAATAGAAGATGACCTTATTGTAATGAGACTGCCAATTGGTGGACCAGATGGCTACTACAAGGTTCTTTGTTTTTTTTTTTGGTTAACTTTATATATTTAGACTTACAGCAGTTTTGCACTAGAGCTAATGGTTGTATCTTGTTGTAGAGTCATGCTGTAAATAACCAGTACCACATCAGATACAACATTGAGTCAATGCTGGAGTTACTGTGGAGTGAGGGAGGCATGGATACTACTAGATACAGAGTCCTCTTCCCCATCAAGACTCCTCTTATGCCCAGACCACCCCATTTTGTTGACTGTAAGTGGGTTCTTGACCATTCCTTTTTGTGCCACTAGCAGCATCATAGCATTGCAAAAAATGTCTTTCAAAGCAAGGTTTACTGTTTTCCTATTGAACATTTGGTCCTTACCAATATAGCCAATATTTTAGCTTGGCCTGGTCTACATTCTCTAACTCTAAATGTCGTGTTTTTTTTGTTTTGTTTTTTGTAGTCACAGATAAAGATGGAAGGATGTTTGATGTGCTCTTGGGTCCTTTCCTTTATGATGTTGAGTTGGTAAACATCACTTTTTCCACTGGAGTCCTTACATTGGCAGAGGCCAATGTGAGGGGTTTCAACGTTCAAGAACAGCGCTTTCAAAATGGCTCCAAGGCATTTCGACTTCAAGTCCCCTTCTCTGATTCTTTTGTTGTGAGAACTGTGAGTGTCTAATTCAATGAGGCTGTTTTGTTGTTGCGGTTTCTGATCTGCCTCTGTTTCATTGCAGCAAACTGATATGTTGCTTACGGTTTATACTCTTCGCCTTATCTACGGTTTTATGATCGTCCCAGAATCCGTTCCCTTCTCCTACATTGCAATGGTTGATGCAAGCCTTCAAGATGTCGGTAAGTAACAATTAGGGTATCCAAAGACCTTTTCTCACAAATACTGAAAGGTATTTTGTTTTCACCACTAACGAACTGTTTTTCTCTTCTCTTCTCCTCCTCCTCCTCCCAAAGTTCTCCCAACTGTGAGTGGATCCTGTGATAAGGAAAAGTTTTACATAATGGTTTCATATGGAACTCTGGGCAAACACTTTAATATCATGCTGGGTACACGTGACCTGACTGCAAAACAGGGAGCAGATTATGATGTAAAGGATAATGCTACTCACATGAGCTTGGAGGTGCCTTTCCTAGCACTTGATGTTGCCTTTGAGGTACAACTCCCACCCATTTCCTTTTTTTTTTTCTTTTCTTGCTGTGTCTTAATGTCTTTTACTTTGCAGTTGATGTATCCATCATCCTTGAGGGCACGGCTTGACGTGGTGGTATGGGAGCCCATCAACAAATGGACTCTTAGTGCGTTTTCCTTGGCTTGCAACTTTCCCATGACCATGACGGGTATGTTTTTGCATGGTGTTTCATGTCAACTTTAACATGCACTTTCCATTTAATATTTTTGCCTAGAGAATAACAGTTGCTTTTGTCCTTTGTCCAGAGTGTTTCAGCAATGGCTCCATGTCAGCTCTTGCAGTAAAGGTAGAATCCGTACCCCAGCTTGTCCCCCGTGAACTTACCCTGAGAGACTATTCCTGCAGACCCAAATTCAGCAATGACCGCTTTGCCTACTTTTCTTTTGACGCAAACAGTTGTGGAACGACTAGAACGGTATGGAGGTAACCCTTTTAGTTGTCCTAGTATTAAATGTGCACCCTCTTATGATGCTCCCATCTCTCCCTCAGTTCTATGACGGTGTCATGATGTATCAGAATGAAATTGTCTTGGGTAATGGGCTACCAGTTTACAAGCAGGGCAAAGATACTCCTGATCCAGAGTATAGGTGAGATGGTCCACTTTACCATTTGTGTATATCATGCCTGCTAACTTGTCTTAAAGTTTTAAAGTGTCCTCTTTCTCATTGTTAGAGTGACCATGTCCTGCTTTTACACGCTAAATGATACCCAGACGATTGCATTTTTCACCAAGCCACGAGAAAATGAACCTTTGCCGGAGACTGGTTTTGGGGAGCTGCATGTTGTACTGAAAATTGCTTTGGGTATGCTAGAGTACTTTAACTTCAATACCATCTGATCAAAGACCCAGATATACTTGGTTAACTTCAAAACTTTGCATCCACTATAGAACCACTAAGGTGCAACCACTAAGCAAATCAACTCTGTATTAGGTGCTGCTAAAACTGCACTTTGACTTTGCTCTTAAGTCTGCAGGAAAGTGGATATTGAGTGGAAGAGTTAGCCAGCCAGATCTTGAGTGGTCTGGTCACAAGTGGTCAGGGAAAGATGTTAAATGCATGTAATGAGTTTTAAAACTGTCTGTTGCCACAAGCCTTAATTTCCACTTCTTCTGGGATGGCCTGACTTTCCATGCTACTTAAATTGTGGCTCGATCACTTTTGTATGGTTATGACCACTTGTGTTTAAGTCACAAAACTGAGGCTAAAAGGGTGTCTGGAAAAATGGGAGGGACAACTTGTGCTCATGGATCATGCTGCTTCTCCCTCTCCACCCAGATGGCTCTTATACCAAGTTCTATGCAGAAGAGGATTACCCAGTTGTACAGTACTTAAGAAGTCCTCTGTTCTTTGAGGTAGTTCTGCTTCAGTCCACTGATCCTCAGATAGAGCTCGTCTTGGAGAACTGTTGGGCTACTCTGAGAGATGAACGGAATTCTACTCCAAGATGGGACTTAATTATAGATGGGTAATTTTTTTTTTTTTTTTTTTTTTAACTTAATTGCCCCTTTGCTAAGCCTTTGTTACTGATCAGTCTTGTGCAACTTGAGTAGTCTGTCCATGTTACAAGCCTTCATTTTTAAAGCAAGTCTACAAATCCTGTTTGGTTTTTAAACTTATTTTTGTGGTTCAAGTGTGACCTAAGGCCTGAACACTATTTAAATGAACAAGAATCTGCTTCGGTTTAATTTGTCTCTGCTCTTGACAGTTGTGTGAATCTGGCTGACCATTACGAGACGGTTTTCCACCCTCTGACTCCTGGTGTGGTTCCATACCCATCTCACATGAAACACTTTGAAATCAAGATGTTTACTTTTGTGCAGAATGACGCCTCAGCCCAAAATCAGGTAACTAGATCTCATCTTAGAAGTGACAGCACCAGGCTGTATCACTGACTACTTCTCTCCCCAGATGTATGTACACTGTGACGCTGTGCTTTGTGACATCAATCAGAATGATGGAATCTGTAAGAGACAGTGTCCATCTCCCATTCCTCTAAAAACCGGAAAGAAAGGTATGCTCCTGTCACTGACTTGTTTAAATTGAGTTTTTTTTTTTTCTTTCTTTACTCTGGGTTGCAAAGGCTATCCAAATTAACTGATCTCCCTTTTGTTACAGTAAAAAGAGACCCCAGTAATGTCCAGATCCAGAAAGCGCAGCTGTCAACAGGAAAAATACTGCTCTCAGTCTTCTAGTCCATTTTGATTTGCAACTCTAATAAAGCCTTTTTTTTTTCCAAAGCACATTGTCTTGCAGTCTGTCAATTACAGCCTAATGTGTAATTAAGCTTTTTTCTTTATGGCACTGACTAAAACCAAGGTAGAATAACACCTTTTAAAGCTTTAGTACTCCTGTTAAATAACTTCCAGGTATTCCATGGATGATCAGGTGTAGTTTTTTTTTTTTTTTTTGCAATTTTTCTTGCAATGATACGATATGGCAGCTTACAGAAGCACTGGAAGTTATCTCTTGCACGTCTCTGTCATATGTACACTGACCTCACTTACCAGAAGAGCTCATGTACTGAAGGCTGTTGGGCGTAGTGGTGTATTAGAGAAATTTATATACTGGTCGGTTTCTTGCAAAAACAATCATTTGCCATGAACTATCCCTTTCAAGATTCAAGAGTTTTATTTGTCACATAGTTATATACAGAATATACAACCGGCAGTGAAATGTAAACAGGTCCACTCCATGGACAGTGCAAATTCACAGTTAAAAACAAGGAAGAAATTATAATAGAAATAGGATATTAAAAAGTACTATCTATATATGTCTATATCTGTAGAATTATAAATAATCAAGTCAAGAGAAAAAAAAGGTAACAAATGGATAAAGTGGAATAAAATAATTGAAGTAGACTTTGCAGTGAGTAAACTGTAGACTTATAAATATGTGGTTAACAAATGTATAAGAGTATAATGTGCAAACAGGCTGTTACACAGTAACAACGAGAACAGAAAGTGCAGTGTCAGTGTATCGATGTTTATCCTGACGTGAAGTCACGTGATAAGTTCAGGAGTCTGATGGCCTGGGGGAAGAAGCTCCTCCTGAGTCTCTCAGTTTTGGCCATCAGGCTTCGGAAGCGCTTACCAGATGGCAGCAGCGTGAAATGAGGGTTTGCAGGGTGATTAGAGTCCTTGATGATCTTGATGATCTTATTTTTGTAATGTACTCTGAACTTTAATGGTTCAGAGTACATTTGGATGGTATAGGATTTCTGGTCCAAAAGAGTACACTTGCTACACTTTCTCAGACACTCAGGAGCATGTTGAGTCAACTCTTTGCATGAAGTGCACTCATTGCTTTGTACTTGAGGCTGTTAGTGAAGCTACAGTAACTGCTTATACAGTAGGGATCAGAAGAGGTTTTTAAAAGTTGCCAGGATTTGACCATTTTCACAATTTAAGCCCAAAGAACATTTTTCAGATGACTGAGCATGGAACATCAAGCTTTATTCTTGCTTCATGCATTCCTCTTATCAACACTTTGAATATGGGTAAGTTTCATTTTAAAGCAAAATTAAAGCTGAGAATCACATTTGAGACTACATCAGATTCAGTACAATGATCAAACACATTGAGTCCAACACCCCTAATGCTTGCACAGTCCTGTAGCTTGTCCTGGGTCAACATTTCAGTAACATGGTTTGTTTAATGTTGATCACGTTATTTTACATATGCATCTGCTTACCTACAATCGCTCGTTTTACTGAGTCTTCCCCACGTGTTTTGATCAGAAGATTCTGTACTCATTCAGAAGATGCGTAATGGTGCCCTCTAGCGTCTAATAGTGAAAACACAAATTCCGTGTTTGGTGGGGAAAGGGCCAAGTCAGTGGGCTCAGGGGAGGCAAGCCTCCTGCTGTAACTTTACATGCAGTGTCACTGTTGGGCAGTGTTAAAATTAAAAACGTAAAACTTATTTTTGTAATTATTTTTTTTTTCATACAGTTTTTTTTTTTTTTTTTTGCGTTCTAGTGCAATATGGCTACCATCATATTAGGCAGGTGGATGCTGCACATTGGTTGAGGAGACCTTTTCCATATGTAGTGTGCTTTGAGTGCAGAGAAAAGCGCTATATAAATGTATGTTCATCAAGTTGCATTTATTTTGAAGCAGAAAGTGTCACTTGATGCAACACAACAATAACATCAAACTGTTGATGGAAATGCCGGAAGTATTCATGTTCATTTGGTATGTCCAAATATTTTAACATTTTCCTGTGACAGGAGTTCTGCACCACAACTCCACAGGGCACTTATTTGGAGAGTGAGATGATGCACCTCCATTTATTCCTGCATCTGTTTTGAAAGCCTTGTCACATACGTGGGTACGCCTACATTACTAAAGCAACCCATGAAGATGGGTGTTTGTCAGGACACAAATCTTATTTGATCACTTACAATTAATAGTGCAGGCAGTCTGCTTGAAAAAAAAAAAATCTGATTGCCTGCAGTCTGAACATCTGAAATCGCATACTCTTGACTAGGTACTTATTTTGAAAGTACATTCTAGTATGAATGTAATCCTGACATACTACATACGCCATGGTGACATCATGTGACTTTCCAGCTTCAGACATGTCGCTTCACTGCCATTTCATAAATCCTCTCCCGTGGCCTCATGGGATAGTGTCCATCGTGTGCACACTACAGAATCTCACCGGAAGAAGTAGGTCATCCGCGTATTTTTCTCCTACTCTTTTACGAGTACTGTGAATTCAGATATACTTATTTTTCCACATACTGTTTTTCACCTACTTTATAGTACAGAAGTATGTGATTTTAGGATGCAGCCATAGTCTTAGTGTCGAGACGTGAAAAGGTTATTTACTTTTACATTTATGCATTTGGCAGACACTTTTATCCAAAGCGACTTATGTTACATTCAAGGTACACATTTTTATTTTTTTTTTTATGTCAGTTCTTGCTTTCCCTGGGAATTGAACCCATGACCATTTACACATTGTAAAAATGTGTACCTTGAATGCAATGTAAGTCGCTTTGGATAAAAGCGTCTGCCAAATGCATAAATGTAAATGTAATGACCTTGGTGTTGCTAGCGCCACGCTCTTATTGTTTGAGCTACAGGAAAGCTTTTTTTATTTTTTCTGCAGTGATTCATGCAATGATTGTTTTCTTTATATTAACAGTTACAACTTGTAATTTGTGTACTTCCTGTCGCTTAAAAATAAGGTTAAATCTGAGACTTTGAAGAGGTTTTAAATGTTTGTTTAAGAGGTAAAACACCTTATTTTGTATGTGTGTTAGAAGTGGAGACCTTCACACTTCTTATCTTGCTGAAGTGTGGTCTGGGTGCCAGACTTATGACAGTGACACTTCTACTTCCTATTCCAGCTAATGTACCTTTCAGTTTTGGGTGGTGTATATTATATCTTTGTTTATTGAATAAAATGGTCTTGCTTACCATTTCAAATCAGTTTTGAAACGGGTTCTGATATTACAAATAGCAGAAAAGACTTGGAGCAAACGTTGTGATTGATATTTGATGGTGATGCCTTATTGGCCATAAAATTTCTAATGCAGTTCCTCCACAAATGTTTGATTGTTTCATTTCTTTATTGTGAAGTCTTAACACATATTAGAACAGAAAAGCTTGACTGGGGTTAAGGGACATTATGAGGGAATAAGAGCTTAGGAAGCAGAGAGAAAACAAAAGGAAGTCATTAGTCAGAGCTGAATAAAACACATAACCACACGGAGCCTTCTCTTCAGACACACCTCTGATAACATCTGTCTGTAAGCACTGCTTGCTCGTGCATTGATATCTATTATGTGTTTTCTTCCCTTTAAATGGGTTTTTTGTGCAGCCACTGGTTATAATAAATGGAGTGGAATATTGAGAAAGATATATTACGAGTGAAATACTTGATCCCAAACCGATGTCCATAGGAAGCGAGTATGTTGTGTGATTTTTGTCATGCTGGGAGATTCATATTGTAAATATGTTCCTTTCGCTACATTTTAGAGTGTAAACAAGTGTCAGACTTAGTTGATGTCTGGGACAACATTTCCTAACTCTCCCAGTGTCGGCCTGGATCCGGGTCTGGTATATGTGGATTCCACACGTACCAGATGTGGGCCAGACCGACACTGTTGCTGTCTGAGCGTACAAGCATCAGCACATCCTCAGGCCAGATCCTTCATGAAATTTCAGTCGTATACTTCTGTGATGCTTTTTTTTTTTTTTTTTGAATGATGATTTGTATATTTTATCATCCTGCTACATGTTTATGCTGTCGTGCATTGGTTAGGATTATAATATAGTAAAAGATAAATTAAATGGAACATATTGCATTTTGAATCATTCACATACTAATATCCAAATATTTTGAAGGAAAACCTTCAAAGCGAGGTTGGATTTTAGTATGGTTACGCTTGGATTGTGTAAAGATTAAAATGCGGCATAAGAACTACATTTATCTAATGGAGGCAAAATAGACAGCAACTATTTGTGGGTTTGCATTATTGCATTGTCTGAATAAAAATAATATAGACTTATTTAGGTGAATCAATACAAAAATTGTATCTTTGAAGGATATAGGCCTGGTGATTATGCTTTAGATCAATTAGGACATTTAAGTAATAAACATGCCTTAGAAAAAAAACAAAAACAAACATTACTGGTGTGCATCTTGAGACAAAACAATGGCACTGACATATTTTAAGATATGTTGTTCAGTTAAAACATGCTTAAAACAGCTCAAACAATGCTTAAATCTAGTCTGGGACTAGATTTAAGCCTTGTCTGTGAAACCAGAGGATAATTTATTAAACAGAAAAGTTTAAATTATATTTATTTATAAAAAAATAAAAAATAAAAAAAAAGTAAGAAGGAAAAACTCTAGACAAATGTCTAGACAAATGATGCCAACAAATTTGTGACATTAAGGGCAAAACGTCCCTCGCTAATCCCTCTGTCTATGGAGGTATTTTGGAGGTGAGAAAGCTTTGTCTATCAAAGATGGCAGCCGATGTGTTAATGGCTGATCATTAGCTGCTGCAGTTGACTGCATCAAAAGAGCACAGCCTTATGTTTGATGTTTCCAGATGGTGATATTCGTGAATAGCTGAGTTAATCATTGTGGCCCTGGATCTGATCAAAGTAAAAAAAAAAAAAAAAAAAAAAATGTTCATCTAGTGGAGGCATTTAAAACAAGACAAAAGAGGATTAAAGGAGTGCATGCATTAGCATTATCGCAAAAGTACTGCAAATGTGTTTTCTTTAGTTTGGTTTATTGTCATTTCAGCCACACGCAAGTATTCAGTGGAGCGAAATGTCATTTCACCAGGTCTGCAGAGCAAATTACAGATGGGACACAAAGAGCACAGACAGACTGTTTGGACCCTTAAACCTGTCTGAATCATTGTCAGATCGCATGAACTCGACAGGTTCTTCTCAGATGAGAGTTAAAAATTCAGTCAACGGGCCACCAAATGTATATATACCAAATGTATATATCCATGCCATCCAAAACAACCAATCAATGCTATATATATATATATATATATATATATATATATATATATATATATATATATATATATATATATATATATATATATATATATATTAAAATACAACAAAATGTTTTATGTCACAGGGGCTACTCTTTATTAAAATAGATTTTAACTTCTTTATTTTTGTTAAATGACAGCCACTTTAAAACCTGTAATAGTTTATTTTTCTGACCATTCCATTGCATTTTGTAATTTTTTTATTGTTTTGCTCTTTTACCCTTGACCCACACCCAGACTTGTAATCTTAAAATATGAATTAAATGATAATATTACCAAATATTATATTATAATATTACCAAACAAAAACGATTAATACTGATTTTTACACAAAATAGATTAGTAGTAGGCCTATAGCGTACTTTTTTTAATACAACCAATTGTGTTGGAAACGCTAGTGATATTTAAATATATTTAAAAATGACAGAATTATCTTATGATGCATGTCAACAAAGAGTTTTTCTAAAAAAAAAAATCTATCATATAAACATGCATTTCTACATGATGTCGCATAAAAAAGGTGATCAGTCTGCAGGAAGTGCAAGGCTGCAAACTAGTCAGGAAAACATCTCAACCCAGCAATACACGTACATGTTTTTTCAAGTCATGTGTATTCGGGTGGAGATCCCATTAAACTCACACACAAACCTTTTACAGATGCAAATGGCCCACGAATGTCAAAAATTCACACCTGCGTCCTGCCGCCTCTCATCTTCACTTTGATCAGCTCTGAGGGAAGACTGGCCGACTGGATATATAATGGCGTTCGAAGGGAAGTCAAATTAATGCATTTCGAACACGAGCAGGACTGGGTCACAATGGCAGTCTTGCATGGAAACCTTGGGAATGGACACTTAAAACAATTCCAGCTGTTTCCAACCGCAGATTTGGAAAGGCGGGCTAACCTGCACACAACAGGTGAGTGCTTTATATATATTTCTTGACATTATATTTGAGAGTGACTCATGTGACTCAATACGTCTAATTTAAATAATTTTCACTCGTGTTTCTCTTCAGATTTCGCAGCTCAAGACAGGATGAAGTTCCTCAATGGCGCCTCCAGAGCGGACAGCGCGAGCTTGTTTACGCACCGCAGAAAACGCACCAACTTTACGCAGCAGCAGATTGACGTCCTAGAGAAAGTTTACTTGGACACCAAATACCCTGATATTTATTTAAGAGAGAAACTTGAGGCACTGACCGGTTTGCCAGAGTCGAGAATTCAGGTGAGATTTTAGTTTGCAATTTTCCTCAGGAAAAAAAAAAAAAAAAAAAAAAAAAAATCCTTGCACATTGAGAAATAGTAACTAAAGTTAGCCTCCCATTTAGAGTTTGCTTTATTTCTGCATAGACTGATACTTTAACGTCTACAAAAGCTTATGAAACATTTTATTGGCCAGGAATGTTTTAGTTTATTCAACAAACTTTGTCCTCAGATGGGGTCAAGAAGAGCTGACGTTTTCGTGACGAATTTGTTTTTAAATATTAAAGTTAAAAGAATGATGCAGAAATGTAATATGCTATGTATTTAAGTTTATCTATATGAAATATTTAGTCGATGTAAACAGTAAAACAAAACATTATAACAACTTACCCCAACATTTATGAAAAACACCCTTCTCCTGACACCAGTTCAATCATTCAGTTGTTGTAAAAGTGTGGCAAGCCTAGGTTTCCTCTACACTTGTCTGAATGTATGCCAGTGCGGTTTTATTCTGTTCACTTGTTTGTCTTAACTGAATATGTCCTAATATGTTTATTTTCTATTCAGGTGTGGTTCCAGAACCGAAGGGCAAAGTCACGGCGCCAGGTGGGAACTCCTGTTCCCAACAAGACCATCGGAAATATCCTTACCCCCAACAATCTCCTTATGAAGCAGTTTACAACACATCAGATCCACACCGGCCTGGAGACCCAAAGAACACCAAAGTTTGTCGCGATGGACAACTTCAGTCAACAGATGATCAACTCTTCAGAAGAGAAGATCTGCACCATGAAAGGTGACATATACGACCCAACCACGATTCCATGCATGTTCAGCAGAACCGAGGAGAACCAAATCAAAACGGATCACCTGAGCGTTGTGGTGCCACGCAATTATGCACAGCAGTATCCAAAAGGACATGGACAGTTCACGGCTGCAAGCCATGCTAAGTCTACAATGAAGCAATTTTTGGTGGAGTACGACAACTTCCCACCAAACAAAACCATTGGACCAGAGATGAAGGTGGTTATTCCACCTCTCCCATCACAGAATAACTTCATGATGTCCTCATCATCCCCCAAACACATTGCCTGTTCTGTCCAAAACATGCCAGTCAAGGTCCAGCCAGGAAGTTTTGGAACCTTTTCTCCTATCAGAGCCAGCGAAGCTGTTGAGTTCTCAGATTCTGACTCCGATTGGGAAAGAGAAGCCATTTTTAACGGGTTTATTTAACTTTTTAAATTTGAACACTCACAGATCTTTATCTGAAGCTTTGAAAAACATTTAAGGTTTGCAAATTAGATATTTATTGTATATTTCAGATATTATTGTATATTATGTATGTGATTATCACACAATATGGGGTGAAATGGAAACATTCTACATTCATAATAAAAAATCTCTATAAACCACTAAAATACAGACTCTGAGCCTTTATGAAGATAATAGAAATCAATTTATTTACAAATGTTCTGTGTCATGCATACACTTACAGGATAAAACCCCACAAAACTACCGCATTAAAAAAAAAAAAAAAAAAACACCAGTGGGGCATTTGTGTGATTATTTCTTCTTCTAAGGACAAGACAAACTGTTTCATTCCACACAGCTGTCTATTATAGGACTTGTATAAACAGATGGTTGCTTTGCAAAAATACCTAAATCTGGCAAGTCAAAAATGTCCACATTACCCTATATATGATTTATTGATATATTTTGAGTGAACTGTACAGTTATCTACAATGTACATATTTAAAACATACAGAACAGTTTAAAACAGACAGAACAGTACCTCTTTTCTCAGGACACTCAAAAGTTAAGCATTTTGAGAAAGAGACAGAGGAAATAAAATTATGCAAAACGGTTTCAATCAAACAAACAAACTGCACCAATAAGTAGTGTCACCCGGCATACACCTTAGTTGTAAACCAGCAGTAATAATAATAATAATACAAAATAAGGGGAAACTTAAATATCAAATTGAGTGTGGGTAACATCTGAAATTATGTCAAACATTTATGTCTACGAAACAAAAACTTCACACTCCATTTTTTTTTTGCTAGCTAGTCGAACATCATCCAAGACATTGGTGCCTTCGGGCATGGAATTTGAACACTACTTTTGCAGGTACAGTTACTGAACACACATTCTGACCTTTCATAACGTCAAACAGAACAAACACAGAAGAACAAAGTGTTGAGCTGAAGAGGTGAGTTTCTATCCGGATTTGAGATCGGATTCTCAGGAGGCGTGCAAGTTTATTTCAGTCACGTTCTGTTGGTGTTGTTGGCAGAGAAAGCATGGAGGTTACCCAGCTGGCTCAGACCGCTTTGTATGTGTGCTACATGGATCTCCACATTATCCTGAAAACAACTGTAGAAGACGGATTATTGTAGATGACAATGTTTTAAAAAGCAAAGCACATGAATGTTTTGATTTCTTTTTAGATATGAACTGCACTGTGCGACTAGGAAATGGAAAAAACAAAACAATGATGTAATAAGTATTACCTGAGGTTGGAGTCATCTATTGAACTCTTTATGTCATTAAGAGAGTCTGTGAGTGATTTGAATTCAAACGAGTTCAAGTCTCCCCCTTCGG
The DNA here is from genome assembly GCA_018749465.1 of Paracanthobrama guichenoti. Classification (NCBI taxonomy): domain Eukaryota; kingdom Metazoa; phylum Chordata; class Actinopteri; order Cypriniformes; family Gobionidae; genus Paracanthobrama; species Paracanthobrama guichenoti. The sequence goes on along the minus strand of CM031962.1, from coordinate 31,357,324 downwards.
CCAAACACTGTATTAAATGAGGAGAGAAATATGAGGAGCAGCCAATGTGAAGTATATGTTCATGTAAAAGTGCTTGATAGATTAATTAAGCTGGCTCATGGCAATCCTGGCTCATAAGTTCTTTATGTAAATGCTTTTTACTGAAGGATGAGCAATAATAATTATTTCCTTCAGAATATGTAAAAATGTTTTATGTTGTTGTAAACATGTAACCAGTAGGGCTGGGTATTGACACAAATTTCACAATTCGATTTTGATTATTTTGGATATATATCAGGTACAATACATGGCAATTTTCTCAAGGAAAACAAATCTCTTAACTAATGCTGTAAACTATAGGAGTCAGTTGTAGCCTAGGCTACATTAGCCTACTATAATATTGAAGGTAAAATTAACTGATTTGATCTAATTTCACTTAAATTACACTCAATTATGTTTTTATTATTATTAAAATAATAATAAAGTTATAATATTAACTTTATAATTACATAATCATATTTCTACTCCAATTCGTTTTTTGAAATATAAACATTTAAATGGTGGCTGTCATAAAAACTTTTATTATAGATTTATTCAAACATGCATTAAATATTGAAGAATATTAAAAATTATGATGAATAGCCTATGTAATATGGTGCATATATTTAGTATTAACTATAATATATGCTTAATACTAGCTGTAACTAGTATTAAGGCAGAAGAGAAGATCAGTTGAGATGTGCGCTCCGCACTGCCGTTTCTGTGCCAGAGCGATCTTTTTGAGCTATGTTTTTGAATGTCATAATAAAATGGACGTAATTTGAAATCTGAGACTTTATTTCATAGCAATAGAAACAAAGCACAAAGATTATTGCGATTTATTGGATGGGAGGCGTGCTACAATATTCCGTTCATTCATTAACTGAAAACAGGATGACTAATCGATACTTGGGATTTAAGAATCGATATCGGTTCGTAAAAATGAGAATCGATTAAAATCGAAAAATCTATATTTTTTTACCCAGCCCTAGTAAACAGTATAGTCTGGTACCCTGATCTGAAGGAGGAGTGCCGTGAGACGAGAGACAAGCTGAGTGAGGCCGGGGCTTTGGACGCGCTGTTCGCCATCAGGCAATGCGTTACTCATACGCACAATGTCCTGTGACTCTTCTTCACAGCGCCGTCGCAGCTCACTGGGCTGATCTGCAGGCTGCATGCCCTGATCTGGGGCCAGCTGAACAGAAAAGATCATAGAAGAGTGAATGGGATTTGAATGCATGCTTTATGTCCAAAATATTACAAAGAAAAACAGAACTGAACGTCTGGAGAGTAAGTGTGGCGAGTGAAAAAAAACCAAAAACATACGTACCTCATAGCAAAACTGCTGTACTTCATGGAGGACTTTGTTGAGGTCTTTATTAAGCTGTTCCAGCTCCAGCACTGTTGTGGCATATCTCTTCTGTAAGTCCAAACCAATCGGCATGGAATACGACTTCTGCAGTGGAAGAATGGAAAAAGTTACTTGGCGTATAACAAGTGCACAAAAAAAACCCTCCATGTCAGCCCTTTTCATTTACTGTCAAGCACTTAAAAATCTTACCAGTTTCTCAGCTTCTGTATTCATCTCCTTCAAATGCTTTATATGTTCTTTTTTAATCATGAGGATTTTGGACAGGCGTGTCTAGCAGAGGAATAAAACAAAATGATGAAATTCTGTGTAAAATGAATGCAAAGTAAATAGACAGCATTTGTGACTGCAATTCTCACCACTTGCACAAGAAACTTGACAGGAAATCCACCCAGTGTCTCTCCATCAGTTCCTGTCAGTTTACTTCTCCAGGGGGACTGACTGAACAGAGGGTCATTATCCTGTGAAGAGAGCAAAGAGATTTTGATCTATCAGAACGTTATCAATTTGTCTATTTAAATGGAGAAAAATCGAATATAACGTCTGTAAATTATGGCATGCCGCAAGGATCTGTGTTAGGTCCTCTGTTATTATCAATATATATGCTGCCACTTGGTAATATTATAAGAAAACATGGAATTAAGTTTCCACTGTTATGCCGATGATACTCAGTCATAGATTTCAGCTCGACCAGATGAAATCTCTAAATTATCCAAGCTGTCAGAGTGTGTTAAAGATATACAATTTTGGATGACGTAATTTTCTCCTATTAAATTCAGATAAGACAGAGGTATTACTTATTGGACCAAAAACCTGTACACAGAATCTCTTAGAATATAATTTGCATTTAGAAGGATGTACTGTTACTTCATCCTCTACAGTTAATGACCTGGGTGTTATATTAGACAGCAACTTGTCGAAAATCATATTTAAAATGTTACAAAAACAGCCTTCTTCAACCTCAGAAACATCGCTAAGATACGGAATATGCTATCAGTCTCTGATGCAGAAAAGTTAATGCATTCATGACCTCTAGACTAGATTACTGTAATGCATTACTAGCTGGCTGTCCTGCATCCTCAATAAACAAGCTACAATTAGTCCAAAATGAGCTGCTAGAGTTCTTACTAGGTCAAGAAAATATGATCACATAACACCAATTTTATCATCTCTACACTGGTTACCTATTAAGTATCAATTTTAAAGTATTGCTACTGACCTACACTCACCTAAAGGATTATTAGGAACACCATACTAATACTGTGTTTGACCCCCTTTCGCCTTCAGAACTGCCTTAATTCTACGTGGCATTGATTCAACAAGGTGCTGAAAGCATTCTTTAGAAATGTTGGCTCATATTGGTATGATAGCATCTTGCAGTTGATGGAGATTTGTGGGATGCACATCCAGGGCACGAAGCTCCCGTTCCACCACATCCCAAAGATGCTTTATTGAGTTGAGATCTGGTGACTGTGGGGGCCATTTTAGTACAGTGAACTCATTGTCATGTTCAAGAAACAAATTTGAAATTATTCGAGCTTTGTGACATGGTGCATTATCCTGCTGGAAGTAGCCATCAGAGAATGGGGTACATGGTGGTCATAAAGGGATGGACAGGGTCAGAAACAATGCTCAGGTAGGCCGTGGCATTTAAACGATGCCCAATTGGCACTAAGGGGCCTAAAGTGTGCCAAGAAAACATCCCCCACACCATTACACCACCACCACCAACCTGCACAGTGGTAACAAGGCATGATAGATCCATGTTCTCATTCTGTTTACGCCAAATTCTGACTCTACCATGTGAATGTCTCAACAGAAATCGAGACTCATCAGACCAGGCAACATTTTTCCAGTCTTCAACTGTCCAATTTTGGTGAGTTTGTGCAAATTGTAGCCTCTTTTTCCTATTTGTAGTGGAGATGAGTGGTACCCAGTGGGGTCTTCTGCTGTTGTAGCCCATCCGCCTCAAGGTTGTGCGTGTTGTGGCTTCACAAATGCTTTACTGCATACCTCGGTTGTAACAAATGGTTATTTCAGTCAAAGTTGCTCTTCTATCAGCTTGAATCAGTCGGCCCATTCTCCTCTGACCTCTAGCATCAACAAGGCATTTTCGCCCACAGGACTGCCGCATACTGGATGTTTTTCCCTTTTCACACCATTCTTTGTAAACCCTAGAAATGGTTGTGCGTGAAAATCCCAGTAACTGAGCAGATTGTGAAATAGTCAGACCGGCCCGTCTGGCACCAACAAGCATGCCACGCTCAAAATTGCTTAAATCACCTTTCTTCCCATTCTGACATTCAGTTTGGAGTTTAGGAGATTGTCTTGACCAGGACCACACCCCTAAATGCATTGAAGCAACTGCCATGTGATTGGTTGATTAGATAATTGCATTCATGAGAAATTGAACAGGTGTTCCTAATAATCCTTTAGGTGAGTGTATAAGGCCCTAAACGGTTTAGCTCCCGTATATTTAACTGATCTTCTCTCGCCTTATAACCCATCACAATCTTTAAGATCACAAAACTCTGGGCTTCTGGTAGTACCTAGGATATCTAAATCCACTAAAGGAGGGAGAATGTTTTCATATTTGGCACCTAAACTATGGAACAGCCTTCCTGATAATGATCGGGGCTCAGACTCACTCTTCCAGTTTAAATCTAGATTAAAGACGCATCTCTTTAGCCAAGCATTTGTATTATGCATCTCATAGCCTTGTACTCCAGTTATATCAGTTCACATAATTGTCCTTGCTTAATGCTTTGAACAGCTACGCTAATTATATTCCTGTTCTGTTTTATCTCAGGATACCCATCCCGAGGTAATCTAGAGAGTCCATCAGCTCCAGCCTGGATCCAGCCTCTCATAAATACTGCAGATGACCAACACCTGTGAAGAGACGACTCAACTCCTGTGAGGACTTCAGATGATGCAGCTCTGCATCAACACACACCCATGCTCCTTTCTGTATACCTTAATCATTAACAACGTATTCTTATTCACTTTTTTGTGCCTTACATTAATTATTGTATTGATTAATGATACATTGTTAGCTAATCTGCATGCTTTATGTACATTTCTGATATACATAACGTGGACAAATCACTTTAAATTGTAATATAGACGCATGCATTTTCTGTGACGCTGCTTTGAAACGATGTGTATTGTGAAAAGCGCTATACTATAATTTTGTTGGAATAAACATGTTATCTGTGTCAGTGTTTCTTAACTTGCTTAAAGGGATAGTTCACCCAAAAATGAAAATTCTGTCATCATTTACTCCAAGTTGTTACGAACTTATGAATTTTCGTATTTATGTATGATGATTTCTTAGTTCTGCTGAACACAAAAGAAGATATTTTGAAAAATATGGGAACTAAAGAGTTGATGGACCCCATTGATTTCCATAGTAGGGAAAAATATGAAGTCAATAGGGTCCATCAACTGTTTGGTTACCAACATTATTCAAAATATCTTCTTTTGTGTTCAGCAGAACTAAGAAATTCATAAAAGTTCAGAACAACTTGAGGGTGAGTAAATGACAAAAGAATTTTTATTTTTTGGTGAACTATCCCTTTAAGGACCCAGACTGAACACTGAAATGTATGAATGACCCAACAGAATGCAAAATAATTCATATGAAACAGAACTGACTTTAAAGATTGATTGTTTGGATTCTAAATGACACTTGAAATGTTTGCATGTGTAACGGAGGCCAGCTAGTAGTTGCTGTGCGAGTAAACCTCACTCCTCTGATCTCAAGAGACGCTCTAGCGACTGACGCTAGAGGTTGCGGCCTTTAGCCTCCTTGTGTCCGACTCTCATGCCGGCAGACCCGAGTTCGAGTCCCGCTAGAAGCGGGTGGTTCGAACAGGAGGGGTTACACATGCATTTGGCACCCAATTGTTCACCACATGAAAAACACCTTGTGGCGCACATTGTTGCATATAATTATTTGCATTTAACATTGTTTTATCCTTGCAGTCATGCAACCCTAGTAAAACAGACATTTTTTGGGTCATGACACTAGTTAACGACCACTGATTCAAGGAACACATCTTTGAAAGTCTCATTTTACCATTAAAATAGACTGGGTTGAGCCTGGATAGGATCCACGGGGAGGGGTCAGAAAGTTCTGGAAACGAGGTGGCCGCTGTTTCTGAGCAAAAGCAGATATTGGCATTGTCTCATGAGGTTCATTACTCTGGGGAGAAAGCATTGGAGAGTGTTAGCCATTAAAATCAAATGACATGGTTCTTTTTTTTTTTAATGAAGAGATTGGATGTCACAAAAATATAATAGCCATTTGTGACTGGACAAGTTATTTTCTTACAAGCACTTCGTAGTCAGGAACAGTGTGTGTGCCGAGCCCATTTCTGTCAAAAGTCACGCGATATGTTGCTGCACTGGTATCCACTGCATCAATCTGTCCAGTAAACAGGCCATCATGGACACCCCTAAGACGAGCTAGCGTTTAAAAAAAAAAGGAAGCATTAAAAAAAAGTGAATTAAAAAATTAAAAAAGGCATATCTATGATTTTCTTTTGCCCTAGAAGACATTTATTTGCCTATACAAGAAGCAAAGAAATTATGGTTCTAGATCACCTAATCAAGTCCTGCTTCTTTCTAAACTCATTATCTGAAGTATATTTCGATATGTTTTTTTCACATCTGCTGATGGTGTCAGATAATGGCCGATATCAAACGTGTATAATCAGATCCTCACCTGTAACTTTAGTGCCGATGACCAAGGGCAAAGGAATCTCATCTGGCAAGTCTTTGCATAAAGACATATCTGTGATTTTTCTTTGCTGCAGGAGACGCATCTTCTGCCTCTTCTGTTTCAGAGCCATTCGCTCTTCAGCGAAGAATGCTGAGGAACATCTGAAAAACATAATATATTATTAACACAAGTATTTGAATGCAAGATATTTGCATTCTAACTCAGCTTTTTTATGTGCAAATCTAGATGTATACATATCATAATTGTAAATCAAGAGTAATGTACGAAATGGGCATTTATTGTGGTTAATGTTTAAGGTTAAAAAAACGAGGAGTCAGTTAACCTTCGAGGTTTGCCCATAAGTCTTCTGATTGTTCCCCATTCAACTCTGGTCAACTTTCTGGTCTTTAGGTTGGGAAAAGACTCCTTCAAACACAGGCAGAAGTCATTGTCTCCTTCAAATAAAGGCCTAAAAACATGAAAAAAAAAAAAGACATTTGGAAAGATAATATTTAAAATATTAGTGGTCAATCAATATGCCAATATAATGCTGATACAGACATAATACAATTTAATGTTAGCAAATAGCATGTACATAATATTGTTTACTTTACACAATATTTATCTAGAATTTGCTTAAAATGAATACAGACATTTATTTCATTATAAATTGACTTCTGTTAATGAACCAAGCAGACTATTTAAAGCAAATTGATTGGGTCTATTACTATTAATATCCATTTATGTCTTATTCATGGAAAAGAGACACTACTCTCACTTTCCAATACTCAAATAAGTACAAATTTGAGAATGTGAATATTAACAGCACAAGAACAGCACACAGTGACTGGAAATATAAAGTCTGCAAAACATACCTATCAATATTTGAATAGAACCATTCATAGATGCACCATTTGTGAGCTTTGGGCAGTTTGAGCAAGTTTCTTAGTCTGAGTCCAATTTTCTGTGAAGCCCTTTTGTCTGGTGTTGTGACATTTGTAAGTTTCTGCAAAGGAATTTGAACATTCAAAATGAAAATGCAATTTTACCGGTCTTCATGTCAAAAGATCAATCTATCCTTCTTATTAAAAACACATCCTGGACGTCTCTCTCACCTGAGGCACAGTGGTGACCCTCTGGCTCCTCCTGGGAGATCGGGAGGCGAGAGGCCGCTCCTCATCCTCACACGACAGTCGACTCCTCTTGGAGCTCCTTGTTGGCTGAAGGACAAAGCAGACAAGAGATCAAACACAGTACTGCATTAAACAATCAATTGTC